>JAWWLV010000001.1:72264866-72285892 GCA_035041135.1 Platyrinchus mystaceus
TGTCACCAGTTTATCTCAATTAATTTTTTGCACATTTTTTTCTTGGAATATTTCTTGCAGACAGTACAATAGTCCTTAATATACGTGTAGTTATCTATAGCTATCAGAAATATGTAGATATTTCCACAGTTCAAGGCATCAATAACTAAATAGAAAACAAACAGGACTCATTTTCAGTCAAGTCTTATCTGTTTCTCAAATGGGAGAGAACTAGCACACCACCAGCATTAGAAAATATTTTGTCCCTTCAAGATGAAGCATTGTAGTTTTGGGAGAACAGTCCTGGTACATGTCCTTTTCCTCCATTGCAGACTGTAAAACTAGGAAGGCCATTTTGGTGACTCCTACTCTAAGATGTACTGGCTCTTCACAGAGACTTCCAAAGTAAGGAGAAAAGACATTAAGATCCCATTTAAAGCCATTTCAAGTTTTCTTACAAAATTTAACAGATTGTAGGGCTATTTTATGCCATAAATACATTAGATCTGTAGTATAAAAATTATTTTAGCTTTACTACAATCAAATAGCATTTGATGCATGTTGCACATATTACTTACAAGTTATTACATATAACTTGAAGTTAGCAGGTGTTTTTCTTTTCTTTTTTTTTTTTTGTTTTGGGATAGCACTTGATGGAGGAAAAGAAAGGCAACACTGGTAATGCAGTATTGGAATTTATACTGTGATGTGAGTAAGCTTCAGCATCACTTACAGAATTCTATTGGCAGATCAAAGCTAAATCTGTCCATTGCCCTTGAAATCAAACAAATCATGGGTCTTAGACTGTGATTTATTTTGAAATATGTTGCTTTGTTTCATTGCTATGTGAAATCCCTCTAACTATAAGAATTATAAGTAGCTCAGAAATTTTAAATCTAGCAGCCTCTACAAAAAAAGTATCTGGTTATTTATTTCCTAAACCTATTTGTTTTCTTAAACTATTGTTTAGAGTGGATCTATAAAGATTAGTTCTTTCAAAGTGGAACTAATATTTTTAATATGGACATCCAGAGCTCAGATAGAGCTTAATTACAAGTACATAATTACTTGTTAAGCATCATTGAGTATTAATTAACTTATCCTCTATAAATATTTCAGTACATTTCCATGGTTATTCAATTCATTCTGCTTATTAACTTACAATGTGTACCAGATTTTTTACATCTTTTTTTATGGGATCTGATATAGATTCACAGAATCATGTAAATGGTTAAATTTTTTAGAGTACATAAATGGTCGGGTGAAATCTCCACTTTTCCCATAGAGTGACCAAGGGGTCTGAAGAATTAAATCACATGATGCATCATCACTTTACTTTCAGAATTAGGATGTCAACCTCATAGGTACTACAAATCTGGCCACCCTCACAGTAATAACAAAAGAACTGTTTCCTTATACTGGGGTGGAACTTCTTGCATTTCAGTGTGTGGCTGTTGCCTCTTCTCCTGTCACTAATTACTGACCACTGAGAAGAGTCTGTTTCCATCATCTTCATTCCCTTGCATGAGGTATTTAGAAACAGGGCTAAGATTTCCTCCAACTTATTTGAGGGGGGATATTAACCAATGACTGATTAGTCAAAACCTTTTACATTTTAGTGTTCAATCATGGGGCATGAGTGTAGTAATAAGCATGTAATTTTCTTTGTGAGAAAAGCATTAACAAGCAGATTTGTATAGAAGTTCTCATAACACTTAGAAGTTGTCTTATTACACCATTCTTTAAAGATATGCTTTGGAGTTTTCATGCTGAAAACTGTCTTTGTACTTTTAGGATGGTAGTGGATAATATGTTTCACCTCACGTTCAAGTTCAGGTTTCAAAAATTTCAGGGGAAAAAAAACAACCTAAAACAAAATAACACAAAAAGAAACTAACTAAAACCCACTACAAGTCAATGATCTAAATCAATGTATTATATGTAGTACTAATGAAAAAAAAAAAGAAAACAGGTAAAGTAAACAGATGTGTTATGGACATTATTAACCCACGTTTACACTTTTCCTTTCCTTCTCATCTGAATTGCACACTTTGAAAGTCTAAGCTGGATCTCTCTGTGAAAGTTTCATCAGAAAGCAAAGCCATATTTTGATTCCATATTTTATTTTAATAAGAGAAGTATGAAGTGAAATATTAATATGAATTGTTCATAGGTTTGATATATGTGGAATCCAAATTAATAGTTTTGTAGGCATTTTCACTTGTTTTTATTTTATTAATTCTTTTTTTGAGTAAGCATCCATAAAAAGTGGATATGGAATTTTTACATTTGTTTTTTTATGTTTCTATTATTTATCTTTAAATGAAGAATTTTGTAAGCAGTTTATGAGTGCCAAGTGTCATTCTTGTCCTGCTGAAGTTCCTACAGAATTAACACAGAGGAACATTTTGGTAAAATATTTTCTGAAACTTAAAGGTATCAAAGTAACATTAAATATGACTTATATGTTTTCCCCGGTGCATTGCAATATGTTTCATGTATATGGTACCAGATACTTAAATAACTAAAAATTGTCATTGTTATGACTCAGTACTCAGGATTTAATGAAAAATTTTGGATTTGTATCCAGAGCTGTACCCTTCATCTGATGTGCAGTGTTATCTTTATTGTAACAATTTCCAGAAATGTACAGTATGTAGTATGTTTCCATTTTTTTTTTTTTTTCATTTTTCCCACATTTCTCAAAGGCAAATAATTGCTAAGAAGCTGTCTAAAGTAGGTGGTTATCTAAGCTACATATGGGTATTCTAATGTAATAATAAAGTACTTATGGATTGTTTTAACATGCACAACTGAAACTCTAATTTTCCTGAGGAAGTGGTGACGTCTTGCAGAACAGATTTTAAAAAAATAATCACAAAATCCCCAAACAAACAACCCCCTAAAATCCCCAAAATAAAAACAACAAAAATAACCCAGAAACAATGAAAAAGAACATGTAAGAGGTATCAATATTCTGTAGTATAACAGGATTCTCACAAGCACAAGAATGAAGAGCTTTGTTCTTCTCTGTTTATGGTGATTTTTCTGCACTTCATCTTTGGTTACTGTTTTAACCTGTAGAAAAGAAATTTATTAGTTTTGTTTTGGGGGGTTTTTTTACTATCGTTTTGAAAGTGTCATTGTAGTTAAGTTCTTTGTTGTTCTTTCTGGCATGGGTCACTCACGGAAAGATATTCAACACAACAGATATGCACTCATAGACATAGACCTTTAGGTCTCATTTAAACTACTGAATTTCCTCAGTGTTGCAGACTGGTACAGGTGAAATGTGTTTTGACTTTTTTTTTTTTTTTTCCAAGAAGTAATCAAATGTTTATTGTGAATATTTTTAAGCTGAGGGCTTTTGATCTCTTCAAGGTCTTTGATGATTATGGAAGAATTTCTCACCATGGAGTTCACAGTAACTCTCCAGCTGTGTATCTGCAAATTCTGATAAACAGTCTTTGTTACACTCCTGTTCCTATTCCATGCTAATTTGTTTTGGTCAGTGTCCTAATAGTAGCTGCTGGTAATTTTAAATATCAAAAGCTAAAGTAACATATGACTCAAATGATTAATTATAAAAGAGATTACTTATAACTAGAACAAATTAAGCTTAAAGGGTGTCCAGTTCACAGAAAAACTCATGCTTGTGCTTGTACTGATGCTTATTCAAAAGAGCACTTCACTCCAACAGCACAAAATACATGGGCTATGTCTGCTTGTACTGTGGCACTATTGGTTCCATTTTATAGCCATTGCAAGATGCCTTGATGAAGAAGTCATGCTGTCCTGATTTTTCAAGTATAACATTTGAATTTCTAAGCTGACCACCAACAGCTGTAGTTTCTGCACGGATAGTTAGCACAGGAGGATATAAAACTGCTGGCAAATCCAATCCGCCCTTGGAAAGCACAAGGTATCATAGGGCATGTTCAATGTGAACCTTGCTAGTTTTGCATCTACATTAACATAATCCACCTAAAAATGTTGTTACTAACATTTAAATGACTAAAATTAATTATGCTGTATCAATGTTATATGGCATTCATTGAATCACATGATTATATAACACTTACAAAATTGTTGATATTTTAGAAAGTATAATAGATTAACACTATGAAAATTAAATCCTTAAGCTTGTTTGTAGATTGTTCTTTTTGATTTGGTTTTGGTTGGATTTGAGTTTGGTTGGTTTTTTTCCTGTCTTTTATTTGTTTCTCATGTTTTTCCTTACTTATGGATAAATAGACATAAAATATAAAATTTAGTATCTGACAATGCCTGAATCAAAGCTTAAAGTCTTGTGAGAAACCAAGTCTTCTCCTGTAATTATGGAATCATTACATACTATATTTATTTAATTTCTGAGATCTAAAAGCCTAGTTAAAAGTAATTCTCAGTTACATGTAGCCATCTTTCTTCCTCAAAAGGTGGGTTCAGATTTTATTCTGACATCACTCCTGGTCAGAACTGTAACTAAGAATTAACTGGTTCTCTTCATGTATGACATATAAGTAAATATATTTTTGTTGACTATAAATAATATTAAAAATTATCAGGCAAGACAAGGATTATCATACTGCCCAGTGCTTTTCCTTTGTTTTTCTCTTTTTCTATCGTCATTTTCAGTTACTCTTTCTTTGAAACAGCAGGAGCTTCATCTGCTGATAGATGATGAATTATCATCTTATCCAGGTTCTACTTATCTGCCTAAATAATAGTTAAAAACTATGTATAAGTTTATTTTTTATTATTACTTCTAAATCTAAATATTACATTTTGTAAAAACACATATTTTAATAAAAATAAAAATATGGTTAATATTTACAAGTTGAGAAGGATTTTGTCAGTAGAGGCTGAGGAGGTAAAGTTCATAAAACTTCAAGAGTTTTCAAGCACTAAGAGTCTTATAATAAGCAATAGCAATTACAAAGCATTACATGAAATTCTAGAAGCTCAAAGAAAATTAATTTTCTCGTCTCTGATTTCTGTTGTGATATGTGACTGAGTAACAAACAAAAAAAACTCCTATTTTTTAAACTGGTTTTGAATTCCTACAAGTTCAACTAGTGTATGCCAGATCTAGATGTATGTAATATCTATATAAAAACAGATCCTATTAGCAAATTCTCATATAAGTAAAAGGAACTACTCTTAATGAACAGCATTTTGTTAAAAATTAAGTAACGATTCAACAAGCTTTGGATGAGTTTTTAAAAATAGAAGGAAATTCAACATGCTCTGTTAATTTGAGGTATATTATATGTACCACTGAGCCTATTATTTATCAACATCATGTAGATTATATTCCCAGACACAGAAGTCATTATAATCAAATACAGCAACCAGAAAAACATGCACATTATATTTTATTTATATATTCACATTTGGCTATTTCTGCAGTTTATCAAAGAATCACTTTGCCTGCTTTTTAGCTTAAGTGAACATTTAGCTACTTAACATTTTTTATATGGCAGTAGAATATAATTTTAAAACCATGCTATTATCCCTGTACTTATCCTTCAGAAAAAGAATGAGATAAAAAAGAGTAGAATGCAATGGAACATTTAATGACAGATTAAAGTTGCAAAGAAGGTGAAATACATTGGAGGTGTTACAGTATATATATCTATTAGGACTATGAGAAAAATTACACATTTTTTACTCAGGAATCTAAGCAAATGCTCATAGTGAGTTTAGCATTGTTAAATACTTTATCACTGAAAGTTTTCTTGGATATTGTAATACAATTCAAGGGAAAATTATTGGATGGCCTGAAAGCAAGAACTCTGCTTCCTGACAAGATATAAACAGGCCGAGAGTGCATCTTTTTCTGATATAAAACAACAATTTTTCTCATGGAAAATTAAACACAATGATCTACCTCTGAGGGGAAAATATTTTTCTCACAATATTCTTACTCTGGATTATCTCTCTTTCTGCTTAATCTAGAAAAAAGATTCTTGTCTTTTGGTCCCCACGGAACATCTCCCCATCCTCAGTGAATGCTTAAAAATCCATACTTGAAAGATGTGCACCTCATCATCTGGATATCTCACCAACTGTTAAACACCAGACCTGTAATTTTCGGGTCAGAACCACCTTGTGGGGTGTTTGTGAAGGGGGAAGGGGTGTGATGAACCTCATGGAGGTGAAGTGGCATCATATACCTCATGGGCCCCTGGAGTCCACATGGGGAAGCCCTGGAGTAGCTGTCAGTCACAAACAGCCCTGGAAAACTATAACACACCACACCTTCTTGAACCCCTCACTCAGCTCCAATTGTCAGGGACACTTAGGACACTGCCCCTCACCCTGGACTGCAACCCCAGAATGGCCATTGGATCAGAGACCCTGCCTGGGGGAGTTGGCCACAGGGACCTGAGCAGATAAAACCAAAGGCATGTGTTTGCCACATGTCATGGCCCTGACATTGGACTTGTGAGAGCTGGTCTTCTACAAGGCTTCAGTGGTAGCTACATAATCTATCTCAACCTCTTTCTCCTTCTCTCTTCTTACTCCCTCTGCTTCTCTTTTTTCACTCCTTTCTTGATGCTTTGCATGGCTTGGAACTGGAGGGATTGGGTTCTAAGTGTTGTGGAGGGATTTTAAATCTTGTGGATTAGTATGTGCCAGGTCAGTATTGGGTGGAACATTTTATCTAGCTTGTGTGGCACTCTTTTGAACTCTTGCCAAATTCCCTTATTTTCTCCCCTTAATTAGCAACAAAAATACCTCTTGGGAACAAGTCTGTAGCTTATTCTCTTAGCGCTATCTCAAATTATTAAAGAACACTGTATCTATATTTTTAACTAAAACTCCTGGCTGAGCCCACAAGCCTGCGCTAACCCACACCAAGTTGCTTCAAAGGATCTTATTCTACAAAGTTCCCTTCTGAAGTCTCTTTATAATCTACACCATACCAAGTATGTCTACTGAGGCATAAAATCTTGATTCTTCACATTTGGGCTGTAGACTTTTTTTCTTTTCTCCTCAAAGCTTCAGAGGATGGAAATGAATAAGGTTTTTGTGTGCTCTTTTTACACGAAGTTAAGAAATTACTGTTTTGCACCCACAGTGATTCATGGTATAGCAATAAGTAGTCCTTGGTGTGTTAGACATAGTCTTCTCTCTTCCTTGATAGAGAGAACTAGTCTCGGAGTTTAAGTTTCTTAAGCAGTGTAATTATCCATCACATTTTCTTCAGGCTGTGACTAGGAAATCCATTGAGATCTAAAATAATGTTCCCACAATAGGAGAAACAAAGCAATCATATAAAAAGAAGTCTTTAAAGAATTTAAAAAACATTGTTTGAGAGGAGATTGTGATTTATTAGACAGCTATCTAAATATAAATCAGCACTGAAAGCACAATATAATTTCTGTTTTATTTTCTTTTTAAGTTTGTGATCAAAGGAAAGGTTATGTTTGAATGACAAGAAAGATTTTAATGTTGGTGTAAAGCAAAGATGCTATTCAAGAGTATTTTAATAAGCTTATCATCCAAGCATGCCCCTCTGTTTTATTTTGAATATCCAGGACAATTAACACTTTTGTAAAAAAAAAAAAATAAAAAAAAAGAGAAAAATTATGAAGTATGAACTAAGTTCCTATAAATAAATTTAACTTTTTGCCAGATTTATTAGGTTTTTAAAATAACATTAAGACTATCGAATTTCATGGTGGCTGTTAAAATTACATAATTTTAACAAATACAATTTTGCTTCCTAATTATAAATCTCTAAATGTCCTTCCAACTAAAAACAGTGGGAGAATGAGGGAGCCTAAATTATATTGATCTACATGTTACTGTTAATTATATTAAAATTAAAGGAAGACAGGAGGACTGATCATCTTTCTGAAGAGCATAGAGATAGATCACAGAAAATGTAACTTCTGAATTTTTCTTAAGGCATGAAAAAGCTGGGATTTGAGTCTTTTTAACTTCAGTACTTATCATATTCTTGTGATCAGAATGTACAAAAAATGGATGATGATAAAATCCTTAGTAATACATTCATTAATCCAGAGGTTATCCCTTCCTTTTACAATCCCCTCAAGCCCTGCTTCTGTCTGAATTTTAAACATGATGATCCTGTAGCCTGACCTAAGTCACACATTTGAAATTCAGTATATCCTGAATAATTCATTGTATTGATGTGCTTTGGTGTTTAAAATAAAATAGATAATGCTTAGGGTCATGAACTTCCTCTTCATAAATACATTGGGATTGCATAAATGTTAGTTGAGGGCTTGGATAGGCAGACAGAAGAGCAGTCAATTCTAATTCTGGAGCTGCTCAGACTTTTAGACTGAGTCAAACCCCAGTGACACATTGCCTTGGGATTTTGGATGTGCTTGATCATTTACCTTGTAGGCTTGCATGGCAGGTTCAGTGGCATTTATTAATTTTTCTGGTAATCTGAAATAACTATAAGAAAAATAATGAGGAAACCTTTAAAATATTAGGGAAATTGTACTTTCATTTGCTCATGAAATATCACGGGAATGATGATATGCAAATAAAAAGTTAAAACCGTAGACAAAACTTTGTCAATGCATTAAGTCCAATGGAAGCTGCACCAGTGGTATCATGCTGATGTTTACTAAAAGAAGTTTTGCTTGTGGTTATTTAGCTATTTATCATTTTAGCAGTCAGTGAAATGATGTCTTTACCAGACAAATCCTTCACACTGAGTAAAGACATATTACATAAAAAGTTGGATGGGGTGTATGTGTAAAGTAATGTAAAATCTTCTTTGAAAGTTGGGGTTTTTTCTGAGACCGTATGTAAAGAAAAGGCACATGTTCCCTTAAGGTTGTCTGAGAGCTTGTCAAAATGGGATACTAAGGCAAAGGGGGAAGCAAAAACCTGCTAACAGAGACGCTACCAAGAAACTGAGTCCTCAGCTCTTCCTCAGCAATTCATCTGTTCCCTCCTTAAGGATGACCCTGTGTGTTTTTTTTCACTCCTCTCTTCCATAATACTGTACAGTAAAAGTTTCCCACCCAAGCCTATCCTGCCCTAGATCTTTGCCTTGTTGTTTTTGTTTGTTCATTTGTTTTTCTTTATGAATCTTTTCAATCCACTGGTATTCCCAGAGAAGCAATTGAGGAGTGTGTTATGATGAAGATTTACAACACTTTGCTCTTTTCGATGGATACTCAAGCAAAAATCATTTTTTTGCTTGTTGATAGCTGTCAACAGTTGTCACTACACCACAATGACAGTATCTGAGTCTTCTAATCTTAACAGTAGATTTTCTTTAATCCTGTTTGGTATTATTTTTCCTTCTCTTTCACATAATTTACTTTTTATTTAAGATTGAATTTCTATTTTATTTCTGTTGTAATGTAGTATTGAATTTTGAATATAATGTTGAAATTCTGGTTTAGATAATCTTCTAAAATCTAAGACATAAACCATTATATTTATTGTAACTAATCCTCTAATGTGCCTAAATCACTAAGTGGGGGGAATTGCAGAAAATGAATATTTTGCTGTATAATATTTCTGCCATACTTCTCTGAATATATCTAGATTTACCCTTCAGTCAATAGTTTGTGACACGGCCTCTGCTCTAGATCAAAGATCTTAGCAAAATTTTGTATATTTCTGATAAAAACACATACTGTGCTTGGGTTTTGTGGTTAAGCATTTTATTAGCTCTCTCTAACTCTAAGCCACATGGGAGCTAAGAATAAATCATTATCTGCTATAAACACTGAATATTTTTCAAGGATATGACCCCCTTTTCAATATCAGTTTCCTGCTTCTTTATTATAAGTCCTGCAACTTCCCTCCACTGCATTACCAGTCAGCTTTCTTTAAAGATCACAGAAGATGAACTCTATATGATTAATATTCTTGTTTAAGATCATGTCATCTATCTTTATAACATACTTACATTTTATCAATAACAACTTAAAATTTATTTCTAGATTATTCTTGGACATAGGACTTAGTAGTGATTTCTATTTTACCCTGTCAAAAACACCCTCTTCAACCAAGATCTCACCAATAGCATTTGAGATGTTAATTATGCATCTAGAGCGCATTTTGTTCATATTGTGCTATGCCAGTTTTGTGTGTGTGTACAGGTGTTTTTAATCAGAGGTTTTGCAGGAAGAAATCAAATCCTCAACAAACACCTTACATTTGTGAGCTGAATTTATACTCTCATAAAAAAACAAATCAAACTTTTTGACAAGACTTATTTTTTTGATTACACAGTTTGACTGACATTAAGTATATTGCTCTCCTTTAATTCTTAGCCAAAAGATTCTGAATCAGTTTTGGTGTTATGATCTCCAGGGCCAGTGTCAGATTAACTACTTTAGAGTTACATGACCTCACTACTTTTTTTTGAATTGTGGTACAGTATTAGTACTCTTCCATTAGCAGTTTAGCTTGAATGAACTGAAAACTTCATGAAAGCATGTTAGAGGATTTTTCAGGATTACTCCTTACCTTTTGAACTCAAATTGTGCTTCATAAAACATTCAATACCTTGGAAGCCTTTAGCATAGGCTGTCTTTCCCACTGATATTGCAATGTGTCTTGCAGAGGATCAAAGATAGCTATAATTTTCTGATGTATTGTGTTTCACTTCAAAAGGACAAACTATTTTTTAATAGATGACTATGTATTGTCAGGTTGGGCAAAACCCATTTTTGAATATTAATGTGTCATATAATCATTATCTCTTAACCTGACTTCAGAAAAGATGTTGAGTTTAGGTAATTTGATATTTTCTCTTATTCCTGAATGCATTCTATGTTAGATAATTATTTAAAAAGCAAAAAGTAAACGTTTGCTGTGATGGCAACACACAATACAGAATATATACAAAATGTTTCTGTATAAATCTTTCTTCTATTATATTTTTAGCTAGCACTCTTCAGTCATGTAAAGATTCCATAGCTGTTTTAAGTGGTAGTCATTTTCCAAAGTAGAAGATTCTCATCTATTATGGAGATGATTTTCAAATAATTATTACAGGAACTGGCAGAGAACAACAGTTGCTCTGCAGCTGAAATAAATGGCCTTCCCTATTAGTGATTTTGGAATATGAGTTATTAAAAAATAATTTTCTTGACATTTACATGGAAAACTCAGATCTCACTCTGATGATAAATGCATCTCATGGGTTTGCCTTCTGGGACAAGCCTTGGGGATTCATTCAAATGAAACAGTAGGATTTTTGTTTTGACGTTGTTTATTTCAGTTTTTTCTTCTGGAAGTCATAAAGCTTTTCAAACGCAAAACTAATCAAACATATAATTATGGATCAATTTCAATGTAGAGTAGTGAAATCAATGCATATGTTTGATTTTTAATTTGTTAGAATCTAAAGGACACAAAAAAGAATAAGCACGAAGTGTCAGACATGAAAAGAAAAATTTCTCAAGTTAGGTTTCAATCTGTAAAACTTATTTAAGAATTCCACCAGCAATAAATTTATTGTGTTAAAAGCTGATCATTTTTTTATGGAATTAATTTCTTCTTTGATAAAGTCAGTCTAGTTCTAGGCCCATGTTTTCAGAAATTATTGATAAGACTTTTTTTCTGTATATGGTTTTGCAATTATATTTAACTAATCTGTTGTCTCTTATTTTAAGCATCCCTCACTTAGCGAGTGGTATATAAGCCAGAAAAATAAACATAAAATGAACTGTAGTTTAGTATGAACATACACAACTTAGCAATCCAATGACAACCAAAGCACAAAATTTATGGAACTAGAGTTGGACCACAACCATTGCTTGCCTTAAAAGTTTACTCTTGAATCTTATCCTCTGTGCGAGAGTAAACTAAGGTTCCAAAGGGAAAAAAAAAAAAAATAAAAAGAAATTTTAAAAAAAGTATTTGAAAATATATAATTAAATGGCAATAATGAAAGAAAATATAAAATGGGGGGAGGGGGTATGTTAACTCTTTACATAGAAAAGAGAGTGCTTTTTTAAAGTTTTATAGGCTAGACATTTCTGCTGCCTCAATTTGTGCGTACCTTAAAAAGACGTATTTTGTGAGCATGCTGAGGGCTGGAAATGTGTAATTATGCCTTGGCATTCAATGTTTGAAGTTTGACTCCCAAAAAACTTAGTTCCTTAATTCATCAGTCATTTTAGACATGGCTTAATAACACTCATACACAGAGAAAACTAGCAACTGGTCATAGTCGTGCTTTATGTTATAAATTAGATCCTTGCAGATCACTTAGGAATGCTTTTACCCAAATGTAAATCTGTATACTTCATTCTATTCATTGTGCAACCTGCTCTAACATTTTTCTTTTTGTGTGGATTTTATGTTAATTTAAGGAGAAAAATAATTAAAAAGCTTTTCTGAACAGTTAACCCAAAAGGTTAGAAGTTTAGAATTAGGAGTTTATTTCAGAACAATATGTTGATTTTAAATACATAATTAGTATTGCCATTAATGAAATACATTCTCATAAGTTCTTTAAGTCAGGAAGAAAGAAGTGTGATAGAATCTTACACACATCAGTTATCAGCACTTGTGCAAAGCATCTGACACTGTCCCAAAGGACATCCTTGTATCTAAAGAGACTTGGATTTGATGGATGCTGGTAGATAAAAAAATTTAGCTGGACAGTCCAACACAAACAGTTGCTCAATGTCCAAGTGGAGTGGACAAATAGAGGTCAGTGATGAGTGGTATTCCTCAGGGGTCAGCACTGTTTAACATCTTTGTCAGTGACACGGAAAGTGGAGCTGAGTGCACCCTCAGCAAGTTTGTCAGTGACACCAAACTCTGTGGTGCAATCAACACACTGGAGGTAAGGAATGCCATCCAGAGGGACCTTGACAAGCTTGAGAGGTTGACCTGTGTGAACCTCATGAATTTCAACGTGACCAACTGCAAGATCCTACACCTGGGTCAGGGCAATCCAAAGTACGAATACAATCTGGGCAGAGAAAGGATTGAGAGAAGTTCTGGGGAGAAGGACTTGGGGGTGTTGGTGGACTAGAAGCTCAACATGACCTGTCAGCGCTCTCAGCCCAGAAAGCCAACTGGATTCTGGGCCAGCAGGTTGAGGAGTGTGATTCTGCTCCTCTACTCCCCTTTAGTGAGATCCTATCTGGAGTACTGTGTCCTGCTCTGGAGGTCCCAACAAAAGAAAAATGGGGTTCTGCTGGAATGAGTCTGAAGGAGAGTTAAGAATATGGCCTCTCCTATGAAGACAGGCAGGGAGAGATTGTTCATGCTGGAGAAGAGAATGCTCTGAGGAAACCTTAATAGCAGTCTTCCAGTATCTAAAGGAGGACTACAGGAAAGCTGGAGAGGGACTTTTTACAAGGGCATGTAGTCACAGGACAAGGGGGAATGGCTTGAAACTGAAAGAGGGAAGGCTTAGGTCAGATATTAGGAATAAATTCTCTACTATGAGGATGATGAGACACTGCGACAGAGACAACTGTCCAGAGGAGTTGTGGATGGCCAGTTCCTGGGAGTGTTCATGGCCAGGTTCAATGGGACTTCGAGCGACTTGATATCCTGGTATAGTAGAAGATGTACCTGCCCACAACAGGGGGGCTGGAACTAGATGACCTTTGAGATCCCTTTCAACCCAAGACATTTTTTGAATCTATGATTTTCATCTATCAGGCAGTAGACTCTATTTTAAATGTGTCTGGGTTTTTGGGTTTCAGGTTTTTGGGAGTTTTTTAGTTTGTTTGGTTTTTTTTAAAAATAAATTGGAAGACTGTGTCTGGTGTAATTTCCATCTGATTTATTAAAAATAGACATAGCTACTCTATCTGTCTGAAACCTATATGATTTTCATGTACCAGAGTTGAATTTATAATGACTTCATCTTCATTCACTTGGAACAGATGGAAAAACATCTTTGATTACTGGATTTTTCTACATTGCAGACTGCAGGGCTAGGGACCTTGTTTCTTACTTTTTCTAAACAGTAAAGGAAAGTTTGCATAGAAAAGCTGCATAGAATCTGTTTGACATATTTGAAATGGATGACTTTCTGATTCTGACAGTTTCTGTGCAGTTTTCCTGTGTAATTGTTTCTTAAACATTGTCAGAGTAGTAGGAACCAAGGTCTCTAACATCACAGTATCTAAGGTACTAAAAGTAGATAATCAAAAAGGCTTTTCCAATCTGTTCCTATTGAAAGAATAGTTAACTCTTCTGGAATGGATGTAGCATATAAAAGCAGTAGATTGCACAATAAATTCCTCATTGATAGATGCTTGGTGACAGTGAAATTATGTAAAACTGTATCTCCTGTTGTGCTATACATACACAAGGAATGTTTGTACATGAAGAGCAGCATAAGTAAGGTTATAAAGTATGGCAAAATAAATACAAAGCTTCTAAAAAGCTAAATGAACCAAAGCGTAAACTCTGAGCATTTGACAACTTGATCTCTCTATCACCCTGAGAAGCACAGATAGAGGGGAGGTTTAGGAAAAAAATGAAAATCTGTAAAGGAACATTATAGCATTTGTTCACACTATGAGCTGTCAACAATCATGCATAATTTAAGATTGCAGCCTCTAACAATTTAACCACGCTTTTCTCTGCTTGAGGAGCTGAGTTTTCTGTGTCCCTGATGAGATTACATTGGCCCTAGCAGCATCTTGTAAATAACCCATACTACCCCTGCACAGAGCCCACATTTAGATTTCACAGATTACAGCCCTAAATTATAAATGCTGGTCTGCCCCACTGTTACAGCAACATTGTGTGATCCAAGTTTGTTAATTAAAGAAACATTGTGAAAATACAAACAGCATCAAAATCCCCTTTGGCATGTTGGCATATAATGTTAAAACTATTAAACACTATGTTAAAATGTTCTAAAAATGTAGCAATTCCTTTAGTTTTTTTTCCTTTCTTTCTGAGGATTCTAGTTTTTGTAATGCTCAATACTAAGCACAATGTTCTCTTGGTGTTAAAAGAGTGATTCCAAATGTCAAGGGGATTTTTGCAAGGACACATTACATTTAAGTGAAAGAAATGGAAACCAGTTGAGCATTTCAGCAAAGACAGATGACTGATACATTTTACATAATTCATAACAGAAAGAAATAAATGAAAACCTAACCAAAGCCAAGGCACCCTGATTCTAAACACTTGTCTTGTTTTTAACCTTGAGACTTTTTGTCTGCTTTTATGTAAGCCAGGGGTATAAAGAAGAAGGGAGGAGAGGCCTTCGCTCTCTTCCCTTCTGGAGAGGTTTGGAGACAGAAGATCCCCTCAGCCGGTCCCGTTTCTGTGGGGGAGCTGGGGCCGGGCTGGGCCTGCTGTTTTCTGCTGATCCGGAGTCCGGTAGCACGGCAGCGGGGTTTGGTGCGACTGTGCTATCTCAAGGAAAGTATTAAGGTTTCTTTGGCTGCTTCTTATTGAGTGTGCATACCTGTTTTCTTTTTTTGTTTTTTTTTTCTCATGTGCAACACGTTGATAAACTTTGGAGTAGAGGGTTGGTCAAAATATTAGACTAAAAAACATGAAAATTCAATTAAATTTGTGCTTACACAACAATATTTAGGACATCAAATGACAATGGTACTACTACTATTAAATTAAGAAACATGAAGCAATCAAGAAAGATGTCACTTTTGAGTGATCTTGTGATTGGACACCAGTAGAAATTGAGAAATTAATATTATGAAAAGGACAAACTTCAGTCTCACATATGGAAGTAGATTTATAATTACTGTATTTATTCATGACATTATTTTTTAATGCTATGTTTTTATAATGAGCTCAGAAGCTTTGCTATTTCACAGGAATATTCACTTATTCAAAAACAAATGTCAAACAGGTAAAGGTGAGTTCACACAATCTCACACAATACCAAAGAGATATGCTGTGACAGAAATTTTGTTTTAAGGTTTTCTTGCTTCCTGCTCTGTACTACATATTAAAATAATTACTTTTCTAGGATAAAATCTGAAATTATTGAAATTATTTTGTAACCCCCACAGACACAGTTTCTCAGAATGTGTACCAGTTTCTGCCCACTGGCTGAGGTATCAAAGTCCTTGAAAGGAATTATCAACATCAAGATGTCCCACATTTTCTCCAGGACATACTAAGCTCTTTATACATTGACTTGTCAAAAAATCTCTCCTTAAATCATCTTAGGTTGCAAAACCTAGGCTGCATTCTGCTTATGTTAATCACAAAACCCAGTCTTATAATTGTTTGATTGAAATCACTACAGCATTCAACACTGTAGAAGACACAGTGACCTGGAGTGTTTGTTCCCCTTTTGTTTAGTAACTCAGTAAGTACTCCAACTCACTCAGGCTGCAGGATGACACAGCTCAGTCACTCAATCTGAGAATGAAAGTCTGACCCAACATCTCGTAGGTGGATGCTTTAGCCAGAAGCTTATAAAATTGATTATAGCCAGAGAGCCAAGAGATTGTTCTCTCTTGTGCTGCATCACTGAAATACCTTCAGTTTTCATGGGCCAGAGAATGTGGCTTGTATATTCCAGGAGCTAAAATATGTCCTCTCTTATCCAGAAAAAGGACACTGAGCAACTCATCTTTATGTTGTTAAATAAGAGACATAACATATCCCTGGCTTTCAGGGATAAGTAGCATAGATTATCTTGTGTTCACATTTCTTTTCAGATGCTCCTTTTTCTAACAGGCGTGTCTCAGTGGCCCAAAGAAGGTCAGAAAGCAAGATAACGACTGTGCGGTGTCAGCAATCACGGCACTCAATCACACTCTCTCTCTCTTCCTTAATAGTATAAATATACCCACAGATTGTCTATAAGGCTCAAAAGCATTTTAAACTGAGCTTTATTAAATATTAGGCAAAGTAAGTATTTTCCGTAACACTGGGTATTCAATCTCCTAAGATATATGGATATATTCTCTCTCTGGCAAATGTAATAATTCTTAGCAAATATTTGATAAGAATGTTTGGATGCCAGTCAGTCAAAGCATTGCTCTGAGATGCTGAATATGCAAGTCCCAATTAATTACAGAAGAAGCAAGACCCTATCCTGGCTCTGCTACAACTACAGCTGACTGCTCTGACCCTTAGAATATACATATAATCTTTTTTCTAGCTTACAACTGAGAAGTGGGTGCTCAAAATGCCTCAGTCTCAGTAGAAACAACTATAGCTCTGAATTTTGTTTGTAACCCTGATTGAGAAAGAACTGATGCTTCCTACTTCTTCAAATTTTCCATTGGAGAGGTTGCGTGGCCAATTATGTAGATAGAAGATTTCTAAATTTTGCACTTAACAAACCACTTCCAGAGCAAAATGTATTTCAGATATCCATAGTTGAATAGGCCTTTTCATTCAAGAAACACTGAATTGTTAAACATTGCTGTTTCAGGATCGTAGTGGTTAAATTCTCTGTCAGCTAGTCCCAGTTAGCTGTATTTTTTTTTCCCTATAGCAGAAGAAAAATTATTTCATAATGTTTTTCAGTGTTCTGGCAATGTTTTCATTTAATTTTTCTAATAGTTTCTAAAAAAAAAATTGAGATTTCTTTTGTACCAGACACCAAAATCAGTTTGAGTTTTTCCACACCCCCTCCGACTGCAGAATACACTGTTAATTACCAGGAGAACTAAACTGCAGGATATTAATGTGGGAAATGACTACTGAACGCCTTTGTGTTAATCAATTCAGAATAACTAATGAATCCCTTAATCTCCAAAAGACTAATTTAACAACAAGGACATAGCCAAAAACATGCTGGTCTAGGGACCATTGACTTGGACTGATATACCTTGTTTTGCGTCAGTGAAATCTAGACCCTGTAATCCCAGAGAGAAATCACAAGGCATTTGTATACCAGCAGAGTGAAAAGAATTTCAAAAGACAAGGATTATTCTTCATTTAACACTGCCCCTGGCTATGCTTGCATATATATTTCAACTAATGTAGCTTCTTTACAGCCCTTCTTCGGTTAATGTATTCTGATTGAACCAATCTAAAACTAAGATAGTAAGAAGTGATTCTCCTATGATTAACTGAGTTCAGAATGTCACAGTCAGCATAAAGTATACTCCATAGAATGTTTTTCCTCACAATTTTATCTTGTTTAATGATTTTCAGTGCTTTTTTAATTCAAGTATTGGTAATTGAAGTTGTCATGAATTTTCTTGACAAAAAAATAGCATGTTACAAAAGTTTGCATAAACAAATCAGGAGAACTTAATATTTTAAATGGATTAAAAAATAAATTAGTATTTTTAGAAGGCTACCTTTGCTTCTACCTAATGTTGGAGAACATATTATTGAACTAATTTTCATAATTAATTGTCCCTAGTAAATAATTTAATTCTTTTTCTACAATTTGATGGTAAAAAAATTGATTTAGCCATCAGTGTGCCTAGGTGGTCAAGAAGGCCAATGTAATTGTGGCTTATATCAAAAATAATGTAGCCAGCAGGACTAGGGAGGTGATTTTTCCTCTGTACTCGACAGTGGTGAGGCCACACCTTGAGTACTGCGTGCAGTTCTGGGCACCTTAGTTTAGGAAGGATGTTGAGGTGCTAGAGCGAGTCCAGAGGAGGGCAGGAAAGCTGGTGAAGGTTCTGAAGCGCAAGTCCTATGAGGAGAGGCTAAGGGAGATGGTGGTGTTTAGCCTGGAGAAGAGGAGGTTCGGGGTGACCTTATCACTCTCTACAACTACCTGAAAGGAGGTTGTAGCCAGGTGGGGTTTGGCCTCTTCTCCCAGGCAACTACTGATACGACAAGAGGACATAGTCATAACCTGTGCCAGGGGAGTTTTAGGTTGGATATTAGGAATTTCTTCACAAAAAAGGTGATTAGATACTGGAATGGGCTGCCCCTATGATTTCAGAGGTCTTTTCCAACCTAATTGGTTGGTCTTTTCCAACCTAATTGGTTGGAAAAGAAATTGAAATTAATTTTGCCTCATTACATTGCACATGGTACTAGAACTTAAAACCCCCCAAAATCTATGTTATCACTGGATGCATTTTATAATTGCCAGATTTTTATCATCTTGTCCTTTATTTTTTTCCGTTTAACTTTCCAGTTCCAAAAAACCCATCATGCATGTCAACATCCTTAATGCTGGATCTACATCTTTTGTTCTATTTTTACAGAACAGAAATATATAGCATCAGCATTGAGCTGTAATATTTGTGATGCCATGCAACATCCATAAACAAATTCTAATACAGGTAAGAATTATTTATTGCAATTATATTAATTTATGGGGTTTAATGTTTATTTAATCAAATCACAGTCATTCAATGTCTGGAAATGTTTGAAGGGATTTTTTTTGTTTGTCTGAGGTTTTTTTCCAGAGATATATCTCAGGATAGATGTTTTCTTTTAAATAATATGGTCACTCATTTCTGAAGAAAAAAAAAAAAAACAAAACACAAAAAAAAGTCTATTCAGTCAATTCTTTCTCCCGTGAAAGTGCAGAATTCCATTAACATTCCACAGATTCCACCTGAATAGTTTTTGTCTTATCCATTGAAAAATGCAATGCCTTGCTAATAATTGACACGCTTATGAACTAGAAAAATAGCGTAGAATAACTCAAGCTAGTAAAACAAAACATGAGCTATTTTGTAACACAGTGCTATGTCATAAAGAGACATGAGTTGTATAATGTATACATGGAAGATGAATTGAAGCAGAAAATACAGAATTCTTATAAATTCTCCCAGCCTTTAGGAGATTAACAGAATGAAGGTGAAAGTTTAAACTTTACCTTCCCTCTCTCTCTCTCATTCTGTGATTTTATGATTCTATGATTCTTGGACATTTTATAGACATTTCACAAGGGTGGCCCATAGACTAAGAAAATTCTATCTTTATATTTTATCAAAGACTAGGAAGTGGTTATTCAGCATATATTGGATCATGTGGGAGCTGAGCACCACGTAAATGTCATGGAGTCACTGGTGGAGAATACGTTGGTTTGTGCTAAGATAGAGTTCATTTTCATCATAGTGGCTAGTAAGGGGTTTGTATTTGTGCTGGAAATGGTGTTTAAACACAGGGATGTTTTCATTATTGATGAGCAGTTCTTACATAGAGTCAAGGTCTGCTCTTCTCACTCCACCCAACCAGTGAGCAGGCTGGGGGTGCACAAGAAGTTGTGATGGGGGACAGATGGGACAGCTGACCCCGGTGGAACAAAGAGATATTCCATACCCTATGACATCGTGCTCAGCAATTGACAAGAGGAAGGTGTGCCTGCAGGCCATTGTTCAAGAACTGGCTGCATATGGTTTGGTTGGTGGTGAACTATTGTTTCCATTTGCATTACCTGTCTTACTTGGGTTTTATTTCTTTCTCTTGATATTGACAATTTTTATATTTCAAAGCTAGTTTTTGAATCTCTGTCTCTAGAATTTTTATTTGTAGATACAACAAATAGCTAAGATGGGCAAGTTGTTGGGCTGAACATTAATGCAACACATCCAATGAGATTTTGCTGGCCAGGAAGGTGTCAGTCAGGCTGGGATGGGTCAGGCCCTATTACTCTTTGAAAGAGGATAATCCTCAGTATTGCTGAGTTTCTATCTTCTGATTTTCTGTTTTTTTCTTAAAATTTTTGATTTTTTTTTTCATGTTAGTCTTTATCCTCTTCAGCTGCTTAAGTACCCACACTTCAGCAGTGTCACCACAGCTTGCAATTTTGCATTTTCTTATCTTGCATGGCTCTACTCTAGGTACTTTCTCCCAGCTTAGCAATTTTCCCAGATGTCTGAGCCAAGGTTATACTGTTGTGTTATATGAAAACAAGGTCACAAACAGCTGAATCTCTAAGAGGAGGATTGCAATTTCATTTTCACCAGAATAAATAATAAAGAAACCTTAACCCTAAACTTAATAAAACCCAATTAATCTGGGAGAAGGAAAGGATCTCCAGGGAGATTAAGTCATATGATGATTAAAAAACTCAGAAAATGCTTCATTCCTAACTTCCAGCACTGAAGTAAATGGCTTAGTAAGTAAAGTAAAGTAAGTGGCCAGTCTTCGCGAACGAAGATCTGGGAAAGGTGTTTTTACCTTTCAAGCCTGCG
>JAWWLV010000001.1:72301608-72324289 GCA_035041135.1 Platyrinchus mystaceus
AAAGAAAGAAAGAAAGAAAGAAAGAAAGAAAGAAAGAAAGAAAGAAAGAAAGAAAGAAAGAAAGAAAGAGAAAGAAAAAGAAAGAACAAGAAAGAAAAGAAAGAAAACACACAAAACCCCAAAACAAAACAGAGAGAAAATATATCTTTTAAATGTTCCCAAACTTGGTATCTTCTTCTTAAATGGGAATATGACTTAACTATTGGATGGAGTTCATAATAAACAAATAATGGTAATATTTTATTATTTTTAATAAAAAAGTGTAATTTATTTTATAGCATTTTTCCTTCATAATATAAAATCACTTACCTTTCAGAATGAAATTTTATTCTAAGAAAGCATACATCCCACAGCTATAAAATTTCATTAACTGGTGCAAATTACTCCTTGGTTCTGCTCACCCAATGATCTGCACTGTAAAAGTGTCAATTCAGTCCCAGAACTTGTTTTCGAGTAAACCTTTAGAGTGTTTTAGAACAAAATTCAGGCGTAATTCTGATGACAACTAAGTGCAATGACTGCTTTCAGCATTCCATGTATCTCAAACACTGTGCGGTCTTTTAACATTATCCCAGCAGTTTTTGAGCACCATCACATGCCCTTATGCTACATTGGTTGGTGAGTGGCAATTTCATGTATTCCAGACAGCCTCAACTGCAATAAAAGCAAACCCCAAAAAATAATGTATAAAATTCTCTGAGAGAGCCTACAGGGGCCATTATGTTTAATTCACAGGAATAGTTTATAAGTACTAGATGATGTGAGTATGGCAGCCTACTGTCAAGGTAGTGGCTACAAATATCTCTGCACTATTTGACCTGGGGTAGCAGAATCATTAACCACATTTAGATGTGTAGATTTCACTATGGCTTTCCATCTATCTACTGCTGGGGAATATGTGTGTGTGGTCCTGTCACTACCTTGAGCTGCTTTTACGATTTGGTGCTGAGGCGGGGATGAGTGCTACACTTTTGTACATTTAACTCAGGTAATGCATGTCCTGCTATTAAGACTGCACCTCTAAAGACCCTTGGGTAGCTTGCACCAGGTTGTTGACTCAAATGTTAGCATTGGGAACAAGAGTAAGCTATGGGACAATATAGACACAAAATAAATAGATACAAGGTGGCTGTGAATAAAATTAGATTACACAGAACTAATGCTGGTCAGACAAATGAGATTCTGGAAATCTCTCTCTGTGAGAAACAGAGGATAAAAAATACAAACTGAGGAAAGTTCAATTAATTTTGTTCAACTTCAAAAGACTATATGCCCTGATTTTGTGCAGTAACAAAAGTCTTTACCAAATGAGTATAAGGTCCTTTCCAACTCATGTAAAATAGTGCCTTGCATTTTTTTAAATATTTAACAAGAAAGAAAATGTACAGAGCTTGATGAGCTATAAAACAATTTTATAACTCATTGATTGGAACAGTCTTGCACTCTGTCCTTCTGAGATTCAAAAAACATACAGAAGAGCTCAAAGTTAAAATAAAATTGCCTTATTCGTATGAATAATTCTATATTCAGAAGTCCTCCTGAGGATTATTAGAAGAAAATAAGAACATCATTATAAGCCATATTAAAATGGAGATGATAGGTGATGGATTAAACAGAGGAAAGAGGTCAGAAGTGAAAAGTGAGAACTCTGAGTCATTTACATTAAAATAGTTGGAACCATGAAGAATTTATGCAGAAATATCACACCAGGAAAGAAAAGTAGAGGGTCACAAATTGGAAGAGAATCTAGTGAGAGAAATGTTATGTACCTTAAAGTATAAAAAAATCTACTATATATATAGAGAAAGGTTTTCTTTTGCATTTTCTTTTATCTGCCTGTGTATACTATGTTACAGATTCTTTTTCTTCAAGAAAATATCCTCTACACTGACATACAATTTTTTTGGTCTTTGGCTAATTCATCCATGGTGTGATAGATAAAAAGTGTTGCCAACTTGTGTGTCTTACTTGCCGAAGGAGGTGTTAGAAATTAGAAGAGGGATGGTACAGAGAATAGTTCTTAGAACAGTGACCCTTGGTCGCTTTGTTAGTTGTACAATGCTCATAGCATTATGATCAATTACTGAAAAAAGGACAAGAACCTATTGGATTAAAAAGGATTTCAAGGTGCTGGGTAGGTTAGTTAATGGGACTGGAGCACAGTTGGTGTTCACCTCTATTCCTGCAGTAGCAGGGGCAAATGAGGAGTAGGAAAACCCATCTCATCAATAGGTGGCTAAAGGATTGGTGCCACCAGCAGAATTTTGTTTTTTTTGACCATGAGGCTAATTCCATGGTACCTAGTCTCCTCAAATCAGATGGGCTTCATCTATCTAGCAAGGGCAAAAGGACTATAGCCCATAAGTTGGCAGGGATGATCAGGAGGGCTTTAAATTAGGTTTGAAGGAGGAAGGGATTGAAACTGGGCTTTCCAGAGATGAGCCTAAGGGTGGAAAGTCCGGGTCAAGAGTGAAACCGGCAGCCCAGATGAAGTGCATGTACCCCAATGCACGCAGTCTGGGTAACAAACAGGAGAAGCTGGAAACCATCGTGCAGCAGGAAAGCTGTGATATAGTCACCATCATGGAAATGTGGTGAGATGACTTGCATGACTGAAAGGAGGTTGTAGCCAGGTGGGGGTTGGTCTCTTTTCCCAGGCAGCTATCAGTAAGACAAGAAGACATGGTCTGAAACTCTGCCAGGGGAGGTTTAGGTTGGATGTTAGGAAGAAATTCTTTACAGAGAGGGTAACCAGCACCGGAATGGGCTGCCCATGGAGGTGGTGGTTTCTCTGTCCCTGGAGGTATTTAAGAACAGACCCGATGTGGCACTTAGTGCCATAGTGGTAGTGGGCCACTGTGGTGGTAGTGGATCAAGGGTTGGACTTGATGATCTCAGAGGTCCTTTCCAACCCATCTGATTCTATGATTCTATGATAATGAAAACACTAGAGAAAAATTTTAAAGTGATAGGATTTTTACATGCTTGAAAAGCACTGTACACAAAACAATGTTTAAGATTCACTGCAAGTGGATTCAATAGGAGTGTTTGTACAGTATTGCATCCATAAAGCATGTCCTCCATTACATAATTATAAATATTAAGGGATATGCATTTAGGTAGGTAGGAATGCCAGCATTCGAATTACTATAAAATTAGATTGAGTACAAAAGAAAGGAAACCATAGAAGCAAGCATAACATGGAAATCCCCTATGGATAAAAGTAAATATGAGAGACAGTAAAATTTCAAAAAGGAAAAAATTCATCATAGCTAGAGTTTTAATACTCAACTGAAGCTGAAATTTTCAGTGTATATAAAATGTATTTATACCAACTAAAAAAAAAAGTTTTTCCCATATAAATAACCTAAAATACAGTAATGGTAAAATGTACTTAAAAAAAGAAAATGTGGAACTTATATAAAAATGACTGTAAGATATATTGGGCTTGTGTGTCAAGGTTTTGGGCGTGGAGGGGATGGTGATGGTGGTGTCTCTGTGTGGTACAGGGGTGGCTTCTGTGAGAAGCTGGTAGAAGCTTTCCTGTGTCCAACAGAGCCGATGCCAGCTGGCTCCAAGGTGAATCCACTGCTGGCCAAGGCTGAGCCCATCAGTGACAGTAGCAGCACCTCTGGGATAATAGATTCAAGAAGGGAGGGAAAAAAACATGCAGCAGCAATTACAAACAGAGAGAACAGTGAAAATATGTAAAAGAAACAGACCTGCAGACAGCAACGTCAGCGATGAAGAAGGGGTAGGAGGTGCTCCAGGCACCAGAGTAGAGATTCCCTTGTAGCCCGTGGTGAAGACCATGGTGAGGCAGGCTGACCCCTTCAGCCCGTGAAAGTCCAGGGTGGAGCAGACATTCACTTGAAGCCTGGAAAAGACCCTGCTGGAACAAACAGATGCCCAAAGGTGGCTCTGACCCTGTGGAGGGTTTGTGCTGGAGCAGGCTTCTGGTAGGACCTATGGACCCATGGAGGACACTGTGCTGAAGCAGGTTTGCTGGCAGGACCTGTAATCCTGTAGGGGACCCAGACTGGAGCAGTCTGCTCCTGAAAAACTGCACCCCGTGGAAAGGGACCCACTCTGGAGCAGTTCATGAAGAACTCACATGTTCTTTATGAATGGGAAAGACTCACATTGGAAAAGTTCATGGAGGACTGTCTCCCATGGCAGAGACCCCATGATGGAGCAGGCAGAGTGTGAAGAGTCATCCCCCTAAGGAGGAAAGAATGTGATGAACTGACTGCAGCCCCCATTCAAGTCCCTCTAGCCACTGAGGGGGAGGAGGTAGGGAAAACTGGGAGAGAAGTTAAGTCTGGGAAGAAGGAAGGAGTGGAGAGATTTTTTTAAAGATTTGGTTTTATTTCTCATCATCCTACTTTGATAATAAATTAATTTCCCCAAATTGAGGCTGGTTTGACCATGACAGTAATTTCTGAGTGATCTCTTCCTATCCTTATCTTGACCCATGAGCATTCTGTTACATTTCCTCTCTCTTGTCTTGGTGGACACTTGGCATCCATCCAGGGTCAACCCACCTCATAAGCACAAACCTTTATGTGCAGCTGTATATTCCTTCTTGTCCAATATGTGCATTCCAAAGAGAAAGTTGTTTCCATGATCTTTCATTAGGCTGCCACCATTTTTCATATCATACTTAGGCATTCAGTTTTACCCTCAGCTAGAATGGTTTTTGTTTTCTCTTGCTCTCCATCAAATATATGTGACTTTCCTAGGTCATATAAAAGCTCAGTAAATCGTGCACATCTCCTGAGGGGACAAAGTCAGGTTTCCAAAGCCCTCATGGAAAGCAAAAAAATGTTGGAGTACCTTCACAGACAAGTCTTCATTAGTATTGTCTGACCTTAGAAAACCCCAAAACAGTTAGTCTCTGAGCTCCTCAGCAGAATCAGAGACCTCCTGTCCCTTCACAGATCTCTCATTGACTTTGTCTTTCACACACAGTATTTCTCAGTACTTTGATCACTGTGTCCCATGTATATCAGAGGTTGCTCTCATCAGTTTTATTCCAGACAAGTGAGATTTGCCTTTGATATTGCTTACAGAAAACATTGAAAGAATAAAGATTACATTACTAGAGTGAGGATCCATACTACCTTTAACACATCTTCTGAATCTTATACATTTAGGCATCATTATTTCTGTGAAACCAGGAAGTGCATAAAGAGAAGATTTCCCTTTCTTTCATTTTCCCAAAAAACAGTGTAAGGGTTAGTAACATTTTATCTAATCCTTGAACTTTTGCAAGCTTCTGTCTTTCTGAGATTTCCTATTGTTCTATTTAATTAACATCACCTTTTACAGCTTAGCTCCCACCTACACAGGTGTTGACACTGTGGAAGTGCAGTTCACAGACTTGTCTTCAATGTCCATGAGAGACACTAGACCTATCTCTGTATGGTCAGTAAAAAGTAGTGCCTATATATGCTGAGATTTTGTGATTTTCTAACAAAATGGTTTTGGATTCATGTGGACAAGCTGTCTGATAGGATGCATAAGCATACTATGTTTAAGTTAAGACTCAGCAGCAGATGCATTAATCTCTTTTCTTTATCTTGTAATATTTTGCCCAATTTATTCCTCAGCATGTATTTTCATACAGATATTGATATTCTGCCACAACTGTCTGCCAAATATCCTGCTGCTGTTTCTAACAATAAAAAGCATCTGACCACAGGAAACAACACCTCACCACTAATTTTTACAAGCTCCCTTTCATTTCACTAAATATGAGTCAACCATTAATTCAATTTGTATCCTGTACTGATAAAAAGCAATTATAAAAGAGACTATTATTCATAAGCATAAAACAAAAATTCCCAAGTATGAAAACTGTTTTCTACAATGTCAGATAGCTCTCAGTTTTAAAGACAGTTTGAATAGCAGCAAGTCTTCATTTTATCCAGCTGTATAGAGGAGCCACTCAGCAGATATTAACTATATTGGAAAAAATCTAGTCTGATTGCTGCAACCTGTGAATGGATTTAACGCTTTATTGTTTCAAAAGGTGGGGTGAAACTTAATCTCAGATTTGAGTTGTAGTATAAGTTTAGTATATACAGAGTTTGAGATCCAAAACAAAACACTGGAAAACCAAAAAGCTCCCTTATCAGTTCCTTACCCAAGGACTATCCTTCTTGCAAGTACTTGAAAAGAGAAAACACAATCAGGTAAAGTAATATGGACATCATTTAAAATTATCACAGGAAAGGACTTTGTAAGCAAATAAGCTAAAATTACTTCTGTGACCCCATTTTTTTCTTATCAGTGAAACAGAACATGGAAAATATTTCACAGTATCTGCCAATTTCACTGATAATCATTTTCATAGACAATCACACTGCACAAAATTGCCTAGCAGGCATGTGTTCCACTGAGTGCTGAAGCCCTAAATGATCCATATTCCATTACATAAAGATGAATTTTATTATACACCTCATGGAACTGCAGAAAGACAATACTGAATAACAGAAATTCCCTGTCTTTGAAATTTCAGTGTGTCCATTATTGTTGCTGCAGTTCAGAACTCTCTCTCAAATGGAAGTTTTCGGCTTTTTGGCAGATTTGTCAGCATGCTGTCTCTTAACTTTCCTGTACAAGGTGAGCCAGGAATGCCTGGGATCCACGAACAATATTGGTTCCTTGAAAATATTAGCATTGATAAGATAGAATTCAATTTTCACCTGGGAACCTCTTTGGAAGATTTACTATTGAAAATGTAAGCTCACATACAATAACTTTATGTAATAGGTGTCACCAGGGCAATTGCAGTAGGTCATTTTGCCAAAAGACCACTTTGTACCAATTTTTTTTTAGTTTCATCAGTGAAATGGACTGCAGAGTAGAAATGGATTTTGTGACTGTCTATTTTCCTTTCTGATCTTTTGGCTTTGGCTTTTATATATGTACTTCAAAAACAAACGCTTAGCACTATGCATTGACAGCTTTAGATTACTGAAATATCTTCAAATTTGTCTGTCTTGCAGAAGACTAGACAAGTAATTCCTAAATAAGTTGTTGTTGTGTTTTAATCCCAGCTGGCAACTAAGCACCACAGAGCAGCTCGCTCATGCCCCTCCCACCCCACCCCCTGGTCTCCACTGGAATGCGGGAGAGAGAAAAATGACAAAACTCATTGGTTTTATAGACACTTTAATAGTTAAAGCAAAAGCTGCGCACTAAAGCACAGCAGAACAAGGAATTAAGTCACCACTTCCCATGGGCAGGCAGGTGTTCAGCCATCTCCAGGAAAACAGGGCTCCATCATGAGTAACCATTAGCTGGGAAGACAAACGCTATCATTCCAAACAGTCCCACACTCTCCTTCTTCCTCCAGCTTTAGAGTGACTCTGTGGAGGAACTACAGACCTGTTAGTCTAACCTCAGTTCCTGGAAAAAATTATGGATAAGGTTACACTGGGCACTATTGAAAGGCATTTAAAGAATAATGCCATCATTTAGTCACAGTCAACATGGGTTCAAAAAGGGGAAAGTTCTATTTAACTAATTTGATATCCTTCTGTGATAAGGTAACCTACCTAGTGGATGAAGGGGAG
The DNA here is from genome assembly GCA_035041135.1 of Platyrinchus mystaceus. NCBI lineage: Eukaryota > Metazoa > Chordata > Aves > Passeriformes > Tyrannidae > Platyrinchus > Platyrinchus mystaceus. The sequence goes on from JAWWLV010000001.1 coordinate 72,309,192, forward strand.
GCAGTGGATGTAGTATTTATACATTTTAGTGGGGTTTTGATATTATCCCTCACAGCATCTTTCTGGTCAAGTTGCCTAACTGTGTAATGAGCAAGTTCATGGTGCATAAGAACTGGATGAAGAGCAGAGCTCAAAGGGTTGTAGTAAATGGGGCTACATCCAGCTGATGACCAGTCACCAGCACTGTTCATCAAGGTTCAATTCTGGGGACAGTTCATTTCAATTTTTTTATCAATGGTCTAGATGCAGAAGTTAAATACACCATTAGCAAATTTGCTGATGAAACCAAACTGGGAGGTGCTGTTGACTCTCTTACGGGACAAAATGCCTTGCAGAGAGATATAGCTATTTGGAGCATTGGGAAATTATTAATGAGATGAAATTTAACAAGTCCAAGTAACTTAGAGAGTGAGATGCTTATCTCTTCTGCCTGGTACCTGGTAATGGGACATGTGGAACTGTTTAAAGCCACACCAGGGAAGGTTCAAACTGGACATTAGAAATCATTTCTTTGCTGACTAGTGGTCTAACACTGGAACCAGCTTCCTAAAAAGGTGGCTGATGCTTTAAGCCTGTTTAAAAGGCATTTGGACAGGGAAGGGCTCCAAGACACAGACAGCTTTCTGCATTCTGTAAGACAAAAACTTTTATTCTGAAAAGAACTGTTTTCCAGTTCAATGTAATGAATACTTTTGAAAACCAATTAAAACATAATAATAACATATTCAAAAATTCTCTAGTCTATTAAATGATTGATTGTACCATCAGTCTTTTAAGAATGTATTTGGTAATTTACAAAATAAGTTAACACCAGTATTAACATGAAATCAATGGTCATTTCTCCTAATGAATATCTCTTTAATGTACATTACTGTTTTCATTAATCTCTTAAATTTGTTGTGATAAATGTGTTTGCAACTCATTATTGTAGCTTAAAGTCTCTATGTGGGTATCTACAATAGATTTGCCAAATAAAATTTATTATTTTATTTTTTAATTTGTTCTTTTTTTAATGTTGTTTTGGCTACTGTACAAAGAATGAAACGACTTTGTTTTCTATTTAAAATCTTAAAACAACACTACTCAAAATGACTCAAATTGATGATACAGAAACTGTGGAAATGGAAATAAATGGGGGAGAAAAAGTAGGGTCACCTTCTGATGCTGTTAGCTAGCTTAGACTGTATACTTTATCAAAGCTGCTTTCATTTCTTGTCCCTTTTACATTTATTTTCCCCTTTGTTATATTTCTCTTCATCTGTACATTTGAAAACCTTTGTTGTTAAAAGCTGACTGTTTTTCCAGCAGACAACTGACATTAATAGCAAATCATACCATATTGTGCATCACAATTCTTGAAATAAAGAACATCAAAAGGAATTGCCAGCGGCCCTTTACATATCTCAACTTTATAGAGAGTTTTTTGATTAGAAATAAACCACTTCTGACCAGTGCTAATCTGATCAGAACAAAAAAAAACCCAAACCCAAGATTTTCATGCTGTGTAATGGTTTCATGGATGCCAACAATATTTTAGTATCTTGATAGTGAAACTTGGAAGCTAAACACTGTACAAACTTTTCATAATTTTTACATTTTGCTTTGGAGTTTCACTTTTGTTTTCATTATTATTGTCAGTGTTCCAAGCCTTGAAATCTTTTGGGTCATTTTTCAAGTCTAATTCTAGTTTGTTGCTTGTGAAGTGAGGTAAAGTTATTGAGATTTGAGAGATTCAGCTAACAAATTGATTCTATCTAGAAGAATGTTCCTTTCAACTAGAATCTAACAGCGATGGTTTCCCACTCCCCTATTCTGAGTTAGTATAATGTTGGTTGTGTCACTCCTAGAGGTTCCACTGAGTCATCTCTACATGCCACATTAGTTACTGTTTCATTCCTTCATAGTAGTGTGGCACTTAGGAAGCTACTTAAGGAGTTCACCCCTTCCAGGCATGGATACCTGGTGGTTTTAAATCCTTTTTTTTTTTTTTTTTTTTGAGACAGTAAAACAGTATATATGTGGTGTCTCTGCAATCACTTGACAGAGAACCACGTTCATTCACTATGATCCTAGTTAATAAAGCTTATATCAGAGCTGTCCTAAATTGTACTTGCATTATTTAAACACTTGGAACTGACATTGTCTTCTAAAGAACATATTCACGGGTACAGTTTAAATTAGTCAGTTTTAAAATCTAATTATTTCAGTGATTTGTCATTTCCTCTCCTTCCAAAAAGATTCTTGTATTCACGTAAATGAATTACATTTGTCTATACTGAAAGGCATAACTCTCACAGAGAATAAAATATTCTGTTCTTAAGTACAATTGTTGAAGTCTAAAACATGATCAATAATTTGTGGGATTTTACTGTGTTCATATACTTTCAGTTTTATTTCTTTATCTCATATTTTTTCAGCCTTTAAATTCTAACAAGTTTCCTCTTATGAAAGAGACAAAGATCCAAAACAAAGAAATAAAATATCACTTCAAAAACTACTTGTGATATTTTTAGGCAAAGCAAAGCAAAGCATTTGAAGTTTGAATAGCATAATGAACTTTAGTAGAAACCAGCAATATAGTTCGTAAGCTGGAGTGACAAGATAGAATTTGGAAGGTATGATGATTGCTATGATAGTTTCACATAGGTAAAGTAATTTACAGACTTTGAGATTATTTTCTTCATTTCAATCAGATATATAGAGTCACTTGGATTACTACACAATATTTATGCTGAAAGCATGGCTATTACATCACTTAATATTCTGTTTATCAAATTCTAGTCACCTTTTAACAAGAAGTTCCATGAAAACAGGACTGGTTATACGATGAAAGCAAGGCTGGTGTTTCTGAGAAAAATAAAACATAGCATATAGATTACTGCCTGTCAATGTTGCCATCTTATAACTAATTCATATTGTTGTTTCTTTTAGACACATTTACAAAGACTTTTTCTCTGCTTTGTTTATTAAAATAGACTTATGTTACTTAGACTAGGTATCCTGGAAGAAAAGTAAGTTATAGATATTGTCCTAGTGCCTGCTGCTGCTGCAGATGTTGCTGCTGCATTTACTGCTGCAGTTTTGGCTTTTAACTAGCAAAACTTCTAGAAGGCTGCATTGAAGTTGCCATGGGCACCATAAGATGATATATGAATGAATCACTAAATGGTCTTTTGGTCACCTTCAGATATTCCATGAAGCAAAGGTGAGGCCATACTTTAACAAAGGCTTTTTAAAAATATTTTAAAATAACTAGTAAAACGCAAGACATGTTCTTCCAAACTGTGGAACACAACGTGACCTTATTAACAAAAGTTTCCACCTCGCAATATCTTAAAACATCACTGCTAGAAAACTACTAACTAAAAGTGAATACATGAGAAAAAACGAGTGCAGACACAAAATCAGAAAATAAAGGTCAGGAGATAAAAGCATTAATGCTACTAATATCACTGCAAACCACTTTGACACCATAATGAATATGATGATAATTTTATTTATATGGTCACAGATTCACTTATCTTACTTGGTGCTACTCATAATCTCAAAGCTTATGCTCAGTAGCCTATTCTTCCTCTCTTCTGTTACCTCAGCTACATCTATTTCTGTTTCAAATGTCTCAAAAGATAAGGCTTCAAGTAACTTATTTTACTGCAAAATGCTCTACAAGGTCAAATGGAAGGGGTGGAAAGGATATTCACTTACTAACAAGATGTCTTCTGACATAGCTGATATATGAACATTTCTCAGGCAATTAATTGTTAAAGAGATTAAAATTCCTTGAGTTCCACATACTATAATCAGTCTAGATTGCAGATTTACAACCTTGTTGAATATTCCATCCACAAGGCTAAACTGGTACCTTTTATTTATCATAGAGAAATTCTTCTTTTGTTAATGATAAGGAAATGTATTTTTAAAGACTTTGAGACATTATTGTCTCAAAATCCAATTTCAGCCCCTAAGTTGATGCAGTATTCCCAGAGTAGCAGGAAGAATCAACATATTTTTTCAAACAAAACCAAAGAAAAATGCGGATAAATATAGACCAACACAGTATTTTTCTAAAATAACAATACATTAAAATTACTTTTGCAAAATAACTTATTTCAGAACTTATATTCATTCCTTAGATCATCAGCATTTGTTAAAATTAGACTCCAATATTTTAATTTCTATACATCTAATTGCAACATGTTCACTGTCTTGCTCTGCTGATGTTAATATTCCGAAATACTTTAGTTTCTTATTTTACATTTAACTATTCCAATAACTGTGTTGGATTAGTATGAAGTCTGTTCCAAGTGCATGATAAATCTACTTTTTTTTATTTATAGACTATGATTACCTCTTGCAAAACTTGGCAAAAAGATATTGGAAAATAGAGCTATCTCTGTGACCTATTAATTGCAAGGCTCTGGGAAGCTCAGAGCACTCCCACTCCTTCCTACTCATTATCCACTTAGGCAGCCAAAATCCCATGTCCCACATGCACAAGTCAACGATGAGCTCGAATGTGATTCAGTTTGGTACTTTAAAATAACTTTCTACACATTCAATCATCATTTTTATAGAAGTCTTAAATGCTTATAAAAATTCAGGAATAATAAATAAATGAATCAACATTTAAGCAAAAAAAGTAAGATGAAATAAAAGGAGATGAATAAAATATTACATAAAACTTAATTGTTTGAATTAATTTTATCTAAAAATATCACGAATAAAAACATTAAGCTATTTTTTTAAATACTTTGAGTGTATGAAACCCTAAGTAGGAGCTTTTACTTTACAGTGCAATTTGAAATATTTTCTGTGTAATCTAAATATTTAGAGGAAGAAAAAAGTGAAAATTTCTTCTAAAAAAAAAAAATTAAAATTCACCCAAATTTGGACTGTGATATACAACCAAAAAAAAAAGTAATCTTATACAAACAGATAAACAGTGTAAAGAATTAAAATTTATTCAAGTACTATTAAAGAATCCAAGGACTGAATATCAGTGGCCTTAATTATCCTACTCCAAGGACAGTTAGGCAGAATTCTAGTTCTAGTCTGTTAATTAAATAATTATAATTTCTTGAGAACATTTTGTTTACTTTGTTGTTGAAATACAGAAAAAGAAGCAGCACAACATTGTGCAAAACAACTCCAAAAAAATTTGGAGTTGAGGAAGACTCAGAAGATTATAAGTCTAGAGCAAGTCAACAGCATCAGAGAAGAAGTTTCATCCATTAAAAAAAATATAAGCAGAAATTCTGTTATGATCATTCCTGATCTAACTTACTATACTTTTGGTTTAGAAAGATACATATTTTTTGAGGACAGGTGGTTTAAGACAGAAACTAAGAAATAGCTCAGCAGAAAACAAACTGTGGTGAATATATTTAAAAAGTTTTAAATAATATACTTCCAGGAAACAAAGACACAGTGTAGACTGACTCTTTAGAGATTTAGTCAACCCATAATGCATTGCAGGTCCTCCCACACTACTTGATGAACAAATAAAGGTATTTAATGAACTTGTCAACACCTACTATGTAAACATAATTAAGTCCTGTGAACAAGATGTTACCAAATTAAGTTATATTTAGTTGTGTGTCTTAAATTAATATTTTAATTATCCTGGAATATGACTCTTCCAGTATATTGTTGTGTTTTGTAAATATAAACAGCAAATTCTTTCAACACAGAAGCCATAGATTAACATTCTAGCACTTTGCAATATTGATTATTTCAGTAATATGCTTTCAAATAGGCCACAGATATGTAACCCATTTTTCTGGTTCCAAAGGATTCATATTTTCAGTTCTTCCCTTTTATTTAACACCACAATAGCAAAGGCAAGGCCACAAGGCATTTCTAAGACTAGGCAGAATCCAAGCATATTTTATAAAAATTTACATTTGAATCTGTGTTTTTCACTTTGTATTTGGATCCAGTACTGACTCATTTGATCAAATCACTACTGGAAGTCTGTGGCATAGCCAGGATGCAAATTTACCAAGAACCACAAATTTTCCCAACTCCAGCCTGATCATAAGCATGCTTTCTTTGCTTATTTACTTATTACATTATAACTTTCTCCATGTCTGATTCATAGTAGAATGTCAGAGGGAGGTATTAACTCTGATTTTATAAAAGCCATATATGTTTCTACTTCTATCAGCTCTGATATGATTGCTGATTGCCTTAGATTGCAGTGTAGCTGTAATCTCCACATACTGCAATGTTTCTTTACATTCTCAGTCCTCTGCTCTGGCTGCAGCTGTGCAGGGCTTCTTTCCCCTTCCCAAGTCTTTCATCCCAGAGGCACTAACACTGCTGTTGATGGGCTCAGCTGTGGCCAGCAGTGGATCTGTCTTGGAGCTGGCTGGCATTGGCTCTGTTGGACATGGGGGAAGCGTCTGGCAGCTTTTCATGGAAGCCACCCCTGCAACAAGCAGCACCCCCACCTCTTACCCTGCTGCCAAAACTTTGCCACAACTTTGCCACATACACCTAATAAACAGAAATTTTAAAAGACCTCTTTCTACAGCAAGGAGGAAACTAGGAAATGTATCCCATAGTGCCCAGAAAGTAGTAGACGCTTTCACGTAGTGAACAGCATCCCACTCCCAATATCTCATTTTGGGGTAGGCTCAACTGTCTAAGTTTCATGCAGTCTATTGTCATTCTACTGATTTTGATGGGTACTTGGGCACTGAGTGTGGACTCACCTACAGCGTCTTAAATCTGGACTGTATATAACCACTGAAGGCATCACATGTAGGTCTATTTCAAACACCTTCAAATGTTATTACAGGCAACCCTTTGAAGAAGAGTTTCTGTATTGTCCTGTCCTTTGACTTTCCTTTGTAAGAACTCACTAGAATGCTTCATAAGGATAGAATTGAGCTGCCAGTATAGAGGGTTTTTTCTTTTTTGTTTCTTTTGACCTCTAGTGTTTCACCTGACCATACTATGATTAGTGAAAAGTCATGAGTTTGTCAAAAAGTCAGTGTTGTATTTGTCCAACTTACATGAATATCCTTGATTTCTTAAGAGACCTCAAATGTTACTAGATGTCTACATGTGAACTGATAAATCCTGCCCTTACGTTCAGTTTTGCCTCTCTACTTCATTACTGTGGTATGATAAGCTCCCTGCACAGCTTACGTTGCTTTTATATATGTGCATGACCCTAAATCCACATCATAGTTTCATAAACATTTCTAAATATTCACACTGAAAACTTAGTACTGCATGTTTTTTTCTTGTATTTTCTTATAATAATAATAATACAGCTTTCCAATACTAAATATGTTTTAACATTTTGAAACTATTACCAGTTGTCTAGTACATGAATTTTTAGCTAGTTTTTATTGCAATATTCACTGTTATTAATTAAAAGAGAGGTAGTCTTACCCTCAACAGCATATCCCCCAGTGACAAACAGCCATAGAAAAATAAAGAGCTTTTTAATTTTTGGATACAATTCTGTGTATTCTCAGGACAAATTAGTCTTTGTAACAAACTTTTTTCTTGCTTCTTAGTAAGCAATGGGATATACTAAGCAAAGAATGATGAGTAAGGAAAAGATCTCAAGAAAACAATGAACTGGTCTTGCTTAATTTAAAGAAGCAACTAATCAAATGACGTAAAAAACACATACTAAATAATGTTATTGGGAAAGCTAGTTAAAGAAGAAAAGATAATTCATATTAACAGAAGTGAAAGCTGCTAAAAGCAAGTAAAATTCATAATTTTTTGGTAGATTTTATTACTATAATTATAACCAATAACTTATCAGGATTAAAAATATTTTACAGGGACTGCAGAAATACTACAATTAAATTTATATAAAGAAAACATCTTCAAGTTAATTTCAAAAACCCTTTTTCTAATGACATATTAGTGTATGCCAAACATGGAGAGAATGCCATGGCACTCATACATAGTGATAGGGAATAAAAATGCTCCCTCACACTGTTTCCACCTGAGAAAGTGGATTTTAATACTACCTTGAATATGCCAGGCCAAAATCTGTAAGTAGTGCTGTAGCCATCATGAAATGTTATCAGCTTTTGTAGCAAAAATTTCAACCTTAAAGTAAGGAGAATCAGGGATGAACTGAATGTCAGGAGGCTGACTTTTTTGATTTACTTGCTCTGTACTCTGTCTAAAGAAAAAAAATCAATCTCTTATTACTATTACCACTAGTAATGTTTAGTAGAATGCATTTTATTCCATACTGTGATGCATTGTCATAAATTTTCAGAGGATAGTCACAGCTGCTCAGGGTATAACAAACCCACTTATACTGTAGTGAAAGGAAAAAGCTAACTTTTGCCTCTTAAAATCAGAAGGGAAAAAAAACCCCTTCAAGTATTTTTTTTTTAAATGACAGAATTATCTGCAGTATAAATTAAAACACTATTATGAAGTCACATCATTGTGAAATTAAATTCTTAATGATTTGCCACTTTTATGGGCCTGAACTTGTTATTAATATGTGCTTGTAACATTTCTTCCATGATAAAATTTCTCTGCTTCTTGGGACTTCTGATTTAGTAACAGAAATAAATATTTCTAATTATAATAATGTTGTTTATTTTAAAATTTTGTGCTTTATATATTCCAGAAATCCTTTTCTGATCCACTTTTTAGGTAATCAGTCATTGTTACATGTTTTCATCCCCTTGTAAGTTGATTTCTCATCCCATTAGCAACAAATGTTTTGCCCTAAAGTGGACAACGATAAGCCCACAATTATATGGTTTTGATGTTTAGCTTTTATTGGTATTATTATTTTTTACAACCAGCAAAATAATAAGAAATTAAAGATAAATTTAATGTTTCCATTTAAATCTCTCTCAATTGTGTTTCTCAGTGAAAAACCCAAGTGTTTTTTAAACATTTCATGTTAAGGCTAAGAAAAGTGTCATGTTAGGAGCTGCTATGAGAAACTGTGATAAAAGAAACATATGGTACTTCTGCAACTCAGAATGCCCCTTTGACGGCCTTGGCCTAAAACTACTAAATGTATAATAAAAATAAAGATTAAGAGAAAGTGTAGTTAACTTACTGATGTGCCATTTTTAACAGAGTTTTTCAAAATTATATGACATGTCATAAAGCTAAATAGACAGAGAATACTAACTTGATCAGAGACAAAAACTGACTGCTGCATAAAACATTAGGAATTTTATTCTTAATGTGATTTTGGCTTTTGGTGTTTTTTTTTGTTTTTTTTTTTAGATACTGCCCTGATCATGGTAGTAGTCCATGGTTCCCATCAAAAAGAAATCTTGTCACTAATAGGAGCTGTAGTACATGCAAATAAGTCTTCCAGTCTAGAACCAGGTGATGTAGTAAAACAACAAACTGCCAAACTATATGTTGACCCTAGAGTACTGATGGGGCCTAAGCTGTCTGTGATGAGCAGTAATAAATCCCTCTAGTCAACAAGAAAGAAACAATCAATTTTTAACTCTGCTTACTTCTTTTTTTTTATTTTTAGAGCTATACTACTTTTTTTACTTGCTCGATCTTGTCTCTTGATTAATATTCCTTACTTTAGCTGTTCTCAGAATTCTCTGCTTCTCAATTAAATTTCAGATTACCAAGATCAGTCAGATTTGCCCATAATGAAATAAAGGAGATTATACATAAAATTAATTAGGAGCATTCAGTTTTAAAATAGACAAAATTTTATTCCAATTTATCTTCTGTTCACAACTTCCCATTAAAGCTTTTGAGCCTTCATGAATAAAACCCTGAAATAAGTAGTTCAAAAATTCCAGGATATCAACAAATTTCAGCAGCCACACATGCACATACACGAATATTTTCACATAGCATGTTAGTGAAGTAAGATCAAAGTCCTTTGAAACTTCTCAGTTGACTATCTGGTTCTTTTCTCAATTAAGCCAACATAAAATCTTCAAACTGAATGCTTGGATGCTGCCATATACAGTGGTTATGTTTGCCCCCCATGTGCCTTCAGCTCTAATTGTGGGTATGTACAACGTCTCTAAAATGAAGAGTCTAATACATTTTTTAGATCTTCTGAATAAAATAAATACAAAAATAATCATCAGGCTCCTCTACCTCCTACGTCATGTATCTAGACTCTGCAGAAATCCTCTACATGTTCTGTGGGCATGCTGAAATGAAATTTATAAACATTCACAAAAACATGTTCATTTAAAAAGAGATTATTGGAGTAGACTGTCTGCACCCTCAATGTTCAAAAAGGCTTTAATTGTCCTAATCCAGCTCAGCGTGAGGCTTCCACTAACTCCAATGATAGCCAGCATGTGAAATTCAATTCTCTTTGACTTGAGGTTTCCAACTTAGCTGTAAATGTCTACATTTCCGCTGACTGATCTGGCTTTTTTAATAATCAGTAGAAGTCTGGAGTATGATTCGGTTCCTTAACCACAATGTCTTGGGCTATTTGAGAGGTACTGGAGGATCCCTGAGTCACTTTCTGCTTTTGAAAGACATGGGACCTCTGTAAAATCTGTAATAGGTAAAAATTAGAAATTTTATTTCCCTTGTGTTTTTGTCTTAAATAATTTTGGTAGCTAGTCACCACAAAAGCACCCATGTTTTAAATAATCCTGTCTTATCATGTATCCTCTAGGCAGTTTTCATGCTTAAATGAATATTCACATAGTACTTAAAAGGTCAGTGTTAGATATGAACTTGTGAAAATTTGGATCAGTACCTTCCCAGAGATATCTTTTTGCCCAGATTCAGGTGGTGGAACAGTCATTCCCCTGTACAAGCCTCACACTGACTCCTGATATTTAGATCCCTGTTCTGCAAGGGAAGACGTGAACTGGACTCCCTATGGGTTCATTTTGTGTCACTACGTATGACTGCTTTAAATGTTCTTTTAATCACCAACACAAATCGTACCTTAAAACAATGAACTGGATGCTGCTCAGTTGTTTCTTGGCTTTTAAAGGTCTAGGTTTTAGAGCAGAAGAAAAGGGCTTGTATCTTGCTGCTGCACTAGGTTGGATTCCAGACATCCCAAGAACACTGCTTACTGTGGGCCAGCTGAACTGCATCCCACTTGGCATAGGCTCCGGAGGCTTTGGACAAAGTCGACCAGAGAGCAGGTGTCCATCAGCTTTTTTTTTTTTTTTTATTCATACTGTCTTTATGTATCTGTATTTTCTAAATTACTATAGAGATTTTAGCCCCTCTTGTGCTAAAGACTTGTAAAAACATTTTCTCTTTGTGGTACAGTGTACAACTTGTTTCATGCTGAGACAGAAATACAAGGAGAAAATTGCTTCCAGCAACATATTTCCACTTCAGACCCCTCAAGTGTTTGTTGATTTAGGCCCATCTATACTAAAATGTAAAAAAAAAAGGTAGATTTAGCTTTTTTATTATTTTATTTTTCTACTTGAAGCAGATTGAGTTCTCTCTAGTGGTTAAGGTAAAGGTGAGGATGAAAACAAAAACTGTTTTGTAAAAATAGTTCAAAAATTATCTGAGTGATAAGTAGAATTTCATAAGTATGTTGTTTAGATTCTGAATTTTTTGGGATCAGAATAAGCAGCTGTAAAATTAAATAAAGAGTTGAAAAATATTTAAAAGTTTTATTCTGTTTTCAATCAATGCTTCTTTTTTTTTTAATAAATTCAGGTAGTTAAATAAGGGACTATTTTTTCTGTTTACCCTCAGGTACTGAATGTCTATCTTGTTCAGCTGACAATTAACAGATTCAGCTAGCAATATTCATATCTAGAGAAGCAAAGCAAGTTACAAAACATTAACCAGGGAAAGCTATAGAACTTGACCCACTGTACATAATTTTTGAAATAAAAGTCTAAATATTTGCAGCTGAGTTGCCAAATACTTTAAATGGGCAATTCAAAGTTCTCTGGAGCTGTTATTCCACAACTAATTAGTTTCTGCAGTGAAAAGAGTATAGTTTTCTTCTGCCAAATACAGTGTACCTGCAGCATCTGATGGTATTGACATTACCAATTACGTATCATTCTAACACACTTGCAATTCACCCATATGTCCAGTAGGCCTCTGTTACACTTGCCCAAATCAATAATTAATCAAGACTGCATCATTTTCAATAAATTTCTCTTGCTTTTTCAATCAGAAAGCAGGAAAGATATGTCAAAGTTTATTCTATGGTGCATTCTTTGAAATGACACAAAAGAAGTTGTTTCTTTGGATAAAAGAGTTTTCTCTCTCTGTTTTTAAACTGTAGACACTGTTTTCCACCAGGTTCAAGGTTAAGGATTCCTATACAGAGCAGATTATGTTTTGGCATTTACAGTAGTGTAATCAATCTGCATCCTACCAAATAACAATTGTGTAATAGTCATGACCAAAGCAGAGCAAAGAAGCTGGTGAAGGGTCTGGAGTACAGGTTTCATGAGAAGTGGCTGAGGGAGCTAGGGTTGTTTAGCCTGGAGAAAAGGAGCCTGAGAGGAGACATCACTCTCTACAATCGCCTGAAAGGAGGTTGTAGCAAGGTGGGGCTTGGTTTCTTCTCCCAGGTAACAAGTGACAGTAAGAGAGGAAATTACCTTAAGTTACATCAGGGGAGGTTTAGATTGGCTATTAGGAAAAGTTTCTCCACCAAAAGGGTTTAAAGCATTGGAACAGGCTATTCAGGGAATCGATTGAGTCACCATCCCTGGATGTATTTAAAAGACATGTAGATGTGGCACTTAGGGACATTGTTCAGTGGTAGACTTGGCAATATTAGGTTTATATTTGCACTCAATGATCTTAAAAGTCTTTTCCAAACTCAATGATACTATAATTCAATTATAGTTGTTCCTGAGAAAGTTAAGTTATTGTGAAGATATACTGACAAATAATTCTTTCTTTTTCATCGTGAGTGCTCAACATCAGTTACAGTTCAGCTGGAATAGGTTGTACAGAGAGTTTGTCGATTCATTGCTAATGGAGATTTTCAAGCCTCAGCTGGGCCTGGCTCTGAGAAACCTGGCTGAACTGCAAAGTTAGTCATGAGGGGAAAAGAAGGGGCATGCACTGATCTCTTCTCTGTGATGACCAGAGACAGAACCCAAGGGAATGGCCTGAAGTTCCAGGGGAGGTTTAGGTTGGATATTAGAAAAAGGTTCTTCAGTCAGAGGGTGGCTGGTGATGGACTCCCCAGGGAACTGGTCACAGAACCACTGACAGAGTTCAAGAAGCTTTGATTAGGAAGTTGGATCAAATGACCTCAGAACATCTCTTCCAGACCAAATTAATTGTATTATTCTATTCTACTATTCTGTGATTTTATTATTCTAATATCTTAGAAATCAGAGCAAAATCACACTATTATATCAGAACTTACAAAAAAATGTTTCATTCTTACTATTAACCCTTCAAGGTAATATTAGAAGAAATTCAATTTTTTTTCCTTTCATTTTTTTCCTCAACTTTTTTGCTTTATCGAAATAAAGTAAGTCCAAGGTCTGTATGCTTACGGTAGAGTTCAAATCCCAGACACAGAAACTTATTCATATTTGAAAAGAAGGTTCATCTCTAGTCTAAACCTAAAATTCTGATAATCCCAACTATTGTAATGTAAAGAGAGAAACCAGAGAACTTCATATTTTTTGCTTAAAACCCAAATGAAGATTCTGTACCTGATACTTACTGCTTTGTAAATAAATATATTTTAAAATATTTTCTCTTTAAATAGAAACTTAAATATTTAAGAGTGGAGGTAAAGAAAGATTAAGTCTTGTGAATGTTTATATTATTGAGATGGAGAAGCAATTCCATACTTCACTCAGGATCACTTTTTGTAGGATAGATTGAATTCCAGAATGATTCCATGAAATCCATCTTTGTCATCTGGGAGTGATGAAAAATCTTGTGTGTGCATTTGTGTAAAAATGTGTACTAATTGTGTACACTTGTATGAGTGTTTGTGTACAGCTGTCTACATTTGAAAAGATCAGAACTTCAAGCTTTAGCACTGTTTTTTGTTATGTTACATGACAATTGGGGATTTGAATGTAAGAATAACATTTTATATTGGTAGATATGAAAATCTTTAACAGTTGCCAGAGATAACTAAATCAAGTAAATCAGAGTGAAATCTCCAGATTCAAGTAATGTATAGATATAGAATATAGATGTGTCTATACAAAATTTCATCAGTTATTTTAATAGGGAAAGGCAATATGCAGACCAGATGTAATTCTATGAAGCTTTGCACTGTAAAAGAGGCTGCAGAATTCTAAATTGGCATGGAGACATTCAGTCTTATGAGTAGAAGTGACTGTCTTGTAGAAGGGACCATAGCCTAGAATTTTTCCACAGTTCTACCCCCACTATTCAGATCTTTGTGGTAGGTTAAAACTTCTAATACTAAACAAATATTATCTTTCCAGTCAGTTTTAAAAACTACTATAAGGTGGGCGTTTTCAAAAGACTGATCTGTCTTAACATTAGATAAACTTAAGTGTGAGCTAATCACTTTTACTTTTTCTTATATCATTTAACTGCAGAGATAGAAATATAGATATATAGAAATAGATATATATTTATATAGATATATATTTATATAGATATATAGAAAAGTGGTAAAAAATTCAACTACCTCTATCATCTGTGGTGTGAAGGAGGAACTTCCAGATGGTTACCTGTCTTAATCTAAAGGCAGATTTAAAGATTTTTCTCTCTGGTGGTACCTATTTCTTGCATGGATTAGGAGAGGAGCTAATATGGGGCTTTGGTTTCTGCTACAAACAGTGTTGACAACACAGGATTGTTTTAGTTATTGCTGAGCAGTCCTTAGACAGTCAAGGCCTTTTCTGATCCGCATACTGCCACACCAGTGAGGAGACTGGGGGTGCACAAGAAGCTGTGAGGGGACACAGCTGGGACAGCTGATCTCAAGTAACCACAGGGATATTCCATGTCACATGATGTCATGCTCAGCAATATAACTGGTAGGTGGAGATTGTCAGAGGCTGCCATTGCTCCAGTACTGGCCAGGCATTGGTTTGCTGGTGGTGAATAATTGCTTTGTTTTGTGTCTCCAGGTTTTATTTTCCTCTCTCTTCATTGGCTTTCTCACTTCAGATTTTTTCTTTTCTCTTTTTTAT
>JAWWLV010000001.1:72336678-72360801 GCA_035041135.1 Platyrinchus mystaceus
GGGGGGGGACTTCTGGTGGTAGGGTTTGGGGACTTGGCAGGGAGCCAGCTCCAAACCATATCAAGATGTCAGAAGCATTATAGCTTACTTGTCTTTCTTCAAGGAACAACTTGAGACACTAATATCCCTGTCTCTCAGGAGGAAGCTTTTTCCTTCCTCCTGTACTCCAAAAGTTATTAAGCTTGTATGCAGGAGACTCATGACTGGTGATCCTACTACAGTAGTTTCTTGAATCAAGAACCTACTACACTCAAGGATGACCCTTTAAATCCAAATATACTTTAGAATTTTAAGAAGTTTATAACTGGAGATTTAAAATGGCTTTTTTTTTTTTTTTTAAACATTAAAAAAAATGCAAAGCTAGTAATAATCCCTTTTGTGTGAAAGCTCTTTCTAGTTTATTAAACCCTGGTCAAGGCTCAGAGCTCCAAGCTTTTTGAAGTAGCACTTAAGACCACATTAAATGGCACTGCTTTCTCTAAATCTTATCAGTGCAGTAGGTGTTCTTAGACAGAAAAGGTTTCTGACATTTAGTTATTCCTCCCTTCATCTGTTCTTTGGTCAATATTCTCTCTTTGTCAAAGTAATTTTCATTTCATTGGTCTGCTTTTGTCACTGCTTTAGCAGTGATTTTTCTGTGTTTTTTTTTTTTTAAACCTTACATTTCGTTTTATCTGTTATGTATAAAATATAAAGCTACATTTGAATAAATTCAATTTTTCAAGTGTCTGATAAGTTGTAGAGGAGTTTGGCATCTGAATGATGTCAGTAGGCAACAGGTTGGCTTTGCTACAGGCTTTATAAATTATGTAGAAGAACTTTACAATTCGTGTAGGATTTGTTATAATGCTTCAAGATGTTTTAAGAGTTTGCTCAGATAAGAATAAAATATGAAGGTGGGAGTTCCTTTGCTCCCAGCATTCATAGTGATCATATTTAGTAATACCTATTTCTGAGATAGATTTGGGAAAAAAAAAGACAAACACAGCTAAATCACAGGTATTGTCACTTGAGTAATTAGTGTTTAGTTTAAAGAATAGACACAAGTGACATTTTGAGGATTATTACTAAGACTTTTCCTTCCATCCTAATCACTCTTCCTCTAACATCATGGAGGAGTAGAGCTTTAACAGTAGCAAAGATTGAGACAGACTTTATAGAGTATGTTATTTGGTCTCCATCTTCCATTTTCTCAGCCCTCTTGAAATTTTAAGGTGCAAGTATTGATGTGTTCATTTTCTTCTATTGAAGTTTGTAATCATATCCATACAGGCATCAAGTAGAGCCTGTCGCATTCTGGGGACATAAGATGAGAAGACATGCTCCAGCATTGTTTGGCTGATGTGAAGAAAATAGAGAAAAGAGATATAAAAATGCCAAAGAAAATAGTATACAACAAATAGAGGCCAGTTGAGAAATGAGTGAATGATTTTGCAATACAAATAGATACAGAGAAATGAGGGACTGTTTGTAGGACCACTTGAGTTCAATTCCATATGCTGCTTTTCTACGATTGGGCAGAAGTCCATCCAAAAAGAACCACCAAAATTATTTAAATTCCAAACTATGAAAATGAGAATATGCTCCAAAGAAAGGAGCATATCTTTTCCATATAAGAGACGGGTTAGATGGTGCCAGAATGTCCAGAGTAACATGAGAGATTTCTAGATTTTAAAAAAAAAAATGTTTTCAGATTTGTGTTAACTTCTTTCTATTCAAAAGAATTACTCAAATTGTCCTTTATGGATAAAGATTTTCTTATTAGTATAAACCTTGTCTGTCATCTTTATATTAGATTGTTGAAATAAATTCAACAGTAGGCAAAGAATTCATTTGCAAAGTATACATACTGGTTCATTTACTGTCTTTGACCTGAAGTGTAGGGTCCACATGATTTCAGTTAAAATACATGTAGTCCAGTGATGAACATTTCTGAAACTCTCTCATCTCTGGAAGAGAAAGCACATTTTTAATGGACGTAGCATAATGGGAGCGTATTATACCTGAAACTCACTTATCTGCATTACTAAATAAAATGCATGCTGATTACTTCTGCTAATTAACTCATTCCCTTTAACAGCCGTTGGAAACATGTAGTGTAATGTTCCAAGCTAACAAAGCTCCTAAACTGCATTTCCCATCTGCTTATCACTGTCTTCCAAAGTACTGCTGTTTTCTATTCTGTTAGAGTATCTGAAAATCCAATTCTTCTTTGTGCTTGCTGGAGATTGCACTTTAGAAGAGGATTTTAAGAAGTGAAGACTACACTCCTGGGACTATGTTACTGTCAGGTCAAGTAAACTAAGTATGGGTATTGAATGGCACTGGCAGGACAGAGAGATCAAGGATAAGTCACAAAATGCTGAGTTGTTGGTAATGGGAAACACTTTAACTTGGAGAAATCCTTGTGTAGGTTTTTTTTTCAAACCCGATTTCTCTGTACTTCACATTAAATCTCTAAGGTTTTAGCTGTCCGTGGAGACAAATGATCATTCTGCAGGGAAGAAAGACTCATTGCATGAAGTCCCCTGAAACACTATTTTTTTTAATTCCATTGATCTCTGAGATCTGAAACAAAAGTCACTTCTAATTTGTCAGTTGGTCATCAGTGCAGAGAAAAATGTAACGGATATAAAAGAAATATGTGTACCTCTATTGATTTGATTTTGACCATACTTCATGCCTAGTTCTTCTTTGCACAATTTACAAGAACTTTTAAGTGAGATATTTCTATTGAGTTTGCATTAGCATTCAGCAAAAGTGCCTATGACATGCATTATTTTGAATTTTCTGCATTGTAGTTGGGTTGTGCAAGGGCTGAGCAAATGCTGATGATTCTATGTGATGATTCTCCCAGACTTTTTTAGGAGGTTTTGATAGATCAGTCCCCTACAATGCTAAGTCATGAATAAAATCATTTGGTTTTGAACATTTCCCACACTGAGTCCTAGTTGCACAAGTGCTTAAAAAGTGTTATTCTAGAGCTGTGTTAACATATTAGGTCCAAAATTATGGCTGAAAGATTTCATATTATGGAAAACTCTAGTTTTTATATTAAAGACAAGTTATTTTTTCAAAAGGTACCTAAACGTGTTGAAATTAAATTAGTATAAAGACTGTAAAAGTTATGGTTTTTAGTAAAAATTTAAGGAAGAAAAGAGAAAGAAAAGATAAAGAAAACCCATCAGCAATATTTTCAGATAAGAAATATGATGGAAATCATAACTAATCACAAAAGGAGCAGTAACTCTCTGGAATTTCAATGAGTTTATTACAAATATGAGACAAAAGCTCAAAAGACATCAACAAATATTGCTTTACATTTATTTCTGTTTCATTCCTAACTATTGTCTAGCACTATTTCCCTATAATTTCAGGCTGAATATCTCAGTTTAAATATCCGAGGAGATACAAAAAAATGTGCATGTAGATGTGAACTTATGTCAGTAAATCTAAAAGAAAATTTTTAATTCAGGAGAGAAAAAACTTTTTCAAATATGAATGAAAGGTAACCACACCATTGGGCAGAAGGTCTCTTTTATACATGGTACTGAAGCTTCTGAAATTACATGAGTTAGTCTTACTCTTCTCTATAAAAATTTAAATTTAGAAATTAATTTAAAGGAAGGTGGTGAGTTTGATTGGCTAGCTGCCACCAGGGGCCCACCAAGCCATTCCATCACTTCCCCTCCATCAATTAGAGAGAGGGAAGAAATTAGGACAAAAAGCCCATAGGCTGAGTAAGGACAGCAAGATTGCTCACCAGTTAACATAATATATTAACGAAATAGATTCAATTAGGGAAACTTCATTCAATTTGTTGCCATTTAGTTGTAACAGAATTGGATAGTGAGAAAAAAAAAACAAACCAGAACTGAAACCACTTTTCCTTCATCCCTCCTTTCTTCCCAGGCTTAACTTCATTCCCAAATCTTCTACTTCCTTCCCGACCCCAGGCAGAACAGGGGTTGTGGTCAGTTCACAACACTTCATTTCTGCTGATTCTTCCTCTTCATGCTCTTCTCCTGCTCTGGTCTGGCTTTTGTAGAACCTTTTTCCCTCTTTCTTCCCCAACCTTGATATATGCAGAGCTGTTTATCTCACATTTTCTCACATCTCTCTCAGAGCTGCTGCACAGCATTTTTTACCTTCTTAAAAATATGTTATCTGAGAGGCATTACCAACATTACTGGATGGCACAGCTTTGTCTAGCAGTGGGTCTGTCTTGTAGCTGGCTGGAACTGGCTGACATTGGAATAGCTTCTGGCAGTTTCTCACATAAGTCACCTCTGCATTACAAACACCCCTTCCTAGCGAAACCCTGCCATGCAAACCCAGCACAAGGTATTCATCCTCACAACAAATTTGCATTCTCTCAGGCTGAAAAACCCATGGCTATAATAAAAGATTATATTCCAAATATTGTTGATAAAGGCAGCAAAATGGCTGAAAATTATAGATGTGAAGCAATAACATGGCTACAGTAGAGCTATATAAAGAAATAGCTCCAGGGGATTGCATCTGTCCTGGGCTGCAGGAATGATTTTTACAAATGTTGACTTCAGTATGTTGATGTTACTTCTTTTTTGAATACTTTGAAACATTACCTAGTGTAGATACCCAGCAATGGAAATATTACTCTTAAGATGGAGAAAAAAAAATCTAAATAATTATCCTAATATGTTATATATTATCCAAGTATACTCCTAACTCAGGTCTTGGAACATGTCAATTACATAGCATTTAATGTTATTGAGTTTAACAAAGAAGGTCTTCTTTCCTCTGATCTCACTAAATAAGTGTTATCATCCTGGACACGCTCTATAAATTAACATGATGTCCTGAATGTAGTCATAGACAAATAGGGTAATTCAGCTTGAGAAGTTCCCTAGCCACGCACACAGTATGAGGAACAAACTACAGGAGATTGAAGCTTTGGCCCAGTCCGAGAGATCTGATGTCATTGGCATAAAAGAAACCTGGTGGGATGAGAACTGTGACTGGAGTGCCCTGTTGTGTGGTTATATGCTCTTCAGGAGGGATAGGCAGGGCAGAAGAGGCAAAGGGCACTGTATGTAAAAGAGGGGTTAGAAAGTATGGAGCTCACAGTTGCCAATGGCACAATTGAGAGACTCTGAATAAGAGTCAAGGGACAAACAAATAATGCAGATGTCATTGTGGGAATCTGCTATAGACCTCCCAGCCAGGACAATGACACTGACAATGCTTTGAGGAATTAAGGGACACTTCCAAGTCAACTGCTCTGGTCCTTATGCGGAACTTCAACTTGCCAGTAATTAAATGGAAGCACCACACAGATGGTAAAACCTGGGCCAGAGGATTCCTAGAAAACCTGGATGACACCTTTTATGGAAGAGGGCCTAAGGGAGCTGACTCAGAAAGTTGCCCTTCTTGATCTACTACTTGTCAACAGAGGAGATCTTGTGAGTGAAGTGGAGATTGATGGCTGTCTTGGCCACAAAACCCACAAAGTGATCAACTTTAAAATCTCTGTTGACAGGAGGAAGAGTGCCAGCAAAACCAGCTATGGACATGCGGCCAACAGACATCAGGCTGCTCAAGGAATTAGTAGGTAAGGCCCCTGAGAAAATGTTTTTGCAGGTGCTGGGGTCCATCAGTGCTGGTCACTTTTTAAACATCGTCTCCTAAAGACACAGGAGCAGGCAAATCCCAAATGTCAGAAGTTGGAAATAACAATCATGGAAACCTGTGATGAAAATTAAGAATATCATGTCAAGGTGCTTTTCTTCATAGCAATGACACTTTACATTTATTAAGTAGTTTTCTCTTTTTTCTTCCCCCCTGCCTCTTCCTCTCTTTCCAATAATGCATGTACACTTGAAAAGTATATAGAAATTTTATAAAGTTTAAGACATCAAATATGCTGATATATATAAGTACCTTACTATTACCATATTATATTTAAGTATTTGTATTGATATTTTTTTCATCTTTCTCTCAATACGTATATTGGTATCTCACAAGGTAGTGATTCAAACAATAGTCCTTTTTTGAGATCTCTAACTCATAAATAATGCACTATTTAACCCTGAAAGATTTAGTACCAATGAATTAATTTGTTCACAGGGGAAACTATAAGTAGTTGGCAATCAAAATAAGGTCCTTTTTTATAAGCATGTATTAGAAGGGTTTTCTGTATGTGTTTATCAGTATGTCATGTACTTCAGTCTGCAAATGAATACCAATGATTCACTTCAAAATTAAATATTTAGCTGATAATTTTCAGCAGTTCAAACAAAAACGAACAAATCCAGCAGTATGAAGTAAGTAACACTGCAGAATGGTTTGAAGCTTTGGATCTTTTCCTTATACTGGAAATAGAATGTGACACTTCTTATGGTATCTGCATCCAAAATAATATATAAGTATAGTAACTAAATTATTCCTTTTGGTCTTTTTCCTTTGGGCAACATCTAACTCTGAG
Organism: Platyrinchus mystaceus; assembly: GCA_035041135.1. Classification (NCBI taxonomy): domain Eukaryota; kingdom Metazoa; phylum Chordata; class Aves; order Passeriformes; family Tyrannidae; genus Platyrinchus; species Platyrinchus mystaceus. Next base: position 72,343,145 of record JAWWLV010000001.1, read on the forward strand.
GAGCATAAAAATTTTAGCAAAGTGATTGGAAAAATTGCTGATTAATGGTTCTCTAGATTTTAACAGAAACAACTTTTGTATTTAATATTTTGTATCTTAACCACTGTGTTTACTAAAATTTAAAAATACTATAAAATAATAATTTACATAACAGAACAGAAAAACTTTGACTTATTAGAAGAAGCACCACAACTGCTTCTTGTTACTAAAAGTACTCTGAGAAAAAACATTTGTAAATGCACAAATAGGCAGAAAGTTCACAAAACCCTGCTGCATGAAGATGCACTTTCTGAAAATATAAACAATAAGAATAATGCTTATGAAAGCACACACACGGCTATTATCACATAAGAACCTTGCTCACTTGCAGGACCAAAACTACAATTTCCTTCAGAAGACTGTTCTCCTCTGTTGTTATTTAAGTTCTAGATACCTTAAAGAATATATTTTTAGAGAAGTTATCTAAAACTGTGCCACAGGTTTAAGCACATGATCATTTATTTAAAGAAACCTTTATTGAATGTATGCTGCTCCAATTTTGCCTGTATCTTTATGGGCACTACCACATAACTTGAGTCAGATTCTCCATTGATTTTCCTCTGTGACTGCAAGTCAATTTCTGAAAGCAGGGAAATGATTTTCACTTAGTCTACTGATGTAATTTATAGAGTAATAAAAATAGATTGTTAAAACTGGACATTTTTTTCCTCAGATTTAAATGTACTTAAATCAACTGAGGCATCAGTGTTAAAATACAGTCACCCTCTGTAATCAATGTAGAAAAATAGTTTTACTGAGACAGTTCTAATGTCCCTGAGTGAATTGAATTTCCCACTCAAAGTGTCAGTCTGCTGAAAATTATATTGTGAACACCAGAGTAGTGTTAGAAAGCTGTGTTCCACCAGGAGGAAAAAGAATCTATTTTGTTTGTTTTTACGTTGGTTTCATTAAAATGTTTGTGTGTTTCTTCTGAAAAATGCAAATTTCTTTAAAATTAAAAATTCAATAACAAGATATTTCAAAAAGCAACTGCTACAGATAGGCTTTGGAAATTAGCATGACTGTTTTGTGCAGGGCATCAAATTTAACACAGATGTGCCTTACAAATTCAAATGATCCAACAGAAGCCTAATGTTTCAAGCTCAGGAAAGACATGGAGGAAGCTTTTCTGTTTTAAGTGACCAAATTACCCTGCAATGTGTGGTGATTAAACTTATAAACAGTTCCATCCTTTTCCCAGCTTAGAAAGCACTGTATGCAGTCACCTAACAGCTCCCAGAAGAACCTGTCTCAAGGAAAGACAATAGGATTATTAGTACAGCTCAAAAAGAAAGGTTGTCAGGCATGTAAGGAATACCAAATGCAGATGTTAGTATAAAATATTTTCTCTCCTGAGTCAAAACATATCTGTGGGAGAATGTGTGCATATGCCTTGCTTCAGGCACAGTCACTGGCTTCAAGACCAGTTTTACTGCTTTGAGAACTTTAGGAAAACACTTAAAATTAAAGCAGGGAATAGAGGACCAGCTAGACATGTTGGAGAAGAGAAGGCTCAGAGAGATCTTATCAAAGCAGAGAGAGATACAAACAAGGCAGTGTCAAACTCGGTGGTCTGATGGGACAAGAGGCAATGGTTATACTCTGATATACACAAAAATAAACTAACACACACAGAGAATACTTGGTTATTTTGAGGGTGTCAAATACAGGAACAGTTTGTCAAAAGGAGCCTCCGAAGTAAATTTCAAAATCCAACTGAACAAAGCCCTGAGCAATCTGGTCTAAATGATACGTATAAAAAATGCATGAGAAATCATCTAGAATCATGACTATCAATCAATCATATATTAATACTGAATAGATTTTTCAGAAGAAGAAAATAAAAAATTTGACTAATATTGCAATCATGAACTAAAATCTATGATAGTTCAGATTGTGATAGATCTTGCTCATTAAAGCTGTAGCCAGTAACTGGCAGTAAATTGTTCTTTTGTGCCACCAAATTGAACAATAACTGCCTTTGTACAGCACAGTTGTGTTGGTAAAATAGCATTTGCAAGATGATTGGAAGATGACACTGAAACAGTGAATTCTGTAGAATTAGCACTAATATGAAGTTGCAACATGGCATCTAACATAATAATATACCCACATCTCTGAAATGGAGATTAATTCTGTGCAATTAATCTTTTGCTTACTCCTAATCCTTCTTTAGACTTCAAGAAACACTTCAATTAAAAAAATTTTACATGTAATGACTTTTTTAAAATTTTACTATCATTTTATCAAACTATTTATTCATTTATTTTTTTTAATATATATGAAAAACATCAAAGCTCTTGTATAATTTAGACTTTGAAGGCCAAAATAACAAAGATAAAAAAAAACAACAAAACAAACAAACCAAGAAGTAGCTAACAAGTGATATATAATGACAGCATGTGCTCTACATTAAATATGGTAGTTGCATTTATGTGTTGCAGTTATGTGATATCTGCATATTTCACTATAAATTTATTTTTCTGCTGTCTGTAGTGAGTCAGCTATGATTTTGACAATTGAGCTCTTTCTCATTAACAGCCTGAAAGAGCAGATAAACAGTATGTTGATGAAATTTGCGTGTGAAACATAAGTGGGAGCTTGAGAAAAAAAAGGAAAAAGAAGGTTGAAAAATGAGAATAATAAGCAGAATATAATCAAACAATGTTAAACTAGAAAAAAAAATTATAACTCAAAATAAAACATGACACCAAGGATAGATGCATTTCAGGAAAACACAACAAATCACTTAGGCTTGACCCTTACAAAATGTAGATAAGTACTTAAAGGTGCTCGTATAATAGTTATTTATCTTATTCCTAATTGAAAACGCATTAACAGGTACTTTGCTTGATTTTGGTGTTTCCAGAGAAGGCAGAGTCATAGAAATGCTAATTTAGGCGGCCATTTAAAAGTTATGTAGCCAGACAAGTTACACAAAAATAGCCAGATCGATTAAGATACGCAGACAAAAGAGGAGCCAGTTGTCAGGAACAAATGAGCGCTTCCCTCCCATCTCATCTTCAGGTGGAGCTGCTCACCAAGTTGTGCTTACTCATAGGTGTCCCATCAAAAAAATATGTTGATAACTGGAAGGAACTCAGAACAGAAACCTTGGTGACTAGAAAGCTGTCAAAATTCTCTATACACGTACAATGAAAAAACTTACCTTAGGGTTTAATTAAGTGAACTGAGATTTTTTCCATTGATTCCAGCATTTCAAAGATCAAACCTTATGTACATATCTTGTAGGATATGACAGGCTTTAAATAAAGGAAAAAAAGTAAATTCTGAGTGAGGAGAAATAATTTTTAAGAGAATCACAAAAAATGAAACTACACAAAGAATTTTAAAAATTGAAAGTGTTATGGAATACATAAGAGCCTTGAACTATGGAATAACACTACTAGGGAAAAAAGTAGAATAGTTACCTTTCTACAGGTAATACCTTATTTACAATGTGGTCACTTAGACTTTTAATATAATCTGTTAATTAATTTAAACCATTAATGATTATAGCTTTTCATTGATTCTTAGCAAGATTTTACGAGGAAAAAAAATAGGCAATTTTGTCTGCAGCTATCCTTTCCTTTTTCATTAGGTTTCTGGGAAAGTTGTTGCATTTTTCTGGGAAAGATAGAAGACATATTTCAGATGTTTTGGTGTGTTTGACAGACCTTTCCACTTCAGCATATGCATCTGACTCAAGAAATCATCTTGAAACTGGATTTTCCAGGAAATTCTCATTCTTGCAGAATTTGAAATTTAGACAGAACTTATCTGTCTTATCTATTTATCAACAGCTATAAACATAACTGTCATACTCTAGGAAGTACACTGAGCTTCCAAGATTGGTATGTGCTCACATCCGTGTTCAAAGAGACTGAATTTCTAGAGGAAAGCAGTTATCTGCCCTATTTGCCAAAGGTACACAAGAAAGTTTGATGAATCTAGATATTATTGATGTCTAAGGACAGTTTTCCTCAACAATGTCTTCAATGAACGTCAGCAATGTGACATTACATAATTGGTTTGTAATGTGAGACTAAGTTCCTCGGAGGATGTTTCCTGGCTCAGAAGCCAATAGGCATTTAATGGGAATTTTTCTACAATTAAACTCTTTCTTTTGCTTTTTCCCATTGTTATTTCTTTGTACTGTGATCAAATATTTTTTAAAATAATAATGGAGTCAAAACAATGACAAGAAAAGTTGTAACAGCTAAACAGTGTAGACAAATATAAACAAATACTTGAGATCATGTACAGGATCATTTTTTTCTTTGAATATAGAAGTCATATCTTGCTATACCCATGATGGTAAATTATGAACAGGATGTGAACTTAGTAATAGACTCCTAACCATCTCATTGCTCATTAGCTCACTACCTGACTGTTTTTAACCACTCCCGCAAGTTGTCTCCATTAAAACTGGGGATGAGTGACCTGGGAATGAGAAGCATGAGTTTGAGACAGCTTCAGATTCAAGATAAATCCCTGGACTCTCTCTATATACTTAAATATAAGTGTATAATCTATGTACATTAAACATATGAGTAAATTAAGTTTCTGGATTAGGCAAATTAGATCTCATTTCCACCTATTGTCTCATCCTGCAAACAATCCAAAAGATGAAGTATATATTCATCATCTCTTACTACTCAATTCTCTAAATAGCCAAACCACAGTTTTCCCTCAAAAGATATCAAATACCTCAATTCTGACCAAGTAACAAATTAAAATAATTTGCTGCTTAAATCCTTCATGATAAAGCTATTTTAAGCTACACTTTTTGCAAGAAGAATGGAAGAAATGTGGATGCAAGCAACAAACTTTTCATGCATGGAATAAAATTTCACCACCCAGTACTCTTGACTATTGCAATAATCTGGAAAGCCTTATGGGTTGGGTTTATGTGGTGAGGTTTTGGTAGGGAGTGAAGGGGTGGCCTCTGAGAGAAGAGGCCAGGACTGCCCTGTGCTCAACACAGCTCCAACAGACTCCTTGCAGTGCACAGCTGAGCCCATAAGCCAAACCAGCGACACCTCAGGGAAAACATATTTAAGAGAGAGCAAATTGCTGCATAGCAGCTGAGAGTGAGGAAAAAAAGAAGTGTGAGAAACAGTCGAGTCAGGGAAGAAAGAGAGGAGAAGGCACCTGCCAGAGCAGAAATTCTCCTTCAGCTCATGGAAGATGGCAAAAACGACTATGGAGCAGGTATCCACACTGCAGCCCACAGAAAGTACTACATCAGAGCAGATAACTACACTGCAGCCCACATTGGGAGAAGGTGGATATTGCCTGAAAGATTGACATCCATAAAAGGAACCTTTCTGGAGTAGGATAAGTTTGAGGGTGAAGGAGTGGAAGAAACAAACTCTTATGAAATGACCACAACCCCCATTTGCCAACTCCCTACACCCCTCAGGGTGAGGAGGAGGTAGAAGAGTCAGGACTGAAGGAGTGAAATTGAGTCTGGGATAAAGTGAAGGAATATATTTTAGTTTGTTTCCCATCATACCACTATCTTTTTAATTGGCAATAAATTAAATATATTGTACAAGTCTATTCTACCCAGGATGACAAGTTATAAAGATCTCCCTGTTTCTACCTCAAACCCATAAGCGTTGGTTTACCTTATTTTCTTCTCTTGTACTGTTGAGAAAGAGAAGCAGGAGAGTGTCTGGTTGGAGGTCTGTGCAAGGTCAACTCACCAAAATTTTTTTACTCATGAACTGAATAATCTATCCAATGTCTGAATGTTAGGGAGGCTTTTGTCTTTTTTCTAGAGAGAGACTGATATCCTTCTCAGAATCCCTGAGAAGTTTTTCACTGTTTCAGTAAAAAAAAAAAATAAAAAGAGACATGGTATCTTGATCTCTTCCTGGACACCAAAAATATCTCTGGTTAGATAAACTTCATCTGTGCAGACAAAAGGTTCAGAAAATTGCTGTGACATCTTTCATGACTTTTCTACCCCACATCTTTTCAAAGATTTAGAACTGTCCTTCAGAATTTGACACAATATTTTGGCAGTGACACCTAAAAAACTGGATTATATGTTAACTTTATTAAAGTTAAAAAAATAAATCTGTCATTTGTCTGAAATATCAACATCATTTTTTTTGTGCTGAGTAAACTCTGTTTAAAGTTAACCAAGATTTTTTTAGTTAATGAATATAACCAAATATGAATGAAATAATTTGATCTTATAGTTTCTGGTTTTCGCTGCCTGAATTTCGTTTACTTTATTTTAAATAACATTTTCAAAACACTCTAATTCTGTATGAATATGACTTGACAGCTTTTCTGATTGATTCTGATTTTCAGCTATTCTGATTGCATGCTGCTCACATTCAAACTCTTTAGAATTATTTTGTTCCTGAAAATGGAAAAGAATTGCTAATTAAACTTCTCGTGTTTCTTAGGAGTATAAGAATATATTACTGGGTTTGTAGGGAAATAGTGTCTTCTATAATATGAAACCATATGGTTAAACTTTCTTAGAGATCTCTCTATGTCCTAATCTCTCAATACTAAGCTGACAGAACAAATAAAATGTTATAAAACTATAAAGCCAATATTATAAAAGTTATAAAACCCCCCAAAACATTGACAGAGATTTAGGATTTTCTGGTTAGTTCCCACTTTCTCTAACATAGAATTCAGAGTTCCTCCTTCCCACTCTCACTTCCTTTTTCTAATAGTGAATTAAGGAAGACTGTGTCTATAGGATATAGAGTGGGAAGATATCATATGCACACATTGACATGTGAAAATAGGCTGTATGATTAATAAATATGCCTTAACTCCCAAAGACCATGAGCACTTGTTCTGAGGAAAAAAAAAAAAATTAAAAGGATGTTTTGATTCATGCATACTTGAGAGTTCAGCCATCCTTTCTGTAAGTATAATCAGTCTATATCAGAATGTGTTCACCTTCCTTTCCACTGAAGAACAGGAGATGAAATTTGACTTTCTGAACCATTGTAGTTAATAGTTTGGTTTTTAATAATAAATTTTTGTTATACTCTTGTATTGCTTTTAATAATTTTTCAAACATGTTTAGACTTTTCTGTTGATTTTGGAGATCTTCAAAAAGGAGAACATAGATTGAGTTGGACTGGTTTGGGTTTTATGTCTGTTTGTGGGTGCATTTCAATTTAAGCACTGTTTTAAGCAAAAAGTTTCAGCTTGTAGAAAGCTCAGATATGCTACAGGGTATTTACATACAACTGCAAATAATCTGAAAACTTCCTCATACAGCACATAGGGTGTTAAAAATTAGGTCGATCCTTGCACAATCTTCTACAACACTGAAAATTAGTTATATTTGTGGAAGATTTCAAAATCAGTGACAAAACCGGGCCAGGAAAATTAACTTATTAAGTGAAACAGTGATATTGGTCAACTGCCATTTGATACTGGTGTTATAATTTAGAGACTAGTTGTAGTTGCTTCTACATATTGCTTTGAAGTAAAATGAAATAAATAATTACAAGGTGTAAGAAAAAAACCTACCAGAATATGTATTTAATCTTCTGTGAACTGCTGCTACTACCTGAATAACTGCTAATTGTCTAGAAATCATTTGTTTATGATGCTTTATGAAGCCTCACAAAAACATATGTGTTTTCTCATGTTTAAATGAGTATTAAAGAGAACATTTATTTATTATTTTAATAGAATGTAAGCATAACAAGGTCTTTTGATACATCCACCCCTCAACCTCCTTGTAATTACTAATATTTTTAATGCACAAATCCTTTTGAGTGTCTATTACCATCTTACTGCTAATGTGCATTTAAATGGATTTGCAGTGAAACAGTGTTAATTTGATTTTTGTACATAAGCAAATATGGTATTCTTTTGAACCTTTGTGTATCTGCTTAACTCTCCTCAGCTTGTGTATTGATCTACTGCTAACTATATGTAACATTCCAATAACGTGAGTTGGTTTTTGGAGGTTTTTCTTGAGTGTCCTCATATCTTGTTCAATGCCAGCAAGACTTCTAGGAGTGTGCCTTCTCTGAATAAAGGCACATTGTCTCATTGCATTTAAAAACAGCCAGGCATGAAACACTGGGGCACAAAAGCCATATAGTTACATTTGTTTGGAATTTTGTTAACGTGATGTATAGCACAATCCAGAGTGCCTTCTGCCTAGAGCAAGCATTTGATCTAGATGACAGGACAGGGCAATTAGTTGTTTCATTATTTCTACCAACTTTTATCCAGCTGGCTAGATATGGCCATAATGAGCACACATTTGATTGTAAATGATGTAGCCATATCCTAGTTAACTATTGTATTCATAGTCCAGAAAATTTAAAAATATACTTTTAACACAACTGTATTTTTTGCAAAGAAAAATATACATAGCACTCCAACCTTACTTTGAATTAATTTTAAATTCAATAATAGAGTCATAGAATGGGCTGGGCGGAAAGAGACCTTTGAAGGTCATCTACTACAGCCATCATGAAATAAATAGGGACATGGTCAACTAGGTCAGGTTGCTCAGAGACCTGTCCAACATGAAATTGAATGTTTCCAGGAATCATTTTTTCTCTCCCACATTCCATAGTTGTTGTGTAATCAATTGCTACAGATTTCACCAATCTCTTCTCTAGCTGTTAAAGACTAGAAACTCTACAACAAACAATGTCCTCATAAACTTCATAAAATTATACTGATCTACACCAGCCAAAGAACTGATCTGTCTCCTTCATTTATTTGTTGTTTCTCTCACTGTCTTGAGAAGGGCAATACCTCATTCTTTCAGCATTCTCTGACTTTGAAAAATATTTTGAACTCAGCAACATAAAAAGCACAGATGACTGTTCTTTTTAAATATACTTCAAGATACAGAAACATACAGAACAATTTCAGCTGAAGCTATTTAGTTTACATTGACTGAGTATTAAACTACAAACTATCATCTGGAAACAATATAAAAATTTGAGTATGCATATCCATTATTTGACAGAAGTTGTTTTTTGTTTGTTTGTTTGATTGTTTTCACAGATTTAGAACCAATTAGGTAAGGACTAGAATTTTTTCTTAGTTCTGTTGTGTCATAATGTCATTAGACTTTAGCTAGATGTTTGTTTTAAATGAACTCAGAATGACAGCTAGGCAGGATAAAATAAAAAGTTTGGTTTAGGGCTTTTTCTTGCTTGTTTGTTTGTTTTTTTTTTTGCTTTTTTTCCCTATGGGTTGGAGTGAGACATTCATTTTGAAAGCTGTGAATATGAAAGACATAAAATATCACTGTCATATTTTTTAAGAGAATTTTAAAGTGAGAGTTATATATCAGAAAGATTTCAAATTGGTTAAGTTAGAGAGAGGATAGATTCTGAATATGCCCAGGCTGAGGTTATTCTATGTGATAAAAAAGCACACAATAAAAACGTAAAGAAATTCTAGCACTGTGTAATCTCTGTCCAAGAGATGAATGAACTACAAAACTGAACAAGCCTACTGAGACACCTTTGAGAAAAAGCTCTTGGAAAGCAATTTTGTTTGTCTCACATTTCTGACGAAGCAAAAATTGCACATTCCCATGAAAGTGAAAGATCTGTTTTGGAACAGTAGTATTCACTGTTCAGTCTATTTATATCCCTTGCAGTAAACTACTTAGTAAAAGGAGAATGGCTCTGGAGGAAGAGAGGAAAGCATAAGTAAATAAATGTTTGACACAAGTGTAGGAATCTAGTAAATTAGGATGAAAAAGGATGAAAATAAAAACAATAAAAGTTGATAGAAATATGAAATAATAAGAAATAGAAGGGAGCATAGAACAGGATAAATCCAAGAACAGTTATTACTGAACAATAGAATGGTTTGGGTTGGAAGGAAGATGAAGATCATCCAGTTTAAACCCTCTACCAGTGCCTCACACCTGACCTTGTTGAAGTTTATGAGGCTCATACAAACTGAACCTGCTCTTCAAGCCTGTCATTCAATAATTTAGGTTCAAAAAAACCTTTAAGAAAATAAAGTCCAACCATTAAAGTCCTGCCAAGTTCACCACTAAACCTTACATCTACACATCTTTTAAATGCCTCCAGGCATTGTGACTCAACCACTTCCCTGGGCAGCCTGTTTTAGTGCTTTATAACTCTTTCTGTGAAGAAAATTTTTCTAATATCCAAACTAAACCTCCCCTGACACAGCTTGAGGCCATTTCCCCTTGTCCTATCACTTGTTGCTTGTCAACTTCAAGTAGTTGTAGACAGCAATAAGGTCTCCTCTCAGCCTCCTCTTCTCCAGGTTAAAGAACCACAGCACCCCTGGCCGCTCCTCATATGACTTACGCTCTATACCCTTCACCAGCTCTGTTGCCTTTCTCTTGACATGCTCCAGCAACTAAATGTCTTTCTTGAAGTGAGGGGCTCAGAACTGGACACAGTACTTGAGGCATGGCCTCACCAGTTCTGAGTACAGAGGAACAATCGCTGGCCTGGTCCTGCTGGCCACACTCTGTGTTAAAAGTCAGGATGCCATTGGTCCTCTTGGCCACCTGGGCACACTGATGTTCAGGCAGCTGCTGACCAACACTCCCAGGTTCTTTTCCATTGGACCACTTTCCAGGAACTCTGTAGCACTGCATGTGGTTTCTGTGACCCAAACATAGGGCTTGGCACTTGTCCTTCTTGCACCTCATACCACTGGCCTTGGCCCATGGATAAAACCTGTCCAGATCCCTCCATGGAACCTTCCTCCACACCAGCAGATAAACATTCCCACTCAACTTGGTGTCATCTGCAAGCTGACTGAGGGTGCACTTGATCCCTACTCCCAAGTCCTTGATAAGGTTATTAACAGAACTGGTCCCAGTACTGACTCCTGGAGAACACCACTTGGGACTGGCCACTGACTGGATGTAAATCAAATCACCACCACTTTTGGGCTCAGCAATTCAGTCACTTTTTCACCCAGCAAAGAGTATACCCATCCAAGCCATGAGAAGCCAGTTTTTCCAGGATAATGCTGTGAGAAATGGTGTCCAAAGCTTTACTAAAATGTAGGTTGACATCAACATCCCTCTGGATGGCATCCCTTCCATCTAGTATATTAACTGCACCACTCAGCTCGAAGTTATCTGCAGACTTGCTCAGTCCCACTGCCTATGTCACTAGTAAAGGTATTGAACAGTACCAGTCACAATACAACTCCTGAATGACACTACTTGCTATTGCTCTCCATTTCATAAAATCATTACTATCTTTTTGATGGAGGACGCAGAAGGCCCCTGAAAGGCATCTCCTTGAAACCTTGGCAGACTTGATTTTGACAGAAAATTATACGGTAACTACTAATTTTTTACTACTCTATTATTTTGCATTCTGCTAATATGACTGTTGCAAATCAATTCCCTTGTTTTGTTTGATGAAGCAAAATAAATAGAGTTTTCTGTGTTAATCAGAAGACAGAAATGGGCGGCCTTTGCTGAGGTTCCAGTCTTGTTTTCTTGAGAAGGACCAATGGATTTTCTTCTTTGCTTTCCAAAATGGTCAAACATCTCAAATGGTTTGGTGGTTACTAGGTAGTATGTCTGTCACTAGCGCCTACAAGATATAGCCATGACTTAATATCTGTTGGGTAACAGAGAATATCAATTAGAAAAATATAAGAAGTGATCATCATGCCAGACGCAGTTATATCGCTGGTTGTGTATACATGTTAAAGTGGAAAAAAAAATAGTGGTTTTTGTCCAAGATAAGTGTCTTTAAAGACTACTCCCATCCCTACAAATTTATTTTGAAGCAAGTGATATTATTCAGCAAGCCAAAAAAGAGATGAACTATAAGGGAACTGATCTAAGAATAAAGTATTTAAAATAATCCAAGCTGTTGAACTATTTTAGTTGTGCACACCTCCATATTTCTTAATATAGTAGGGCAGATGCACTTTTGAAGCTCAGTACCTGTTTTGGTAGGCAACACCATAGGTAAATTTCCACAGACCTGTAGGGGAAAGGTGATGGAGAAAGGAGAAACATGATGAAGGAATAACAGGATGAAGGAGAAGGGAAAGAAGAAATCCATAAGAAGTATTTAGATTACTTTTCTTTACAGTCCTGATGATTAAGTCACATCTCTAATATAAACATTTAAACTATATAATTGATTTAAACCCATCATTTTATCACTGTTTGTAGTATTTTGTTTGTCGATCTAAATGGAAGAGCGCTGCATGCCTAAAACACTATACAGATAAAGTTAAGTTGTATGCTATTTAAAAAGCACAATTGACGAAGAAAAGATTATTGTGGCTGTAAGTATTGATAATGACATCTGATGTTTATAATTACGAGGACTAACAGTAGCCTTCCAACAATAATAAAAAGATCACTGCTATACCAGACAACTCATGAAACTCATAATACCTTTACAGTTTGCCTGCAGGCAACAGTTTTCTTTATTATAATGGTTAAGATATAAGTGAAATTAGATAAAGGTCAGAAACACTCAGAATTTAATTATCTGGCTCAAATGTCACTGGTTTTAAAAGGATCAATGACCTTATTCCTTGTTGGATGTCATGTATCATGCCATTTGGATAATCCCATCTAATTTTATGCGCTCGGTTTAGGTTTTTGAGACAGGATACAAAGAGCATTATATGCTCCTTTTATTGAAAGAGATTTCTTGAGGGAATTATTCTATCTCACTCAAAATCTGAATTTCTCTCACAGGATGACAAGACACACCAGCCACTGACCATAAGTGGAAGGAAGAGTGGGGAAAAACCCTGTGTTCACAAGCATTAAAGTGCCGTATCAATAAACACAGACCTACAACAAGAAATTAGAATTAGGTAAGTTATTTGCTTTGCTTAGCTCTCCTGTTTTCCTTCCTCTATGGGTAAACTTAATACTGAATTTCCCGCATTTGCAATATACTGTTTTGAGAAAAATACAATATCCTGATAATTATTTTTTTTACAACCAAGAGAGATAATATATGCTTTCAGTCTTAATTTCATTATAATATTTTATGCTTGTATCATATTCAAATAATATACAATACATGCACATTTCTAATATATTTCCCCCTATATTTAAAATTTTTCAGCTTCTCAAGAAATACTACATCAGACACTGACTTTTAGTGACATAAATGAATATAAATAAAATTGTTATAGAAATCTGGATGATATAAAGGCTGTAAAAGAGAAATATTTTGTAGAAGTGTGTACAGTAAAGTCAAAGTGGAAATAGAAAAGTTTCAGCTACAGTATTAAAAGATGGATGAATAATGCATAACAATGTAAACAAAATATAACAATCTAATTGTATATTGAATATTTAATACAAAAATCAAGCATATTATATCAAAGTCGTTCTTTTTATTCTTGTCTTTAAATATAATTTCTTTTTGTAATGATGACTAAATATTCAGAAATAAACTACATAAAACTGAAGGATTGTGCTATATTTTATGCTTTATGAGAAATTGATAATAAAAGTAATAAAAATGATAATAAAATCAGGGAGAAGGGTTTAAAAGTGACCAGCTGGGTATAAATAGATTGTTGGTTCATAAGCTTGTCTCACTAACTTCTGAGTCTCACGACTGCAGTCTGTGCTGTATTTTTATTGAATCTTTCTTCTAACTATCTCCCCCGTCAGTGCACTCTCTGTTCTGAGCGGTGAAAATGAGCGAATTTCAAGCCAGACTAGACAGCAAACAGGATTAGAGGTCTGAGTACCAGCAACAGGAGTGAGCCTGCCAACCTGAGGGGCTTCTAGGTCTGAAAGCCAACAACTGGAGGGGGACAAGGCCTGGGGCCAATACTTGGACAGCTTGAATGTCTAAGCTATTTCAGTGAAGACTAACCACCTTCAGTGCTCATCAGCTGGAGAGGAAGAAGAGAATCAGGTTGAATGGACTGTTGTCTTCATATAAGGGTTATGTATTTATGTTAGGGTCAGTAAAGGCAATGTTTCCCATCTGTGTGGCCAGTCATTTCTACATTCTGTGCCTGCATCTGTCCTGATTTTCAGTCTGTGGCTGGCTCTCTGGCTGGAGCTGGGAACAGGGAACTGCATCAGCCTCACACCTACTGGGCTGGGAAAGGAGGACCGCCCTCTGGTCCACCAAATTCAGCTGCAAATTTATGGTGGATATCACTGAGTAAAAACTAGGGATTTTTCTTAAAAAAAGCAACATGTTGCACTGAAAACAGAAACAGTTTCCTCTTGGCACAAGCATACATTGGATAATGCTTGCCATATCGAAACAGAGAGTCCCTGTCTGTATAAACATTGCTGTTAGAAAAAGAGATTGTTGGATATGTACAACTGGTGGGTAAGTCCACTGCAAAAAAAAATGCTTTTTTACCAAACATGAATCTTTCTATTTCTGATTAATCTCACTTACTTGCAGACTGAACTGCATTCTGTGTTTTTGTAATATTCTAGCAGACTCTCTATGATGGAGTTATTTTCAGAGATTCATGCCATTTATTTTTTTTACTCAACATTTGATTTGTATTTTTACCTTAATAAAAGCTTGGAAAAGAACCAGAAATGCATTTCTTCTCAGCATATTGGAGACAAAAAAGAAAACAATCCTGAAAATTTAAAGGCTAGTAACTTCTGCTTCAGAGATTTTAGTGACTTTCACAATAGTATATCAATAAGAACATAACTGATTCTGAAAACTGTTTTCTTATTCTCTCTGAAATCCCCATCAAAACCCTCATAATTGACATCTCCTGCTTAGACTCACTACTGCAGTGACAGCCTTTATTCATTTAAATTAATTTAAGATAGCTATATAATAAACACTGGCAGTTCATATACATAGAAAGCTTTTGTACTGTTTTATTGTCAGCATGATTCCTAATATCACTTTGCCATGAACAAACTGGTGTGCTTCCAATTAGTTTCTAAGTATGGCTCTGGAGATACCATGAGCTAAAGAACAGTGGGTAATTAACACTGATCACACTTTTTCAGGTGCTTGCAATCCCATGCCAGTAGGTATTAGTGCTAGAGAACAGTCCCAAACGTGTAAATTTAACTACTATAAATTTAGCCTTTAGTGTTATCGCATTTCTTCGTGCTGTTTCCTTTAGATCAGTGCAGCACACCATTCTCTGGTGCAGCACACCATTGTCAGGCTGCAGCATTCTCAGATAGATTTCTCCTGGAGCTGCACACAATGGGAAAGACACAGTGCTGTATACACATCTTGAATTTTATCAGTAGCTGGGACAGTAGCACTGAAACTTCATGACAGTGTGATTTGTGTGGAGAGCAGGACATCTTAACAGGCACAAGAGTGACATGTGACACTGGAGTACAAGGTTTTACTAAGCTCTTCTTGGTATCCCTGCTGATGTATTAATAAATTATTGGGCATTTTATGACTAGATTTTAAGCTACCTTTAATAATCTAGTTCCAGTGGCTAGATTAACGTAAAAATTAGTATCAGATAGAAATAGAAGGAAGATAAAATAGGATAAAATAGGCAAGGACAAAAATATAGACATTTTATAGAAAGGTACATCAAGAGGAATGGCACAATAAAGAATACATACAGTGAAATGATTTTTTTGCCTCAAAGAAATGAATAGAGATTTTACAGTAGGCTTCAGTAATTGCATGTTTCTACTTGGACCATGTAATTCCAGGGTACAGGAAAGGAGACTGCAATGAACCTACCACAACCTGTAGCATTAAATGACCATATATGGCATATTTTTCTCCCACTCTCAAATTAAATTGGGGTTATAAAATTACAGCAAAACAGTTTGTGGTTTAGTTGTCCAGAAACAGGTACTTGTATGGAAATAATTTCTAGTGTAATAGAACAGAGCAATTAATCATAATTCATTGTAATTTTTAATGCACAATTTCTAACACTTAGACTCAATTAAATACCGTGACCAAACATACTGGGACATACTTATAATTTACAAAATATCAATAAGAATATTAAGTGATTTTGTGAAATAAATAAAGTCCCAAATGTAATTAAATAAATTAGAATTGATTATCTCAGTTTTGAGGGACCTACAGTGATCATCTAGTCCAACTGCCTGACCAGTTCAGGGCTGATCAAAAGTAAAAGCATAATATTAAAATCACTATCCAAATGTCTCTAAAACAATGACAGGTCTAGGTCACTGACCATCACTCTAGGAAACCTGTTCCAAAGTTTGGCCCCCTTCTTGGTAAGGAAATATTTCCTAATGTCAAGACTAAAACTCCTTGGTGCATCTTTGAACCATTCCCAGGTGTTGTATCACTGTATACCAGGAAATACCCTATGTAAATAAGTAAACAAATAAGTATTTAATTCTCCTTAAGGAATTATATTTGAATTCTAAGCAAAAAATAAAAAGAAACTTTTCTAAGACATGTACTGGAAAAGTGCACTTCAGTGAAGCCAAAAAAAAAGGGATCTAGTGATGTCTTTTCTAGCCTCCACATTATAGTTTTGTTCTGAAAGTTTACTGCTTTTTTGTCGGTAAGCTTTCAGAACTGTATAACTTAGAGGCATTTGACTTCTTTTTACATTTATATCTTTATTTTATACCATATCCCAAAGAGAGGAGAACTTTAGCAAATAAACACTACAGCTGGCAAATTACTCAAGTCTCTCTAGGGGATTTATAATGAAGTTACCTTATACCTACAGAGGTTGTTATTTTAACATTTCATGCTCTTCATTTACCTTACGTCTGCATTTTAAACACATAGTCCTGCCACAAAGTAGTTTCCTAAAAATGACCTTCCTAACTCCTAGGGACAAATTTTAAACTGTTTCAAAGACTTCTTTTGTAGAATCATAAAAAACTTGAGGCTGAAAAAGACCTCTAAGGTTATTGAGTCCAACCATTAATGTAGCCCTTCCATGTTCACCTCTAAACCATGTCTTCCAAGTGCAACTTCCACACATTTTAAACACCTCCAGGGATAATGATTCCACAGTTTCCCTGGGCAGCTTGTTCCAATGTTTTATGCTACATGAAATAATCAGTAGTTATCATTATCTTTATCACTACTACTATTATTAGTATGATTGCTCTCCTTACTAACAGTGGAGAATCTTAAAAAGACATTAGATGTTAATGGCAGTTAAAGCAGTGAAACAATATGACTGTCACTCTGACAAAATCAATACATGAAATTTGGTGTGCTACAATATTCTGATCATTATTTATGAGACCTCATAGGTGTAAGCAACATGTGATAGGCAAATAGAAATGACAGCATCGTTAACAACACACAAAATGTGCACCTAGAGAGCAGAAGGTTGTCATCTGTTTTTCCAGGCACTGATACAGATCTCTAATGATCCAAATCTGTATATCCACGCCTTGCTATCACTTAAAATCACAGACAGCTTGGTAGACAAAACATTTAAAATCCAATCAGTCATCCTGGCTAGGCTTCGCGAACAAAGATTTGATAGGGGCTCTACCCACACTTGCTACAAGCACGCTGATGGCTAAAGAGGCCAATGAGAGATAGACAGGTCTGGCTGCAGAAGGCACAGCAGAAAGACTCCCTGGGTGAAATTGACAAGACGCGATTCTTTCTGCATTGTCTTTTCTCCTCGAGAGTGATCCTGCGTGTGTTCTCAAAAGAAGCAGCAGC
>JAWWLV010000001.1:72360901-72374998 GCA_035041135.1 Platyrinchus mystaceus
CAGCTGTGTTCTCAGCAGCATGGCCTCAATGCTCGTGACTGCTGCCTGTTCAAGGACAGACATATTGGTCACATAGTCCATCCAGTGGATGTTTAGGATTGTACCGAGGAAGCATTGATGGAAGCGTTCTAAGAGACGCAAGTGGTGGCGGTAAATGATCCATGATTCAGATCCATATAAAAAATTAGACAGTACAATGGCTTTGTAAATGCTGATCTTGGTACTTTTCTTCAGGTGTTTGTTTCTCCAGACTCTTTTATGGAGTTTATCGAAGGCTCTGTATGCCTTTGCTAACCTGTTGTCTATTTCTTCATCAATCTTAAGATTGATAAGAAATCCAATCAGCATAACATGAGGACTAGGGTTTAGTTTTTTTGTTTGTTTATTTAAATATTTTATTACATTCCCTGAATAGTCATATTTCTTTTTACAGCAGTTCTCTTTATCTATCTTCCTCTCTGTTTGGAGACAATGACTTCAGTTCTCTAAAATTAGGAAGACCCTATTCAGAACTATAGTTCCAACCACTGAACTAAGGACTGAATTAGTTTTAAAATGTGGATATGAGAATCTGGTAAATTTTGAAAACCTTTCTGATGACACTTAGTGATTCTCCAGTACACTTGATCCTTTTTCTTATACAGTCCTTTGCCTTTCTTGCTGGAGAGTTTAAAGGAGGAATCTGAGAAAGACTTTGAAAATATCCCCATTTGGTTCTTTGATCTTGGCTTTAACATGTTATCTATCACATAAGCTGAAGCTTACCTTCAGTAGAAAAGAGGTAAGCCAAAGATCTGTGACTAGTCAAGCAAGAGAGACCAAAAGCACTGGTATGAGCACCTTCAAGTTTTTATTTCCATTTTGGAACTAAAACCTAATAATTTATTAAATTCCTTTATTGGGGATGTCTCTAGTTTAAATAGACTGCATTAGTGGGGAGACAAATCTATGTTTATATTTCTGGGTATGTGTGTGTGTATGTGTGTACATATATAATGCAACCAAATTCTGATTGAACTCTGCTTTATGTTGAGATGCGTTGGTCATGGATATTTTACTCATTAAAAAGAAAAAAAAAAAGAAAAAAATTGGTTTAAATTCTTAGAAGTTTGATATGGTTTCTGTTTATGCAGGATGTAGAAATAACAGCAGAAAACTTTGGACTTGTGGTCTGTAAACTGGAAAAATTTGCACAGTAATTGTTTTGGTAGTACCAAGCATGATCACTGGCATAGGTGGTCATGCTTTTCTCTCAGAAGAGATGTTGTATATTAAATCTATACTGATTTAAAAGACTATATGATTTAAAAGACTCTTTTTCCTAACTAGAATTAGTGCAAAAAGTTGCATTTGTATAATTATGGAACAGATGAGTAATATCTGTTGGTCTTGCTAGTGGATTTACAACTTTTGTTGTAGAAGGTAACTGCAATAATAGATTTCCACTGCCATATTACAAAAATATTTTGGTTTTTTTATCATAACAGAAGCTGCCATTCTATACAGCATGAATATGAAAAAAGAAAGTTAAACTGATAGCACTTAAAGAGGACAAAGCTGTATCAGTGAATAATTCATAAACATTTTCTGAAATAGAATACTAGTATTTCCTGTTTTGCTTAGACAGTGTTTAATATGAGCTTATTTGAATATTGGATTTGTCCCGAATTTCTTGTAAAATGCTGACCCTATGAGACTATAAGAAACATTTGATCAGATATGGAGCTCAGGAAAAGCTTAGGTTTGCTCTTAAAGTACTCAACTTGCCCTAGTTTTGGTCTACTTTGTTTGTTCACTAATTTTTTATCTGCATGTTTCTATCTAACACTGCATCAATCAACCTTTTGCCTAAGAAAAGTAGTCTATTTTCACTCCTGTAATTAATGGGACAAAGAAAAGTTGGAATTCTCTGTTGGTTAGTTCTTGTCTTATTAAACTCAAAGAAAGAGTTTTAATGTAGTCACTTTCCTTATAAGCAAAGAGTCATAAAATAATATTCTTTAATTTTGCTCCCTAAAGAAAATATTTTCTTTTGAATAAGCAATTTAATGTTTCGGTTTTCTTTATACTTATTGGTTAACTAGATCACAGTATCTTTCAAGTTTTGCTTATTTATACACTAACAAAGAAATATACTTTTCACCATTAAATAAAAATAATGAAAGTTTATAACTAAATGCAAATAATAATTGTAAATAATACTGCTGTGAGTAGTGAAATATCATAAATATAAGAACACAGAATCCCTTTGTTAAAAATCAATCACTGTCTCCAACTCAGTGTGGAGAAATGGGTAACTTTTCTGAAAACACGCTCTCCAACATATATTTACATATTTATTTATGCTTTTGATAATGACCACTAGCTATCAGTGGGAAATAAATCACTGTCAGATGTATGAAAACCCAAACCAAGTCACAAACAGCCTTATTTATGAGAAAAAGAAAGTCAAAGACAAAGTGCATGAAGTAAGAATTCCTCTAGCAATGACATCTACTTGAGAGAGTGTTGAATACAACTTTAACCGCTCATTTTCTTTAAGGGTTGACCACACAATATAAATACTAGAAATATTACAATACCAACTATATTATCTAAATCCTAAAAGAAACCCACAGAACACAAATATATTTAATTTTGATTTGTTATTTTTGATTCATAGTTACCAGTCAGTAAAATATTTCTGAACCCTGTTTTTTATTTCCCAGTGTGACCCACTGAATCTCTCCTTTCCTTTTATCTTGCCTTGCCTTGCCTCACTTCATGTCACCTTTTTACATCTCACCTCGCCTCACCTCACCTCACCTCACCTCACCTCACCTCACCTCACCTCACCTCACCTCTTCTGCTCCAGAATCACTGACATTTCCCATCAGAAGTCAATAAAGACTGTCAATCAAAATTGTATCAATCAATCTGTAAAGATGTTTATAATTTTTGGGTAGAATGGGCATTGCGGTTCTCTCTCTGCAACAAGGTTGTCCATTACTTAATTGACTAGAAGTGTGGAAGCTTTTTAATCCATCTTTTGTGGTTTGAGCAGTCCATATCTGCAGTTGGACAGGAAATAGATTTCATCAGTATTTTAAAGATATATAAGGGCCTTCATAAGTCATGAAACAACCTGATATGCTACAGAAAACACAAACTTTATCTACTTGGTTTTGTGAAGGAATGGACACAAGAAAAAGAGCTAAATTTGATGAAAATGTGTTTTCATTTGCTTTGCTCAAGTAGGAGTGATTCTGTTTTACTGTTTCCTTTTAACCTCCAGCACCTTTTTGATCTTTTCTTTCCTCCCAGTCTTTATAAGGTTTATCTTTATTACAACATGTGTTAATTAGGTCTCACCAGGATTCAGTGTAAGACAGATATACTACCACTGCTTTTCTTATTTATGAGTCTATTGAAATCCTGGTCTAATGCAACTGTTTAAAGATATATCCATCCTGGAAAATTGGACCCTCTCCTGTGTCTAAGTGGCACGAACTGATTCATGATTACAATATTTTACCTGTTATTACTCTTTCGATAAGCAATCTACAAATTTCTGTGAATTATATTTCCATTTCAACAATCACTAATAATAAAATTATCCTTTTTTGATGTATTTGATGCTACCTATCTTTTCATTGCAGAAAACTGCTGCAGTGTTGTTTTTTGTTGGCTTTTTTTTTTAATCTTTTTTCTGATAATCAAAGATGTCATTTGCTGATTTCTGTCTACAAGCAGTTCTAGATGATTTTGGAAGTTTACAAACATTTGCTCACTGCCCCATAAGTGTTTTTTAAAACATCTCATTCTCCACTGTCTTATTAACATTAAAAAAATTGACTGCAATAAATATACTGTTCCCCAGAAGAAATTTCCTGAATTTATTAAGGAGTTCTCTTGCTTATTTTGAAAATGCATAAGTGCAAATGGGAAGAGAATTTAGGTTGAATGGCTGAAAGGCACAAAATTAATTAAAAAAAACCCAGAAAACAAACAATCAAACAAAAATAAAATAAAAACAAAACTCAAAAGTAAACAAACAAGTCCAACAAACAAACAAACAGGCTACCTTGTCTATATGAGTCTGATAAGTCTGATCGCCTATGGAAAAATATGGATGTCCAGATCTGAAATCGATGCAACACCCCCTGTCTGTTCAGTAGCACAGGAACAAAGAAAGCATGTGCAAGTTTTTACCTACATCTCACCATATTCTGCTTAGTGTCCTTCAGGACCACAAGGATACAGACTGCTGACTCTCAGGGACTTTCTAGATTGGGTGTAATGAAGTGTCAAGAAAAATTTTATGCTATTTTGGAAATTTGCTCCAAAATCTTCACTTTGTTGCCTATTTTTACTTGTATTAGTAAATATCCTTCTGCTCACTGTCTCTGGGCCTCTCATCTTTCTCTATTTTATGCTAGAGTAACTCTATCAGTTTTAACTGGCTGACTTTTAATTTAAACCTGAGTGAAACAAATGTCTTGCCTGATGTTAACTGCTATCAAGAAAGTAGCTACTGAATGCAGGAAGATTTCATTTAAATCTGTATATACAACACTGTATGTACTGCATCACCATCTGTCCAAGGACAACTGTACATAAAGATTTGATATAAAAATTAAAGACAAAATCTGAATGATGAAAGGTTTCAATATTTAAAGACTCTGCATTATATTTTCCATATTAAATTACTATTAAGAGGTAAACTTCCGTTGCTATATAAGATGTCCAAACATCTTTCTTGTAATACCAATAAAGTGAAAATGAAAGGAAAAAGCTGAAGAGTCAAAAGAAACCCCGAAAAACAACAAAAAAACCCATTAAAAAACCCAAACAAACCAACAAAAACAAACAAACAAATAAACAAACAAAAAAAAACACACAAAAAAAACCCCCTTCCCCCTGCAAACAAGTTAAAAACACAAAGCATCTCAAATGTTGGGATGTCTGTAGAGCTGATTAAAGTGTCATTCTTGCACTGATAGTTCATTTAAGAGGTAATTACTGTGGTGCACAATGAAAATATACTGATTGAACCATTCAGCTGTGAAGCCTAGACCTGGCTACTTATAAGATTTAAGCCCATTAAGTTCCAATCTGACAGATATCAAGGATTCAAGCTCTCATCATTCCTTTCTCTCCCCAAAACAGTAACATCTGGTTGTTGTCAATTTCTTCTTTGGGGGAAGGAGTAGAAGAGGATATGCAGGAAAAAGAACTGTGTACCAAAATATATCTCATTTCAAAATTACTATTACAACTGCTAAACAATTAAAAGTTGGGAGTGAATAAGCATTCCAAATTCAAGACTGTATTGCAAATATATATATATATATTTCAATCTGTCTTTAGCGTTTTCAAGGTAATATACTATTCATCTTACTGTAGATGTGCTGAAAGTGCTTTTGTGAGTTTGGAGCACTAATTTCAATGATTTGCAATAGTTAACCCTTTTTGAAAGGGAATGAAATATTCCTAATTATTGTAATAATTTTATTTATATTGTTTAGATTATTGTGTTTGAATTGCCAAAAAATTATAGTCACAACACATTGCTTGAAATTACGCTCAAGCAAGTTCTGCTATAGGCAACAGACAACTTTGAGAGAGCGTGATTCACAAATAAAAGAAAGAAATCATTCTGTGTTAGTGCACCATCAAGAAAATTACCATGTATGTTAAAGACCATAGGATATGAAACTGAAATTAATATTTGCTGATGTGTACAGAATATGAAGGAAATACACGCTTTAATATTTTTAGATTTGTCTAGTCTTGATCTCATTGGTTTTCATTTTGTTGCTGTTTCTTCCCTACATGAAAGCAAATGGGTGAAATCCTGCACAATACAGAAAGCACAAAAAATACCTGAAGGGAAAATGTCACTATGTTTGTAGAATCTTTTAGAATTGTTTTTATTGTAGGTATTAAATTTTAATTGTAGGAAAGTGTTGAGTTATATGGCTTTTATAAGTATTTAAGGGAAACCTATCATAGGCAAGGACCAAGGGCCAAGAACTGATCTTGAAAGCAGCTTCTGAGCACTGAGGCAAAAGGCCCAAATAAAGCTTCTTATCTCTTTGTCACTACTGCAGAATGATCCCAGGTCACCCAGCTACCCTGTGCCAGAGCCAGCCTTCGGCCCCAGCAGCCAAACCCTTAAGGGTCATGGAGACATTCAGGGCCCTAGTTGGGACAAAGGATTGCGAATCTCTCTGAAACACAAGCTGCAAAATGTCGTGGCATTTATTAAAATGTCATCTGTACTTCTGTCTCCTCTCTTCCTCCAATAAATGGAGTTAAGAAGACAATGTATAGCAGAGGTGGCTGTACGTGGCTGGCTACTCCAGCTCTGAAGTAGACTCCCTGGTGTTTCTTGTAGTCCTCTAGTGCATGGCATATTCTGTGAAAAAGAGTTAACATCGCAGTAAAGATTCTGATTGCTGCCACTTGGAAATGCAGAAAGCCTACGTGAAATCATTCAAGAGAACAAAACCAACCTTGGTAGCTCAGCTGAACTAGGAATAGCAGAGTAGCAGATAATGAAATCACAAGAGACATTTTTATGATGATTCCTTTTATTGGGAATTCTGTTTGAACCATCCTTGTGAATGAGAAAGACATTCATTATTGTTTCAAGAGT
The DNA here is from genome assembly GCA_035041135.1 of Platyrinchus mystaceus. NCBI lineage: Eukaryota > Metazoa > Chordata > Aves > Passeriformes > Tyrannidae > Platyrinchus > Platyrinchus mystaceus. The sequence continues at coordinate 72,367,542 of JAWWLV010000001.1, forward strand.
GACTGAATAGCTGGAAAAACAGACATTATTTACAATATTTATTTGCAAGTGTTTATTCAATTAACTGCGCTAACGAGTTAGGACACCCAGTGTTTCCATTTATTCAGACTTGAGATATATATGCAAAGTTACAAAAAAGTGATGTAGAAACAATTTTTATTAAAAATGTAAATATTGTAAAAAATTCCTAATACTAAGCAAATATATTGGCTAAGAATATTATGTATTGAATTACACAGAAGGATGTAAAAAGAGCTAATGTTTGTCAGTTCAAAAGTCTGGACAATGAATCAAGTCACATCAGTTGTAACTAAGGATTTCTTCTAAGAAATAAACTAAACAAAAAATGAAAATTAATGTATCCTTAGATTCTCCAACAATTTGCAGGTTAACAACTGGAGATTTCATTCACACCATTGTACTTATTAGGTATTGATGGATGTACTCTTCATTAATTTATCCTGTTACTTCTTCAACACATTTAAGCTCTACACTGTGTGGTGAAAAATGGTTCCACAATTCAATTATAGTGTGCAAAAAATGCTTCCCTTTATTTATTTCAAGAAAGATCTCTGGTAACTGCATCAGAATTTTTTTATTAAGACAAATAATAAATCACAAAATTATAAACTAATTTAGGTTGGAAAAGACCTTTGAGAACATGGAATCTAACAATAAGATGGAGTCCAACTCCATGTTATTTTCTCTGTATTTCTAATTTTATGAAAATATGCCATAACTCACCTTATTTTCATTTACTCGGTATATCTCAGTCCTTAATATGAAAACAAAGTGATAATAATTAAGTCTGAAATCTTTATTGTAAGTTAGAAGTATATTTTTCAGTATTCATTAGTTTTTGCATATCAGCATTGAATTTCATCCTTCGTTTTGTTACAATGGGATTCAAAATCATGACACCCTTCTGTATTTCATTGTGTTTTGTTTTACTTTTGACTGCCCTGAGAAATTTTATATCAACTGCAAATTTTGTCCTTTTTATGCTTGAACACTATAAATGCCTTAGTAATTTATGTATATCCTTGTATGATTCTATGACTTCTTGTTTCTATTGAGAAACCTGAGCCTTTATTTGTGTAATTTGCTTCCTAGAACATTATCTTTTCTAATGTGAGAACTTGTTTGGAAGCTTTGATACCGTCTTTCTTGAATCATCATTATTAACCTAGTTACTGACTCTACCAAAATACTCAAGTATTTCCTACCCTGACTGTAGTCTAAGTGAGAAAACGTAAAACAGCACGTCAACCCCCTCTACAGCATATCACAGAATTATAGTCATAGAATTATTAAAGTCGGAAGGAACCTTAAAAATCACCTAGTTCTGACATCCCCTTCCATGGGCAGGGATGCAATTCATTAGATTAGGTTTCCCAGGACCCCATCCAACCTGTCCTTGAACACTTCCAGAGCATCCACAGCTTCTCCAGGAAACCTGCTTTAGTGCTTCACCACTCACAAAGTAAAGAGTTTCTTCCTAATATCTAATCTAAACCTTCTTTCTTTCAGTTTAAACCCATTCCTCCTTGTCCTGTCACTATCTCCTTGAGTAAAAAGTTCCTCGCCCTCATTTTTAGAAGCCCTCTCAAAGTTCTGAAAGGCTGAAGTTAGGTCTCCCTGAAGCCTTCTCTTCTCCAGGCTGAACAAACCCAGCTCTCAACCTGTCTTCAGAGATGTGCTCCAGTCCTGTGATCATCTTCCTAGCCTTCCTCTGGACCCACTGTAACAGGTTCACATCTTTCTTGTACTGAGAATCCCACAGCACCACACAGTACTACAAGTGGAGTCTCATAAGGGTAGAGTAGAGGGAGAAAGTATCTCTCACAGGGTCAACTAATTTTATGACAACATAATTTAAACAAGTTTTTTTGGTAGTAAATTTATCTCTTAATTGGCTTGTAGTTTCCTGATCACGATAAACACAAAAATTAAAAAAAAACACTCTTGAGATTGAGGTTAACTCAGATCCAGTGTGAAAGCTCAAGAACTTTTTATTTCAGTTTCTTTTTACGTTGTGCAAATACCATCTCATTATGATTATTTTGATTATTCTTTTGAACATAAGCAAAAGCCCTGAGAAATGCCATTAAAAGGGGATCTATAAAGCAGATATCTCTTTATATAAACATGCATACAAGTAGTCCTTATGCAGCTGTATTGAGAGCTCTTTTTGTTGGATAGGAAATTAACACCAAAAAAGGGGAAAAAAATCAAATGTGATGAAAGTGTAGATACCCCCTACTTGCATCAGGAATGATTGAGCTGGGTTTTTTCCTCAACATGATGACATTTCAGAAATATTAGAATGGAGTTTTGTCATATTTAGGTAAAAACAGCATGAGTTTTCTCAAAGTTATTAACAATATCCTTCTTGTCACAGTTTTTCTACTCTTTAATTTATTTACTTTTTTCCTTGTAGAGATGGAAGTATCATTATCCCAGGAAGTGGTCCAGAATTAAATAATCTGATCACAACCGCAAAGAAATTTAGTACAAATCCCAATGTCAAAATCACATCCTGTAAAATATGTGATTGGCAGGCTTCAAATATATAATATTTCATTCTATCACATTATTAAACTAACTCTGATTTTCAGAAGTGTTCATTTGGACTAGGAAATTGAAGAAGTATATCTCTTCTTCGAATCCTGAAGTTGATCTGATTATAACTATCTTCCCATCTTAAATTTGGCAGTGGTTTCAACTAATATATTTTCCACTATACTTATATTTTTTTGATGTATATGTAGTACCAGATAACATGGTTGACTGAGCTCATCGGAAATGTATTAAAATATTTTCCTGAAGACACAAGCTTTAACTTCCACATGCCAAAAAAAAAAAAAATTGTTATACATCTCTCTGCCTCATGGAATTGTTCATTTCACAGAGGTGCTTACATTATTTTAAGTGATGGAAGAGATTTCATGGATTGAAGAGTAAACATCAGAGCAGGAGATGCACTCTTTAGTCTTCTTATGCAGGCAGAGAGAATGTCAGTTATGAATAATATACTTTAATATTAGGCAGACTGTACAGCTCTGTTAATGGCCTAAGAAATTTTATTACCGTGTCTGAATAAAGCTTCAGCCCAAACTGCTAAGATTTCAGTCTTAGTCAAATACCTAAAACTTCTTTGCTATTGATTGGGAGCTTTAAATAAAGCTGCAAGAGAGCTCTGAAAAAAATTGAGACATAAATTCCTGAGACAAATGTCAAATATATCAAGGAGACACTCACTTTTGGAGAAAGTGAAATGAACAACCCTGGCTTTTAATTCTTGAGAAATGAAGAATTGGTGATGCAGTGAAGACCACAAAATGGTAACTTTGCCAGCCTGATTTTCTAAATCAATTCTTTGACTAATTTTTTTTGGTTTGTTTTTTTGATAGAACCTGGTTGAGTCCCATGGTTTTGCAGGAGCAAGGAATTTACTTGGCAAAAAATCCCTTGGCTTTACATACCCACAGTATAGATGATGTTTATAGATAAAGCCTAATACAGTTCTAATTTTCTACTTTCCCATTTCCATTTTCCAAGAACTGGGCAATATACTTTAAGATTTTTCCAGAAATCAAGTATTCAAGATTCAGGCATCCCTCTCCACCCTGAAGTAGCTCCATTCTTCCCAAGACCCAAGACCTATACTTGGGCTCCGGCTTAACAGGCAAACTCTATTACTTAGACATTTCCTGTTTGTCCCTGACAAAAGTTCTTAAGTAATAATGCTCCTTTTGAGTTTTTTAAAAAAGAGAATATTAGAAGAATATGAATATTTTTTTTTTTAGATTCACTGAACCTGATTAAGGTATATGATCTAATTTTAGTTTCCATTTGAATTTACTGTGAAAATGCTGGCAATAAAAGTCCTTCCAGTATGTTCTGACTTAGTCCATTTTGACAGATTCTTGATTATTGCAGTTTACAATTCACTGATCTTCACATGACAAAGGCAAGAAGGAGGGGGAGGGAAATGGGACACAAATGTTTAAAGTGACTTTTCCAAATCCATAAACAAATGTAGTTAAAGAATTTTATTTTAAAAAGTTTAAATTTCATTAATAAGGATAAAGTTATTTTGTAAATGATTGAAAAGATTTCCTTTAGGTTTCCATGTTCTTCCCTGTTCTAAGTTGCTTAACAAGAAAATACCTAAGAAGTGATCCCATTTGTGAGCATCAAAATTCCAAGAAAACATGAGAAAAATCACAATGATATTCTTGTCAATGGTAATTTTTCAGCAGAGAGGACAGCTGTTTTATATGGTTTTTCCAAATTTTGAATAAAAAATAAGAAAGGAATAAGGCAATTCACTTTTGTGAAATTCAAAATATATATATAAGCACTGTCATTGTCTTTATTTGAAGTCATTATGTCATTTCTGATTGTAAAATAAAAAAGCAAACAAACAAACTAGAACACCAAAAATCAACAACAAACCAAAACTAAAGAAATGTTACAAAATCAAAGTCAGATAACCAGACAAGCATCTCATCCTCTTTTCCTCACATGATTTTACAACTTGTCAAATCCTTCTGTGTAAAAATTTAAGGTAAGACAATGTAATGTCATTTTATATAAAGGAAGTTGCAGAAAAATAAGTTTTTATTTAAAAGACAACTGCAATTAAATGTAAGGGAGCATTTCAAGATGTACATGTCAGCAGAACATGCCATACACATACTTTTACTTTTGATTATTACATCCGTTTTCTAAATTAAGCATAATCCCTACATAGTCTATAAACAAATAATATGGACAAAAATAATCTGTCAAGAACATTTTATTGTAACAGATGTCTGAGTTATAAATATGCTGATCAAGCTGTTCTATTTGGAAGAAACAATGCTCGTGGATCGTACCTAGTTTTGATTTGTATAATAGAGTGAAGATAAATCACAGGGAAAACTTCTTTCTGTGGAAAGCTAGAACTCTGGAATCTTATTAGAGTTTGATGTAACACTTTTTTAATGAAGATGACTTCTCAAAACTGCATTTTTGAAAGTAAGAAGAAATAGAGGTCTCACGCTCTACAGCGTTAGTCGTTTTGTTTTTTCTTATCTGCAACAGATGAAACAGAGTGGTACAAGCTTGTTCAGCTCTATATGCAATGGGGTGTTGGTGGTTCACACAGGAATGAGAGAAGCTGCAAGTGCTGTGCCTCAGAAGAGACCCAGAGGCACAATGTTATCTGAGAGAGGTGATTGAGACACAATGACATGCCCTGAAGACCCAGGGAGGACTGAATGGAGTCTGTTGCAAAAAAGGACATAGTGCAAGCTGGTGGACTAAAATCAAATCTGCATTTGTGTACAGACTGTAGGAAAGGAAAATATTTGTTTAGCAGTTATTCTTCAAAATATTTATTAGTTAGGTGGTTTGAATTTTCTCTGTATCAAAAGTTGCCTAGTTCTAATTCATACTCTGATAAAAGTCCATAGAAATTCAAAGACTAGTTGATGTTACTGGAATATTCAGTGTAAGGAAAGGGAAAGGAAAAGCCACGTCAAGCATTTTATCATTCAAGGAATTTCCACTCTAAGAAGATTTTCTTCCCTGTGTAGATTGCTCCTCATTCCAGACTGAGCTCTAGACCAACAGTTTGTGTAATACAAAACATTATTTTGTGTACACTAAACCATTTATAAATCCCGATTAGAATATTTAATGAAAAATTGAAGGTATTCATGTAGCAAAACTGGACAAGGGAGTGAGAAGGAAGAACATGATTTCTTGATGAAGGTGAAAAGGAAACCATTGGCAATTGTGCCATTTATTGGTCTTTCAATGAAAAGAGTTTAAAAGTCTACCAGCTGCAAAAAAGGTAAAGCAGCAGATGAGCTGCTTTCTTGTCAATTGTTCCCTTAATTATATAATTAAAATGCTTATTTTACAAAAGACAAAATCATAAATCAAGTTACATGGAAGTTTCTAAAGATACCTTCAGGCATATTTAGTTCTTCAAGAGTTTGGAAATTTCAAAGCTTACACAGCTGTAACTGAACTAATAAAATCTCAGTAATTGTCCATTTTAATTGGCCTTCAGCATTCTTAGACTGAAAGCAATTATGTAGAGCTGTAGAACTGAAGCACAATGTGAGCCTTGAATTGTCTGTCTGTATAATTATATGCAGAAATATGCTGAATATCCACTCACTAGCAAGTGAAGTGCTGAGGAAAAAGAACTAATCAAAAGCCCATTTTATAAAGTCAGTAGTTTTACTTTAGCAAAACACACACATTTAATATTAGGAGTTTAGGAGCAGTTTGTGAACTTGTATGGTAGCCAATGAACTAAAGGATAAGGTATGGCTGAGGAAGTGGCCCAAAAGTAATGCGACCACATTAGCATGCCAGAGCACAAAAATATAGCACCTTTTTTCAGGGGCAATTACACATTTTTCACTTTTTAAATTTTTTCTTATACTCTATGAAGTCGTCTAGAAGGATAATGATGGAACATGGTATGCTGCAACAGCCAACAGATTTCTTATGCCATAACTAATAAATTTGTGTGTGTGTATGTAGATGTGTATATAGAACAAACACAAAAACAACCTCCCAAAAAAGCCCCAAAAGTAGCCTAAGGTTGTTCAAAGAATTATTTCATTTTATGGGTAAGCCACAAATGCCTATCATATATGGATATTTTTAACAAAGACTGCATTCAACATACACAGCACAACCTCAAGACCATGAGCTTTGAACTTTTAGTGGTGTAAGCTTGCTCTGTACACACATAGTGGAGTGAAGAAGAAAACAGTATCTACATCCGATACCGTACTGATGGAAGCCTTTTCAACCTAAGGCGACTGAAGGCCCACACCAAGACCTTAAATCATCTTGTCCGTGAGCTGCTTTACGCTGACGATGCTGCCCTCGTCGCCCACACAGAAGTAGCTCTGCAGCGTTTAACATCCTGCTTTGCAGAGGCTGCTGAGCTTTTTGGGCTGAAAGTCAGCTTGAAGAAGACAGAAGTTTTCTACCAGCCTGCACCTCAGGAAATCTTCCATCATCCCCATATCACCATTGGCAAAACAGAGCTCAAATCAGTCCAACAATTTAATTACCTGGAATGCATCATCTCCTTGGACGGAAAGATTGACAAAGAAATAGATAACAGGTTAGCAAAGGCATACAGAGCCTTCAGTAAATTCCATAAAAGAGTTTGGTGAAAAAAAACACCTGAAGAAAAGTACAAAGATCAGTGTTTACAAAGCCATTGTACTGTTTACTCTTTTATATGGATCTAAATCATGGATCATTTACCGCCACTGCTTGTGACTCTTAGAACGCTTCCATCAGCGCTGCCTCCGTACAATCCTAAACATCCGCTGGACGGATTATGTGACCAATACTTCTGTCCTTGAACAGGCAGCAGTCACGAGCATTGAGGCCATGCTGCTGAGAACACAGCTGCGCTGGGCAGGGCACGT
>JAWWLV010000001.1:72388751-72418852 GCA_035041135.1 Platyrinchus mystaceus
ATATTACATCTCTGCAGAGATATTTCTTCTTGATAGTCAGTCACTGACAGACATACTTTTGTCTCTTTTGATTAACAAGCATCTCAGCTAAAATTATCCACAAATTAGTTGACTACTCCAAGTTAATGTACTTTCACTAGAGTCAATGGAGAGTACTCCAAGGTGTAAGTCATTCCCTCTCTTAGAAAACTCTTTTAAGGTGGGATGAATTGTTCTAAGGAAGAGTCTATCTCTTTCTAATGGTATAAAAGCAACCAAACTGCTAGCTCAGATCTGGAGTGTGCTTCAGCTACTTAAATATAGGTTTAAGCACCATTAAAAAATATTCTTGGGTAATTTTCCTAGCCTCTAGCTGCTGCCCCAGAAGAACGTCTCCTGCTTTCCTGTCTCTTTAAATTACAAGCAGTCAGAAAGACAGGTAAATTAATTTTTAATATTGCATAGGAAATGCCTGTAACTAGAATTTCAGAACTCAATTCCCTGTGTTTCGATAGAAGTATTGGCTTCAACACATCTTGATACTGCAAAATAAAGCTCTGCATTGGAACTAAGACATAGAAACACAGGCTTTAATATTTCAGTATCCAGGGCATACTCACACTGCTCATGTAATTAATTGTGGGATGAAAGTTCAAGCTGTAATAAAATTTGAAGTGGCATGAATTAGTTCAACAAAATTGAAACTGGGGGGACCCTGCTGATATTAGTGAAGTGCAGAGAGTTGGTTTTAATATTTGTGTCATTCAGCAGAGAGATTTTCATTACCTACAATTCCATGGAATTAATCTATTTGAAAGAGACAGACTACTGGAAATTCATGACAGGAAATTCATGTAGCGGCATTTAAAAAAAAGATACAACTTCAGTCATGCCAGTCCAGCAATGCTTACTGACTGCAATGAGACAAAAAAAAAAAAAAAACAAACCTTGTGCACAACTGCAAAATGGACAGAAGAAATAGAAAGTGTGAGATTGATCTGACTGCTAGAGGTGTTTGACCAAACGCAGAGCTCAGGAATGCAAATATCATGACCAGAGGCATCTCTGAAGTACCTTATGGAGAGAAATTCATCTTACATGGGTATAAGTCAGGACATTAGGTGAGTCCAGTTCAAAAAGTATCTGCTTCCTTTCACTTACTAGAAATAAACTAAGAGTACCAAAAGATATAGACAACCTTATTAGCCATTTAAAATTAGGGGACACAAAATATTTTTATAATCATATATTCTTTCCTATTACTATATGCATACATATATTACTATTTCATAAAACCATGTAATATATAAAATCATAGAATTCTTTGTATTGAAAGTGACCTTAAAGATCATCTAGAGATCTAGTTCCAATATCCCTTGCCATGGGCTGGGACAGTTTCCACTAGATAGGTTTCTCAAAGACCCATCTAACCTGGCCTTGAACACTTCCAGAGGTGGTGAATCTCTCGGCAACACATTTCAGTACCTCACCACTTTCAGAGTAGGGAATTTCTTTCTAGCATCTATTCTAAACCTGCTCTCTTTCAGTTGAAAGCCATTTCCCTTGTCCTACATGCCCTTTTAAAAGTCCCTCTCTGTTTTTCTTGTAGACACCCTTTAAGTACTAAAAGGCTGCTTGAAGGTCTCACCAGAGTTTCTCTTCTCCAGGTTAAACAACCCAAACTCTCTCAGCCTGTCTTCCGTCTTAAACCCATGGTATATGACATATTGATGATAATACATATTATTTAATATATCACTCTATTGTTATGCATAAAACAAGTTTTGAATTATTCCTTAAGTGTCCCTCTACTATGGTAGGTATTTTGTATTATTAAATACTTTAGTTTTGAAATATGATTTTGGGCAGTTAGACCTGTTCTTCTTCTGGGACATTTAATCTTTTTGGTTTTTAATTCACTTACAGATCTGCATTTGAAAATGAGATTATTTTTAGGTCTCAAAAAGCCTTTCAAAAGGCAGCTCAAAATTTCCTTAATGGAAAAGAACCTTCTTATAAGGTTTTATTTTATTTTATATTTTTGTCCGTGGTTTTGCTTTATTTTTTCTTACTTTTTTTTTTTTTATTTGTCACAACTTATTTCTTTTTTTTACCAAAGCTGTCCTTCAGTTCAAATAGTATTTCTATATAATTATAGACAGCAATCACATTCTCTCCTAGCATTTGTTTTTCTGTTCTGAACTAGCCATATTATTTTATTTTCTGATGGCAAAATTCCATTTCATACTGTTAATCTTTCTTTGTATTAGTTAAGTTTGAGCTGATTCTTTGTGAACCGTGGATAACTAAAACTAAATACTGTACTTTCTATAAATGTCCAGTAAATCTTTGAACAGAGGCAACAATCCCAATTATCTTTTTAATCTTCTTTGTTGGAAAAAAATAATTACAGATTAATTCCTCATTCCTGAATTGATCCCTTTGTCACATTGTGATGAAATTCCTAATAAGACAACCTTCTTTTCCAGTAATTGCCTATTAATAAGGTCATGGTTTGTATCTGACATTTCTTTTATTAGATCCTTAGTCAACAATTTTACCACCTTGTTTTATTTAATTTTATATTTGCAAAGTTTTTGTATCTGTGATATATTAATCTTCTGTATTGATAAGTGTTGGAAACGGTGTCTCAGAAGCAAATTTCATTAGCATGTATCCAAATTTTATTCAAAGATAATTCAAGGGAAATACTTGTTCATTTTTCCTAGTTATTTCATTTATATTTCTTCTTTTCAGTATTACCTGTTTCTATCTTCTTATCAGATAGCCATAAATCACTCTGCAAGCTGTCCATTAATTCTTATCTTTTCCAATTCCATGTGATACTGTAGCAAACATTTCACTGTCTTGGAGGAAGAAATGATCTACCAATTTGTCACAGCTAGAAATAATTTTGCTTATCACAGAAACATATCATGTTAGTCCAGTATGATCTAACTCTGGTAAACTCAACAGAATTTTACAACAAATTCTATTTCTTAGACATCTGTCTTAGATTTTTTTTTCTGAAGTCCTAATACTGATTCCTTATACTTTAGAAAAAGAAATAGAAAATTTTCCTAATTTTGCTTATTATTGTGTCTAATATGCTTGAATCATGTGGCACTTCTCAGACTTATAGTTAGGTCAAAACTTCTCTTTTAAACTTGATGAAGACACAGTGCTACTCCATTATGGTTATGCTCCTTTTGGATCTAATCTAGCTCACATGCACCTCTTTTAGCTTTTGCACTGTGCTTACCTCCCACTTGTTACTGACTTTCATACCATTAGACTAGTGATTCTGAACTCTTTTTACAGACATGTAAATATTCTCATACAACAAAGCTAAAAATAACCCCCCAAAAAAGCTCACAACAAAATCAGATGTCTCAGCACTAAAGAAAAGAGGATGAGAGAACAATTTGTAGGACTAAAGCCAAGTAGTTCATGTAAGCATGGCATAGGACTATCCCTCTCTACAGGAGACACATCTTTGAGAAAGGTTGATGCAGTGATCCAAAACAAGCAAGAATTTCACTAATAACTGAAATAATGGGAAAATGGATTCTGGGTATCTTTAAATTAAGCAGCGCAAAGTGCAATAAATAGAAGAAAGGAAAGGAAGGAAAGGAAGGGGCTTTTAAATAACTCTCTTACTTCCCACTGTTTCCTTTCAGGCAGGTCCATGCTTTCAGACTTGATTTCATTCTACTCAGTGACCAGCATGGAATTCTAAATACCCTCTTTTTTTTTTTTTTTTTTTTTTTTTTTCCTATTCCCCACAGGTTACTTCTCGAAGCCCTCCTTTGCTTCTGGTCCCTGTTCTTCTGAACTGGAAGTCCTTAATCTCCACTTCGCCCTGACAAACAACACAGTCTTTTGAAATTTCCTCTCCCCTTCAGTATCAGGCATACTGCTTGCTCTTCCACAAAATATGCAAATATCCCTTTCTCGAGAGATAGGAGAGTATTAAAATGTTTACAAAGATATCATCTGTCAGACTTGATGAAAAATTCAAGTGTTGGAAAATGCCAGGGGGATTTTTACTAAATCAGTGGAATGAAGTAGGTTGATGCAGTTAACATTGAATATATTCACACTAATTATTTCCAGTATGAAATATCACCTCTTGCACAGACATTTACAAGTGTGGGATAAAAATCCATAATTTATTGGGATCTTTACATAATTAAGTCTTCCTTAGGGAATCACATTGCTCAATCAAGATGATAGGTCACTACACGGATGGCAAAAGAAGTCTGTACTGACGGTGTCCTTGCAATGGCATCTTCAGCCCAGTAAGGTGAAACTTCTTGAACTGCTATTCTTGTGAATTTCCTGTGAGGAAGATGTGGTTTGGGAGGCTGTGCACTTCTAAGTCCACCTATGTAGCTGCAAGAGCATGAACATTATTAAAATGTATTGGGATTATAGAAGAGTAGTCAGAAAATTTTAGTTACGTATTAATATTTTGTGTTTAGTACTGTGGTTTATCTGTTCCATTGCAGTTGTTGTTCCTGAATAGATAGTTCCATTATTGTGGCTTAATTACATGTTATTAACAAGTCAATAATCCTTCTTGATTTTACACTAGGTGAACTAAGAATTGTTTCGTTGTGACTCTTTGTCCTGTTTCCTTCACTACTTGCTGCATTTTACCTTTTCCCACTTCTGTCTTCTTATCTGAGATCTCATAATATAGATTCCCTCCATCTTCAGGATTGTCACTGATTGATATATTTCACCTGAGCTTACCAACTATTTTTGATTATTGATGTTTTTGACTAACAGAACTTGAGAACTTTTGAATGGCTGATTTATTAGTATTTTTCCGAGTATGGTCTCTGCGTCTCTGACAATTTACCACAAGCCAAGGGGCTCTCCTAATAGGAAGAACAATTCAAAGTGAATTATACAAATATAAGAAGAGATGATACAAAAATTGTAACTCAGTTAACAAGTCAATTAAAAGCTATGAATACATAGACAAAATTCACTTGTGTGAATGAAGATATAATGAAAAAAGCTTTTAATAAAAGGACCACAAGTCTATTTAAGGTAAAATTAGACTGGAAAAAAAGAAGTGTAATAAATGCAGAAAAACCATTTATAATTATCAGGTGTTTCCTTCTGCATAAATCATTCATAGAACTATAACCTATTAATTCCTAATATATGCAGAGTATGTCTTTTGGAAAACCTAGTCAGAATTTAAAATTTTCATTTTAGAAGGTTCTAAAATGAGCCTTGCTGGTCTTTTTATTATTGGTAAATTGTCTTTTTGCTCAAAATAAAAGAAAAACCCCTCTGTTACATTTAGAGTTGTGCAACTTTGTTTAACAGAGAGTTAAAGAAAGAACAGATTGTAGAAAGCTAACTCTATAAATTCATCCTTCAGCCATTAGATCTTATTACCTTGTTAATTATTTCTTTGTCCATTTTATTTCCAAATTTATGCTCCGTGTGAAGGCAATAGTAAGAGATCAAGTTAGTGTTTTAATTGTATTTTTGTAATCTTGTAATCTTTAGCTGTAAAGAACGCATTTCAGTCTTTCAGTGATTATCGCAATTCCTTAAAGTTATTCAGACACTTTCTGAACTGTCGATATCAGACACATGATCCCAGATATTTCACTAGTTCCAAATATAGAGGCTCTGTTTTCTGTTGTTCATACACATGTGACTACCAGCCTTTTGGTTAGTCTGATACTGCTTCATGTGTGATGTACAGTTAAATTTGTTCATGTAAGATTACCTATGTTAGTGATCTTTTAAACTGAGCTTTAGAATTCTATTTATCTATAATTATTTAACATTTTTTTTCTATTTCTGTGTCCTACAAACTTTGTTAACAAAGTGTTATCATTCATGGGAATGCAGAAAGCAAGATTGCTTCTAAATCAGGCAAGGCCAATGTTTGCTTGAACAACAAAAGAAATTACAACTTTTATCTTATAATAAAAAAATGAAAACTTATAATAAACTGTTTTTCTCTCAGAAGGATAAAATTCTTCATAAAATGTTAATTTTAGAAAACAAATGGTCTGCCTTTCTCTTCTTTTTTTTTTGCATCATCAGGTGCTGATTCTTTTGGGTGCCACAAGAATGGACCAAACTTTCTCAAGTAATATGAATATTTAACTTTCTAAAAAAGGCAATAACCATATTTAAAATCTTACATCCCGTCTGACATTGGAAACCCAGCGCTGATGCAGCATTAGATGAACAGGTGCTTTCCAAGGAGAAGATTGTGGGTATTGTGGATTTCAAAAGTTTTATAAGATTTTCTAATAAGGACTGTGATAGAAAAGGATGTTTGTATGGGATGTTGCTTTACTTCAAGACAAAGGCAAAGACAGGCCAGTGGCTATATTGCTGTTGCCAAAAGGGGTGCAGCCTCCAGGCTCCTCCATTGCCATCAGCTATCTGAGTTCATACCCTGTGAAGGAATATGTGCAGCACAGCATAGTCTGGGAGGTTCAAGTGATACGTGCAATCTTGCCTTCTTAGGTCAGTTGTTATGTGGATCATTAACTCCTCAAAGTACAACCGTCTTTCAGTCAGAATCACTGCATCTTCTCTAGTTTGTGTGAAGGAAAGTCAAAGAGTTCAAAGGAGGATACTGGCAAGAGATATCCAGTCCTGTTACTGAGAAAGAAAAGTTATTCAGTCTTCAGAAGCTAAACTGTTTTCTTCTGCTAGTCAGTTATCTTTTCTTTTTTTTTTTTTATCTGATAAATAAAATGAGAACTCAAGCAAATGTAAACATGTCAAGATGAAATTATTGATTATGAAGAAAGAAGTATAAGCTATTAGGAAATAATTTAGATTATATCTTCCTGAATATATATAGAGCTAAATTCAATCCCTTCCACCATAGGAAAGCTTCTGCATCACAGTAGGTAAAGCATTTAATCCTCTCATTTCAGAAGTGGCAATTTATTACACATCCTATGCTAGGTATGTCTGACTTATTTCTGATTTGATTACTGGGACAAATTATGCAGAAAAACTTATCCTTCTAGCAAGTGACTGAAGTTCCTGGAATCTTCAGTGATGGGGAGAAGAAGAAAAGAAAAGTATTGCAAAATATGAACAAGGAAAATGTAAGCACTGAATGATTAAGTGAATGTGGTTAATTTTGTACCCTGACTATATAAAGTCAACTAATGGGAGAATTAAGAGTAATTTGGATTTATTTTATTTTAATTCCTAGACCTATATAGCTATGGATCAAAAGTACTCCCAGAGACCTAGGATCAGTACCTCAAATTCATTCAGTGCATTGGCATTATGAAATTGAAATAATATCTTAATTAAGATCTCTGAATTAGGAGAAAAAGTATATAGGATTCTTGTTCAGATAAATAGCTGTCAATTGGGTTTGCTTTTACAGAAAAAAAAAATTTTAGCTTATGTGTTGCATGAAAACATTAAAGTAATTTTCCCCCCTCTTTATAACACCAAGGAATCACAAAGGGTATCTTTATCACTGCTTTTACTCCCACTGAACAGTTATTACTCTTTGGTGAGTAAAGCTGAAGAAGAAAAACTGAAATTTTTATTTATACCTATATTTAAATTAAAAGAGGTGTTCACCAACAAGCCACCTAGATACTGGAGCACACAGAGTATGATATCATAGAGGAGGCACTATATAGAAAGTACTTCCATGACTGCACGCTTAGGTGTCATTCCAGAGGAATCACTGGAGGAAAATGGTGGCAAGCCTGAAGGTCCCTTCCTTACATGCCTGAGTTAAGTCATGATAGGTTGTCTCAGGGCTGGAACTAAGGAAACCACCATTCCACCCATGCACTCCATAGTATAATGAAGTCATTATTGATATTTTCCTCTAGTACAAATAGAATGGAAAAGATATTTTTATCTTAAGCATTTCATCAGACATGCTATTTTAGTTCATGATTCAAGGACAATTAGACATTTGAGCCCTTGTTCATCACTACAATAGCTTAGAATTAAGCCTACATAATACTGTTGATACTAGTAAAAGTATTCCAGCATGTGGCATGCTGTAACAGCAAAAATGTCCCTGAAGCATGAGACACAGATTGATTATTGGAAGTTTTAAAAACAGAGGCTGATTGTCTAAATGCTTCAGCAAGCAATTACTGACTTTTTTATCAGATCTGTAATTGTAATTAATTATATCTTGGAAGCTGTAGGACCTGGTTTATCAGTAGTTCCATGGATTAAACACAAAATTGATTTCACTTAGCTGTTCTATACTTCACCACTCTGCTTAAAGGCTTTTTATTTTTTTTGTCAGCTTAGCATTCTCCTCCCATTGTATGCTGTTGTTACAATAGTTAATTTACTTAATGTTTTAATACTTCCAATTTCACCATAGTTTCAATAATTTCCATTATTTGCCAATGCACCTCTTTGAAGTAATAATGATTAATTAATGTTACAGTTTAAAACGAAGTCAACAATCAAAACCTGATTTCCATTTATGGTCTAAATTACAAGATTGTGTTTCTTCATATACTTAGGGTCATGTTCTTAAGATAACTAAAACAAGCATCTAAGAAATCCAGAGTTTGGCCACATAAGAAATAATTGGGAATGTTAGAAGTCAGAAATCCTGAAATTTGCTCTTCCTGACACTGGAAAGGTCCAGATCATCTATTATCATTACCAACAAAAGTAAAATGAATGGAACTAAGTTATAAGGCTCCAATATTTGGGTGCCTAAATGTAGAAATAGATTTCAGCTCACACATCTAAATACGGAGTGATCTATTCAGTTGCCTAAATGCAGGTGTTTAGTGCTTTTTTTGTTGATATATGCTACTTTCTTTGAGCTCAGACTGCATCTTCAGCTGAATTTCGGTGTCCTGTAGGACATCTGTAACACATCTGCCAGCTACAGCTGAAGCTGTGTCAGATAATCTAGAGAATGTAAGAGGTGAGCAGACTCTTATGTTTGGGCACCTAATTCAGTGTTTGAGATGCAAATTTCCACAACAGTCAAAATAAATCTTGTGTTCAATTTATTTGTGTAAATCTACTATCTTGTGCCATTCAAAGAACCAAAGGTTATTTCACCTTACCTCCAGCTGTCTCTGCTCTAGATCCTGTATTATATTATCAGTATCTCCATCTACTCTTCAAACTTTAGCAATATTTTAGGAATCTCCTTAACCACACCAATCTGAAGAAAGGCACGATGTTCAGCCTGATATGGGAAATAATTTTTTTAAAGTTGTATTGCAACTGTTTATTCCAGCTCAAAGTTCAGTTAAAATATAGTTGATTACTAAACTGCTGGTTTTGTGCAGCTTAAATTCAATTCTTCAGTTTCAGTTAGTTTTTCAATTAGGTTTGGATTAACATTACAGTTTGTAATTCATATGGGGGTTTTAAGAAAGGGTTAGCAGATGCAGTAAAAACACATTAACGGACTTCGCCTGTACCAAAGTTCTCCTCATACAAAAAGTTTTAAACCTCTTCTTTTGACCTCCTTTAACAGAGTTTGAAACTAATACATTTACAGTAGGTTTGAAACAGGTTCTAAATTTGCCAGTGGTAAAATGGGATCCAGATAATATTGGTATCATAACCCTATGAATCAGAAAGTTTTCAAGTGTTACTTTGATTGCATCAATTTTGTGATTGAATTCTTACAGGAAATAGTTCTATACTTGTATGAGAGTTTGTGAGACACTGGATTATTTTACTATTGTATCAGAACCAACTCAAGTGTGTGTGTCTGAGGGGAAGAGATAAACTGAATCTCACAGAGCTGAGATAATGCCGTATCCCTCATGCCAGTCCCTGCAAGACTTCTGGGGCAACTCTGGAGCAAAAGTAGCCTGAGAGCTCTGCTCCACACCACACCCTCTGGAATCCGTAGCCCAGTCTTAGATTGGCTGGCACACTGGGAGCACTGCCCCTCACCCTGCCCTAGAGACTCAGAGTGGACAGTGTGTAGGAACGTGGGACAAGTGGCAACAGGGGGCCAGAGCACATAAAAACAGCAGCAAATGGTCTCCGTATCACTCGAGATCTGCCACCTGCCCTGTGGAAGCTGGACTTGCTAAGGACTCTCTGGTGGTAGCTATGATCTTATCTTAATCTCTTTTCTCTCTCTTTCTTTACTCCTTTTTTCTTCTCTTAATCTCTTTTCTTAATATTTTGGGTAATTTAAATCCAGCAGGTTGGATTTTGCCAAATTGTGCAGATTAGCATGTGCTACATCATAGCTTTGTGGAATTTTGGTTGTATGTTACCCTGTTCAATTTTTGCCAAGATCTCCCATATTTTCTAAAATTATTAGTAAAAGTTGAACTGGTTGGGCTCGTAACACCGGGCCTGGGGTCTTAGAGAATTTAATCAAAATAGTTAAATCAAAATAGTGTGTATTGTTTTCATTACATTTTATTCTACGGAAGCATGCAAAGACAAATAATGAACGAAAAATACCTCAGAAAAACTACTGAAAAGTCATGTGACTCCTAATTATATTCCTGGTCTGATTTCTGTCTTCATAATGATCTGAACCAAAATACTAGATCTTACCATTTCTACATTTTGGTATGGTCTGACCTGCCTTGAAGCTGGTGCCACCCCACCGTTCTCTCTGGCTTGAGACCAGCACCGTGCTATCCCAAACACTCCCTTCACCATGCTTTTTCCTGATCAGAAACCACACCCTTCTTCTCAGAAACCAAAGGCTCCTTTCCTCCTGCCCCCAGCAGTGATGTGAGGTGTTATCGAATAACATTTGGGTCCTGGTCATGCTCCCTCAGCCACATCCCCTCGTGGCTACTGTGAAAAAGTAAACCTGTCCTTGGCTGAAACCAGGGCAACAGTAAAAACCTCCTATCCAGAATTATACTAAAAAGGATTTTAAATAATTTTACTGTTTTAAAATGTTCATTCTATGATTAATAAATTGTTTAATTATGCCACATTATTGTAATGGAGAAAACTACTCCATCACTATCAATAATTCAGGTTTTTGTGGGTTTTTTTCTTTAATTCTATGCAGAATCATTTTCTTGGAATTCTAACAAATTATTTGATCACTGAAAAAAAAAAATAATTCTATGATTCTCTTTTCAAACTCAGTCCCCTGGGAAAAATCATTTATTAACAATAAACCAGAAAAATATTGACCTCAATAATTGACTGTGTGAATCTAAACCACTAGGGACTTGTTGTGTATATTAAACTTTACACAGTTGCTAAGCTCAAAACTAAATTATCACTATCCTAAGTCTAATTTTATTAATATATGCAAATCTGAGAGCGTATTTATAAGTCAGCATTCCTTAGTTTTATTTCTCCAAAGAGCTCTACAGTGTCAAGTGAACAAGATCAACCCCAGAAACTCTGCATGCTCATAAAACACTGTGAGTGGAATTTCTGGTGGCGAAGGCATTACAGCAAATAAATCCACAGATCGTTCCTTCGCCGTGCCACAGAACCACTCAAGAGGAAATGGAGTATGAAGTGTATTTTGCTGCTCCTTCAAGAAATTGCCCTTCAGTCTTAACAAACAGCAATTTAACTCTTTTTAGTGATGCATCATCTGTTCAGGTCAATTGGGTGTCCCTTAACGTTCACAAATGCCAAATTTTTTTCAGAAAACAAGGATTATGGATGATTATTACTACATAATAATAAATAGAACTAACATATAAGAGTTTGTTAATAATAGAAGGAGAAAGCAAATCAAACCTGTAAAGAATAAACAATAACAATTTGAGATCTTAACTTCAGACCAAAATCCAGCTCCTAGGTTAACAAATTTCAACAGCAGTGCAGAACATCCTGTTTCCTACAAAAGTATTAATCATTGAATTGTATAATTACTTTTGATCTTTTATTTTATTTCTATTGACATACAAGAGAAAATATATATACTGATTTTTGACTCTCAGACTTATTATTACTAGAATTACTTTTATTTAATTTCTTCATCAAATACCAGGATTTCTCTTTTTTCTGTCTATAAATAGATCTCAACTGTTGTTACATTTCCTACTTACTTTCTACTTACTTGTTAGTTTTCAGTTATTCTTTCTTTAATAATTTGTTCTAAAATTTTGTATTATACTGAGATCAAATTAAACTAGGAAATCTCTGGTTTTCTTTTTACATAATGTGTATTTACATATATGTATTCTGCTTGCTATTCCCGAGTCATACACTGTGTGCAGATAGCATAAAATAGTGCTAGTTGACAACTGTGTTAGCATACATTTAGTTAGACCTACAGGATAAGGGCACAGCTTAGTTATAAGGATTGAGTAGTACCTCGCACATAAACAGCCTGATAAGCACTGGTTATGAAAGATGCAAACATATCAATCATTGTCAAAGTTCTGAACATGTTCAGAGTTTTCCAGAGGTCTTTCATGCTGTGCAAATACAGGCAGGTTAAACTTCCTCCCATGATTGCCTATCTCAGCAAGTGACTACAATATATCACAGAATATGCTGAGTTGAAAGGGACTCACAAGAATCAGAAAGTCCAACTCCTGGCCCTTTACAGGACCATCCCCAAGAGTCACACTGGAGAAGAGGAGGCTCAGGGGAGACCTCAACGCTCTCTACAACTACCTGAAAGGAGGTTGTAGCCGGGTGGGTGTTGGTCTCTTCTCCCAGGCAACCAGCGGAAGGACAAAAGAGCACAGTCTTAAGCTGTGCCAGGGGAGGTTTAGGTTGAATATTAGGAAAAAAAAATTTGTAGAGAGAGTAATCAGGCATTGGGATGGACTGCCCAGGGAGGTGGTGGATTCACCGTCCCTGGAGGCTTTTATGAGACTGGATGTGGCACTTAGTGCCATGGTCTAGTAACCACAGCAGTGTTGGATCAAGGGTTGGACTTGATGATCCTGGAGGTTTTTTCCAGCTCGGTTGATTCTATGATTCTTTGATCCTCAAATTCTATGAGTTTTTCTCTTCCCCACCGTCTCTCCTATTTCCTTCTGTCTCTCTGTACCTCACATTTACTGTTAAATAAAAGTCTGTGCTATTGATTTTGATATATGGTCTCATTTGCTCCTTAATTCGGGCAGGGACATCTCTCTAACAATTTTTAAAAACCTGATCATAACACCAGAACTCAGTCAAACTACTTACAGTGCTTATTGCTGCCAATATTATTTTCAATTTTTCCACAGAACAATAATGATGGAAATTATTATTATCCGAACATGTAATGCAGCTACTATTGAAAAATTTATAAGCTAGCCATCAAGTAAGGGAACAGTCTATTTCCCTCTAATATCATATAGTTTAAACATTGGCAACCATTCAGAACAGCACTCTAACAATAAAGAACTTAGTTTTCATTGTTCTTTTTAGAAATCATAAATACTTTGTCCTGAAGAAAAGACAGCATTTCTGCTAATTTTGTCTCAAGTAGTATATAAATATGATGCAATTAAATAGAAATGTTTTTGGGGAAAATGTATAGCAGCTTATCTAAATATGTTCTAAATAACGTTGGAGCCCATGAAACACAAGTGAGACTGAAGGCATGTGCCTAAGACAGACACAGAAATACTCATGTAGACACTCTGGTGATTGAAGAGGGTTTTTTCTTCCATTTTTTTTTGTGTTTTTTTTTTTTTTTTCTATAACTCAATATATCAAAGCATCTAATGTAATAATGATCAGGGATAAGGAAAACAGGCTGCTGTATTCTAATTATGTAACTTAATGTGGGGAGTTGGCCTTTGACAGCTGCCAGACCATTACCCAACCATTTTAATTACTCCCCCTCCTCAAGAGGACAAAATAAGATGAAAAAGCACGTGGGTCAAGATAGAGAGATTGTTTATCAATTGCCATCACAGGTAAAGCAGGTTTAAGTTAGGGAAAATTAATTTATGTCAGTTAAAATAAATCAAAACCAAAATTTAAAACAACACCCCCACCTCAGCCTCAAGCACAACTAGGGTCCTTCTTTTTCAAGTGCTTAATTATCTTCACAGAGATTTTGTTTTCACTACACTGAGTTATAACCTCCTGTTTCAATTTGTGGTCATTACCTCTTGTTCTCTCACCGTGCATCTCAGTAAAGAGCCTGACACTGTCAGTAACTTTCACTTACACACTGGGAAACTACTCTTAAGTTCTCTCAAATCTTTCTCCAGTCTTGTACAAGTATGTACAAGTCTTGTACATTAGCATTTTCTCAGAGTGTAAATGTTCCAGCTTCTAACCATATGTGTGGCTCTCCAATAAACTCACTCCAGGTGATCAACTTCCTTCTTGTGTTGGTAATTTCAAAGTTAGATTCAGTATTCTTGGTTCAGTTAATGAGTACCAGATAAGGGGAAATACTCAGTTCCCTTATTAGGCTGATACAGCCCGGTGTATGCTGCTCCCTCATGACCACCAAGGCACACCATTGACTTCTGTTTAACCTATGGCTCCCCAAGATTCCAATATTTTTCTAAGTAGAGCTGCTGCTTGGCCAGTTAGTCTGTCTCTTCACAGTACCCTGTCAAAAGTGCTGTTATGCTGGACTTACATGATCCAAAAGCAACAATAAAGTGCTCACTGAATTTCTTATTGATATTTTATACTTTGATATCTTACTTCTTTTTGATGTTTTATATAAGACTGCAGAATAGATATTCATTACATCTCAATATGAAGTATAGAAGAGTAAGAGTAGGCTCTAGTTGCTTTCTTCAGACTATGTCATATCTTCCAACTCCAAGCAATTTTCTCAGATGCTGCATAGCATCTGAAACAGCACTAGAAGTCTCTATTTCGGCTGCTGAATTGCATTTAGCTCTATTTTCAGTCACTGAAGAGAAAGGGACATTCTAGGAAAAAATTCTTCCAACCAAATGTGAACATTTACTTTATGATGATATGCATTATATTGTCTTTCACAGCACAGTTGATGACATCCTAAATTAAATATCTATGTTTATTTAATAAAGTCTTACAGCTCAGGTATATAATTCTCCAGATTTGCAGAATACAGATCAGACAATTCTGTGTCATTAATTTCCTCTTTGGACCTGTGCCAAGGTTGTAAACCTCAACATTTAAAGACAGGATGATGTAGGGATTGGAACAGCACATTAAACCTATTCTGCCAAACCTAATAGGAACTTGAAAAGACAGCTAATATGGGTTATGGATACATTAATTCCCCAGAGGCTTTTTCTGTGTTAAGGAGTTTCTTTCACAAAGATTTTCTTTCATTTGCAGGTTGGCTGGCTGGTAACTTTGTTTAGTTAAACACTAGAATTACTATAGATGAGGTTTAATCCTTAGAAAAATAGTATTAGGTTAAATTACTAAAGGGAAAAAAAATACAAAAATCCAGTAAAGGTCAGATAAACAATAGCAGGTGGAGAAACCTTAGTAATCTAATCAAGGCAAACGGACCACATGGAATCAGCTGGCCTAAGACTAAAAAAGGAAAACAAGATTACTGTCCCTGATGCGAGTCCCCACAGATTAAGAGTATTTGGGAATTGTGTGGAAAAATATGTAAGAATATTTAAGGAAGTGGGAATGCAGATGATTTATTAGATGTTTAGGGCAAAGAGTAAAGACAAGGAAAGGGAGAGACTGAGGTGAATCAGGGTCAAACAAGCTTGGGAAAATGGAGAGAGAAGGTTATTCAGGGAGGTCAGCTGAGTGTATGTGTTGCTGGTTAGCATGCTTGTCTCAGTGAGCCCTGTATGTGTTAATCTGTGTTAATCCATATAGTCAGTCATGTGTGAATTTTTTTTATGCATCCATACATGTCTACTGGGAATATGCTGTCAACCTTGCACTTGCTGAACCTGTGGACATGGGTACAGCAGCTTTATGTCTGTGAGGCTTGGGATTTCAAAGACTACATTTTTGTGGCCCAGCAGAAGAATTGAAAGGGAATATAGGCTGTAGGAAACTAACAAACTCTGACAAAAAAAAAAAAAAAAAAAAAAAAAAAGGAAAGAATGTGATTTAAGATTCAATACCATTTGAATGTGCGCTCTGAGAAGTGATTCTGAGTGTGTTCTATAGCATCAGCTCTTCAGGTCTGTATTCTATGAATGATTCTATTAATAAATATTGAAAACATACTGAACTGGAATATGTAAATGGAAACCCCAATTGCTACTTCATGAGGAGGAACACAGCAAGTCATTAAAACAAGGAAGATTGAGGTATCTGCTAGGTACTTCCTGTAAATACAACAAGCAGATTTTCTTTCCTTTCTGCACCATTTGTCTTTTACAGGAATTTATATAGGTGTTAACTATTTTGAGTGTTGTTAATAAAGCATCTGCAAATTATTTTAATCTAGGTTTTTGTGGGGTTTTCTGTTTGTTTTTGGTTAGGTTTGGTTTTTTGGTTTTATTTTATTTTGGGTTTTTTTGGTTTTTTTTTTTTGTGGTTCAGCAACCCTGACAGTAACATGACATTCTATTCTTTTTTAGAGAACGCTGAAATTGTAAAGCAGTTCTTGGGTCACCTTAAGCAGTCAGTACCATAACTGCAGCATACTCTCAATGTTCTAAACCAGTACATTCCCTTGGAGAGTTTGTATTGCCCAAACCAGGCTGACAGAAAAGTCTTCAAATAACTGCTGGTGACATCAAAGACTTTCTGGCTCACAGAGAGGTCTTAATATTCGCACATAAATCCATGCTTATATATGCAAATCAAAGGAAACTCCAACAGTTATTAAAGTTTCCATACAGTTACATTAGCTTATTGTAACAGGTAGCTGTAACTCCTGTTAACTTTATTAGTTTGTTCTTGCAAGGATTAATCCTTTTAAAGGACAAATCTACCTATTTTTGACTTCAAAAACATAAAACACAGTTACTGCAAGAGGATGAATAAACAGACATACCAGGTTAATGTTCTAGCTCTGACAAATATCTAATATATTCATTTTAAATGGAAGACTTTTCGTGCTCTTCTGTCTTTTGACCAAAACCTGGAGTATCTCAGACATACCACTCCATTATTTCTTCAGTTGGCCTTCTCTCAGGCTTATAGCAGAACAATATTTAGAAAATCATGCAAAGAAGCTTGAAACGTTGTAGCTAAGGTGGCTGAAGTGGCTGCTATCTTTTCAAATTCATTAATTTGTCAATGTTTTAAAGTTTCTCTTTTTTAGTTTGTCTTAATTTCTCTGTATGGATATATATATATATATTTTCCTAGTTGTACCTACAAGTGTGGTATCTCCTTTCCCTCAGGAAGGAATCCATTTGAGAAGTAAATACTTGATTTATCTAAAGATGCCTATTTGTCATTCATGAACAGAGCTGGAAAACATTTTACCCGGGAAGGATGACAATTATGTTCTAGTGTATTTCCTTAGGCAGTTGAGCTATATGTAGGTATTTAAGGGAGTATAGGGTTTCCTTATAAAATTCTATTTATAAATACAGTATAGATCAAATCTATCCAGTTTTACTTCCCCCTTAGAATATTTTAAACAAATGCTTAAAGCTAAGCATAGGCTTAATTGATTCACTTTTAATTCTGGTTTTATTGACAGTGACAATCTCTCATGTCTAGACAGTGTTCTCAAAACTAAGGCTGGCACGGTCCTAAAGCTCTATTATTCCTTTTCAAAAGTAATATTTTTAATTTTATTTTCCATGTTTCAGTTTAATATTTGACAGTCTGTTACAAAAAAAATGTGTATGCTGTACTTCTAGTATCAGAAAGCATCTGTTTTAGATTTTTCTTATAATGTTAAGTCATCTTAACCCCTATCTAAAGCAAAATCAGTTATTTTATGGGTGAGTAACTAAAAAAAAATTAATCAAGTAAATGTATTCATAAATTAATTTACTTCCAAACAAATTTCTGGTAGCTTATGAATGCCTGTATACTTAACTAATGGAAAATATTCCATCTTGCAAATTCACTTCCAGACCTCTTATTTGAACTGAATGTACTCCATTACCTTTTGAAATATCAAATCAATATAGTCTGACAGCCTTTTTTTCAGTTTGGGAAAGGCTAGAGTTTTTGGAGAAAATCATGGCACACTGAAGCAGTTTCACTACTACATATCACAGACAAAATACTAGAAACACAACTTTCAATAGTGTAAGTATCATAATTAAGATTTTCCATATACTTAATTCCTTCTATCTGACTAACACTCTATACCACTACAAGATAACTGTATAGAATCACAGAGCAATACAGGCCATTGCAGTTGGTTTTTGGTGTGGTTTGGTTTCTTTTTTAAAATGTTAACCCTACTTATGTGTTTAAACAATAGCAACAACAAGAGTCTCATGATGGCTGCTTTTTTATACATACCATACATATAGTCTATGAAGTCTTCCAAATATTCAATATTCAATAAAAAGCACAATTGTTTAACTTATGAAACTCTTAAAATCAATTCAGTTTTCCGCTCTTTTAGATAAGATCAAAACCATCTTGCTTTAAGATTTACAGCATATTTTTTCATCGTATTTACTCTGCTATGCTTTTGTTATTCAATAATTACATTTATAAAGCAAATATTATTTATATTACAGTTTAATGTCTCCTCAGGCTATTTAAGGTAGTGCAACTTCTTAATAGGGAAGCTTAGTTTAAACCCATTAGTACAGTAAGTACATTTCTTATTTGATTCTTTGTGTAAATATCAAACATCAATTTTGATTTCTGAGCCTCTGGGACGATTGATGTAGTATACATGAACATTGCTTATTCATACAGTGCATTTTAAAGCATACCTGCCATAACTAAAATAGGCTAAATGTCAATTACTATTTTGAAACTACACCACTAGAAATCTGCCTCAGACTTACCCCTTCTATTTTACATAAAGATGGAACTGCCATTACTTGTGTATGACAATTTTTTGGCATTTTGCTGCTGAAAAAATTGCTCATTAAGTCATGCTACAAAATATTTATCAAAACAAATGAATAAGTTCATGACAGAGGAAAAAAGAGAACAGAGAGACATTTCTTCTTCTAAAGTCTGGAAATGTCCCCTGTACTGGTGGGTGATGACAAGACTTGTTTCTTCCCGTTTTAATTTCTCTTGAACATTAGACACCATTCTGCAAGCCTAAATCAAATGTCCATTTTTTATGAAACTAACTGAATTACTTCCTAAAACATTACAAAATATGATATATAAATTTATATATATTATACTTATGTAATAAAATTTTATGCAGATTAAGGTGCTTTTAGATCACAAAGTACAGCAATTTAAATAGCAAAGCCAGAATTAATCCATATGTAACAGAATGGATCTTCTTTCCCTGCTCACCACAAATATTCTCAGTTTCTAAGAAAACCCAATTGTAAAGTAGTTTGTGCTGGAAAAGATGCTAATCGCAGTTCAACACCATACAGCTATCTTCCTCTTGACTTTCTTTTGGTGCTCTACTACCTCATTTTCCTCAGAGAAAACTGCTGGAATCCTACTGCTTCTTTTGCAACTGAAATTTAGAAATAGCCTAATGGAATAGCAGGCTAATTTCTAGTCCTGGTAGTATCTACAAATTTTTCTTTTTTAGCAGTCTGCAGTTCAGCACCTTTTTTAGAGGTTAGTAACTATATCTATCAGAACAGTTTCAAAATTTTCTTAAACTTAAAAACAACTTATGAAGAATCTTATTAATCAATTCAAATATTTTTAATCAAATAAAAATATTTATTTAAATTTATTTTTCTAGAATTTTTTAAACTACTCTTCACAATTAAAACAGACAAGGTAATCAAGACATCAGAGAAGATCATGAATCTGGAAAAGATTGACAAATTGATAAATCTTGGGATATGAAATAAATTCTTTTAGTAAAGTATTTTTTCACTCAAAGATTTACGGAAAAATAAAACAACAGCAACAACCAAACAAGAAGAAGAATAGCAGTTTTTTAATCTACCTTGTCATGGGACCTAGAAGTGAATGTGTGAAAGCTTATAGGCAGCAGTTAATTACATAAAAGTCCTGCTCTGTCCTACTGATTCCTTCCTGGAATATCATTCCAAAGACATCACAGTTCCCATTATATGAAATTTCTGCATCTGAATGATGGGAGTTGAAATGACACAAAAAGCTTGAAGGCAGAAGTCATCTAAAAGATAGAAGACATCTTAAAAGAAAAAATATTATCATTTCAGCTAAAATTAAAATTATCTGGTTTTACTGATTGAAGTATTTTATTTTGATTCAGCTTTTCATGAATAGCATATGTGTATATACAGAGATAGAAAAGCAGGGCACAACTACACAAGAGTTCTGCCAGAGTAGGTAAGACAATACCAAGGCTGTTTAGATATATAACAATGGACTGTAGGTAAAATAATGTTATTATTTAAAAAGACTCAACAATTCTTTTAATTAATGTGCTGAAACCACTGGTTCCTTATAATCTATAAAATACATTACAATATTATTCAATATTATGTCCTACTATGCGTCATTTACAGCTGTAGCAATTATAGTATAGAAAAATTAAATGAAATGGAAAAAAAAGACTAATTTCAGTTTTATTTTAGGTTAGAACACAATGTGAATTGAGAAAAAAAATGGTGATCATGGATCTCTTTAATTTCAGAATGATATTAGTATATTTTTTCTATGACACCATTTTTAATTAGCATGTGAAAAATAGGAAAAATAAGTTCTGAGGAGAAAGAAATTGATGAGGAACAATTTCATATGTGGAAAGATTATAAATCTGAGATCTGAGGCATCTCATTTAATTTAAACGTTTGGAGACCCTTATCTCTCACATTTCTTTCTGGAACAAGGCAACTGAAAGTCATCATTATGTGGATCAATATCATAAGTAAATAGCTCACCATTGAAAGTTCTCAATGTGAAAAAGTTCTTTTTGTTAATCGCTAGAAGTATTATATTTCTTTCAAGTATCTAACTTTATTTTTAGCATTATATTATATATTATACTTCCTTTGTACTGATCTCATTTGTGGTATAAAAATCAGATACTAAGTACATTACTGCAGGTTTATTTGCAGTATTTTAATATCCCCTGGGTTTCATTTTACACTTGTAAAATTTTAATTAAATGGTACAGGAAAAGAGAATCTATGCATTATCTAAATGACAGCCTGTTCTTTTAAGGGTTTCAAATAACTGTGCATTGTTAAAAATAGAAGTAAAATGTTTAGGATTAGAGTTTATTGGTCTTTATTAAAAAAATATAATTATAATATTTTTCCAGATTTTTTTTTTTAAAAGCTTATTTTGTGAAACAGTCATGTTTTTATCTTTGTTTATAGGTGTTGACTACCTAACATACTGACTCCTGCCCTCTGGCCCGAGAATACTGAAAAAAAATTTGTGCTTTAAGACAAAATGAATCCTTCTGCCTCATCTCTACAAAGCCTTGTGTCTCAGGAGCTGGTATTTTGTGCTATTCTATGTATACTGTATTAGAAAGTACTTGATAGCTTCCCATCATTTATGTATGAAGTACACCCATTCCAGATCACTGTGCTGATCATCCTTAAATCTGTGACCAGGTTTCCAAGCAAACTACCTAGTGTGAAGTAACAGACTGGAAGATCCAAGTCATCAGTACACAAAGGGATGGGCAAGTAACGTTCCAATATAAAACAGGTTAGAATGAAGCACAGTGTAGCCGTACCTCTATCAACCTTTTGGAATACAGAAACACAAGAACTGAAAGTTTTACCGGTACTTCCCTCCAACACATCCCTTAATCAGTATGCTTAGTGAGTACGATTGTAAACAGAATCTGATTTGAAACAGACAATATGAAATATCCCCCAAAAGGGATCTTAGCCTTATGGTGCATTTCAGCTAGAACTTCTTCCTTTCCTATCCAATTTTTATTATGCAGCCTCTAGGAAAAATGTCCATGGGCTTTTGACTGTACTGCAAAACTATTTTAGCTTCTCCTAAGAGAAAATCTGCTGTCTTCTTAAAACCAACTGATAATGGACTAAACATTCAAAGTTCTGTGTCTCACTTTAACTGTGTGTTTCAAAATGCCAACCTGTTCACTTACGTGATCAGATACCACTGTTAAACATTGGCAGGGAGTGCTGCCCAGTGCAGGAACTTGAGCATACACACATTCTAAAAAGGTTAGAAGAGTGTCTGTCAGAGATTTTGCTTAGACCAATTCTCCCAGTCAATATTTTCCATGTGTTTAGAATTGGCTTAGAGTAAGAAACATTCCCAACAGATGCTTGTGTAAATCCACTCTGTTTTGAAGACCGTTTAACAGAATTAATTCAGGCTGTCCCACAACAATAGGTTTCAGTGCTATTTAATTTGTCAATCTAAATATAGCCTATCAGCCCTTCTGTAACAGAAATGGAAGAGGTGTATTTCAAGAAGGATGTTATTCAAATAACAGCAAGATTTCAGAGGACTGTAAGTGTTAAAATAAGACTTGTAAAACACAGTAAACAGAAGAGTAGAAACACTTTACGCCTTCTAAATACATCAGCTGTGGAAAGGTGAAGGATTGACAACTGCTTAATAAGAAATGACCCACAGTCAAAAATACTGTTGTAAAGTCATATATCTCATTTCATATTGTTTATTTTACAGCAGAATATAACAGAGGTTCGTTTATAAAAGACAACCAAGGACAACTTTCATGCCCTGAAGATATTACCAAGAAAATATTTCCAACAAAATACTAATATTACCCTACTGACAGGTACAATTGCAGTACAGAGTGTAACAGTACTGTTAAGACCACTTGGATTTAGGTAACTGACATTTTATCAAGCAAACACGGTTTGTTTGTTTGTTTGGGTTTTTTTACCATCTTTTTCCAGTCCTATGAAGGACAATGTTTTGAATGTGTATATATAATCTAAAAATAAATAGAGAAGATTTTGCTCACTGAAAACGATACATACAAATTAGTATTTATATAGATGCTGCAGGAATGAGAAAAGTAAGATTTTTTTGTAGTGCTGAGATGACTCTTTGAACTTACTACTATATTCACTTAACGATACCACAACAATATTTTTATATGTGCTTCAGTTCACACCCTTATGGATGTCTGAAATGGCAGGAATGGATCACAAATAGTGTTTGAAAAAGTTATAAAATTATTTATGGACCAATACAGAACTTTGTTTTCTATTTTGGAAAGGTTGTTTCTCCTTACACAGTATTAGATGCTTAAAAAATATAGATATATTAAAAAACCTAAAGTTCTCTAAAATATTGAATTGCCAAACAGTTGTAGGGGTAATACAAAGGACTGCAAGAATTCACAGCAAATAACACATGTAATACAATTTAGAGAATAAATAAAATAAATAAAAAACAAAACAAAAGACCGACCAACCAAACAAAAACCAACCAACCAATAAAAAAATTTTAAAAAAACCAAAACCAAACAAACAAAAAACAAACAAACAAACCAAAAACAAAAAAAAGAAAAAAAAGAAAACAACAAAAAAAAAAAAAAAAAAAAAAACTACAAGTCCTAATTTCTAAGTCTTCCAGTCCATTCACAAATCTGTTATAAAATATTGGATTTATTTGGCGGTGCTGAGGGAGGACTCCATGAATAGTTTTAAACTGTACATTTAGTACCAGGATGTTCTTATACAGGTACTTACAAAAGACTTAAAAACACTACTCATAAGTCACAAACCACCATAAAATTCAGTGTCTCAGCAGATGTTTAATGAGAGACATGCCATACTCCCTGTATGAGAATTCTGCAGTTCTGCACCACGAAGTAAGAATGGTCATAATGTTCTCCACTTAATTAAGCAAGCTGCAGGATCTTTCACTGATGTATGAACATTTCACACAATTTCAGTACAAATATTACTTTTGCTAACAGTGACTATACCACTTTCTTCAGCAGCTCGTTTTAAAGTATGACCAGTTTATTCCAATAACTCTCTAAAGTGCTATTTTTTGTGATAAAATGGATAGTTAACTTGAAGTGGACATTGTTGGGAATCAATAATGCCATTTTCTAAAGGTTGTAGCCAAAAGGATATCAGGAAGTGTAGAAACAATATGAAAAGTCTATCTATTTCACTCTTAAGATAAAAAACACTTCCTATATTCATTGACTGAATAACCTTTCCTGATTTCCCAAGTGTCCAGTTCCAAATTATAGTAACTGCACATTTATAAGGAAGTGTTTCCACTAGCATTTATCTCCTTTCCTTTCATTGCTTAGGACTTCACAACAGTGTCAGGGAAAAAAATGTTTACCCATTTACTGTAAATAGTGTACTCGGTTTGATGCTTTGATTTTAAGGTCTGCTAAATATTTTATATAGACTTATTTAATAGTAATTTTTGAAACTATCACATTACTTATTTATTCCACAGGTGTATTCTAGCTGTAGGGTCTAGGAATTAGGATATAAACTAACTGTATTTTAGAATTAGTGTTGGTAGAATTCCCATTCAGGGATACAAAAATCATCTTTTAATTAGACTCATCCAAAGCTGTGTTTTTTGAAAAAGAGAACTGACAATTTTAATTATATTTAGAAGAGAATGTCTATATATAGTGCAAAGCACTATACTAAATGGACAGTCTTGCTAGAAAATAGAGCTGTAATGAATTGCCATCAAAGTTAATAAGACCATGCAGATTACACAGAAATGTATTTGAACAGATCTCAAAAAAACATATTTATCATTGCTCTTTGACACCTATGGATCAGGGAAAAGTCTCACCCTGAAAAGTGTAGCCATATTTTTGATTAGCTATCAGAAGAACACACCCAGACATTAATGGTGCTACTCTAATTTAAGTGGCGGCAGGATTTACTGTTCAAAAATTAAATGTATATGTGTCCTATTAAAAAAAAAATCATGTAGGAAATTATTTTTTTTTTTAAATCAGTCATTTTTCTTAATCACTGTCTATGAAATGTAAAGACGACACTTCCCCTAGCATGGAAAAATATACTGAAGTTCTGAAAAATAAATAATATATCAACTGATGACTACTTTAAAGATGAGAAAACAGAATTAGAAACCCCAGGCTAATAAAATATGACAAGGCAACCAGATTGCAACCAGAGATCCTGCAGCACATTAAAAAGAGAAAGAAATTAAGCAAGACAGTCTAATAAATATAATATGTTTCCTCTTCTTCTCTTTCTTCTCTGTGCATAGGTTTTATCTCTTGTTGTGAATATTTAAAAACAAAAGCAGTAAAAGTATCCCAGTTGCCCATGTTCAGAGTTCTATATTCTGAGTACTGGGATTCAAAACACAAAACTCTTGAAGGCTTAATGTGAAACACTGCTGCTTACACAATTTTAAGATGATACAATAATACAAAAAAGAGTATCAAGAAATCGGTCAATAACTTGATCACAGTTTTAGTGCATGGTCTTACTAAAGTAAAAGCAAAAACTAGTCTTTAGAATTCACCACAACACCATCTCAGATCTTCAGAGACTGTAACCCTTAGCCTTTCCACAGCTAATTGTTAGAGCTAAGGAGTTTAAAAGCATGTTCCAAGTCATTAATTAAAGGATAAAAGCAGTAAGAAAATAACTTCAGCTAACTGATATGTTTTAATAGAAGTCTTAATGCCTTTAAGTAGTAGCAAATTAAACATTCTTAAATGCAACATTTAGTAGAAAAATATGCCAGCTGGAATGTTGAGATATGCAGCACAAAACACAGTACTACATCACCCTTGATAGAAAAAACAAACCAGGGACATGACAGGGTGTAATCAAGAAAACCAGCATTACCATATCCAAATGGGCTTTGCATTACACATTGAGTTCATATTTTAAAGAAGTTCTTAAGTTCAAAACAGAACTTTCCATAGCTTCAGAACCATAATACGTCTCCAAACAGTATTCAGCTCTGTGATGATACGGTGCAACCTCAACTAGTGAGGCAGAGGAAGTAAATGGGAGCTGTACATTTCAGAAATATGTTTGATGTGGTAGCCCACTTTTAGAATATAGGCCACATATCAAGAAAATTGAGTGTATATTATACAATTCCAGCGAAATGCATGACATGCAAGAGTCTGGATTCTGCTCATAATCATGATTTATTGTCAGATCTACATGAAATTTATTGAAAATTCTCATTCTACTTGTTTTCTTCTGTACGCTTGTTGTGCCTTCCTTTTACAGGATTCTATTGTAATTCTTTAGAACTATTACTACCTAACTTTTACAGAACCAGAGCTATGTAAGAGAAATTATTCCATAATCCATGTATTCATAAAATGGGCTCCTTTTCTATCTCCTGAAACCTATACATTAAGTCAATCTACCTATGACGTATAGCTACTTTTCTCTGTTTCATATTGCAGCATATGCAGTATGTTCATTCAATGTCTTCTATTTGAGATTCCATGCATTAAAGAATTTTACTCATTTTATTCTTTCCGGAAAGATTTTACATATTAAACTACATAAGCAGAGAAATTTGGTCTGATTAAATTGTGAATACATAAAAAAATGCCACAGAGACTCCCAAATAATGCAAGAGAGCAAAGTCTCCAGTAACTATCTGTACAAAGCACACACCACACTGCAAAATTATTCTTGTATCAGCATAATAAATTCTGTTCAGGTACATCAAGGACTTATCCTATCCATGAACTTTTCTTGTAGACAAACTAACCAAACTGTTGTTTAAGTGGAAGTAGACGAAATATGATTGACCACCTGTCCCAAACAACAGCACTAACACTGAATAGTTTTTGTGCTCAGAGACATAGACAGGCAAACTGTGAAAACAACCTGTTGATCATAAGAAGTGAGAACTTTCAGAAGTGTTCTGAACAAGCAGGTATTAATCATTAAAAAAGGAGACCATAATCTAGGCAGCATTAGTGCAATTTGTATGGACCAGTCACCAAAGAAGTACTCTTCCCAATCTTATAAATAAGGAACTAAGGAGAGACACATCAGGGGACATAGATACAGGAGAACCTAAGACACTCTGAAGGAACCCCACAACCCTTTCCCAGGTCTACATAATGCACAGCTGGAATAGCTGTGCTGACCTGTCCATATTTTATTCTGTATTATGACACCCCTCCCACAGAAAGAAGAAGTAATGCAATCCATAAAATTGCATGTAGTTATGATTGAAGTGTTTGGGTTTCCAAACTCTTCACAGTATTTTGCCTTAAAGAGCTATGTAAGGGTGTTAGAAAGGTTGATGACGTGAATCTCACCACTGATCCAAAACATCCATGGCACTTTACACAATGGCGTTCATGTTTTACACAGTCTAGAGTTCAAATGTTTTTCTTATTGCAGAGTGAAGGTTTGCTTATTCTTTTGAACTAGGGATCCAGATTTAACAAAACAAGAACCCATGACTCAGCTAAAATTTTAGCACTCAAAACTAATTTCAGAGTTTGAAGTACAAGTTTTGGTCTAAGCATGTTTTGTTCCAAGCATGTTCTAAGAATATCTTTTAATCAGTATGACTTCCTCTCATGAATAAAACAACATCTGTAGTGTTATATATTGGCGGCTTTGTCCTCTGCTTCCAATAAAGAATAAAATATTTCCTGCCTTAAAGAAACTTACTGGATGAGATGTCATAATATTTAATGAAAGTGAATAGTATTATGTCTTGATCCCTAACATGAAATATATCCCACTCACTTTTCTTAGTCATGCTGAGGATCATCATCATCAGTGATTGACTGTTTCGCCATAGAACAGAATGAACTGCATACCATATAATTTTTTTTCTTGTACATGCAACTGGCTTAAGAACTGAGGATATAAGCATTGTCATTTAAGCCATGCCAGACTGAGCATGAAACAGTACTTTCACCAGTCAAGTTATAACCAACATTTTTTTTCCAAAATGGTTAATTTTAAAACAAACATCAAAAAACTTTTCACATGCTAAAAATCTCCAGGTTTTATAATGAAATAAGAAATGCAGCAGAAAATTGTAAAGGGAATATTTAAGGAAAATCCAAAACATCTTCCTGAATCTTGTTACACAAATAAAGTGCTTATACTTGTACAGGAACTGTGCTACTGCAACTGACATTGTGGACGGGGATCACTTACTTCAGAGGCAGCTCCTATTTAAATAGCAACCTCCTGACTTAACTGTGAATGGGATGAAGTCCTTGATAGGTGGTCAGTCTAGATGTTTAGCAATCTCACTTTTATACAAAAAATCTTACTAGTTCAAAGATACTGTTTTTACATTTTTTCAATAGTTCTTTGTTGCCTCTTTTTTATTCAAGAAGAATGGTCTGTGAAAAATAAAGTGATGGTTTTATGCTAAGCATTCATCATTTGTTCATAAACCTTCAGATTTTAGATTTCTAGAAGTATTTTCATCCTTCCTGAACAGCTGTAAAACTACTACACATATTACACGAATATTTCAAGGACATGTTCTTACTGATGCTTTGTTTAAAAGTCATACTGTTTTATCAGTAGCTGCTGTTGGATGAGATTATTGTTTTATGTCATTCCTCTGGCATTAGTGTTATATTTTTTTTCTAATTTCACCCTGTGATGATATATGACCTAATATATCCCTTAGTTGTCTATTTCTATGTGCTATCTCTTAAATGGCATCATGTGAAACAAAATCAGTCAAGCTATTTTTTGTTTGCATACAAAAAACATTTAAGAAACCTCCAAGGCTAAAAGAAAAGAATTCACAGAAAACCAATAACTTAAATTCATATTAAGTCAGTAGAAGCTCAAAACCATTTGCATCAGCTTTTGCAATATGTTTAATGTGTATTTTACTTAGATAAAACTTGCCAGCTCAGCAGCCAGGCATAGGGTCTCCAATGTCCCATCAGTCACAGCAGGAAAAGCAGGCCATGTCGGGACAAGAACCAGCCTACTGGAAAAAGGCTGGTAGGTGCAATTACTGGCAGGAGCTCCTGGAAACTTCCAGAGCTGGCAGCAGGCATCAGAGGTCCAGATTTAACAAACACAAACCTAAAACAAGTGAGAAAATTAATAAGCCCACCAAAAAAAAAAAAAAGTCTCACGTGAGAAGAGCTATTAATTTCCCTTCCCTCCTCCTCCCAAATTCACCAATTATCCCTGTCTGAATACGTAAAATGAACCCACAGAGAACTGTTGGAAACCAGACTCATTCCCCTAAAATTTTCACTATTTAAATTCTATGAAATTAAGAAAAATCTACATTTTGTTTGGTGCCTAAAACTATTATGACTCTTACAATGTGATGAAAGACAGCCTAGACCAAGCCTGCAATGCGCCATTTATTAGTTGTGTATTCATACCTTGGAGTATTGGTGAGTTTAAAAGAACTGAATACTTGTATTTGTAACACTGGTGATACATTTTGAAACAGAACCCATTCAACATTTTTTATTAGGTTACTTCCATTAAAGATGTGCCAAACAGTTCTGGTGCCTAGCTTGGAACTTCTGGAAGCTTTTCTTCCTGAAGAGAGGGAAAGGAAAATAAAATTATTTTTGCATTTCTTGTATCATAATTTGAATGCCATGTGGATTGGTTAATGTTATTTAAAATTTGGTATACCGAAGCAATATGAGTAAAGTAAAGAATATAGCACTGATGCACAGCAAGAATGTATTATGTCAACCTTGTCAAGGCAAACAAGTAAGAAACAAAAATAAAACCTTGAAGGCAGCTAGATATTATCATAAAATTTACAGGAGTTTCCTCCCCCAGTCTAGATTCAGCAGATTGCTTTGAGTTCTAGCACTGCTGTAAGGCTTTTTGCTCCACTGTTTATTTTAGATAATAACTGTAGTCTTACAGAATCAAGTCAGAGAATGCAAATTAAAAATATTACTCAGCTCACTTAATAAAACTTTACACTGATAGTGAATCCTAAATGGGCTATAACCCTCACTCGATGTGAACGTATTTGTACTGGTATGTCTTAATTACAGTATAGAAGCTTCTTCCTTGAATTTCAGATTAATATAATGAAAACATTTTGAAGAGACCTGAAGGTAAGAGGGGGAGAAAAAAAAAGGAAATTTCATTGAGTGCTTTTTTTGGAAAATGACCAGTTTCATTCTAGGGGGACACAAATTAGTATTCACCATGTCCTGTGATTGAAAGGTGTTTGTGTAACATCTTCAGGATTCACATGCAGTTTATGTGCAAGCGTTCATATATTATATATACACATGTAAGTTGTAGCCATGC
>JAWWLV010000001.1:72460193-72472705 GCA_035041135.1 Platyrinchus mystaceus
TTTAGCCTGGAGAAGAGAAGGCTCAGGGGAAACCTCATCACTCTCTACAACTACCTGAGAGGAGGTTGTAGCCAGGTAGGGGGTTGGTCTCTTTTCCCAGGCAGCTGTCAGTAAGACAAGAGGGCATGGTCTCAAGCTTTGCCAGGGAAGGTTTAGATTGGATATTAGGAAGAAACTCTTTACAGAGAGGGTAATCAGGCATTGGAATGGGCTGCCCAGGGAGGTGATGGATTCTCCGTTCCTGGAGGTATTTAAGAAGAGACTGGATGTGGCACTTAGTGCCATAGTCTAATAACTGTGGTGGTAGTGGATCAGGGGTTGGACTTGATGATCTCAGAGGACCTTTCCAAGTCATCTGATTCTATGATTCTATGATTGACTCAGAACCCTGCAGGGTAAATAGTCAAAGGAGTGTTAGACAAGGGTCTGTTGAAGATCAAGACTGGAAGCTGGTCACTGCATGCACCAGGAAGAAGGTTTCTCCTCCTTTTCATGGGATCCCTCAATCTGCTTCATGAACTGTTGGCTATAATGTACCTGAAATGTTTCTACACCAACACACACAACATGAGAGACAAATAAGAGGAGCTTTAAGCTTTGGCCCAGTCCCAGAGATTTGAGATCACTGGCATAAGTGAAACCTGGTGGGAAGAGTCATGTGACTGGAGTGCCCTATTGGACAGTTACAGGATCTTCAGGAGGGATAGGCAGGGCAGAAGAGACAGAGAGGTATGTATGTAAGAGAAGGATTAGAACATATGGAGCTCACAGTTCGCAATGGCACAGTTGAGAACCTCTGGGTAAGAATCAAGGGGCAAACAAATAATGTGGATATCATCGTGGAGTCTATAGACCTCCTAGACAGGACAATGATGCTGACGAATTACTTTTTGAGGAACTAAAGGACACTTCCAAGTCAACTGCCCTTGTCCTTACAGGGGACTTCAATTTGCCAGAAATCAACTGAGAGCATCACACAGATGGTACAACCCAGGCCAGAAGATTCCTAAAAACCCTGTATGACAACTTTATGGAACAGGTCCTAAAGGAGCCAACTTCAAAGCATGACCTCCTTTATCTGCTGCTTGTCAACAGAGCAGATCTCATGAGTGGAGATTGATCAAGTGGAGATTGATGGCAGTCTTGGCCACAGCAACCATGAAGTGATCAAGTTTAAAATCTTTTTTGACAGAAGGATAAGTGCCAGCAAAACCTCAACTTTGGGCATGAGGAGAACAGACTTCAGGCTGCTCAGGGAATTAGTGGGTAAGGTCCCCTGGGAAAATGTTTTTGCAGGTGTTGGGGTCCATCAGTGCTGGTCACTTTTCAAACATCACCTCCTAAGGACACAGGAGCAGCAATTCCCAATATCAGAAGTCAAGAAGGCAAGGCAGAAGACTGGCTTGGACAAGAAGAGATCTTCTCTTGGAAATAAGGCAAAAAAGAAAGGTGCATGCCCATTGGAAGCAAGGTCAAGTGATATGGGAAGAATACAAAGATTCTGCTTGCCAATGTAGGGTTATTCATGCAGTCAAAGCTCAACTGGAATTGAAGCTGCCAGATATGTGGGGGACAATAAAAAATATATTAATGGCAACAAGCAGTATAGAAATATTGTCAGCCAGTAACATACTGGATGAGGATGGTCACCTCACAAACAGGGACAGAGACAAGGCAGAGGTGTTTAACACTTTCTTTGCCTCTGTCTTCAACACAGATGATAGATCAAAGGGGTCTCAGTACCCTGAGCTGGAGGACCCATGACTGTGAAAATGATCAACCCCCAGTCAATCATGAAATTGTGTGGGATCTGCTGCTCCAGCTGGATCCCTACAAATCTGTGGGGCCTGAGGGGATTCATCCCAGAATCCTCAATGGATGATACTCTCAGGCACATGGTATGGCTCTTAGGGATGGTCCCATGCAGGGCCAGGAGCTGGACTCAGTGATCCTTGTGGGTCTCTTCCAACTTCACATCTGTGATTCTGTGATTCCAGAAGGACACAATTCTTCTGGAGGTCCTGTCATACTCATTAAATGCATGGGATATCTTAGACAAGCAAAGACATTTTCTATTGTGCTAGACTGAGGAACTTAATTTCAGGCATCTGAATTCTTCCCAAAAGGTCATTGAAAAGGACCTGACTGCTGGGGCTCATTGTTTATTAGTGAATACTTTAAGGACATGTCCTAATATCTGTGGTAACAAGCTTTCCTGCTGTAGGCTAGTGACTTAGTAAGTATTTGACAAGCAGAAGAATCCTGCTTACCCACTAAATATATCAAATTACCAAATATCCTCCCACAAAGCACACATCAAAAGAAACACCAAAATTGATTTCATTCCGTGATGATAGGGAGACATTTCTCTATGGATTTTAGTAAGTAAGAAGAGCCTTAATGTTTTGGTTTGTTGCTTGGGGTTTTTTTGTTGGTTTTGTTTAGTTTTTTGGTTGATTTGTTTGGGTTTTTTTAAGAACAAAGTAGCTTTGTTTGTTAATAATGCTTCTAGTTAACTATTTTCTTAAAGATGTTCAACAGATGTCTGTTTATTATTCAGATACCTATTGTTTGACAACATGTGTGCTGAATTCAATCTAATCTTTAAACAGTTATGTCTGTTCACATTACTTAATACATAGATATTCCTGCTGTCTTCTGATAGTTCAAAATTAGTACAATCTTATTCTTTCTTTCAAATAGTTTCACCATGATCCTACAATGTAACAATTGGGCTAAAACAATACAAATTTAATTTCCATATAAAAGCCTAAGAGCTACTTACTTCAGTCCCTGCAAAAAAAGTTGTGGAATGAATCCTTCTGGGAACTTTCATAAGCCAAATGAAGTACACGATTGGGATAAGCCAGCATGGATTCACCAAGCACAAATACTGCGTGACTGACCTGACTGCCATCTATGATAAAGTTACCTACTTGGTTGATGTGGGGTGAGTCGTGGACATTGTCTACCTGGATTCTCCAAGGCTTTTGATACAGTCTCCAGACTCCTGGAGAAAAAGATGTGTTATAGTCTAGAGAAGTGTCGTCTGAGGTGGGTGAGGACATGGCTGACAGGCTGCACCCAGAGGGGTAGTGGTTAATAGATTCTTTTTAAACTGGCAACTTGTCACAAGTGGGGTCCCCCAGGGATTGATTTTGGGCCCAACACTATTTAATATCTTCATAAATGATCTGGATGATGGGACCAAGTGTAACCCGATGAAGTATGCTAATGATACCAAACTGACAGGAGGAAGTAAACACTTCCTGGAGAGCCACCCTGGAGGAAGACCTGGATAGGCTGAAAGAGTGGGCTAACAAGTCTTATGAAGTTCAACAAGGACAAGTGCAAGGTCTAGCACACAGGAAAACTTAATCCAGGAGTGCATTGCAGTCTGGGATCTACCTGCCTGATGAGCAGCTCTGTGGAAAGGGACCTGGAGGTCCCAGTGGACAAGCTCAACATGACTGAACAGTGTGCAGCTGCTGTGGCAAAAACAGCCAACAGGATGCTGAGTTGAATCAACAAAGACAACACCAGCAGAGATAAAAAAGCCATTATCCCATTCTACCTAGGTCAGACCACGCATGTAGTACTACTTTCAGTTTTGGTCCCCACTAAGAAAAAAGATATGAGCAGGCTAGACACAGTCCAGAGAAAAGTCATAAAGATGATCCAAGGACTGGGAAGCCACATGGGTAAAGGCTGGGAGAACTGGTTTTGTTTGGTCTTGAGAAAAGAAGGTTTAGGGGAGACCTTGTCACCCTGTCCCAGTATTTAAAGGATGGCTACAAAGAAGTTTACAGGGAGTCACGAGAAAAAGATGAGGGGTAATGAGTACAAGTTACTTCTGGGAAGATTCTGACTGGACACAGAAGAGGAAAATCTTTCATAATGAGAACAATCAGCTATTGGAATAATCTGCTCAGGGAAGTGGTGAATTCCCCAATGTTGGAAACTTTCAAGACTCAGCTGAACAGGGTGCTGGGCCATCTTGTCTAGATTGAGCTTCTGCCAATAAAGGTTGGACTAGATGATCCTTGAGGTCACTTCCAACCTCGTATTCTATCATTCTATGATTTGTACGTACTAATTGTAACTTGGCTTTATACAAGAAAAACCTGACACTTTGAATCATAAGTCATCTGTTTTTTTCTGGCCAGAGAGTGTGTTCTTACCATAGACTCACATCATTTTACTGTGCTGAATCTGTAAAGTGTGGATGCCAGCTTTATAGAGGGAAAAATAACTCCATTCTCTGAACATTCTTATAGAGCTTAGCTGAGTTTCCTTTCCAACAACAATAAAATAGTATCTAATGAAAATGCAGTACTATCTGTTCTTTCTTATAAACTATGGCTTTGTCTCATTCTTTTGTTCCTGAATTAGACTAGTTCAGAGAATCTGAATAGAAATAATACAGTCTTATCCATAACCAATTCTAATAGTCATGATAGTAAAATAAAATTATTGTTCAATACCTCTTTGTGTGCTGCTCGAGAAAATTCTGGCAGGTTGAATGATAAATATATTATAAAATAGGCTTAAAATTCACTGTTAAAAAAGAGGATGAGATTCAACTCTCTTTTATTTCCCCTGCTTCCTATTCCCTCTTCATACCCTAATTATATCTACCAGTCTTTTGCACAGACATACTAACTCTAATTGTAAGTTCCCTGGTCCTCTCTTTTTGACCTTTTTTGCATTGTGGCACGTGCCTGAGAGTGCTGTCTCAGCAGGAAAAGACAGCTTTCTTACAAGACTAAGCAGTTAGCTGGGGAAAAGTGCATTAGTAAAACGACTGCAGCATGCCAAGCAGTAGAAAGCAAGAAAGAGAATGAGAAAAGCTTTGCTTGCTCTGCTATTCTTTAGAAGATGCTGAATCCTGTCAACCCCCTCTCTGGGGGGCTAAAACAACTCATAATGGCTAAGGAGGTAGTTCCAGTTAATTAGGCCCTGAAGATCAGAAAGTAAGATTTTAATAAAAACCTACTTTCAAAAAAACCTTTACATTCTCCCTAGATGTAACAAAAACTTCTGTCATCTTTCCATTCCCTTTTCTTTACAGTTCCTGTGAGAAATGATTGTTATGTGACTCAGCTTCTGGCTGAAGTGTACTATGAAGAGAAGACCATGCTTTTCTAGCTTTTAATAGCTCCCACATTCTGCTCCAAAAAAAAGAATTCCTACCTCCCACCCCAGACAAGAAAAATATGCACCTTTTCTTCACTGCATGTGGTGGTTTTGGCTAGGGTAGAGTTACATTTCTTCACAGTGGCTAATATGGGGCTAAGTTTTTGATTTGTGTTGAACACAATAATAATATGTTTTTGCTATTGCTGAGCAGTTTACACTGAACCAAACCACACACTGGTGAGGAAGTTTGGAGTGCATGGGAGACTGGGAGGAGACACAGCTGGGACAGGTGAATCCCACTGACCAGAGGGATATTCCATACCATATGACATCATGCTCAGTATATAAAGTGGGG
This sequence comes from Platyrinchus mystaceus, assembly GCA_035041135.1. Lineage (NCBI taxonomy): Eukaryota > Metazoa > Chordata > Aves > Passeriformes > Tyrannidae > Platyrinchus > Platyrinchus mystaceus. The sequence continues at coordinate 72,465,688 of JAWWLV010000001.1, forward strand.
AAGGAAGAAGAAGAAAGAGGGGGGATGTTTGGAGTGATGACATTTGTCTTCCCCAGTAACCATTATATGTGATGGGGCCCTGATCTCCTGGAGATGGCTGAACACCTGCCTGCCCATGGGAAGCAGTGAATTAATTCCTCATTTTGCTTTGCTTGTGTGTGCAGATTTTGCTTTCCTTACTGTCTTTATCTCAACCCACAAGTTTTCCGGCTTTTACTCCTCTCTCTGAGCCTGCTGGTGGGGGAGTGAACAAGCAGGTACATGGGGCTTAGTTGCTGGCTGTGGCTAAACCACGACACAGCAAAAGTCATGGTTTAGCCACAGTGTCATCCTGAGACACGCTGAAGTGCCATGAAATCTTAAGGTCCGTGATCCCTTCTGTACTACCCCACACAATACACAGACTAAGAAGGCACAAGGTAACAAAGAACACTGAAATATTTGTATTTAAATCAGAACTATATCAGAAATTTATAAAAAAAATCAAACCTTCATTTACTGAGAAAGCCAAAATTGCCTAGAACTTAGTGAGACAAACGTGATGGGAAAGGGTCTATGACTGAGTGAAAGAGGGAAGAGATCAGAGGAAATTTCAGGTGGTGTAAAATCATCCAACATTAAAACCAGCAGTGAGTGGGCGAACAGTTGAACAGGATCCTTGAGGGAACAACAATAGAAAGACTTGCCAACAATGACTTACTTTTGTTTTCCTCAGGAGAGGGTCAAATTTCTCTGAAGGACCAATGAAGTGAAACTGAAGAGAAAGCACTACTAGTTACTGTGAATAGTAGGAATGCCCAGGTTACCAGTGGGCTGCGGTACTTTCTCTTTTGTGAACCTTCCAACCACAACATCAAGTGAAGGCAGAATAACACAGGTAGGTGTTCAACTGACAGGTGTTTTGGCTCAAAACTGGTGTGAAAGTGAGATGGAAAACAGAGAATGTGTGTTCAAATATTAATGTTAGTTCTTTGTTTCTGTAATATTTCCTGAATGGAGAGACTATGAAGAATTTCCTACTCTTTCAACAGCTCAAGTGTACTGAACGAGATCTTGATTATAGCAGAGGTATTTTGTCAATATTTGTCATGATCCTCCCTCATGATATACTATTGATGGCATTCATCATATAATCATTGAAAAATTTAGGTTTTAAGGGAACTCCAGAGGTCATATAGGCATCATCTTCCTGCAGTACCAAGGAAACAACTTTGTTCAAATTAACTTCAAAAATCCCCTGGCATTTCAGGCTAAAACACTAGCACTCAGAGTCTGCTGGTATTAATATGCTTATTTGAGGAGATCAGTCTCTATAATTTTGTAGGAAGCTACAATAATATTTCGAAGCTGAAGAATATCTGTTTTTTTTACTGTCTAACCCTTGCACTGATGCTATTGAGCTATTGACAGCAGGCCAGAATTCTCAGAGACCGTATGTGTACTTTTTCTGATTAATGCTCTCACTGGCATTCTTCAGTCTTGCACAGAAATATATTAAAATGAAAGATTTTTTTTTTTTTTCCTAAGACAAAACGTATACAGAGATGTTGTAGTGGGTTGACCCTGGCTGGATGCCAGGCACCCACCAAAACCGCTCTGTCACTCCTGTGGACAGGGGAGAGAAAATATGACAAAAGGTTCATGAGTTGAGATGAGGACCAGGAATTAGTGTACCCAGTTTTTAATCATAATGATTTTCAGAAGAGATGTTCTCCCCTTGTATTCTTAACATCAATGTAATACTGTTATTCCCTTCTGCATTACTGAGAATAAGTGGCATGGAACTAATCACCTGTGTGCTGATTACAAAACATTCTATTCATTCTTCATTAGCCTTTATGAACCACTGTGAAATATTGAGCTGACCTGACATATTTTTATTATCCCCTTTGTGGCTTGCCAGGCACTTAATCACTATAGTTCCATAGAAACTACTTGTAACTTTGTTAGTGTGCATTTTTATTTTCACACTGTTGCACCAAAGCCATGAATATTTGGAATGCTCAGATGCAGGTCAAATAGAATAGAACAATTTTTTTTCAGAAACAATATTTGCAATATGGAGCAAACTACAATGACATTAAATTGAAACAACACAGAAACAGAAGGTTCAGTAAGAAGCTCATCTTTACTTAGATAAGGAAAATATTGACAATGACAGCACTGACAATATTCCAAGGGGTATATGTGTTGCTTGGGTATATTTAAATAAATCGTCTTTAATGATTTATTAATTTCTAATCTTAGAGAGCTAACCCAAAAGACTTAATAAGTCTTAATTTATAGTGTTTGATTTACTCTCCTGAGTGTGCTCTTGTTTCCATACCTTCTGGTTAGAGTGAATTTTACCAAGATTTATTGTCCACATCTGAACCAGCCACTTTGTTCATAGTCAATTGTGATGGGTTGACCCTGGCTGGATGCCAGGTACCCAACAAAGCTGCTCTGTCACTCCCCTCTGCAACTGGACATGAGAGAAAAAAATATAGCAAAAGGCTATAAATAAATCTTTAAAAGTAAAATAAATCTTTAAAACATCTTCCCCTCACCCCTCCCTGATTTCTGAGTGCAACCTGAGTCCCCCTCAGTGGCAGAGCGAGACGAGGAATGGGGGCTACAATCAGTTCATCACACATTGTTTCTGCCACTACTCAGGGAGAAGAGTCCTTTCCCTGCTCAAACATGGGGTCCCTCCCATGGGAGACAGTCCTCCCCAGACTTCTGCAACATGAGTCCACCTCAGGAGAAACAGTTCTCTGCAAACTGCTACAACTTGGGTCACTTTTCCACAGGGTGCAATCCTTCAGGCACAGGACTACTTCCATATGAGTCCCCCATAGGGTCACAAGTCCTACCAGAAAACCTGCTCCAGTGTGGGCTCCTCTTTTCATGGGGCAACAGGTCCCTACCAGGAGCCTGCTGTAACACTCCAGCTCTAGAGCTGCAGGCTCATGGGCTCAGCTAATTTTACTTTAAGATATATATATATATGTAGGGTTCTTTAATATCTAGAGATAGCATCAAGAGAATAAGCCACAGGCTTGTTCCCAAGAGGTAATTTTATTGGTAATTTAAGGGAGAAAATAAGGGAACTTGGCAACAGTTCAAAAGCTAGACAAATATTCCACCACAATACTGACCCAGCATATAGTAATCCACAACATTTAAGTCAAAATCCAATCCCTTAAACTTTAAGCTACCCAAAACATCAAGAGAGGAGCAAAGAAAGAGAAACAGAGGGAGGAAGAAGAGAGAAGTAGAAAGAGGGAGAGACAGATGAAGTACCACTGGAACCTTATGGAAGACCAGCTCTCACATGTCCAGATGGCAGGGCCGTGACACATGACAAACATATGCCCTTGGTTTCATCTGCTCTGGTCCCTGTGGCCAACCACCCTGGGTGGGTCTCTGACCCAATGGCCATTTTGGAGGCCCTTGATGCTGTGTAAAGACTTCTCAGTAACAGCTCAAGCATTGGTGTGTTATTGACACTGTTGTCATCACAAACCCAAAACACACAGCACTGTACAAGCTGCTAAGAAAAAAATTAACTCTTCCAGCTAAAATGAATACACTACCCTCAGATGTGCATCTGTCTACACTTAGTGAAAAATCTGGCTTGTGTCTGAATGCATTTCCACCGAATTTTTTTTTTTTTATTTTTACCATTTCTTCCTACCTTTATACTTTTTCAAACTTTTTTTTATTTTCTTATTCAATTAGCTTTAAGAGAGACATCTCTGCATGTATCCAACTGTATCTATTATAGTACAAAGTATACATAATATAATCTGTAAGACTGTTATCTGTATCTCCCTTTTTTCATGTTGCCTTATCTTCTCCAAAATAAAATAATTTTCTGGAAATAATTGAGTTGTGGTGAAGGATGCTGGTTTTTGCCTCAAGATATACCACTGCACTCCTACAGATTGTTTATATTCAGCTATCTTAATTCAGCTGAGAAGGTGACACAGAAATAAACTGAGTAGCAGTGATGAATGATTAAAGACAAGAAATATGTGAGGTTCTCTCCTTTCATATCAGCTGCACATGACATTTCTGATCATGAGACATCATTATCCTGACATGCAGGAAGGCGTACCAGAAGAATATACCAGTCTCCATTTTCCTGGATTGTTTATGGCTGAAGATGTATGAGACATTTCTACCACAAAACCTTCCTTCTGGGACTCATTAAAAATCTGTTTTTTTCTCTATACAAAGCAAATTCTTATTTTTCTTTGAGATGTAAAATGCCTAGACAGTTGCACCATTATTATATTTGAAAAAAATTAGAAGGAATAACTTTGTAGGTTTCCATACTTAATTCAACAGAATATGAATTGCACTAGGTAACAGTAAAAATAACTTACAGCTCTAGTACAGTTTCCTTTAGCAGAAAGCCTCACACAATAAATTTTATCTGCAATTTGAGTATATTTCTGAATTCCATGCTAGTACATAAAATGAGCTAACATAGCAACAGCCTGATAAATGTTTTATATAATCTGACTGGATAAACAGATTCAGATGCATCCCAGTGCATGATGACTACCATTAGTCATAGTCACCTCTTTATGGCCTTAGCCTTCTGGAAAATTTAATTCATTTGTTATGCTCTGTGCATAACCTGACAACCATGAATATAATAGGCATTTGTTCTTTTTCTGCAACAGTCAGGTCACAATGTCCAAGTGTTCACAATGCACATTCAGTGTTACTGAGCAGAGAGCACTGCGGTCCTGCTGATGTCAGATAGGAGGCTGAGGTCATACAAGACAGATAACTGGCAGCAGTGCATGATGGACATCCATTTCCACGGTAGCTAATAATCAGCACAGACTACAACACTTCTGAGTATTGTATATGAGCACAGTTTGACCTTGCCTTCTTTAAGAGGGCAAAACACAGCAGATAGGTTACAAATACTTAAAGCCAAATGTACAAATAGTTCAACCCTGTACTTGATTGCTATATAAACATGCCCATAGCAGAAGAATAAGAAAGAAAAAAGGAAAAATCCCCAGATTCACTGACTGCATTTGCAAATTATCAAGGGGTTAGATATTTTATTAATGCAAAAACTACACAGACATTCTTGAATTTTGGAAAGAACAAACAGCCACCAGTAGGAACAAAACTTTATTCAGTTAGAATGGGCAAAGCTGAAGACAGTATTTTTTTCACAAGAAAAATCAAAAGAAGAGACAGAATGAAGAGAGCAGATGAGAGAAAGAGCCTATCCTAGGCATACTGAGAACATTCACCAAGTTCCAGGACTAGAAAAAGGCCCTATGTCCTCAAGGAGCTTCCACAGTTTTAAAATCTTATTGATTCCCTTCCTTAAGAAGGAAAAAAAATTAGAAGATAGCAGGGATACAGGCACACATATTTTTCCTTATTTTACGTAGTTAAATACAATTTAGACTAAAGAACACCCAAACTGTTTAAGTATAATCGTATTGTAAAAATTTCCCCACTTTTTGTAGTCAAAACAAATCCTCAATGCAGACTGCACTTATTCAAAAACAGCTTATGACCCTGCCTTAATGTAGACGGATGATCATATAATTGATTAATGTGAATTGTAGTTTTATCTGAAATTATCTCATGCAACTCCAAATGTCCTCAGTTGGAATACAAGTGGAGGAACCATCTCTTTTTTTTCTCTGAAAGTGACAGGACTGATACTTTGTGTTTTCTAATTAGAATGTATGTTACTCACTGCTCTCATCTCTAGGAAATTTCTCTAGGAAATTTCTACTTAGGTGTCTCTTAAGGGACAGCAGGTTAAAATACCATTGTGATGCTGTGTCAGGTGCAGGTGCAGAGGTTTTGGTGTCTGGGGAGAGTTGTAGGGGTGGCCTCTGAGCTACTGGGGCTGCCTCGCTCCAAGCACAGACATTTCTGGCTAGCTCCAACAGGCCCACCACAGGGCATGGCTGAGCCCACCAGCCACGACTGTGGCACCTCCGGGAAAGTGCATTTGAGAAAGGGTAAATATTCCACAAAAAGGAAGAAGGAGATTTTCGGTCCCTTTTACATTTTATGAGGGATAGTAATATTTCTAGGCACCAAAACACAGATGCAGTATAAACATGGATTTGAGGTAATGGTAAAATTATAGCAGTCAGGAGACTGCCAATATGCCTCTGATTTAAGATTGAAGAAACAATTACACAGATAGTCACTCAGCTAGAATACAAAGACTAAGCCTTGAAATCCCTTAAAATCTGCTTTACCAATTGAACTGACCCCTTATTTCCACTCTGTATAGTGAGTGATAGGATGTCGATACCTAACTCATGGCTGGTTGCCCACACTGCTCACACTTAAACTTTAGATGTCTAAATCGGAAAATGAAACTAAGTAGTTCTTGCCCAACATAGGCTTATTCCAAGGTTTTAAAATCAACTTAACTACAGGACACAAAGGAGTTCTGTATACATGAACTGCAGAAGCAGATGCATATCCTACTGATTTTATGCATGAAATCAGACAGATAGACATACATAGAATGACACAAAAATATCTGTGCAAACACACATATTTCCAGGAAAAGTGAAAAAGATATGTCAGATAGCCTCTTAATACTCAGTAAAAATCATACATTTTATCAACTATTTAAAAACTAGTGGCTTGACTTTATCTTTCCTTTTATATTTATATAAAGCTGACAACTGAGTAGTTCAAAGTCTTGGTACTTCCTCAAAATGACACCAGACAATACTTTCATCAGTAGCAGGAGAATATCTTTCTTTTTATTTTGCATCTAAAGTTGATACTTTTTAGCACATTATTTCTCAAGACTGATCTTTTTTAATCAGAATAGAGTTCAACTTGTAATGAATTTTTAGAGCAAGAGATCAGCTAGTTTTATTAACCTAGTCTACTGTAGCCTGACTACAAAAAGAAGACAAAATTATGGAAGATTCTACAACATTTTAATTACTTATAAAATTGTGGTTGTAGACTGACATGTCTATAATTATAAAAACTCTTCGAATTCAATGCAGAC
>JAWWLV010000001.1:72512792-72537869 GCA_035041135.1 Platyrinchus mystaceus
GTTCAGCGCAGGCTGTGTCTCACCTGAAAAATCCATTGCGCAGGCTTGAAAGGTAAAAAGACCTTTCCCAGATCTTCGTTCGCGAAGACTGGCCACTTATAGTGCATCTCTACCTGAGAAAAGTGATGAATTTCAGATTTTCTATAACCACATAAAGTAAAAGCAGGAAAGACCACACATCTGTTGCTGTACTTTAAGTACATATGCGATATCTTGTAAGTATCAATTTTTCATGAAGTGTATGTAAATAAACATACATACACACACAAATATCCATAAGTATTTGTATGCATTTATATACATAAAAGTAAATTTGACAATTTGAACCATGTTAAATACTAGCCCTCATTTACATTTAGACTGTCCTGAATTATGCACCAATAGTGTGCACAAGTCTCACTGCTGCACGCATAAGACTACTGAATTTATCTTTGTCATCTATCATTACTGTAAATATGTCATGAATAACCCAGCTAGAATTTATAATTGTTCATTCTTTCAAAGCTTTTTAGTGCTTTCATGTAGTTAAACTCAAATTTACTTCCACTTAGATATTTCTCAGATATTTCCATTTATGAAGCTAATTTTACAAGTTGGGAGATGCTGACTTGAAAAGAGTTCTCTATTAACAAAATAATTTTAAACCAGAATGAACTCTGAGGCATGTTTAATTTCTAAAGTGATAAGTAATATGAAAAAGCACTTAAAAACTAAAAAAGAAATCCTTTTGTAATAATGTTCCATGGTATTCATATGACAATTGTGTACCCTCCCCTAATATACATATGTTATACCACACGGTGCATTGATTTAAGCAAATAGACAGACAAAAGCAATAAATAAAGAGGATACAATTGTCAGATTGTTCTATAATATTTTTTGGCTGAGTATTGAATATTTTGGGGAAATAATTTAAAGACAATATATAGGGGGTTTGTGGAAGAAGAACGTCTATACTTATTGTTGAATGCCTTCTCAGTACATGATGAGACCAAAGAAGGTAAAAAAGTGTTTGTGATTGTCTTTTTTTTTTTAAAGAAACACTGTGTACAGTTGGTTATAAAAAGGAAATTGCATTATTATTGCTAAAAAGAGCTTCAGTGAAAACTGAGAAGGCATTCACCAAAATATTTGCTGATTGCAAATGGTTTAATTTTACACACAAATAGATTTCTAAATGTTTCCAACCAAAGTACAATAATGATCTTTTGTTTGTAAACAGAAAATAAATCTACCTCACAGAGATCAGCACCAACTTAGAACATTATTGACATCATTATTGAAAATACTATTTGAAATCAATAGTGTGTATGCAGAGTACTGCAAGTCCTGTTGTGTTTTTTGTAAATGCTACCTAGAAGAAGAATGGATTTAGTTCTGTATAAGAATATATTTTGAAATTTAGGCCCTAAGTGAGTAGTCACAAAAAAAGACAAAGATTCTTCAGCATAGACACACCTATAGTGCTGAATGCAGATAACTCTCAGTTTTGATGCTGTGGCATCAAGCCTGTATAACACAACACAGCGAAAGGGGTTTATATGGCAGTTGTTTGGGTTTATCAGTTATACTGCAATGACACAGTTGACTAAATAGTGTCTGGGCCCCAAGACTGCCCAACAGCAAGTTACTCCCAGTATCTTTGCTCAGCCACCTCTAGTATTTACAGACCAGCATGCACAGAGCTCTTTCATGTTTCCCATACAATTCATTTTTTCACATATATTGTAGGTGACCTGTTTGAATGTAGATTAGAATGTGACCTAACCTTAGGGTAAATAACTCTTTTACAAACATTTTCTTCTCTACAGTCCTCTTCTTCTGAAAAATTAATTGGTTTCTGTTACACTGAATGCTACATCTGTTTAAACTAATGCGGAGTTCTTACTCCAAAAATCCACCAAGAGCATAATTCTCAAAATACTAGCTCACGTAAATTCTGCTCAGAATAACTGATTTTGATGAAACTATTCTGCATATATGCAGGCATAACTAATATCCTGGTTTTCACATTATGGTAATTTTTTTTTTTTTTTACATGTCAGAACAGGAATTAACTGTTTTAAAAATTTGTTGAGCCTTATTTTAAGACCGGCTAGCCTTTGGGAATCCTTATGGAAAAAACCTATAATTGTATTATGGATTTTTCTCCATTAACTAGAATTTCAAAATGCACAGACATGTCACCTTAATTATAAATAAAATGAGTTTGTTCTCTAGGGTTATTGATAGCTTGCAACAGGTTAGTTTAAACTATGCTTATTTAATCTTTTTAGCATTAAGTAGAAGCCTGCTTTTATTTTTGCTGTTGTGTCTAATGGACCCTTACTGTTTAATAAGCTTTTCCCTCAAAATATTAATATGTTTACATGTTTAATCTAAGTACTTTTGTAAATATGAAAAATGTATTCATATTTTTTGTTTGTTCACATATGTATATCTCTTATTCTTTCCTTCCTTTTTTATTTAATTTTTCTTTTCTTTCCTCTTTTATTTTTTAATATTTGATCTTATTTCTTACATTCTAAGAAAGAGACATTCACAGACCTCCTCTTGTTTCTCTCTCACCTTCCCTGCACACAGTGCACAGTTATCTTCTTTTTCTATGAAGTTCTAAAATTGTCTTATTTTGTCTGACCTGGTCTGTGACAGAATTCTGGATCATAATATCCGACATCTTCAAGTTTTAAAGAAATACAATTCATTCAGTTCTAGAGAGAGAAGAACAGGGTAACATGCAGCACCACAACAGCAAAAAACTGATTTTTGTCCATGTGTATAACATATGCAACAAAGCAGTGCACTCCATAAATCTAATGTGAAAGTCAGTATAAACACTTAGGGCCAAGACAACAGGTCCTAATATTATATGAGAATGTTGTTTTAACAATTTGATATCTTCACTAGTAGTGATTTAAGGAATTTGCACATACAGAGCAGAAGTTACCTTCCAGGCCCACACCCACGCACAATACTGTAGTAGAATTCAGATAAAGTGTAGCTGTCAATAACTTGAACAACCGCATAAGACTCTTTCATAGTGCTGTGCCCTATGGGTGTCATGTTTATGAAGTATTTTACATCCCAGGACTTGCTTTTTCTTTAAAATAAGTTTTTTGGTGTGTTTTTTTTTTTTTCTTTAGGTTTCAGGAATGCTAAATTAATCTTGAAAATCCAGTGCAGTGCAATGGCTGGATTTTGCTGGACCTCCTTCAAAACGTATTGGACTAACTCAGATCACGATGCTCTATGTATCAACACTGTTAATTTTTTCATGTCTCTAAAAGAGGTAAGCAAGGAAAGCGATTCATACCAAAAAATTGTACAGGCAATGCATATGCAACTGCCTACCTTTATTCAGAAGTTTCCTGCATATGTGAAATTTTCTATAGAGTCTTCCTCTTAAGACATGCTGACCTAAGCACTCAAAACATGACTCCTGACACTTTATATATTATCCATGATTAAGTTGTACATAGGGTTGTCTTTAATAATATTACATAGACATGGATGTCAAATAAGCAACATTTGTTTTATCCCTTTTCTCACACTCAAGATGGTGCTTTTTCCTGTGTTTTCTCCATTCTATGGAGTGCATGATTCACATGGGCATTGGCAAACAAGCTTACAAACAGTTCACCTTCATAACATTTGAAGCTTACAGAGTTCCTATTGTTTTGCCTGTTTATTTGTTTCTTATTTCAAGCAACTGTAGAAAACTTCACACTTGCAAAAGATTTTTCTCAATGGGAACAACTGCCGCTAGGCTTTACCACAGTACACTAGATACAATAATAAAAAAAATAACAGGACAAAAAAAGCTTTTGCAACTAGCCTGTGAGTTTGTGTGGAAAGTGAGAAGCTGGGCAATGTTTTCTTTTTCTTTTTATTTTGTTGTTGTTTGGTACAAGTTTTGTGTAACCCTTCTTGATGGAAATGATCTTTTGATCACCATCGCACACACTCGAAGACAAAGAAGTGGTAAGAGTCATGTAGGTAATTCTTCTGAAGAACAATTTTTGCATATATAGTGATGTTGTTTGATCATAGCAAAAGAGGTAGGAATGAGACACTGGACTTGGTAGGAAATAAAATTTGTTCTTGCATAGACATAGCTGTTCCATAAAGTTAAGTAAAGGAACACATTCTTTTCCTGTGAAGCTTTCAATTCTGGTCACATAAGCAATAAGTAAAACTGTCCTCTGTTTTCCACCCTGTAAGGTTCTTGCTAGAAATGACAGGCCTGTAACTCCCTCTCTTTTGTCTGTCTCCCCTACCACTATATTAGTGTAGATGAGTGGGTGGACTGGAGACAGCAAAACCTTTGATTGATCTTTGTTTTCTAGCAAATGTGTATTTAATTAATTGCTGTATTTCAGATCCTTATTCTCACTACATTTGCTGTCTAATTTCAGCAAAGACAGACTTACTGTATATTTAATACATACAAGATTAAAACACAGTAATGCAATAGAAAATATTTAAAACTATTTTAACACTCCAGTTCCTATTTAATTGAACTTTCAATGAGTATTCAGAGGTATTATGCACCAGACTGGCAACAAATACACTTAATCAAGGCAATAAAAATAAAACAGAGAGTGTGTAAGGACAACAGACTGAAAACTTTCAGTAAGAACACGATTGAGCTGCTTTCAGCAGCTACAAGGAATGGAAGAAGAGACCAAATTTTATTTTTTTTAAACACAAGGAGGGAGTTGTTATGCGTTATGAGCCATATAATGACATTTTCTGATATTTTGACAATTTACGATAAAAGGCAGCAAGCTAATACATAGCCATGTAAATTAATTCACTTATATCGCTGTACCTAGGAATAAGTACTGAGCCAAAATAGAAGTCATTAGAAGTACTCTGTTTTACCATAAAAACTGTAAAATTAGAAGATATCTAAAGTGGATTTTTTGTGTTTTGTATTTCAATTTCTTTACAGAAGTAATAGTGAGAACCATAGAGAATGCAAACTTTCTGGAAAATTTTAATTAAGATGAAAAAATAGCTATTTTCATTGTGAAATTGGAAAACTTTCCCTTTGGAAACTCTGGAGTTACTCTGAATTTACAGTTTCATTTCTAACTGAACAAAATACCAGTCTGAGATTTTTCTTCATTTTACTCGGAGTATGTTCAATTCTTTATTATTTTTAAAGAACAGCTGAAGTTCAAAGGGACCTCTTTAGCTCATGTAGTACAAACCCTTGCTCAAACAGGGTCAGCTAATGCAGGTTGCCCAGAGTTGAGTTTTGAATGTCTCATGGGTGGAGACTTCAGAACACTTCCTGGCAATCTATTGCAATGGTTGCTCATCCTTACATTAAAAAAAGTTATTTCTATTGTTTTAACATGATTTCCTGCATGTCAGTTTGAGTCCATTTCCTCTTGCTTTATCATTAGATTCCACTTGACAGAGGCTGGTTACATATTTTTTGCACCCTGCAGCCAGGTCATTGTGCATTGCAAGATTCCCCCTCAACCTTCTCTTCTCTCAGTTAAACTGTCACAGATCTCTCAGCCTTTTCTTATGTGAGAGATGCTCCCTTCATGGAACTTTGATAAACTTAGTCCACTACATCTGTGAGTTGTCTGTTGTTCAGTTACATCATATCATAGAATCATAGAATCATAGAATCATAGAATCATAGAATCATAGAATCATAGAATCATAGAATGGCTTGGGTTGGAAGGGACCCTAAAGATCATCTAGTCCCAGCCCACCTGCCATGGGCAGGGAACCTTCCAGGTTGCTCAGAGCTCCATCCAACTTGGCCTTGAATACTTCCAGGGATGGGCCATCCACAATTTCTCTGAGCAACCTGGTCCAGTGAATCACCACCCTCACAGTAAAGACTTTCTTCCTGATGTCTAATCTAAACCTACTCTCTTTCAGTTTAAGCTCGTTCCCCCTTGTCTTATCATGCATCATATTCCAATGCTACTACACAATTGATAGCTGTGACAGATTACATTTTGTCTGTGTGGTATACCTGAACTGATCACACCAAAGAGAAAACTGAAATCTAGTATAAAGGTCCAGTTTCATGCATTCATATTTTTTTAATTATTCAATGTGCCTACAAATGTCATCTGCCTCTGCCCTGTGAAGTCTCACAACTGCTCTGGAAAGAGCCCTTTGCAGAGTGGGACTTCCATTTCCTCCATCTACAAGTGAGAGTTAACCTCTCACTTTGTCATTGTATGCACTACATGGCTCCAATAGGGATCCCTTTTGTCATTCTTCAGATAATCTGGGTGGAAACACTACAGGATGAAGGCACTTTTCAAGCTAATCAAGAATCCCATAGCTAAGGGATTTCTGATTGTTATTAGTTGTGCGAAGTCCCATTTAATGCAAGAGAGATGAAGATAAAATGCAAATAATGAGAGAAGTTCATAATCAGATAGATAGATATTCAGATAGATATACTAAGATACATCAGAAGGTATCCCTCTCCCTTGTCTAGTTGGCTTTCTGCCGTTTATTAGACCGACAGGATTTTAGTCTTTGGTCATAACTGTTCAATGGGCTGCACCTTCTGAGACCTAGCTTTTAGAGACTTACCTGCAGAAATTTTCCTGCAGTGGCTTCCATCAAGAACACCTCCAGAAAGATACCCTGGAGTGTGACTCTACAGAAATCACCATTTCAGAACACTCCAGCAAAATATGCTAATTGTGTAGCAATTCTGTTTCATTCTATGGCTTTTATTACTTTTTCTTGTTTCAGTTAGGTTTTCGTGTTACTGAACTCAATTTATAATACAATTTAAGAAAGAATATCCAGAAAGTAGGACAAAAAATGTTTTTTTAATGCTAATTTACAAAAGACAAAAATCTTCCTTTTACGTTTTTGATGAAGACTGCTAAAACAATTGCTTGAATCAGAAAGTCCTTACTGCCACAAGGGGTATAACAGTGTCAGTGAAATGCCTTTACAATTTTGCAAAATTCTCAAAAGTCAGAGAGTTTGTTTGCTTTTGGGGGATTGGGATATTTGTTTTTGAAGAAAAAAGTTATAACGCTTGATTTTATTCTTTCTTTTAATGTTATAGTGGTAATACAGAACTATTCTCGTTGCAGAGACTGTTAGATCACTTTTTCATCCATACACATATGAAAAGAACTAGATTGTCAAAATATTAATTAGGCTTCTACTTGACCCTAAGCTAAATACCTCCATACATCCTAGGAGATGGCAAAAATAGTCACAGTAGGGGAACTTAGCTCTCAAACGCTTGTAGCTAAAGGGCTTTGCTTCCTGTTATAAAACAGAGGAATTGAGGCTTTATTAGATAAAAGCAGTAAGATCATGCTGCTAACAGTATGAGCAAGCAGCCAACAAGTGAATGAATTTTGCCTGCATTTAGATTTTATATTTTTCTCTTTGGTGTTTTTTTTTTCTTTTGAGCTCTCCTTTCTCTTGCTGTTTCTGAATAAACAGTCTCAGTAAGAACATCTCAAGATATTAAAATATTTCTTTCCCCTGTAAAAAATCTTTCTTTTCAAAATAAGTAAGCTGAAGTTCTCTTCATTCCAGGAACTTGAGGGCTCTGCTTTCCAATTAGAAGACTTCTTCCATTTTTTATTTAGACATATGAATTCAATATAGTTTCTGTAACTAAAGACTATTTCTCAATATATAGACAAATGCTAACAGCATGTATAGCATTTCTATGCAAGAAGAAATATCTCAAAAGAATCACATGGTGAAAAGTCAAGAAATAGACTGCTTTGATGATTTTGGTTTTTTGAAGACAGATATCATCAGACTAGTTAGCATTTTAGGATGCTAATTTATACTACAGAGTAACATAAGTATTTAAAAGGATGATAGAGGTAGAAATTGCTGTCACAAGAAAATATTCTTATGACAAATATTTGAAATCGCTTTATATTTAATAAATAAAATTACATGCCACACTGAGTACAGATTAGTAATTATAATTAATTTATGTAACAGCAGCACAGCAGAAATTTGTTCTTAATTTAAGATACTTAACTCTTCTAAAATGTAGGTACTCTTAGCAACTGAATTTTTTATAGCATTCAAATAAGCCATAGCTTTCCTTTTAATGAAGTGACATAGATTAATGAATTAAATAAAAATACTAATTATGTAATTGGGTGAGGAAATTAACTTGGCTTATTGTTGCAAATAAGGTAATGCTAAGTTTATCAATGTTACTGAAAAAACACTCAATGGCAAGAAAATATGAACTTGCTTCAAAATGGTTAAAAACAGGTATCAAATAAGTGTACATGTATTTTGAAAGAAAAAGTTTCAGTGTCATACTGTTTTTTTCAGTCTGGCCTCTGTTGTGACTATTCTTTCTGTTAATTAAAATCACATTTTTTTTTTCGCTATTGTGCATTTTCTATATTGCCAAAACTAATCAGGCTAAGGTCAGTTTCTTAATAGCTTCTAAAAACTAGGTTCAATGAACACTATATTTCATAATCTTATTCCACAAGAACTCCACATTAGCAAAGATCTTCCTGAGATGATTTGTGAAGCGTTGTTTTCTTTGGTAATTATCTTAACATCGACATACCTTTAAACCTCTTTATAAGAATGTTCCCTAGCACTTATGCAGATATGTAACACTTGACTTTCATTTGATTTAATGAATCATGCTTAGACTAATAAAATTATTGCAATTTCTCTTCAATATCAACTCATAAGATTTGGCTAGCTCTTCATAAATATTTGATGTAGTTAGCTTTATTTTCATTTTTTTTCTGACAGCATCATCTCTACTGTTCTTTCATCATGTCAGAGAACATTTCCATGATCGCTCTTCCATGCTAATGCATTTCATTTACTTGACTTGATTATAGCAGATACAATGTTATTGTCTTCACTGTTCTCTTCCCTTTGTTTTACATCTAATATCTTCTCATCCTGTTTATATTTATTTAGGTGCTACAGGTGGCCAGATATATTCATTACCTGCTATCAAAGACTTATTTTTTCCAGTTATTTTGTTCCTTTTTCCTTATATGCTGATCTCCATTGTATGTTCACTGACCCAAATAACTGCCTACTACTATTTAATATCTAGGTTCCAAACTGAAGAGTCACCAGAGGATCCAAAAGTAAATGAAAATGAAGGTAAAAATAAAATCAAACTGAAAACTGAAGGAAGTTTTTTCTTCTTTTTTAATTTGGGATCAAGAAAGAAACACTGTAAGAGCTACTGAACAAGTCAAAATATAAGCATCAAGTTACAGAAGAAGGTACTATCTATATGGCAAGAAGCTAAGAAATTATTTTGTCAATTTCATAAGTATATACTTTAAAATTAAACTCATTATTTTATTTAAGTATTTATATTCATAGTTTTTGCTATGGTAAATATTTTTCTCCTTAGGAAAACATTTTTAAGACAAAGGCAGCAAACTGTAGCTGAGGACATATTTTGGTAAGAGTTTTATGAAAATGAAGATGTGACTCAGAAACCAAAAATAAAAGTCACAGTGACAGGTGTAGCATTTACTGGGCAGAAGGAGTAAAAATTAATGCATGAAATTGAGATTGTTAATTGCTTGTCAGTTTTTTGTTTGATTATTCTTTCTGTTATAGCATGTCATGATGTGTTGAAATTGGTCCAATCTCAACTCCTACTAAAAAAACCATGTGTCCTACAAATTGCATTCACGGTGACGCATTTGTCATGGACACCTAGTATACAATCTCTCCTGGTGTGGAAGGAGGCTGAGATCCTGTAGGTAGAACTATATAATTACAAATACAAAAACATCAGTGTGGGGAGTTCCCCAAGGGATGTCTATGCCTGGTGGAGAGAAATCTCTGAAGAAAGTGAGGAGTGAGTGAGAGAAACAGCTTGAAGTGCAGCTGGATCCTGACACCGACAAGCCTACCTCAGAGACTGCCTTTAATGTTATAAAAACATTACGTTTATTCAAGTTACTAACAATGATGTTAGAAAGAATCTTACTTTATATGTAACCTGCAGCTAGATTAGAATTAACACCTTTTCTTATAAGTTTATTGTAACACTTTTATTCATTGGTTAGTGATACTTAAAATTTATAGCTTTCCCCTTTTCCTGTATCTCCCTTAACCATATTTGGATGTGTTTCTACCTAGTTTAACCAATTATAGACATGTATCTCCTTGAATCCTCCCAAATTCCCTGCATTCCATGTCTACCAGATATATAAGCTGGCTATACCTGGCAATAAAGGTCTTTTTTTCCTTTGTTTCCATTTTGTCTTCACCTTCGTGTGATTAATACAAAGTGGATTCTACACAGTCTGGTTTTTAGAACGCTTACAGCTGCTTTTGACACATCAGTAATAACCACGTCCCATACAGTATATTTACAATATTATCTGGACATGTAACAGTTCCGGTGTACTTACTACACACAGTGTTATCACTTAGAGATAAGGCTGAGATGGCTGAAGGGAGTCAGAATTGTTCCACAGTAGGTGAAATTCAGTGTAGATGTTTCTAAAGTCTAGTTAATGCTAGGATAAAGGACTGACTTGAGCAGTACCAGTAGTTGTATTTATGACCATGAATAAATAAAGCAGAAAAGTAACCAGACAAAGCAACCATTAATTAATATTTAATTAATATAAATTAATATTAATATAATTACTATAAAATAATTTAATATGTGAGTCGATGTATAATATTTAAGTATATTATGTATAATATTTTAAGAAGAAGAACCATCATAACATCAGGATAGCTCAATTCAAATAGGAAGCCTAAGACTGCCCTATATATGTTCCAACTAGTATTATCTATCATGCACTAAATTTGGTTCACTAGCACAAGTCAGACTGATTGTGTTTTCAGGAGCACATTGTATCCGCACATGAACTTGGGACACCAGTATCAGAAAACATCGTTGGTGCAACAACTTTAGGAAATTGCCTGTGAAACATCAAAATAAATGGCCAAGTTGTTCTCTAACATGCCAACAGTTTCAAATTCAGGGATGAAAATATCTATACCAAGGGAAACGCAAGCATTTGTGAACCATGATTTCACATCCAAGGCTTTCTCTAAATTTCGAGTGTTGCGTTGTTAACTTCCACTTCTTTTTTTTTTTTTTAATTGCAATGTCATTTTGTGTTAAGCAATAAAAAAATTGTGATTGTGAGAAGGACATATGCTTAAATCACTGTACTTTTACTGTAATTGAATTAACATCCAATTTGAATCTCAGACAAAATCTGGATCCACAGCCTAACTTTCTGCCATCAAAAACTTGTAAGGCACCATGCTGCTAGAATATTATGACCTTGTTTCCATTACTGAAACTTGGTGTGATGACTCCCATTACTGGAGTGTGATTGTATATGTCACATGATGACATAGAAGTTCAGAAGAGACAGAGGAGGTAGGAGAGGTGGAGGGGATGGATTGAATATGAAGATTTGTCTCTGGAAAACATCTATGAACAGGTCGAAAGCATGTGAGTCAGAGATGGAAGCAACAAAGGGAGCCTCCTGGTCAGTGTCTACTACCAGCCTCCAAATCAACGGGAGATGGCTGATGAAGCCTTCTTGGTTCAGGTACAGAAGGCATCGTGCTCTCAGGCTCTTGTCCTAGTGGGGGACTTCAACCGCTCCAGCATCTGCCTACAAAGTAGCACCACGAGATATAGGCAATCCAGGAGACTCCTGGAATGCATGAAGGATAATTTCTTGAGCCAGGTAGTAGACAGCCCTACCCAAGGGGATGTGATAGTGGATCTGGTGGTCACCAGTGTAAGTGAACTTATCAGGGACATCACTATTGGAGGCAGCCTGGGCTGAATGATCATGTATTGGTAGAGTTTGTAGTCCTGAGGGATACAGGTCAGGTTGGGAATAAAATTAGGCCCCTGAACTTTATGAAAGCAAACTTCCAGCTGTGCAAAGAGATAGTGTCCTGTCAGACTGCCTACAGGGACAAGAGAGCAGAACAGAGGGACAGATCTTTAAGGAAGATTTCCACAGAGCACAAGAACAAGCAATGCCCAGAAGCAAGAAAGTGGGCAAGGAAGTCAGGAGACTGGCATGGATGAGTAGGGAACTGCTGGTCAAACTAACAAGAAAGAAGTAAATGCACAGGACAGATAATGTGGGAAGAGCATACAGATGAAATATGTTTGTGGAGGGATGGGGTAAGGAAAGCCAAGGCGATGCTCTAACCGAACTTGGCAAGAGATACAAAAAATAACAAGAAGGGCTTCTAAAGGTATGTTAAACAGAAGAGAAAGGTCAAAGCAGATGTAGTGCCCTGATAAATGATGCTGATAAACTGGTAATAATGGATGAGGAGAAGGCTGAGGTACTCACCAACTTTTTTTCTCAGTCTTGAATGGCAGCCTTTCTTCCCACACCTCTCAAGTGGATGGACAGCAGGATGGGTATTGGCTGACGTAGTTGCCAAGCCACTCTCCATGATAATTGAAAAGTCGTGGTAGTCACATGAAATCCCAGATGATTGGAAAATGGGAAAACTTGTACCCATCTTTAGAAAGGGTAGAAAGGAGGACCCTTAGAACTACCTGACTGTCAGCCTCACCTCCATGCTTGGGAATATTATGGAACTGACCAGAGGGATATTCTATGCCAATACGACATCATATTCAACAATGAAAGAAAAGAGAAAGGAGAAAAGAAGCAGGCATTCATTATTAAGGAATTTGTCTTGAGAAGTAACCACTATATGTAATTAGGCCTTTCAAGGAAACAGATGGATGATACTTGCTGATGGGAAGTACAGAATAGTCTCTATGTGTTTTTTTCCTTTTCTTCCATGTGTAGTCTTTGTTTTCTTTATTTAACTGCCTTTATCTGAATCCATGAGGGTTTTATTTCCCTGAGCATGCTGAGGGCGGTGAGCGGAAGAGCTGCATGGTAGCCATCTGGTAGCCAGCCAAGGTGGGCCCAACACATCTAATCTGCTTGTATTTAATGCAGAGTCTGTCTTTCACCTCTGCTTGATACCTCTCTCAGCCTACCCAGCCCTCTGTGCTAGATAGGAATGTGGGGCCATGGATGAAACATTATCTTTGATTTACCCCCCTGAATGTATTCCACCAACCCAACTCCTAACCATGTTCTTAGTGTTAATGCTAGCCATACTTCTGCCAGCCTTGAAAATGCCAGCTAAAATTTTCCACCACACTTTGAGCTTTAGGCAGAAATCAGACACTGAGAACTGCAGCTTGTGTAAACGAACACTTGTAACAGCTGAAAAAAGGCACTTTAATAAATGGCTTAAAAAATTAAAATGGCAATCTTTCTCAGTAGTATATCCATAGGAATTTATATTTTTATATCTCCTCTTTTATTTCAAGTACATCAATGCAAGTCTCCCAAGTTTTTAGTATGTAAATGAAACAAGCTGTTGAAAGTTTTCATTCAATTAGTTTATTTGAAAATAAGCGAATGTTTTTCAAAAGCTGCTTATTTTGCAATGTAAAGCCGCCTTCTTGTCTCTAGTTCAGTCTTATCATGCGGGTAGCAAATGAAAACAAAAAATAAATTTAATGCTAAAAATGGATAAATATTACTAGAAGTGAGGAATTTAATGTCATCAAAACTGTGCTGTATTGATACTCTCAACCTTTTAACAATTCTAGACTCAAAGAAAATTGCATGCATATTTTGTGGTATTTCTCTTAGCTAGTTTTATTACTTTTTAAACTTTAGTTTGGGGTAGATGAAAGTCACTTAAAGCTGACATGCAAGTTGAAGGTACTTTATAAGGATAGCCACAAATGTGGTTCAATTTCTTTGTTCTTGTAATGGGGTAAAGAAATTATAAGAGACAAATACTCCTTTTTCAGAGAGTGAGAACAATTTTACTTCCTGGCAGTTTCTAAATTGTGTTTGCCAATTGTGACTGAAATTATGGAGACAGATGATTGCTGGTCTCAACCTTTCATTGTTCCAAGGCCACAGAGTGGAGAAGTGCTGCACTGCTTTTAAACTTTCCTGCTTTGTTTCAATTTACAGGATCTCAAGTTTCATTTCTCAAAGACTGGATTGGAGATAAGTGTTTCTGAAATCTTTTGTATACACAGGTTTAGCACATTAAAGAACTTGGTTTTCTGTTGTATCTTTCCTTTCCTTCTATTTCTTTTGAAAGAATGATAATAAATATTTTACAGAAGACATGATCAGAAGGAACATCTATCATTTTCATAGATCTAAATTTAACATTTCATTGTATTTGCTTAAATTATTTGTGCAAATTGGGTATAGTATTAGCTGTAACACACTGGGCCCAAGTTGCATTACTCCTATTTGCATTTCTTTCTTATTAAAATCAGTTTAAATTATAAAATTTAATTCCCAGAAAAAGACATTTTCTCTAATCCAGTGTTGAATTTTAAATTTAGATTTTATTCTATAAAGTGTCTTATAAATATTTATATCTCTAAAAATATTTACTATATAGTTCTTTAAAAAAGACAGTTATATAGTCCTGGACATAAAACTAAAAAAAAAAAAAAAAAAAAAAAGAGTCAAATTTGCTAAAGCCCTCATCAAATTAAAAAACTGTTAGTTCAGGGTATTTTTCTGTTTGCAAAGGAAGTGTAGAAAAGCTGTAATAACATAAAAAAACACCAAAGAATCCACAACCAAACAAATCAAACACTATCAACATTCCAAGGGGAAAAATAAAGATAATAAACAAACAAATAAATAAAAAGAAGCTTTTTTTTTTTTTAATAAATAGAAAGATGGAGGAAGGTAATTATTCTTAAGCAATTAGACGTTTTCACTAGTGTGTGTCTTTGGAAGCAATAAACATTTCATTTTTAATTTACAACAAAAAACTTTAGGGGCCAATTGTGGAAAGATTAAGTCACTCTTCCACTTTAGAAATCAGTCTTATCCCTGTTTAATCATCAAATAGGAAGGACTAAAGGAGCTGCCCAAGCCATACAGGAAGTCTACGATGATGAATCCTGGTCATTTCATTCAAATATTTAGCCTCAGTCAGAAATCGGTTTATTTTGGATGTTCCTGTAAAATACTAGAAATTAATTTCATGGGAAATTAGCTCAATCTATGCACAAAAGTATTCGAGAACTAATCTTTTTTTCCTAAACATTTTCTTTAAATAGCAAATAAAATTAAATTTTATTTGCAAATCTAGTAGTTCTTTAATTAACTGTTTAACTGTCACAGCATATTGCAGATTTTAAAAGAAACGACAAAGTCTGGTATTCCTGGAGAAATATGTAATTGTTCCAAGCAAACAATACCATAAGAATGCATGAAAATATTATATAAACCTAGTTTGTTTACAAATTATTGTTACTGCCCACCAAATTCGGATAATCGGTTTCATAAACCACACTCATGAAATAAAACACTTCACAAAGTTAAATGCTTGTACATTGATTTAAATCCTAGCTCCTCAAAATTAGAAGATAAATGAGCAGCTCTAGCCATATGGAGCCTTATAGCTTCATAAGGAAGCCCATCAGATAAGGACTAATGGTCAAATCTATTCCATCTACAGAAGAGCTTTGAAGAGCTTGGCTTGCTGCTACCAGCGGGGAAAATAGCACTTGGGACAGTAGGCAATCCTGGGAAAGAAGGACAGGGGGAAAGACAGTAAGAACTGCCAATTTTCTGTTATTTATGCCACCTTTTCCTTCATCTTCTGAATTTTAGATGCCTCATCCCTATCGCAAGCCTGATTCTAGTCTTCCTTCCTTGGGACAGCCACTGATGTATGTAGGGTTATAAGTAGGGAGTTTTTTTGTTTGTCTGGGTATTTTTATGTCTTTGTTTCTTTCTTTCTTTTTTCCTCTCCTTTTCTGTTTTGACTTACTGCTGAAAAGCCTTGTTTTTGCTCTCTAGCAGAGAATTTGTCTCCTGCAGAGATGGAACAATCTATCTTACGGCTAACAATCCCAAAAGAACATTTGTAGAAAATAACGAGCATGAAGGAAGAAGAAGGTAAAAAATCCCACTGCCAGCAAACATTTCCTGAGTCATTACTTCCTGGGACAGCCAGTGAACAAAGCAGAGCACCAGGTAGACATAAGAAAGTCATGGAGATTTGTGTTTTTCACATGTTCCTCAGGAGATATTTCTCTCAGTTATAAATGAGTTGTATCTTTTGATCATCTGAGCCCTAAAATGGGAGAACAAGAATGTAACAAGAGAGGGTGACAAGAGGTATGTTGGGGATGTTGAAATTACAAGTTAAGTGGATATAATTTGCGTGTTGGTCATTGCCGGGAAGAAAAGAAAAAAATTGTCTTCTGGAGGTTTCCAAGTTTAATCTCTGTTCACAATTGTTTCAGGATTCTGAATCACCATGACTGCACTAATAATACAAATACTGATCATCTCCTAATTTAAAAAAAATCAAATTATACTTTATGTAATAAATTAGTATCTCTCACAACTTTAAAATAAATATTTATTCATTTAACATTTTCCAGTTTATGCATGTTCATTTTTATGTTACTGTTCTTACTTCCAAACAGAAAATTTTACTAAAATAAAAATGGAAATATTAAGGGATTAATTCTCGTTTTTACCACTTACCTATTTAACTGTTTCATCAATCCTGAGAAGGCAGGAAGTAAGTGCAGATGACAATTCTATTACTGTTATATTTATATACAGTTAAAGGTGCCTTCATGCTGCCAAGACAATGCAACAAGTCCTAAGTTTATGAAGGAAATGGCCCATTAGATATCTTCCACCAAAAATAATTGCTATTATCTCCTATTGTAGAGACATAAATACATGTATGTCAAAGAAAACAAGGATAATCACACATCACAATGAAGAAAATATGGCCCCTGAAAAGATTTTTGTATTGTGTTTAATAAACTTTGTATCTGATTAAATAATTCTAAATCCTCAAATGGATATTCAAGAGAACTTTATTTAAAATTTATTTATAAATTTTCATGATGAACACCATGTCTGTGAAAATATAAAGTCTGTCTCAAGAAGCTTAATAGATAGAATGATAGAATTAAATTTGAAATATTCATTTGAAAAATCTGAATTTATAACATTAAGTAGTTTGTAAAGTATACTTGCACCCAGGCAGACTTCATGGAAACTTTAGGAACAATAGCTGTCTTTCATCTACTTCCTCATCATTTGCAAGAGTGAGATGCGTGTCAAAGAAGAGTGGAAGGGTTAGACAAAATTTATTAAAAAGCTGTGCTGTTGAGTCACGAGGTGCAGAAAGGACTGCCTTCAGAGAGAAGCTGAGGTGCAGCTGCATTCAGTCTTAGCCTCGGATTATGGAAATAGTTTAAATTTAGGGAATTATAGAGATGTAATTGAAACACTTTTGTCCCACAGGTTTTAATGATTTTCAAAATGAGAATATTTATATAAAATGAATAATTTATTTTATACAAATGATCAGACAAAAGATGTTAATCAGAATTATTTACTATACAATATAAAGGCTAAAACTACTAGTGGTATAGTATAAGATAGGATAGTGCACTATAATGAAACAATTTTTAAAACAGTTATACTGAAGCTAGCAAAAAGAAATAATAATTAAGTAGAGATTTGAAGTAACTCCCCCATATCGATGCTCATGGGAAATCTCTTTCTCTCAGCCTCAAAGAGTATCCTTGCAGGTGTCTCCTGCCCAAGGGAGGAATCTCCACACATACACCCAAAGAAGGGTTATATTAGAAGAACCTGACTGCATGAGAGGGGACTGGACTTTTATAGTATAAAGTGATTGACTGCTAGTCACACATTTACAGGCCAGCTATCAGCTTATCTGTCAAGTCAGATTTCGAAAAGCAGGGCATGTATTCAAAGTCTAGTGAACCAGGATGGTTTTAGCATAAGTTAAAGTGTTAGCAAGTCAAGTGTTCTGCTAATTTAGTAAAACATCACTTCAAATATAACATTGATTATTTCCTAACTGAAATGGTGGTGGATGCCTCATCCCTGGAAATGTTCAAGGCCAGGATAAATGGAGCTTTGAGCAACTTGGTCTAGTGGAAGGTCTCCTTGCCTGTGGCAGGGGGATTAGAATGAGGTCCTTTCAACCCAAAACATTTGGTAATTCTATGTACACAGACAGTTCTAATGTTAGTGAAAATCATGTGCTATATCGAACAGCAAACCACATAATCAATGAACCGTATTATATATCCATGCATGCCAACTACTCACATTTTTTCTTACAACCTTCTACATTCAACAGCTCAATCCTTTCAAGGACTTACCTGTTAAAGTTACCAATTTTCATGGCAACATCACAGTGTAGAACTAAGAGAATACTGAATAGGCAGGGAATTACAACATTTCAAAATTAGACTCACAGCATGCAATGTGTCAGAGAGGAGCCACCAGAACTACACAATAGTAAATACTATTTAGCTGGACTGTAAGCCAAGTATTTTTGATTGCTTATTTGCCTGGTTCTGACATTTAGAAATGTACCATCCTCTCTCCCTCTACTTTCATTTTGGTTAGGCTTGTTCTTTCTTGTGAACTGCTGACAAAATTAACATGTAAAATCATGTTGTGTAAAAGCTCTCTAGCTAGAGCTCTCCCTCAGGCAATCAAAAACAGAGCTACAGGTGCTGCTTCTGACTATGGAATTCTAGACCCCTTATTTCCACCAAAAAGACTGAAAAAACCAAGAAATTCAAACAGAAGGTGCAAAATGTCATAACTACAACTATATCACCAAATGGAAAGAAAATTATTTAAAATATGAGACAGATTTTAATGCTGGGATTTCTTACACCAAAGTCCTTAACTGTTTCATAACTGTTTCAGTAGTATCTCTTAGGTTCTACTTAGTTGTTTTGTGCAGAACAATTGCTTCATTGGGATTGTTCCCAAGAAGTGCCCTTATATGATATACTAAGGATCAGAAATATTCACTCAGGAAAAATGTAAGATGTGGTATCAGATTCAATTGGGCTTAATTTCTATGTTTCATTTCTATTTTCAAAGTATTAGTTTATCAGACTCAAAGCTGCTTAGATCTATAACTAGCAGAGAAAAAGAGAGAGAATATTATTTTTCTGGACCTACAGTCTATGTCCACGTGTTTTGACATGACAGACATCCTTCTTGGACACTGGAAATTTTCAGTATGAACAGGAAAAAATATGTAGGCTTTGAGGAATTTTACTGGAAGAAATCTAAACATTTTATCTACTTTCAGGGTTAGGCAGCAGGTAAACAAAGTTCTCCACATTTATATTGTTCTTAGTGATAGAGGCATAATAGTACATAGTCAATTAACCTCTAAATGGTTACACAAGGCACAAAGTCATTGATCCTCTGTGGATCTAGCCTTAAGACCTCATAAAAAGAACAAATAGTAGTGCAGTATTACATAAATTTCATGTCTATGACAACTATGTTACGTTTAGTCTTTATATTTGATTGCTTTTTTAAAAACTAATGACTAAGACAATATTTTAGTCTTCATGTTTGCTAACCTGATATGCACACATAGCTGTACTTGAAAACTCGGAGACAATTTTGTTCTGCCAAAATTGTTAGTGCCATAGTCTAGTAACTGAGGTGGTAGTGGATCAACGGTTGGACTTAATGATCTCAGAGGTCCTTTCCAACCCATCTGATTCTATGATTCTATACCTGCCTTTCCTGTTCCTAAAGGGGGTCTACAAGAAAGCTGGAAAGGGATTTTTTATAAAGGCATACAGTTATAGAACAAGGGGGAGTGACTTCCAAACGAAAGAAGGTAGACTTAGACTAGATATTAAGAAGATATTCTTTCCTGTGAGGCACCAGAACAGGCTGTCCAGAGAAGCTGTGAGTTCCCCATCCCTGAAAGTGTTCAAGACTGAAATGAATGGAGCTTTGAGCCACCTGCTCTAGTGGAAGGTGTCCCTGCCCAGGCCAGGGCGATTAAATGGTCTTTAGGGTTGCTCCCAACCTAGACCATTCTGCAGTTTTATGATTCCTTTTAAGCAAGTGAATTCTTCCAGTTGTGAATTTGCTACAGCACTACTCTTTATGAGTTTCAAATCTCATTAGAGATCATTAGGCTCTTGAGAGATGCTAACATCTCACAAACACTATAAACAATGACTTTTTAACCTTGATTGAAGTTTTTGTGTTCCCTGATTAATGTTTGTGCACTGAGATAGATTAAGAACATAAAGGGGAGAGAAACATTTGAATACACGGCCTTGATAAACAAATTCTTTCAAAATGCCTCATAACAATGAGTAAAATTTGTTTGTTCCTTTATTAGTTAAAATAAGTAAATCTCTGAACAACCCTCACTGACAGATAATGCAACATCAAGATTAAATTTTATCAAATAATGTTTTGTAATAAAATTTGTACACATCCTTGAAATGTGCTAGCATAGAACTTTACTTCAAAAAACTGGTATACTTTTTGAACTAGAAAAGGAATCCTTAACATTTTTCAACATTTCATGTTGATCTAGGTCCACTGAAGGATATCAACTTGGATCAAATTTTTAGCCTCTTTACCAGAACAAAACCACCACCATCCTTTCACCATGACAGAAGAATTGGAGATTAAATAAAGAAGATGAATTTTGCAATGGTCCTGTTATGTTCTACCTGTAGGGAACATTTCAACACATTGTTGGATGGTAGTTGGCCTCTGGAGACAAGAACTTCAGCTTAAACGATAATCACAGTTATAAACTCACCTAGCCAGAACAAAATACTTACGGTAATAGTACGATACTTTTTTTTTCCCAAAGCATAACAAAAAAAATGCTGATGGCTTTATTGAATGTTGAAAAATATGTGCTGTGTTTTTGTTGCTGTGTCCTCAGGTAATGCGAAGGGATATGCAAACCCAGCTGCACAGCCTGAAGCTGCCCTCCAGCATAAGCTGTTAGAACTGTGACCTCTGTATGGCAGGCAATCCCACAGGCAAAAAAGGTTAGTGAAAGCAAGAGAGGGAGGAGCAGCTAAAGTTAGTATTATAAATTATTTTAAAAGACCTGTTTAAGCTTGTAAACACACCATATTATGGAAAAGATATGAACTAGCTAAGACCTGGGTGAATGAAATAGGCATTTAAACTGACTGCCAAGGGGAAAGTGTCAGTAAAAAATACTCATGAGGAAAGATAGGTCAGAAATGGAAAGGTGTGTTGCAGTTGTCAAAGAGATGACAGAGGATAAGTGGGGTAGAAACAAACAGGGAGAGGAATTCTAAATTGTAGTAAAAAATTCTAACAACTTTATGCTTATCCCCAAACAGAATGTTTTGGACATAAGACTTCAAGGTCAAAAAGTAGCTGAAGAGGTAAAAATATTTCCTGAATTCCCTAAAAGTATAGGCTTCTGCTGCACATCATAAAACACTGGTAATAATTATCCATGTTTTTTCAATTACATATAAATATAGTTCTTTTTGTTAGAAATCACCTGACATATCATCTCTAGGTGCTTCTTCTAGTCCATCAAATTTATTTCTCATCTGGTGCTGAACTTTTGGTTGTTGCTTTTCATCCAGACACCTTTCCCCTGCAATACAGGAGTTGCATTTGCTAGGTAAGCAAAAAGAGCTGAGGATTTATACTGAGCTTATGTCACCTATCATATTTATACATTGACTATCATAAGATATGATTGAGAGGACTTATTCTGTAGTATCTTCTGTAACATCACCAAGAGAAAGAGAAAAGCAATTGTGTAATAAATCTGCACTTCCTCCTGTGAGATGGATGGTAGATGGTGACAACATCTTTCAACAGGTCTTGCAAAACTAATACAGACATTTGAAGGCAGAACATTGCCCAGGATACATTACCATTCTCCGCTGCAGTCTGTTGATCTCTGACACAAGTTGAGGTTTTGCCCCTTCAGTTTAAATGTATGTTTATGATATCTTTAATAATAGATTATCCTTAACCATACCAAACATTTTCTCTGAAATTTAAATTACAACTTAAATATTTATGACTTACAGCCAGCACTTTAACAACCTTATCATTTATTGACCTTAAATATTATAATGGTTTGATATATCAACTTTTTTTTTTTCCTTTTTCATTTCTCATCCCTTTTCCTCTCTTTTTGTTTTGTGGCTTTGTGGAGACTATTTTTCTTTAGAATTTCAGCACTGTTGCATATCCATTTAATTTTAGAAAGCAAATCCATGTAAAATCCTCCCATTTAAAAAAAATAATAAAAATTTAGAGTTATGAAGTAAATACCATATTCTCGCTATTTTAAAGTAATGCAAATGCTCTTATATCGTGTTTCTTTGTAGTCATAAAGTGAATAAATGAGATTTGAATACTCACCTTTTCACAAGGTATAGGATAACAAAAATATCATATTCATGTAATCTGAATACAGAAGTAATTACATGTCTGAAAATCACAGTTTATTCTCCATTATTCTATTTTTTTCTGAAAAATAATGAATAAATAAAGAATCTATATTAGTTCTTTTTGATTATCTTTTTATTTTCTCATTTATGCATATTTGCCCAAATTTTTACATAATTCAGGAAAGTATCGTACCATGGTATATTTATGATACATATGTTTGGATTTCATGGGTTAATTTAGGAGCTAAATTAGCATAAATTAGTAATTTAGGAACTAATTTAACTTAAACATATTAAGCATTAATGAAAAGACAAGACATCCGTAGACAGTGAATCAGAAGTGTTAAGCATTCCTTCAGCTCTGAATCACCCTTCTGTAATCAATTATTGCATTCATAGTTTATCTCCCATTTTTTACTTACTACTCCCTAGTTTGGGTGTTTTAGGCAATGTTAAGTCAGAGACATTAGTGCCATAGTTTGTAGCTATTGTGCTTCAATGTATTTGTGTGTATTTCCTATGGAAATCAAAATATCAGAGGCAATTAGAATGATGAGGTCTCAGTATGGAGCTGGGAGCCACTCCACCCCTGAAACTAAAGAGTTTCCAAACCATATTTAAATACAATTATTTGTAGCTTAATTTCTTGGGCTTTGAATGCTCCTAAATGTAGTCATTAATATTCATAAATAATGAAAATATGATCATAAAATGTATTATAATAATATATATTATAGCCAGCTTCAAAATTTGAAACTAGAAATATATATTGGTCTATCTCAAATAATAAAAATTTCTAGGGTTGTAACAATGACCAGCACTGTTACAACATATACAGAAACACTGAACTACAGGTAATATTGTAGGGAAACAATCAAACACTATACTAAAAGGTCTAAGGCCGAAATAATAGCTCCCCAAAGGAAAGCACAATCTGTAAGGATGTTCTGTGTGGATCTCTCTGTCCTTTTCTGTTAGAATACTGTAAAACTGGAAAAGACTATTGATCTTTAATTTGAACAGGAAAGACCTTTGGATTTTCAAGAAAGCACTGCAGAAGGGAGAAGAGCTCTGGATTACTAAAAACAAAAGAAAAGGGCTCATACACTCAGGACAATAAACAGGATTCTAAGTGCCTGGTTTTGACTTTCTGAATCAGTTCCACCTAAAAAGCTTAGTATTTCAATGTATATAATGCCATCCTGTAATTAAGGGCCATTTAATCCAGATTTTCTTGTAGCCAAGACAGATTTTTAAAATATCTGAATAGACTATATTTTGCATTTACATTTAACTGAAAACTGAGAAAAAAAATATTGTTGCTTTGAGTAGCAACTGAAATGTTCATTTATCTTCTTCTATATTATCACATTACAGAATACCTATAGCCAGAAGACTGCAATTGTCAAACTATTTTATTGTATTTTGGCAATGGAAGTATAAAAGATCCTTTTCCTGTCAAATATGGTCTGAAATTAAATAAGTTAGTTTTCTGATTGTAAAATAAGTCCAGTAGAGGAAAGGAGTGTATCAGCAGAATGCTTTAGTCAATATTCTACACAATATAATTATCTATGATCAACTTTTTGCAAACAAAACTATTGTCTTTATTTAATCTTTCACTCTAGCTCTTTGCTTCACGCTGCTATTATACCTTTGGAAGATGACAATTGCATTGAGTGGAATTTGACTATGGGGAAGTGGTCTGAAGACAGAAAATCTGCAATAAACTGCAAGAGCATATCTAATTTCATCTTGATTTTAATTACTCCCAGACTTTGTTCACTTGGTCATATTGCAAAGGAGCACTGAATAGCAGTGCATAAAAACTTGTTGCACTGTAAAGGTTTTGCGTGTTTTTAAATAATCTATCTCTTTCAGTTTCTCCTCCTAAAGAAACAGTGTTCTCCTGCTAAATAAACAGTATTTTATTGACAAAGTAAAAAGGGAATATCATCCACATTCCTTCTGGATTAAATTATCTACTAAATTTATAAATAGAGATGATCAAAATACAGGCAATCTTATGTAATATCTCATATTTTGATAGATATACTAGGCTCACTTAACTTTTAACGGGGTAAGGAGTTTTGATTGGGTTTGGGTCTTTTTTTGTGGTGTTTCTTTTTTCTTTTTGATTGATTTATTGATTTTGTTGCCTCCTCAAAAAAAAGAAAAAAAAAGAAAAAAAACACATTAAGAATTGTTCTTTTGCTTTTTTCCTTCTTTAGTTCTTTAAATTAGTGGAAATATTAAATGAAATTTTTTACTGGCTTTTTTCTTCCCCCTTTAAATTTGATTATTATCTGAATATATTAAATGCATCAAATCAATAACTCTTACATTTGCTTGGGTGTTGAGATTTCTTTGTTTTTGTTTGGTTGGTTGGTTTTTTTGTTAGGTTTTTTGTTGTTGTTGTTGTTGTTGCTGTTGCGGGTGGGGGAGGAGGTGTTGTTTGTTGGTTTGGGAGTTATTTTGTGAGTTTTACATACTGCTTTGCTACTTGTTTGACTTACTCTAGTGCACTCACCAGAAGATGCTGGAAATAACGTTGAGGTTTTATACTAAAAAAAGAGTTCAAACCCATGAATTTTTGTATGCCCAATATTCAAGTGACTTATATATATTATGATATAAAACTTTGCACAACTCTCATCTAATATCATTGGAAGTTCCTAAATTCGAATGAGTCCTAGCCTCAGCAAAAAAAAAAAAAAAAAAAAAAGTGAAAAATGTATTTTAAAGTGTGAACCAGC
>JAWWLV010000001.1:72550730-72573816 GCA_035041135.1 Platyrinchus mystaceus
GTGTGTGTGTGTGTGTGTGTGTGTGTGTGTGTGTGTGTGTGTGTGTGTGTGTGTGTGTGTGTGTGTGTGTGTGTGTGAGTGTGTATACAGTGCTGATAAAGTCTCAGCTCCCCTGCTTGCCCTCACTAGCCTGCTAGTAGCTGGCTGTGTGATCAGTCTTACCACAGATTGGACGCAGGGAAGAGGAACAGAAGCCACCTTACACCCAGCAGAACAAGAAGAAGAAACCAGTCCTGCCTCTCTCACTCGAGCTCCAGAACTTCTCTCCTAGTACCACGCTGGCACAGCCATAAGTTTCATCCTTATGATGGTGAAAGACACTTTGGAGCTCCTAAATTAGTAATTTTGTAAATGCTATTAAGGTCCTTCTATTCTTTCTATTGAATGATTGATTGAGTAGTTTTTTGTTTGTTTGTGGTTTTGTTTTTTTTTTTTTTTACTGATCTGCCTTGTCAATTTTCTTCCACATACAGTTTATTTTATAGTAAAACTTAGGAGCTATACTTGTGTAAATACCAAGTTTGTTGGCACAGAGAATGGAGGACATTTAGGTGATTAGTTAGTAATGAAAAAATACATAAGACAGAGTTGTGCTGGCAGCACTGGGGGCAAAAATAACCAAGAACTGTAGTGGTGACAACAGATTTGGGTGTGAGATATCAGTGTGAATGTTCTGACTTAAACTGTGTGCTGAGCTCGACTTGGTGTATGATGAGTGGTGTGTGTCTTTGTCCTTGTAGATCTGCTGGGAGTGAAGTAGGTGAAATGAGAACATGGCAGGTGTGATGTGCTTGAGAAGCAATGTAGGATGTGATCTGCAACAGGGTGAATGTCAACTAACATTCACCTTGGACAAAGCCTTCATTTTGCATATGTTGTTTTCTTACAATAGATACTTACCCCAAGATGAGCCACTTCACTTTACAGTCAAAGAGCATGCCTTGCCCTATTTTTGTTATTAATACAGATGTTGCTCTTGGAGTAAACACCAGCCCTAGGAAAGCTTATGTTAGTTATAGATTCACAAGTAATATATATGTTTTTTAATGATAAAATACAAAATATAAATTAATAAGCTATGGGTCAAAGTATTTCAGCATACCACTTTCTTTTCTTCACAGTCAATGCATACATTCTCAAGTAGTTTAGTCTCTTTAGATATCCTCATTTATAGGCAAGAGTGTATGTGACTAGAAAAATGCTAGAATATAATAACAACACATATAAAAAGAGTAATTTTGTTCTCTCTGGGAAGAAGAAAAGTTCTTCTTAATAAATTCACAGTAACTGAATCAGTTTATCGTTGTGTAAAAAACATGATAGAAAATTTAAATGTTTTAATAAGCCCTGTTTTCAAATAAATGTTTCTCAAGCAAAGAAAATATCTGGTCAGCATGCACTTCTTTAAAATTAAAGAAGTATTTTTTACTATTTTTTTACCATCTGTGCTAACCAATGCAATTGCAATGGAAAAAAAAGATTTTTAAGGACCACTTCTCAGTGTAAAACTACACAGCTGAGAAATGAAAAGTTTTAAGCAGATGACAAGAGCATTCAGGTGAATGCTTAAAGGTTGGGTTGTTAGAAGAAACATGACAATACATGATTTTATGTGCCTGATGATATTTTTAGGAGTCTAGATACATAACGACGTATCTATAATACACCTAAGAATGTCAAGCAAAGTTCTGTAAAATTAATTTACCAAAGAAAAAGTAAAATCAAAACAGAGTCTGTGTCTTATCACTGGGCTGAGGAGAAACCTGGTCAGACCTTTAAATGGAAATTGCATCAGCTATACTGCTTTTTGAGTTTTTGACTCAGTTTTACATCTCCATAATGTATATAAAAATAGGGAAAGCAGCAATATTTTGACAGATATTATTAGTAATAGCACTTTTTAAACTATGTGTTTAATCTTGGTCAAAACACAAGTTCACATGCTCAATTCATGCTGAATTCATTTGCTTGTTTCTTTTAATGCTCTTGATCCAGGACCATTCTAAGGTAGCAGTGACAAGTACAACTTTTATCCTGTGAGCAATGGCTTCAGTGTTTCAGAAAAATCAGTTCTTATTTACTGAAGGTAATCAACTCCCACAGCCTGTGGTAGTAAAGTAAGTCTGCTATGAATAAATACTTTTCTTGCTGTCAAACTACCTTCCTTTGTAGAATAGACAGCTTCAGTAAACTCATGGTGATGAATGTAATTTCAAAAATGTCGTCAGATCAATCTACCATTACTTTGTTCCAAACACCATGATTCATAAGTTTGAATCACTACGTAAAATATGCAAAAAAAAACCATGGAAGAAAATACACTTTTATTAATGTTTATGGCATCTAGGCAACAGGCATCCTGTGAGGAAGTGATTCATAACTTAGTTTTATAAACAGTGATATTACCTATTATTTACTGTGATGTGCCTAACACTAGAAGGAAGAAAGACTGTCACACTAATATACTCCAGTGATTCTTCTCCATTAGTCTTTCTAGGACTGAGCTGTTTTCAGGCAGTCTGGAAGATACACAGCTGAACATTATGTAGATTATATTGTTTTCCATGTCAGTTATGAACCGTAATTAGACATTAAGCAAAACATACAGTTACAAGAATAATGAAGGCTGTGGATACTGCTTAGAGAAGTTACAAGTTATCCATACAGGAGAAATTTGCAAACAGAATGTTAGCTAGTCATTATTCAAGTAAAATTATTCAAAGGGAGAAGCAATTTCTGTCATTCAGGTGCAAAAATAGGTAAGCCTTCAAACTGTCAACACTTCTTTAGGTCTGAAACAGAAAAAATTCAAACTCAGTAAAATTAGAACAATTTACAAATAGTGTAGTTCTACTACTTTGGAGTCAATGAATATTCTAAATAATCTCTTGAGGCCCCAGTTTTCTATTTTGCAAGTACTTTTCCTTTATCTTGGGCTAATTATGACTAAATTAACTTGTAAAGGATCTTTTGTACTCATTGCCTAGTGGATTATTTGCAGGATTTGGCTACATGTTTTCAAAAGATTACAGATATTTACTCATTTGGCTGATGGAAGAATAACCAGATTGAGTTAGGGGTCCAGATCATCACAGAAGTATGAACTGACAAGGCAGACCTGAGCTCAAGCTGGGAAAACAAGTTGGCAGATCAGGGTGAGGAACAGTGACACTTGGGTGTAACTACTGTAATGTGTGGGGCACTTTACAAACACCTAACTAAATGAATTAGTATTTGTCTAGTGTGAAGTGTTGGGATCTCTGGCAAAGAGACCTCTCAACAGGTAGAATTAACTAATTTATGCTGATCCATAATTTATGTGAATTTTTAAAGTTGTCTTGTAGTTGTTCAGCAGCAAATCACTTATTTTGTTTTTTAAATAAAAAGGAGATGACTTAGCAGAGTGGTCTGTGATAAATAATTTAAGGCTGCTGGTCTTTGCACTAAGGATGTTCACACGACCTCCTGTAGATGACCCCTCACAGTGTTAGGTAGAGCATCCAGGCTGGCACTTCCCTGCCTGCATAGGGCATCCAGGTATAAGTTTTGCTGGTGAAAAATAAAACAAAATATATTTTTTTTCTCTTGCTTCAGTCTGACATGGTTAGGCAGAAAACTGCTTCGCAGGTATCCTGAACAGACCAAATATGGGTTTACTTCACCTTGTATTTCTCTTTTTCCTTTTCAAGTTCTTCTCCTTTACCACCCTCATTCCTTTTCAAATAACTCACTTTTGTTTACTCTTTTCTACTGGCCATGGCTTAGCAGACTTTATAACCTTATTTGTTGTTCATGATTTGATTGCTCTGGTAATTTCTATCTTGTTGAGCAACTCTGTTAAGCTACTACTTAGTTTCGTTATGTACAGTTTCCTGCTGTATTTTATATTGTTGTCTTATTAATGGAACTCTGGGTCAGAGCCAGCCCTTTGTGTATACATCACTCCTACCTCATTATCTACAGTAGCCTGTTATTCCTAATATTGCTGTTTTTCAGAGTTTCCACATGTCAGGATTCACCATAACATCCTACGTCATAGTTTAAATGTCTCTATACTGCTGTGATTCTGTCATTTCATTGTTTGGTTATATAGATGAGCAATAGAGGGAAAACAGTAAGTAAAAAAAATTTTTTTAATCTATTTCACAGTCATCATTTTAGAAGCAGTGAACAGCAAATGTGTTGAGTAGCAAAGTTGTAAACATTGTCTGACACATGATGTGGCAACCATTCAACCTAAATGAAATATTTTCTTTGTTTAGCTCATTCACTGGGAGCATAAAAACTAAGTGCATCTTAGGTAAAGAAATTGAACAGATTGGATCCTGTACACAGAGCTTAAAAAGGAATAAAGAGACACAAAATTCTGGAGTTAATAATTGAAATTGATGAGGTTGTTTTATTTCTAGTTATCTCTTGATGTCAAAAGATCTATTTCTTTGCAGGTGTATTAATAACTGATTAAATATGAATAATTGAAAGACAAGACTTCCAATAGAAAAAGAATTGTACATCTAATAATTTAATTAATTTGAAGTTCATTTTATCAAATAAGTAAATTACTCATAAAAGAAGAAGTTATGGACAAAAAATATATGCATTGAATACAGGGCAAAATTGTAACGAACACCAAAACTTAAAGAAGCTCAGTTAACAGACCAGTGATGTCTCATTATTTTTCTTAACATTTAGAGTATTTGTGTTAATGAGCTTTAAAAAATAAAAGTGTTCTGTCTAGGAGCTAATTCAGTACTTCTGATGTAGCACGTAACAGATCTAAAATTCTAAAAGTATGGCTGAAATCCTTCTATAACTCTTCCACTGGTAACAAATCCTGTTTTACAAGCTCAAGCAGAAAATATGTGATGATTGAGTATTCCTTATACAGTTTGTTCTCTTTTATTGTGTCTTGCAAGAAAAGGACTTTAATAGCAACTGAAAGAGCATTGCAAAGTAATGTTTCTTTGAAAGGTGAATGAAAGAAACAATACAGTTGATTTAGGCATTTACATTCAGAGAAATCATGCCTGTGTATATTTTTCCAGCCCTTCACCAGAGTTTCACAAAACAGGATAAAATCTTTCTTCCGTTGCCACAGTGACTAGACCAAATCTAAAGTTGATATAAGGCTTGATCTTGAAGGTCTTTCTTACTTGAATTTTAAATAAGATTTATCAACTAAATCTTGTTCCATCAGATCTTATCAATTTCTTCTGCAGGAAAAAAACTCTTTTGGCTTCATCTGGCTCCACTGACATCACTGGCTTCATTTTAGTGGAGGGTAAATAACAGTTCTTGTCTGAGTCTGCCTCACCTAAATCTCTTGTGTGGCCTTAGCTAAGTACAAACAGCATTGTCTTACCAGCAATAAACCGCTCAGATGTGTCAAACTGTGTAGAAAGGAACTTAAGGCTGAATCACTAGTGTTACTGAAACATTCTCGTTCCATGCTTATGAGCATTCACATTGAACCCATTGTCATCTTGCATAATAGGAATATCACAAATAACCCTTGAAACTGTACTTCACTTCTTCAGTTATTTTTTGTTCTACTGTCTCATAAAAATTCACCCTTAAATTCCAGCAGCATTAGAACTGACTAGGTCTAGCTAAAAACATGACTTCCATATGTGTTCTAGTTAGCACCTTATTCAGGTGAGTTTTTCACTTGTAGGACAAAGCTAATTTGAAAAAGAATCTGTTACAAAGAATTATAGATTTACTCTTTCAGATTTTTATCTCCCTTAGCTCCAGCTTTTTACATGTTTGCTAAAAAAATGATAAGTTTTCTTCTATGTTGATTTTGTTTGTGTTGTGCTTTCAGCTCTAGCCTGGGGTTTTTATGATAGTTTTTGGTTCTGGTTTTTTGTTTGTTTTGTTTTGTTTGGGGTTTTTTTGGTTGTTGTTATTTTTAATAAAAGGAATTATATTACTTCTTTCCCCCTACTAAAACAGGTGAGGAGTTTTAAAGACCTTCTTTGTGTGTAGGGATCCCTTGCAGTGGGATAGTGACAAACACAGATGAGGCAATCAATGTCTTTGCCTTTTTTTTTGCTGGCGAGATGCACAATGATAGGATGAGTGTCAACAGACACAATGTGGAACAATGAAAATACCCACAACATAATAGGGAAAAAAATTATCAAAATAGCAGTCTAACACTGGAAAAGCTTGTCTTGTAGGGTTGAAGAACCTCCATTCTTGAGGCAGTCAAGACTTAGCTTCTGAGTAGAGGTTTGGATGATATCAGAGTTACCTTAATTTTTCTATAATCCTAAGTATCCATGAAAAATAAATAGAAATTTTTAAATTACATGTATTCATAAATTTCTCTCAGTATCACATTGAATATTTGGGATATTGTGCATACAAGTCAGTTATTTTTATAGCTTGCAGATTTTTGGTTTATACTCTGCTCTATCACATCGTATGTATAACACAGAGTCCTCAGACTAAAATCAAGAAACTTTGACTTGCACAGTACAGGAATTTTCAGGGGCAAAATTTGTGTGATTTAGAGAAAAGGGCAAGTACTATGCTCTCTTTGTGATACTTACATTTTTAATGAGTAATATAAAAAAGCTAAAGCTTAAAGGTACTCTTACGGACATGTTAATTTATTTCTGCCTCCAACAGTTAACCACATTATGATCAACTTAAATATCTGTGTTGATACTTTCTTCTCTGATGTGTGGCAGGATATGTTAGCTGGCTGAATACTTTGTAAATTCAGATGAAATCAATACAGAACCAAGAACATAATTTGTTTATTTCCTAGAGAAATAAGTAGATTTTTTCAGTTGTCTTGTTTGTTTGTTTGTTTTTGTTGTTTAAACTGCATAGGATGTTTGCTGAAATTAAGTTGCCTAGTAGCAGAATACATGCATCTTTCACTGAACATTCACTTGATAAAAATGTAAAACTAAAACACCTTTGGCTTGAGCAGAATAACATCCTCTGAGATAATGGTGAATGAGATCAGTAATTTCAGGTAGCCATTATCTATTCCTTTACTTTCTCTTAAAATGATATAAAAAGACATTAAATACCAACTTTTCTATGTGATAACTATCCTGAGGACAATATCACGAAATCATGAAAGGAGGAAGGAAAAATATTCCCCAAAACACTGTGCCTAGCATGTCATTAGTTATCTACGAGATGCAGTTTTAGATCTGGTTCTACCCTTTGGAATCTCTTAACACTCTCTACAGACTGCTCCAGAAGTTAAGATAGGCACTTAGGTCAGTCACTTTGAATGATGGGCTGGGCTAAAGTGTTTAATTTTTAAATAATTACATCCAGAGTACCTCATTGTGGGGTGAGTACTGCAGTTGTGCTATGCTTCCTTCTCTGTTCAGCACATCAGTGTGTGTGTAGCTAACTGAGGCAGCTAACATATGCAGCAGTTTGTGCAGAAAGGCACAAAGCCAGAGCCAGCAG
The DNA here is from genome assembly GCA_035041135.1 of Platyrinchus mystaceus. Lineage (NCBI taxonomy): Eukaryota > Metazoa > Chordata > Aves > Passeriformes > Tyrannidae > Platyrinchus > Platyrinchus mystaceus. Next base: position 72,558,174 of record JAWWLV010000001.1, read on the forward strand.
CTCTGTGCCAAACAGCAGACATGTCCCTAGCTATGGTGCTGACATGTCGCAGGTGACACTGGATGGTTCCCAGCTGCTGTTAGAGCTATTGTCCCTCTGACATCCAAGGCTTGACCCAGACAAATTCTCATAAGGAGGATTCAGATCTACAAATCTCAAGCTGCAGGGAGTGCCTGGGACATCTCAGTGAGGTTAGGCCAGATGGTTTTACAGCTTGTAGCAGCTGTGCAGTTGTCAAGAAGCTGTGCTGCCAAATGAAAGAGCTGCACGAAGAGGTCATCAGACTGAGCAGCATCAAAGATGAAAATAAAGCAGTCGAATGGCTTTTTTCTGAGAGACTGTAGCTTCAAGAGCTCAAAATTCCAGCTGTAGAAGAGGGACAGACAGAGCCTGTGCCTGTCAGGGTGTGTGACATCCCACCCTTAAGGGGACGGGAGCACCCAAGAATTGTAGCTGCTTATGGTCGTAAGAAACCACAGAAGTCAGAGGGTCTGCAAAAGCTTACAAACTTTCATTAGTGAGGGAGGGAGGGAGGGAGGGAGGCAGAGGAGGGGAGGAGATGGCTATCCAGCTATCAGTGTTTGAGACATACGCATTAGCCCTTTATCTTCTGGGCTTCTATAGGGTGGCAAATGACAACTCCCATGATGGTAAAGCTGGCACCAGGAAGATGACTTCTGCTACTCCTAGACTTGTACTTACAGAATATGTTCACTGCCCTCATAGCTGATGAGGAACTGAGGTCACTCTAAAACCAAAAATCAGAGCCAGTTGAGCCTGAGCTACAGAGGAGCATCAGGAGGAAGTACAGAGTGTTAGTAGTGGGAGGCACCTTACTGTAGGCAATGGGGTTTCCCACCTCCCACCTTATCTGTGATGCGGGTGGTGAGAGACAGGAACAAGTTGCCCAGAGAAGTTGTGGATGCCCCACCACTGGTAATATTCGAAGTCAGGTTGGATGGGGCTTTGAGCAATCTCATGCAGCAAAAGATGTCCCCAGCCATGGTGGGGGAATAGAACTAGGTAATCCTGGAAGATCCTTTCCAAATTAAACTAACTTATTATTCTATGATTTTTGATTGGTGTTTGAGTGACCCTCTATCAAATGTAGACAACACATTATTATGTCTGCTGTAAAATGTTGCTGTTATGAAGTTAAGGCAAGCAGACATGCAAAATGTGGGATCAAAGTGTTCTCCATACCTTGCTGTATAGTAGATGACTTGATTATCATCAGTATTGCAAAACACATTTTCCACTGCTGGTGCATGTTATGGCAGATGTTCATCATACAACATATTTTATTTTAACTTACTCTGCTATTACTATTTATTCAACTATTCTAAAACGAGAGAGAGAGAATGATTCATTTTACATTGTTAGGGTTCATTTTATGGAACCTACCACTAGATTAGAAATTAACTCCTGTTCTCCATCTACTTTAAAGTAATAATTTCTAGCTAAGGTAAAGTAAACAATATCCAGAGTAGACTACACCATTATAACAGCTAGTAGACATACATGAAGTTAAAAAAAAAACCAACAAACCAGACTTAATCTACTTCCATTAAAATTTAATCAGAAATACACCTCACACCTTTCTCAAGCTCAATTTCTATATATTTTTCCTGTGACTCACCTACTGTATAAAATCTGCTTGAAGCTACTTTTTTTTTTTTTCTTAGACATAGTGAGTCAAATTTAGTTATCTAAACATAATTACCTAGTGGCAATTTAGACAAATACCTAAACTATCAATCTAGGGCTGGCACTTGGAACACAAAACATATGTGAAGCCATTTCCTTTGACAGTGGCAGTTAGAAGACAAGCAAGATGAGCCAACAGAGCTCAAATGGCTTCAGAAGGTGCATATCTAATAGGTGCATAATTGTTGACAGGTGATTCCATCAGTTTTCCAGTATTTTTAGTAGTTAGTTACTTTTGCTTTAGTTCTATGAGCAAAGTTAGAGTAATACTCTTTGTTACACCGAGCATGATCACCTGTTTTAAAGGATTATCAGCTCCTGGCATCTGCAGGTAACTACTGTATCCTGCTGTTTTTACCTTTCTGTGGAGGCAGATCAGCATTTGCAGATATTTCAAAATGGCAGTATACCCTCTGAGAATGCAAACAATGTGAGATGTTACTGCAGACACAGCTGCTTGTTTTGAACTATAATGCATGGTTTTTGTGTCAAAGTGATAATGTTCTTTAGAACATTTCCTCTCAGCTCTCCAACTCATCAGAACACTTCTCTAACCAGCCTCCAAAAATTGTCAGCCATACCTCTTTCAGTACATTTGCATTATATCTTCTTTCACAGGCATTCACTTAAAACACAGGATGCAGAGTGTGCAATTAACAACTCATTGCTTGAAACTGAATTAAGAGAGTAAAATTCCCTTTCTGTTCCACTATATGTGACAGACATCTGGCACCAGGAAGTGTCACCAGAGTTCATCTGGCATCATCAAATTGTCTCTTGGAGAATCAAAACATTCCTCTTACTATTTCAGGATTCATCATTGTCTGTATGACATAAATATCTATTTCATGTAGTATTCAGTCTGCTCTCTGGACACTGCACTTTCTTCCAGAATGACTAAATACCTATTTCGTCTGAATTCTGTTACTTCGGGTCTCTTTACTATAAAACAATCGGGTCAGCATTCAGAAGTCATATACAAAATTGCATAGTATAATCCTGGTGCAAAAAGTGTCAGTAGAAAGAATCTGACTAAGAGGACTTTGCTCAGCATCTGTCCAGACCATATAAAAATATTAGCAGTGTTGGAGAGAGTATTTGTTTAATTTTTATTTTTCATTATAGATTCATGTGAAACCGAATGCTCAGTTTGGTTAATTCTCAAACTGTCTCAAACATATAGAACAAGAAATAATTTCTTTTTGGTGAAAAGGAAAAAGTATCAGGTAAAATCTTTGCTGAGCTGGAAACCAGAGAAGAACATTTCTAAGGAGGTGAGAGAACAGGCAGAATTGGAGCTGCCTGCGAACCAAAAATGTCACCTATTCATTCAGTTCATGAGAGGGAAAATGGATTGCATAACTGCACGCTGATCTGAAAATACCTTTCAGATTCTTCAATTAAAGCACAGGAAGGTAAGGCTTGCCTCTGTTAGCACCTATTAGCTACCTAGAGGTGGTTTCTCAGTGAGCCATTGTTCCAGTCTGAATGCAGAGGCATTTAACTGATTATGAATTGTAAAAAGAGTTTATGCATCTCACACAAACTTCCATATTACACTGTAGGTGGTTGGTTACACTTAAAAGTCAAAACTTAAAAAAAGTTAACATTTTCAGACACAGTCATTCATTAAATCTTGTCATTATCTATAGAGCATAAAGAACTGAAAGCTTCTTCATTGGCCCAACTCATTACTGTTTCCAAACCTCTCATCACAGCAGAAAGTAGCTATAGAAGTTATAAAAGTCTTTAGTGTGGTAGATTTTGCATGTGATTTCATATTGTATGTAATGACTTATATTACCTTAAAAAATACATTTAAACACATGAACTTCCTTATTTTATATGTCTTTATTAAATTTTCTTTTAGAAGTCAGCAGTGTTAGGATATAGAGTTATATTTCAATCACAGCAGGACAAATTACTGATTAGAAAATGAATCTGCTAGCTTGGGCAAATGACAGGAAGAGAATTGTGAGAAACCAGCAGAAATGTTTGATAGAGGAAATTATGATTAAAAAGTTCTTTAAAGTGAACTTTTAAGTGTCCTTTTCATTAAAAGGAACTTCAGAAGCTGACCATTTCCATGCATTGTTAGTTCTCTTGGATGACTCTTGTGACGCCAGCCATGAAAAAAGAACTGAATGCTTGTGCCATGCAAAGAGGAGACCATTTGTGGAAGTCTGACCTAGAGGCCTCAAACCCTCAGCTCCAAACTTCCAGAGTGACCATAAAAAATTGTTGGGGAAACCTTTGTTTCCCCAGCCAATGGAATCCTGAAAACAATTATATTATTCAGAAGAGACTACAAATGGGCTAGGTATTTAGAAACACTGAATCATAAACTGGTTTTATTGGAAGGGACCTTAAAGACCATGTAGTTCCAAACCCCTTGCCATAGGTAGAGACAACTTCCACTAGACCAGCTTGCTCAAATTACCATCCAATCTGGTCTTGTACACTTCCAGTGATGGGTTGTCCACAGCTTCTCTAGGCAACCTATTCCTATGTCTCACCACATTCACAGGGAAGAATTTCTTTCTCGGATCTAGTTTAAATCTATCCTCTTTCTGTTTAAGGCCATTACCCCTACTTCTGTTACTACATACACTTTTAGAAAGTCCCTCTCCAGCTTTCATGTAGGCCCCTTTAGGTACTGAAAAGCTGACAGAAGGTGAACCCAGAGCCTTCTCTTCTCCAGGCTGAACAACTGCAACTGTGTCAGCCTGTGTTCATAGGAGAGGTGCTCCAGCTCACTGACACTCTTCAGGGATCTCCTCTTTATTCACTTCAGCAGTTCCATATTCTTCTTATTTTGGGTGTCCCAAAGTTGGATGCCGTGCTCCTGGTGGGATCTCATAAGAGAATAGGGGAAGAGTCTCCTCCTTTGCGCTGCTGGTCACACTTCTTTTGATGAAATGGTTGGTTTTCTGGGATGCAATCACACGTTTCTGGGTCATGTTGAGCTTCTAGTCAACAAACACCCCAAGTCCTTCTTCTCCCCAGAGCTGCTCCTTAATCCATTGTTCACCAGCCTGTACTTGTGCTTGACATTGTCCAGAATCAGGTGCAGGAGCTCACAGCTGAATTTCTTGAACCTCATAAGGGCAAAAGCCACTCTTTTTTGGTGAGAACAAGGTCCAGTGTAGTACCTCCCTTTTTTAGCTCCTCTACTCCTTGGAGAGATACATTATCATCAATGCAGTCTAGGAACCTTATGTATTGCTTATATCCTGCATTGTTTTCCCTTGAACAGATATTGGGGTGCTTGGAGTCCCCTGTGAGGATAAGGGCTTGTGAACAGAAGAAATCTGGGAATAGAAGAGTGACATAAGTACCACCATGGAAATGACGGGTGGTAACAAAGAAACCATTTGACCACAGCCAATAGTGACCTTACTGCTTGTCATGCCATTACGTGCTACAAACTTTGATATATCCAAGACTTCTCAAATACCAAACACTATCTTCTCCATCAAATGCTGCAGTGGAGATGGAGACAGTGCAATATACAGCTTAGAAAATATGCAACAATGGGATTGGCCAAACTAGAGTTTCAAGGCTAGGCAATATGTAGAAGGGTGCAGGTTTGTTAATTTGGACAGGGTATTTCTACATGAAACTTCTGAAATGTTTGTACATAGACCAGAACAATTCTGCACTTAGGATTTAAACTAGCTGTTTGAACCTGTTGTTTATGTTGAGGTCTGTCTTGAAGCCATCAGCATGCATGGCTCCCTATATTTTTTCTGTATATGTTTAAGCAGTGTGAACACAGAGAATTTATTGGACTTGATCAGTAATCTACAAAGTAAAAAGAAATTTGTTTTGGTCAAACTTTCCATCTGGCTGTGTGTAAAAATCTCTGGAGATTGGATACACAGTACCCTAGATCTATTTTTCATTCTGAAATTTTAGAACTAGGGTTATTTAACTGATATAAATAACAGAGGCAATAGACTCTGCTGGAAGTCTTACAGTGCTGAGGGATCTGACATCCAGAACTATTTTACAGTGCAATTTTTTTACAGAACTATTTTACAGAACTATTTTACAGTGCTGCATGGCCAAGTGGGGTGGTCAGTGCACAATAAGATTTTATTTTTTGAGTTATACTGTTTTTATTTATTTGTTTTATATTAATATGTGTGCTGCCATCCTGACAGAGCTTTAAAAAATACTGGGGAGGTTTTTTTGCCAAATGACAGTGTTTCAATGTTGAATTTTATTGTACTGTTAAGGTTATTTGGAAAAAAAAATAAAGGTTAGATTTGTCAGACATTTGTTAGACTTTCACAGATATAAATGATACTGCTGTGCCTGCCTGTTGTCAGACTGTGCAGCCTACAGACTGCTGTACAGGCCTGGGGAATATTTACAATGGGAGTAGGTCTTGGCAGTTAAACTACCTTAAAAAAATAAATAGATTGTCTAAGAATTTATGTGACACTTGTAAGGCCTGCATGGGAAAGTTTCATGAATATAAAGGTTGGACAAAAAGGTATCTGTTATAAACAGGTCTTAAATATAAACTAGCTCAAGTGGTTCACACCCATCATCAAAAAAACAGAAACAGAAAAAAAAAATTTCTGTAATTTGGAATATATGTACAAACTGGGGCATAAATTCTGAATTACAGCATAACTCTGGACTTGGCACCAAAATCACAATGGGATGAAAAAGAAGGCATGAAAGGAAAACTGAAGAAGAATGAGAGCTTAAAGGTGACACGTTTTACGGCCTTTATTGTGCTGCATATGGATGCAAAGTTTAGCGGTTACAGTTGCATAAGTGTGTAACACCAAGGGCTATGCTGACTACTTTTTAGTTGGACAGCTTTTGAAAGAAATGTGTGAAAGATGTGTAGCAAAGGATGCAAGATGATGAATTCATGTGTGTGTAAGTTCCCACCCTTGAGTATATATTTCATAGGCTTTAAACTGGCTGCAAAAATAAGCAGCTTTTCCTAAGCACTGGGATTTGAGGGTTGAAAAGTTATTTCTCCAGTTTCTTCAATACTACTGAAAATCAAAACTGTGCAAGTTCTCACCCACAAGCAGAATATTATGGAGTGGATAGCTTGGGGAGGGATAGAAATTTTTTCCACAGCCCACAATTAGTATAGAGAAGGTTCTTCACTTGCAAATAGAACCAAGTTACTACTGTCAACAAGAAATGAAACTTTGAGGGAAACCTGTAGTTTACACAGGAATGAGGTTACGGTGCTGATTTTTAGTACATTCAGTGAGAAAGAAGGTGATGAAAACATGTAGCTAGATCAGTCTACAGATCCCTTTTAGTATCCTATGCTGGTTTCTTCTTGTATGGTCGTGTACTCATTTATGTTCTGTAAACAGTATAGCCCTCCTGTCCCTCCAGCTGGCTAAAACTGAGGAGGATAAAATCTTTTATTTTCTGTGTTCAATACCTGTACTAGGTGCACATGCCCTGATTTTGGTACCTGGAGGTCTATAAGGAAGGTCTCTGCATGGAGAGTTTGGGGCTGCCCTGTGCAGAATACTACTTGTTCCAGCTGGCTCCAGTGGACCCGGTGCAGAGCACAGCTGAGCCCCTCAGCCAAGGTAATGAACACTTGAGGAAAGAGTATTTGAGAAAAGGCAAAAAATGCCACACAAGAAGAGGAAGAAAAGAAAAAAATGAGAAACACTAGGGGAAAGCATATTAAGAAATGTTAAATTGTGCCCAACAGAGAGGAAGGAGGGGGAAAAAAATGTAAGAAACAACTCTGCAGACACTAAAGTCAGGGAGGAAGGAGGTGGAGATTTCCCTGAAGCCTATGGTAAAGATGAAGGACATGGTGGAGCAGATCTTGAAGGACTGTCTCCCATGGGATGAGCCCCACACTGGAGCAGAGGAAGAGTGTGAGGACCAAGGAGCAGCAGAGACAAACCATTATAAATCACCAAAACCCCCATTCTCCATCCCCCTGCGCTGCTCAGCAGGAAGGATGCACCAATAATTTCAGTAGCTTGAAAGGTATTTCACATCTGTACCAAATATTACCCTGGACCACATCAGAGTATGTAAAAAGTCAGAGCTTTAATATTACATCTATGCAGGAGAGTGAACAGACCATTGTAATGAAATCAGATGGGGACCTTGAAGAATTTTTATAAACAAAATACCTGCATTGCTGAATCCTAGTGTTGTTCTCTTTAGTGGCAAAACTAGTCTACTTATATTATAAAAAAAAGCCTGGATGAAAGATTATTCCTAGAAATTTAACAGCTTGTAGTCCTTCAACAGCAAAATAAAACAATATCCTCCTGGGAACCATGAAATTATACCTGACAATTTGACAACTCGACAACCTATTTTTGTACACTCAAAGTAAAAATGTATCCACTTCATGGTCTTTTCCCCATGGTTTCTGTCAGGGTAAATGACAATCTATTCTTCTTCTGCTGCACCTGTGCTGAAACCCTTCAGAGGTGCTGCATCTACAGACATAATGCATGGATATATATAATACTGCTGAACTAAAGAAGGCTCTCGAGAGTATACACAGAGTTTGTGAAATCTATGAAGTTTTGCATTTTGAAGAGATTCCAAAATGTTTGCTTGTGGATTTTGGGTGGATTTTCCTTTTTGTATTGTTTTTTTGTTTTAGATTACTTAAACCTGTACTTCCATCAGAAGCAGAAATCTTCAAGTTACGCTGGCTGGTACTCAGACGCAGAGTACCAGCACGGTGCATCACCAATGCATCAGTGATCTCCAGCAGAAAGAAGGATTTGCTCTGCAGCCTTGGTGCATAAAGAAAAACCCCACAAAACCAAAAATTGCCTAAGTGTTTTAAACTTTTCTGTGGGATTTTTTTCAGGGATTCAATTTTCCACAGAGCATCATGATAATAAAACCAGGTGATCTGTATGGTTCCCTCTTTAATTTGGTTTATGATGCAACATGTTGCAATTTGCTTGATGAGTATGATGATGGCCACTGTCTTCTGGAAACATGGCAAAGGACGATAACGCTGGAATGAAAACTAACATTTTTACAGCATCCTTCGCCATTTCATGTGCACACTTACAGCTTTATAACTTCACAGATGCCCTTCAGGATTGTTATTTTTATCACAATACATGTGATATTTGTGAGCTGAAAAGCTGATTTTTTTAAAGTTAAATGCACCTCTATAAACAAAAAGAACAGACTAAAGAGGGGCCTTACACGGAATGAAAATGTTAATAGACTCCTCTACAGCTTTTCATAACGGGCTTTCAATGTCCGTGGTTGGAGACCTGACTGGAGAACACTAATCTCTTGCTATTTTGTTTTGTCTCACAAAGTTAAGATTGCCTTCTACAATGAAACAAACCTGGGTTGATGAGGGGAGAGCAGTTTACTTCAACTTCAGCAAGGCTTTTGACACTGTCTCTCACAAGATCTTCAAAACAAACTCAGGAAGTGTGGACTGGAAGACTGTACAGTGAGGTGGAGTGAGAACTGGCTGAAGACAGGCCTGTCAGTAGTGGTTTCCTCCAAGGTTCCATATTCCCTGTATTGTTTAACTTATTCATCACTGGCTTGGCTTAAGGGGTAGATATTTTCTCAGCAAGCTCACTGATGACACAAAGTTGGGAGGAGTAATCAAAACCCCAGAGTGTTGTGCAGCCCTTCAGAAGGACCTCGACAGGTTGGAGAGATGAGCAGAGAAGTATTACTTGAAATTTCACAAAAGGAAGTGCAGAGTCCTGCATGTGGGGAAGAATAACCCAGGCAGCAGTACAGGGTGGGGGCCAACCTGCTGAAAAGCAGCTCTGAGGAGAAGGACCCAGGGATCCTAGTGGAAAACAAGCTAGCAGTGTGTCCTTGCGGCCAAGAAGGACAACGATATCCCAGGGTGCATTAGGAAGAGCATCACCAGCAGGTCAAGGGAGGTGATCCTGCCCCTCTACTCATCTCTGGTGAGGCTGCATCTGGACTGTGGTGCCCACTTCTGCCTCAGCACAAGAGAGACATGGAGCTCCTGGAGCAGATCCAGCAGAGGGCAACAAAAATGATCAAAGGACTGGAGTGTTTCTGGCAGCGGTAACACATTTGACAGTGGAGTACCAGGAGAGGGTCTCTCTTATGCTGTTGGCGTATGTCCCTGAACACATATGCCACCCTCCAATCCAGCAGGCCACTCAGTGGAGAGCCCCCATAATGGGACACTGACAGACTGGTTGGGCACAAGGGTCTCAGCTTTCCTGGGGTGCTGACAGACCAATCAAAAAGAAAGGGTTTGAAAAAATCATCTCCCTTTTCATATAACAGTAGTTATTACTAATCATAGAATCATTTGGGTTGGAAAAGAGCTCTAAGATCATTGAGGTCTACCATTAATCTAACATTGCCAAGTCCACCACTAAACCCTGTTCCCAAGTGCCTCATCAACACATCTTTTAAATAACTCCGGGGGTAGTGACTCAGCCATTTCCCCAGGCAGCCTGTTCCAATTCTTATAACACTTTTGGTGTTGTCACTAACATTTTTCTAAACTCCCATGGTGCAACTTGAGGCTGCTTTGCTTTAGGAAACCCCTTTGTGCACTGTGCTAGAGTACTTAGCTCTGCATCATGCTGGCACCAGAGCTGCTCAACTCAGCAGCTTATTATGCTTATAAGCAGAAATGATAGCACAGTTATAACTCTTCTGACATTGTAAGTATTCACAAGGTATTACAATCAAGGATTTAAAATTTACATATTTGCATATTTACAGAATTTTCTTTTATGAAATGACACTTTCAATCGTTCTAATTGGAAACACTTGTACATATATGAGAGTAATAGAACACAAATTGGCTCATATGCAAAAGTCTTCATAATATAAAATATAACCCCCAAACCAGTGTTATATTTCTGGTGCACAAATCTATTATGACTAATTAATTTTTTAATTATTTATTATTTTGTTGCAATTTTTTATAATAAAAATGAAATTAAAAAATACTCAGGTTAAACATAGCTATCTGAGGCATAAAATTAATGCCATGAATATGTTACATATTCTTGTTTAATTGCTTCCATTTACTAGTAATCATTGAAATTTTAAATTCAAAATGGAACAATCAAATGCAATGAACTAGAACTGTGTGGTCCTGTGGCCTACTTTCCAGTGGCTTAAAATAAACAACTAAAGTCACTGAAATGGGATTATAGATATGAGCTCAAATTTTTTATTAAAGGATTCTACATTCTCAGCTCCATTTCTATTGCTGTTTCTGTTTTCTTTACAGAAAGAACTCCAATTTTCCTCCATATTTGCTTACAATATTAGTTATTATTCCCCCTCCTAGACAGAAACAATATCATTTTCAGAATATCTTGAGTGTAGCATAACCACTGTAATAATTCTGTGATGATACTTCTTTTATTGACAGGCACAAGCTTTTCTAACTAGATAAACACTAAGTAATTGAGATACTATTTTCCTATATCTTGATGTAAATTTTTTAGAAAACAAAGGCTTATCATAAATTATGTTAGGTTACTCATTTCAAAGATAAAGTTTATATCTCGTTTCAATTTAATAACCAGTTTCTATCAGCCATGTTATACTTTCAGCTGACATTTATGCCTTTCTGTGTAGATTCTGTTTGGGACTAAAAAGCTCTCTTGCTATTATTTTTTTCCTAAATTCTTCTTGTCCATGATGAATTTTAAAATAATTAACAATATCAGATACATAAAAATCAATCATGTTATCTCCTTGCTTCCCTGGTTTTGCATATCTGTCTGTCTATGACCATCTGTTATTTCGTATATTACACTTGGATTTAAAATTCTCTCAAGCTAGGAGTATCTTTGTTTTGTCTCTCTGCTTTAACTACTATAACAAATTCTGGTTTTTATTTTCATCAAGCATCTATTATTAGTCTTCATTTATATTTCAATACTGTCTCCCATAGGATCCTTCTGGACAAATGTCCAGCACACAGCTGGATAAACACATCGTGTGGTGGGTGAGCAATTGGCTCACGGGTCAAACACAGAAGGTAATAGTGAATAGGGGAACATCAACCTGGTGACCTGTAACTAATGGGGTTCCACAGGGCTCCATCTTGGGCCCTGTGCTCTTCAACATCTTCATAAATGACTTGGAAACAGGACTGGAATGGATTAACATTCTGTTAATTGTCAAGACTGAGGGTCTCCTGTATGTGTTAAGAGACAGATATTTAAGTTCTTGGATCACAACCTGCCCAAAATTTAGCTACCTGAAACTTAGACTAGCAGGAGCAAAGCTTAAGCACTCAAGTTTCCTATAAGGTAATGGAGATAAATACTTAGAAGAACTTGTAGAACATATGCCACTGTAAAGTACTGTGGATTTAAGTTGTCTGTGTTACCTCTGCACTTTTATGTATATAATAATAAGACAGTTTATAATCCTGGTTTAGAATAGCATTTTTCTAACTGTTAGGCATCTAAGACTGGATAGGAAGAGTCTGTAGGAAGATCATAATGAGTAATGATTGTTATATATGCCTCTTGTTCCATCTACTAGATTATTACTTCACACGTATCACTAGAATGATAATCAGGATAAGCAACAAGTAACCTTGTGTTATTTGAAAAAAAAAAAGAAAAATAAATATAATTTTAAATATGTCATTTTTTTTTTTTTTTTCAGAAATAGCTCACCTAAATTTAGTTGTCTGTAATGAAAACATCTGGGGGAGTTGGCTAGGTCTTTATTGACAGTGCATGGATGGACACTTTTATTACATAGTTCATAATGTTTTCAGATGTCTATTTCATATTAGATGTACTATGTCTTAAAACTGCATATTTCCATCCATCTCTGTAAAGGATACTTTCAGTGATTATTTCAGACCTAGATATCTACTCCACAGAAATTTACTGTCATATCACCCACCTTCCCTGTAGTCACTGTAAATGTAAATAAACTCAGAACCTGCTCAATGGGAAACAACAAAAAAGTTTTGGTTTGTCGTACTTTGTTTTTTGGGGGTTGTTTTAATAGTGGGCAAGCACCTTTAAAAGATTACAGTTCTCTTTTCTCAACAGTAAAATCTCATACTTTTGAGAGAAGTCTTTAGAAAAGAAGAACCTTCACTGGCACTGTAAAAGACAACAAATGAGTAATACAAATGTAAAGAGGCCTCACTTCAGCCACTGAACAATGCTGAAATCAAGTTATGGTGGTAAAAAGCAATTCAGAAGAGCATTACCTGTCATAAGTGCATTCAAGGACTTTGGGCTACATTTCTTACATCAAACTATGCAAGGCATTTAAAAAATGTGGACAAAAAACCACTGAGGCTAATAGAAGAGTACCAAAGGGATGATCACATGGGTATGTACATTATATGTTTATAGGACTTTTTATGTCACTCTAAGTGAAAATAATGTATTGTATATTACAGAGAAGACTGTTCTTAAGCTAAATTTGTTTTCATTATGTTGCTCTTATTTTCTCTGCATTACCTATGCTATCTAAGTATTTATTTAAGGCCACTGAGTTCTTCTGAATCAATAATTTCTGTATTCTATGTGCAAAATTTAAAGTACAGAGGACTTTGTGAAGGAAGAGTAATGAAAGTAATACTACAACAAAAATAATAGATTGAAATTTCTCCATATAGTAAATTTCTCTCTTGGAGCTTTTACTATGTTTCCATACATCCTTGATCAGTTTTTTTAAAACCAGTTTACCAGTGCACATTATCACACATAGTTTAAATCCCAGCTCTCCTCAGCGCTAAATTACACAAAAGCAAAACATAATTTTTAGTAAAAGTATAGCAAAAGAATAAATTAGGCCCCAATCTGAAAAGTAAGCCTGCTTTAAAAATCACAGCATTGAAATTACTTGGGAGATCCTGAATGCCATCTCTGTACACAGAGGAAAGGATGAACAGGATTGCTCCATCTTAGGACTGGAAGACTTCTGATGTTACTTGTTTCACACCCCTTTCTTTATACTCTTCAATCCCTGTTGACCTTCTTTCTTAAAAACAGAAAAAGACAACTCTAAATCTGAACTTTCACCTGTCAGGTATGACAAACTGCACAGATGCAATAAAGAACTTAGTCCTCTGAGTTTACTGATACTCCAGTTTAAATGTAACAAATTATAACAAATTCCCCTTCTCTCACAACGTGTCCTTAATAACATTTTGCAGAAGGAAAATGTTTTAAGACCTTGAAAATGACATCTTCTAATGTCAAATTTAATAAAACTAGTATGACTACCCTATAATCATAGAAGATAATTAAGTTAATTGTAGTACCTGAACTAATGAGTTCCAAGTTCCCTCTCTTATTATATATAAAACTTTCAGGACACGCTTTTATATGAAATAAAATAGACAGGACTCAGCCTAATTTCCTGAATTATATATTGTGCTTTTTTCTTGGTTCTTTTAATCATAAATGCCAGCATATAGCCATTTAATTAAAGAATGTGTTTTCCTTGCAAGGTTAGATGTGTGAACTCAGTAGCCTCTGAGTCTTCTTACTGCTCTGTGTCCTGTATTTCTAAAATATCTCTGGATAAAAAGACAAAATGCTTATTCTTAAAAAAAAACAAACAAAACCCCCAAACAAACAAAACCATAAAAAAACCAAACCAAGTAACTAAGCAACCAAAAAAAAAAAAAAGCAACCAAAAAAAAAAAAAAAACCAAACACACCACCACAAACAAAATCCAAAAACCCCAAAAATCCTCACCACCACTGTTAAAGGTCTGAATATTTCTGAAAACTTTCTGTGTAAAAATAACTCTCTTAGAATATGTGCATGAGATGAATTTTTGTGCAATATAATTTTGGTTAAATATAGCGGGGTTTTTGCACTTGTTGCTCTACACCGTTGCATGTTTGATGTGCTAGACATATTATAAGTGCATTCCAGCAGCATAGAGAGAGTTAGGAAAGAAATCTCAGTTTCAAGGTTTTGTATTATTATTCAGATTACTGTTTTTCAGTCTGTAGCTTTTGACTCTGCAAGGGTTCTAGTCTACTAGTCTGTGAAAGATGACTAGACAAAAAAGATACAGTGTTATGAGTAAGGCAGTAAAGGACTATTTAAAGGAGAGAAACTGAAATGGTTTATGGCTTAAACATTGTTAAGCCTGAAAGACTTTTGTCTACTGTAGCAAACTGTGCAAACAAGCAACTGCTCGTGGAAGTCCACCCCTCCCCGAATATGCCTCCTAATTTGGACTGTGATGGGAACTTGAAATATGGTAAAGGTGGTCATATAGTCCAATTATCCCAGGAGAAAAATGTATCCACAAGTGTGAGACACTGGAACGTCAATCATAGAATCATAGAATCATAGAATCATAGAATCATAGAATCAACCAGCTTGGAAAAGACCTCTGAGATCATCAAGTCCAACCCTTGATCCAATACCACTATGGTTACTAGACCATGGCACTGAGTGTCACATGCAGTCTCATGTTAAAAACCTCCAGGGATGGTGAATCCACCACCGAATGGCTCACACAATCAGGGTGCAAGCTGATGATATGTAAAGTAACTACCCAGCTGCTGAAGGCATGCACACCTGACACCTCAGGCTAAAAGGTGGGGGTTGAAAAAGATAAAGAGAGAGGCAAATCCTTTGAGGTTGGGTAGTGTTTCTTTGTCCTTACACAAATGACTCAGCTGTGATAACTCCCCTCTAGGGAAGCACCAATCCATATGGAACAATCCATATAGAACAATCCATATGTAGCCTGAAGATATTCATCTCTGCTAATGGGCCATAATGATTCCTAATGGACTCAACTATGCTGATATAACAGGTAGCTGAAATCTGGGTTTCTTTCCTCCACAGTGTGGGTCGCACCAGTCCTAGTTCCATTTCCATCTGAGGAACCATTTCCGACGGCTGAGGGTGGATGGGGAGGGGGAAACTCCAGTGCCAGGGGTTTCTTCGGTCCCGGCCACAT
>JAWWLV010000001.1:72579994-72592494 GCA_035041135.1 Platyrinchus mystaceus
CTTCCCCCTATTTTGAGTCTTGTGTGTTTTGTCTGGAAAACCCATCTCACACCGGGTTAAAACTGGGGAGGGAGGCCCTGAACTCGGAATTGGATTTTTAGGGCTCTCAAACCATGACACACCTTCAAAGGAGCAAAGCTGAAGGAAGCTGCAGAATGGCTAAATCAAACAGGAATAAACACCTCAGTATTACTGGGTACGTGCAGATTTACAGAAACTGAGCATAATGAGAATGGCTGATATCTCATGAAATAGTAGATGTGACATTTCAAACTGGAATGGATGTTGTGATTGATGTACTTGACAGATCAAATTATTTCATTTCTCAGTTGTCTAAATAGCGTCCTGTTTGACTACTTCTGCTTAGAGCAAATTATCCATTTTCTTTTGAAGTGCAGAAGCGTGTGGTGTATTTGGTGCTGATTACACGAAAAAGGGAAATGGTGAGACTGGACATAAGATGAAAGGTTGACCTGCACAAGTGCTTAGTCTTCTTTGAAATACTTTAAGCTTCTTGAGAGGTTAAATGAGGGTTGGTGAACCTGAAACTCTTTAGGAGAGGAAAGTGAAGAGCAGGCTATAGGACTTCTCAAGTGGTACCATAAACTTATGCTTAATCAGTTGACTTAGGCCATGACAATTTTCTGGACTACTTTTCATTGACATCAACAAATATTGTGCTAGGCATTTGGCATTAGGTATTTGGCTCACATGTGGATAACTCCATGCATGTATGTCTGACTGTGGAAAACTTTGACAAAAATTGTTTATGAGTAAACAGCGATCAGATGTCTTATCAGCTGTTTCAATAACTGCGTTGTGAATCACAAGTGGAAACTGCTTTGGAAAACAAAGAGGTACTCATGGACACCATGGAAAAGTTGAAACAATTTTTAATTTATATCTGTGAAGAGTTCTTTTAGATTTTACGGTCAATGAAACAACCTTGGGAAATTTCTGACAAATTTGCCTTCACAGTATGCATTCAACCTTTGTTCCTGATGCATACTTTACCTCCCTTAAAGCTCAATGGCAGTCATTCACAGATATATCTGCTCATTTAGATGTCACTATATAATGCATGCATTCCATACAGTAGGTCCCAGGCTGTAGTTCTCTAGTAAATATTAGGAAGGGAGAGATTAAGATTAATCATATGATACCCTTATTACCATGGATACCTGCAACATCGTTTTTTGAGTTAAAGCAGAGTGAAGTGTCTTGTGAAGTAATGCCCGCAGGTCAATGACTTGACTGAATTTTAATTGTCAGGGCATGTTTTGGGAAGATATTCCAATTTATCATTTGCAGCTGGCTCATATTCATGGGACTGAGCCCCTGAGCAACATGTATATGCATATTAGCCCCACTCAACAACATCTATCATACGTGGCAGGGCATTCATTGTGTTGCCTGTGGTTCTGCCTGCACCAGGTGTATGCCAAGATTGCTATGTACAAGTTCATCCCAAGGAATATGGCTTATACCAGACTTTTTGGAAATTTTACTGCAAATTTTTGATGTTGGTTTCTGTTTTTTTAACAGATGGTACTAGACTGTTACAGAGTTGAAGTTGCATATGGGATAAGCAAAAACTTGCCATGTGTTCTGTTGCTTGTTGAAGCTCTTAGCTTGTCAGGCCTCTGTAATTGCTTTCTCAAGCAATTGACACCTGAGTGTCAAGGTAAAGACTTTTCTGACGTGCAATGATCTGTGATGCCATAAACTATATGACCCTGTGTCATCTTGTACTGAAGACTGCAAACAAAGGTGGCAAGATTTGCTATGATTTAATGCACAGGAAAAAATTTCCACATATTCAAACACTGTATAAATCAGTCATATGTGTAAAGAAACAAAAGAAGTAATTAATGAGATTAAGAAATATTAGAAAGGGATAAAATAGCAAACACAATCTCACCAAAAACAGCAGCATATGATTATTCTTTTATCTGAGACATTCGGGTGAAGATATAATTTGATATTTTCTGTCTGTGACTCCATCAGATACAAAGGAGCTAATTTGCTGTTCTTCTGGTTTTCTTCTGTCTTTCTTGAAATAGTCCAGTCTCAGGCTTATCATTATCAACCTTCTAAGTAAATTGGCTTGGAATAAATATCTCTGTTGAGACGTTGTTTGTGACCATTGCTTTCCACATACCTTTCCTCACAAATGTTAGAGCTTAATGTTAAACATGTACAGTGTTTTCAGGGTTTCCATGATCCCACTTTGCCAGAAAATTTAGAATGATTGTATTATTTCAGCAAAAGCTAAGTGTACAGCTCTGATCTGCAGTGTGCTTAATTCTTTCTCAGCAAACCATCATATTAAGATGAACATTTCCCGAACAAGTAAAAAAAAGCATTGCAACTTAATGACCCATATATTTACTCTCTAATAATAGCGCATAAATTGTGTCACTTCACAGGCTCTAACTGCTACAGCTTTGTGCAACTTCATTTCCTTTCTCACCACTGATGAGTGCAGAAGTATTGACTAAGGAAGTCAATTAAGAGCTGATTTTCTAATCATGATTTTATTATACAATAAAAATAGTAAATTAAAAAAAAATAAAGAATGTACACTAAATTTATGGTAATGGGGATCTCACAACATGTAGGGCTTCCAAGCAATATATTTATCTCATTACTGAGTTAAAGAGATCTTTTTTTCCCTACTGTTTTGTCAGGAGGTAGTTGATCATGCAGAAGCAGAGTAGAGAAGGCGTGTGATCCTCTCATCTTCATCATCAATCAGCTAGGAAAAAAAACGGAAGCGCAACCCTTTCTTTCTATAAACCTTCTTGTAATCTCCCCTACGCCAGCAGTTATAATGAATGCTTAGACTGGTTTCCAGAGGTTCCTAAAACGATTTTGTCAATGTTTCTAATCTCTTTCATTCTACTGGTGACAACTGTGAAAGACTTTGAGGAAGATGGAAGTAATGAATGAATGGTTGTGTGGTTTCTTACCAACTGAGAAATGAGAAAGACATTTGGAATTAATGTTTCTTAGATAAAGCCTACTAAAATCCACCTGATTTTGAGAATTTTGACTCAGAATAAATTTAGAATTAATGTGACAAACAAATGAACTTGATATGGATGTCAAGTTTGCCTAGGTGTTTTCTAACCCAATCCTCCTTAACCAAGGGAAAGTCTTCTTTTATATTCTATAAGCTATAAAATGTGAAAACATGACCTCCACCTCTGTTTTCAATTGAGAATGAAAATAATTATTATAAAATTTTACATGAATAAACTTACATAATCCATTTTAAGATTTTTGCCAAAATTCTAGAATATGTACTTTTAAAAGGACTAAATTATATTCAGGTGATTAATTCTGAAACTACATGTGTCACTGCCTGAAGCCATGTAGGCTTCATTAAACTAGAATGTCAGAGGTGGATGAATTTAGACAATTTTTGAAAGCAACTATTTAAGTAAATTTTGTCAGAAAGCATACTAAAGTTGGAGTTAGATGTGGTATTTACTGTGTTTCTAAACATTAAGTAATATCATAGAGGTTACTAACCCTTGTTTTTATAGCTAGAACAATACCAAACTAAAAGTGAGAAGATCATACACCCAATAGTCTTCAAAGAGTCTGCAGCTTTCAGAAAGAGAATCCAAGTGTCTTGGGGGAGATGGAACTATAATAAAATGAACTCCCTCCACTTTTATTCAGCCCCCCCGAATAGAGAGAGAGAGATAAAAAATGTGAGGAAGTTCTAAGTGGAAAAATAAAAGCTTACTAACAAGGAAAAACACCCACACCACAAAGACACAAGGGAAATGGCTTACCCACAAAAAAGGAGTTCACGGCATCATGTGGTCCCCCAGGAACAAAGGGGAAAGAGAATGGCCCAACCAAGCAAAAGAAAACAATGAGAGAACACTGGCAAAAGCAAGAAACCCAGGAGAACTATGCTGCTTACGAGGAGCCACACTACCAAACTGGCCATTCCACAGCACCTGGTTAGATTCAGGTCTTAATTGAATAGTTAAGAGTCTCTTTGTTTGGAGTCTCCTTGTTCCATGCCATGTGTTACCCCCGGCATGGTGTGTTGGCCTGCTTGGCTTGGCTAGGCTGTGGGGACAAGGGGCTGCAGGGGCTCCAGCACAGGCAGCGGTTTTGCACAGTGAGTGAGTAGCGGGTGAGTGGCAGGGGCAAGACAGGGGCTCCTGGCTTTGCTGCTGTCCTGGCAAGGCAGGGACGGTTACCGGTGGTAGCTGAGACTCCAGAGCGGTTCTGGCCCACAGCAAAACCCCTCTCTTGAATTCTCCCTCCCAGGTGGGCAGGGTGGCCCCTTTCAGATGATGTACTGGTGACAATATTCATCACTGTAGCTCCCTCCCCTGGCTTGTAACCGTAACACTGCGTATCTGTGGTAATCATGATGGAGAGAAGCTTAGATAGGAACTATACGCATAGAAGAAGACAAGCTTGCTGCCAAAAAAAGTCTTAACACAATTTCTATTTAAGCATACCTATGTCTTATTGCATCTTCAATGCCCACTCTTACATTTTGGTATTTGACTGATGTCAGAAATCTCAATTGCTTCATGTAGTTTTTCTTGTACTGGTTTTTTAGCATTAGTTTTTCAGCATTAGCTCAGACTCCATAAGAAAATAGACTCCATCCTTCTCCAGAGAAATGATCTAACAAACAAAATAATTGTACTCCTCCAGTTCATGCTGAAGCTGTGCTGTTACCACATTTTTCTTATATCTTGCTTTCCTTTTCTTCACTTATAAAGAGACAGTCCATAAACTGAATGCATTAGGAATTATTGCATGAAATAAAACTACTGAATAATTCAGTAACAGCGTGTTGGTTACCATGAGGAAATTATTATGCTTTTTTTACAGTTGCATTTTCTGGTCTCCACTTTAAAAGCTCACTTTTTAATTTATGGTCTGAAATTAGACAGCAGAGGATTGACTGGATCGTGTAATACATGAAGTATCTCTAATAGAAATTCAGGTCAGTCAGGATGCCCTCTCTTATGACTGAAAAATTTTGTCCTTCACCTTGCTTACACCTAGGACTTTCAACTTTTTTTACCCATTTGTGGTTTGCTAAGTAATGGCCCTTAATAAAATTTCAGCTGTTGTACAGTGAACAGGCACGAAACATCTGCCTTCTGCACATTTAAAAAAAATAATTCCTTTCTGACTCAGGAAAAACTGTATTGCCTTGAAATTATACATTTCCAAACATTCTGGATCATTGTAGTAAATACTGTTCCCATACTGGTCAGTTCTTGGACTTATGGGTATGGGTGATATCTCCATTAATTTAAATCAAATATAATTTTTATAAAAAAAATAGTATGTGTTAGAAAGGAAATAATTTTTGTTTCTCTATGTGGCAAGTTGAACTTGGCTTGGTCAGGTGCCCACCAGGCTGCTCTATCTCTCCTCGCTCTCAAAACAAAAAGGGGGAGAATATATGACAAAAGGCTCATGGATCGAGATAAGGACAGGGACATCACTTAACAACTACCATAACAGCAAAAACAGACTCAACTTCGGGAAATTAATTTAATTTTTTGCCAATTAACAGTAGAGTAGAATATTAAAATCAAATCTTAAAACACCTTTCCCCACCCCTCCCTTCTTCCCAGACCCACCTTCACTCCCAAATTCTCTACCTTCTCTGCTCAAGAAGCAGAGGAGGATGAGGTATGGTTATTGCAGTCATTTCATCATGCTTTGTCTCTTCCAAACCTTTCTCCTCACTCCCCCTGCTCAAGCATGGAGTCTCATCCTCCACAAATTTCTCTGATGTGGGTCCTTCCCATGGGCTGCAGTTCTTCATAAACAGTTTGGTTGCCTGTCACAGGGCACAATCCTTCAGGAACAGATTGCTCCAGCACAGGTCTCCCATAGGGTCACAGATCCTGAAGAAAACCTGTTCCAATGTTAGCTCTTTGTCATGGGTTTACAGGTCCTACCAGGAGCCTGCTCCAACACAGGGTTTCCATGGGGTCACAGCCTCCTCCAGGCATCCACCTGTTAGTGAGTGGGGTCCTCCATGGGCTGAAGGTGGATGTCTGCAGCCCCACTGACCTCCATGGGCTGCCAGGGGACAGCTGCTCCACCATGGTATGTGCCATAGGCTGTAGGGGAATCTCTGCTCTGATGCTTGGATCACCTCTTCCCCATCTTTTTTTCACTGACTTTGGTGTTTGCAGGGCTGTTCTCTCATGTATTTTGACTTCTCTGTCCCAGCTACTCCTGCACAGTGGTTTTTATCCTTCTTATATGTGTTATCACAGAGATGTTACAGGTGCCACTGATGGGCTCATCTTTGGTCATTGGCTGGTCTGTCTTAGAGCCACCTGGAACTGAAATTCTCGGACATGGGGGACCTTCTGATATCTTTTCACAGTAGCCATCCATGCAGTCCTCTCACCTCACTACCAAAATCTTGCTACATAAACCCAATACAGTAAAAAGTAAATTGCATCAGGCCCCTAAAATAAAAAAATTATGTATTCTTTACTGGTATAAAATCAGGGAACTAATACAATTTTGAAATGCGTTCTAGTGAGTTTCACCAGAAACTTGAAATGGTTGTTTATGAGAATATATTTTGTAATTAAACCTTTACAATGTTCTGAAGCTTGCTAAGTTTTGGTCTAAAACTACATGAACACTGTAACACATCCAATGAATCACAGGAAAATATGATCAACAGGCATTGTTTAGCAAATAGTTGGTAAATAATAGAATCTGAGATAACATTTTTTTGTATTGGCAAAAATCAGGGAATAATTCACTAAAAAAAAAACCAAAAAACCACAACCAAAAAACCAACAACCCCCCCCCACACACACACTGCATTGTTTTCATTGTTATCAATTTTCAAGCTGAAATCCATTCACCTGAATTGAGTAAGAAGTGCATTAACCAATGGGGACAATACTATTGATCTTTTAGTTCTGTTTGCAAATGGTTTATGTTTCAAAATCAATGTCCAATGGCATTGATTTTAAAATGATTTTCCTGACCTGACGGACCTTTGCAAATTCTTCATATTTTTTTTCTGATAATAAGCAATGAAATGTCAAGTGATAGAAATTTTGCAGCTGCTGTATTCTTCCATTATCAAGGCAACTCGCTGCAATCATAGGGTAAAAAATGGTAGGTTGCAGCATTTGCAGATCAATACAATACATTTGCAACAGCTGCTGCTGATAGATTAAAATTACTATGCATATTTTCTTATTACTTCTTTCTAAAAGCACCACTTCTCAAATATTTAAAATATTATCACTTCTGACAAAATTATTCCCCCTCAGTTAAAAGTAAAGAAATATTTTCTATTTTCTTAACTTTTAGAACCTTAGGTACTACTATGAAGGCAATTTGAAGAAAAGGGACTGAAGTTCAAAAGGTGAAAATAAAGTCATATTCAAGACAGCTGTATGACTGATGACTTCTGGAAGAATATGTATTAAGTTTTCAAAAAAATCAAGAACTTGAGTCATCAGCAAATGTCAACAGATTCTATTCAGAAAAGGTTGTTCAGAAACTATTACCTAGGCAGTATTTTGTTTTTCAAAATGTGTCAATGTTAGCAGTTTCTCAGTTACTGTTTCTGAATGATTCCTTCTTTCTTCTTATTTTTCTAGCCAGTAACATTTTGATTAACACTTATAATGAAGGACTTTCCTTGATTAAGAAAAGACTTAGAAATATTTAAATTACAAAATCAAAGACTATAATTTTTCATAACAGAGCATTTTTGAAGACTACAAGGTCATAGAAGATCATGAATTACGGTGGCTGGCTAAGCTACAGAGAAATATGCAACAGGCTTATCACATTGCAGTAGGCATTTTGGATAAAATTCCATCTGGCATATGGTCCCAGCAATTCCCAGCTGGTGAATGGTCCATTGCACAGTCTACAGCAGCCCCTGGTGGGTTAACACTGGGCAGCAAATCAAAAAGCTGCTTCTGGCTTTCTAACAGACACTCAGCTGCTGAAATTCAGTACATCAGAAGCTGTATGAGTAAGAATCAAAGAGTTCATCATTAATGAGGAGAAAATATACTTGTAGCAAAGGCACAAAATAATTCATGCTGTCTAGATGGGAAATCAGAGTGATTTATCCTTTACAATCAGAAACTAGATCAATTCTTGAGTAAGTATTAAGGGTAGCAATGCAGAGTTGTACAGTGAGACGTAATCACTAACCTCATCTTTTGCCACAGCTTTGTCCTCAACACTTTACTTGGAGAAAGACAGTACACTCATCCATGTTGATTTATGTCTTCATGTACTTAATGGATAATAATACTGAAGGATTTTTTAACCATTACAGGTTATCAGCATGATATGGAAGACTAAAGAACCTCCCTCAAGATTTTGTGAACAGTCTTTAGTAGACAAAATGGAAGTAGTAAAATCCCAAATTTGAAGATGTAAATAGGTATGTTAATGTAGTTCACATCTCTTTCAATTTGAAGGAAAATATAACTCTCTGTGAATACAGACATCTACAGTGGGGATTCTTATATGGTTTTGTGTGATGACAATGCATCTTTCACACTTCATTTTCATTAGAAAAAATAAAATTGAGTGCCTTCACCTGACAGAATTTTCTTTTTATATAGATTTCTAAAAATGTAATACTGAAAAGGGGAAAAGAACTCTTTGTGTTTGCCTCAATCAAAATTGTGTGTCATTGAAGTATAAGCATGAATTCCTGCCCCATTGAAATGATTGTTTGTTTACCTTAATGTAATTACTGACTTTAGAATTGAAATAGCTATCTGTCAATGGATTTTTTTTAAAATTAAAAAATATTGACATCATGAAAACCTAAGAAAACTGTATTTCCTGGAAAACAAGTGTAGAAGATAACCATCTGACAATCTCTATAGTTGACAAATTTTATAACGAGACAAACTTTTAAATTGCACTCATTGTTCATTAATACCTGTTACGTTTATTACTATTACATTAATTATTACTATATGATAGCATTGACTTAAGGAATTGTCTGGATGCATAAAACAAAGTAAATTTTTCATTTTATGAGAATGAACATGTAATGTTAGATTTATGGCTACAGAACACTGCAAATAACTGAATATACATGACTTTCTACACTAAAATTATTTCATATGAAGACAAAATAAGAATGAAATAAAAATTCTCCACAAAATATCAATAACACTACTTAAGAAATCCACCTTCGTGTTTTTACTAGATACTTCAAAATTCAGTGTAGAAAAGGGAATAAATTTTTTCTTGGTTTTGGGATAGTTGGAGCAGCAAAGGAAAAATCTACTTGAAAGTTTCACCAGCACAAAGTGGGTTGCTGATTATTGTTTATTTTTTAAGTAAGTCTGTATGTCACATGGGTAATATCCCCTCTTAATGTTTTGTGTGAATTACATGTTTTATTTTCTAGTAAGTTGCACACAGCTCTACAAATGTTATAGACGTAAAGAAAGAACAAATTTTATTTCGGTTACTGCTAAATGCTCATAGTAATTCCCAGTCCAAATTCAATATCTACAGTTCTGTCCTCTACCTCCACAAATTACACAGCCCATCAACCTCACCTTGCCCTGCTGTCTCCCCACTTTTGTTGATCCATGTACAAGCCAGCAGTATTTTTCATCTATTCAAAACTGCATACCAAATGCTGCCTAAGCAAATAAAATATTTAAAACTTAGAAAGTGTTCTCCAAAGTATGTCACTTATGAATTTAAATCCAGCATGTGATTAATTACCCCACCACATTTAAATCTAAGGAAGGGAACTAGAAAAAACAAGGACTATCCCTGCTCTGGCTTCACAGCCAGCTACCTAAGACAGAACTACACCAGGGACACAGACTTACTCATATCCATATATATATGTGTTAATACCAAATATTTCAAGAAGGCTCTTTTTCCCCTTCACTCTTAGAAAATGTGTACATAATCTGACTTCTTTAAAAAGGATTCCAAAAGTTGCTTAGTTGTGGTGGTGGTATGTTATTTTTTTAAATAAACCCAGATTTAACTTAATTACACATGAAATGTGTCTGCAGTGTTTATTTTGCTATAAGATATTATTGATAGTATCAGGGTAATGTTGCTGTAGAAGAGTAAACTTGTGAGAAAATTGAAGCCACATGAAGTTTCCACAAGCAATCTGGCACTAACTCTCCATCTCTGCAGGAAAAAGATATTACTCTCTGTTTGTTGTCATCCATTTCTATCTCCTTGTTCTGCCAGAGAACAGCTTGTTTTTTTCTGATCTATGATCTTGTTTTTGCTCCTGAAGTGAGAACAAACCCACATGCAGTGCACAGTGGGTCTCAGGCTTGGTGCGTCTCACATGGTGGGACAGGAGGTTGCTTGAAGTGTGAGCTGGAGGGTGCCAGCAGCTGTGGAAAGGCATGGCATGCATCACTTGTGCCAGGGCTGCTCTGCACATGCCTCTGCACTGAGCCTGGGGAGGCAGGGTTTCTCTCATGTGGCCATAGAATTATTCACACTGTTTTAACTCCTTATAATGAAAGTCAACTAATTTTATAACGTCAAAGTTTTATTCCTGATTTGCAATATTCTAGTTAACACACACAGTTAATATCGAATGAGAAAGAAACAGTGACTTCTTGGATAGAAAATTATTGTCATGATTCCACTTAGCAGATTAGAAGCCACCATATAAAATGAACTTTATTTTTGCTGAATTTCTTATAGCAGCAACTTTTGCATCTGCAGAAAGGAATTTAATTTTCTCTTAGTCCCATCCAATATGCAGTTTTAAGGATTCTGTTTATGTCAACAGGCCTTGAAAACCAATTGCTTTGTCTTAGTTTTTTTCATTGCCTTTAAAGCCTGCACATTCTCCCTGAAGTTAGCTTCACTGGGGGCATAAGTGACAGACTGTATTTTTAACCAATCCCATTCCCACTGGAAAAAAGCAGTCAGACTTTTGATCATGTAGTTTCTTTTTTAGTAGTTTAGCTATGATTGGCTATCTTTTCCAAAAAGTTCACACAATCCCTTATCTCTGAGCCTAGTACTTATATACAGAATGAAATTTGTTTTTATATTCCACTGTTGGTTTTGGACAGTTTCAAATTGCTTATCCAGAGAAACCACTCTTATTCATAGGTTGTGTCATTGTCTAGTTGTATTTTATAAGGTGATCCTATCTCTCTATTATCATCTTCAAACTACTTAGGTTATTTGGTGAAAAAGCACTCGTCTGTAATCCAGAGGTAACCATTTGTTTTCTCATAAGAGTCATTGAAACTCTTATATAGAAGAAATCCAGACGAAACCATTAGAAATGGGTTTTTTTATGTGCTACATTTAGAACAGTAGTGGATTTTGTCTTGTTGTTCTCTTTCTACACTTTTAAAATATACCCAACACTACTGCCCTTCACTTATTTACTTATATAATTCAGAAATACTATAGTTTACATGCAAAGAGAATTAGTGTGATTTAATTATTGATCTAGGTAAATGAATCTAGGCAGATATTTTTCAGCTTGTATTGTGATTCTCAATTATAAGTACTTCACTGGAATACAGAAAATTATCCAAGTGCTTGATATAATGGTTAGGGGTGATTTATTAATCACAACATTTTTATGCACTGGTTGCTTTTTACATTAAGAACCCAAACTTCCAGACCTGATTAAGTAAATTTTAGTCAAAGTGAAATGACAATCTGTAAAATAAAATGCTTCCCATTTGTTTGTATAAACATTAGCCTTCAAAATTTCTTCAAATAAAAGCAAAAGCTAAGTACATTAGCTCTTTAACCTTAGTCTATGTTAAAATATTAAAAGGTGAGTATTTCTCTATATTCTCAGTTTATTCCATGGCAACAAATGTAGATGTATGGAAAATTATTAGCTTCATTTAAAAAGGTTGACCACTCTACACCAAAAAGGGCAGATGTAACCAAATTAAACTGCTCATTTCAGATCAATTATCTATTTTAGTAGTTCATGAATCAGCTACTTGTTGTCTATTTGATGACTACTTGTCATATTTGTATTTCCCAAACATGCTCTTTGCATACTCAATATTTGTCTATATAAAGAAGAATTGCTGTCAGCTTTTAAATAAATAAAGAATTGTATTTCTCATTGTAAAGGGGTCATTTTGTAGGCAAACAAGGAACTCAGTGTAGAGGAAGGATTTGTAAATAAATGTTTTGTGTTGTTCCACTGATTAAAATAATGAACAGATTACTGAGTGCTGCGTTTATGTTTATTGACTATTTTGTTGGGTAAGATATATATTGTTATCAGTTACAGTAATAATTTATAGAAGCCACTTTTTACCTGATGAAAAGTGACAGTTTCTGATGCAAATACCTTCCAGGTACTCATGTTGAAGTTGTTTCACTGTATGAAAGTTCCTCTTCTGTCATTGAAAATTTTCATGACATATGTAATATATAATTACATACTTCCCATATGTGAGATGTTTCAAGCCCTTAGTCTTTTGCTGGCCTCA
>JAWWLV010000001.1:72593660-72612613 GCA_035041135.1 Platyrinchus mystaceus
CACCTAAAAAATCCATTGCGCAGGCTTGAAAGGTAAAAAAGACCTTTCCCAGATCTTCGTTCGCGAAGACTGGCCACTTATGTCCTACTTTATGCTTAATCTATTAACCAACAAAAAGAGGGAAAACAAAATCAAGAAAAAAAGAGCAGATTATTTGAATTAAGAAAGAAAGAAAAAAAAAAGAGGAAAAACAATAAATCTCAGTTACTCATTACCAATGCAGGTATACTAACATGGCTGTAGATAATCTTGTAGCCACCAAAAGCCTCCACGAGTGCATGTTCTTAAAAGAAAGGTGATTTGAAGATGGGAACTATGTCTAAGGGTTTTAGGAGCACTCATGGAGTCCAGAAATGATCCAGAGCCAAAAATTACATAGTATGGACACTATCATTCTGCCTTAAAAAGTGTTATCCCTGTTGGGTTAAGACAAATGGGGATTACAGACATGGTCTAGTTCATGCCATTTGCCCTCAGAGTCTAAGGTCATCCTTACATATTCTTCATATAACATCAAAGACACATTCAGCATCCTTCTTCCCAGAGAGTTACACCATTATCTTGCATCTACAGCATTTGATACTCAGAAGAAATACTTGGCATTCATAGGCAGTTTCTGTGTTTGGGAGAATAGCATAAAGTTTTCCAAGTCTGAGACAATCAACAGTGTTGTATTTATCATGTAGTACTTTGTCTTGAGAGTTCATGCTTTGCAGTTCGGAGATTAGTAAATGAAAGAAGCCCTGCTGACAGAGATGCAGACAGAAATTACTCTGTAGAAAATGATGGCATATGGGTTGGTATTTTTTGAAATTTCATGGAAAATTATCTCATATCCCTTTGGAGAAAATATTCTCATTAAGTTTGGAAGATCTCTTATCTAGATTCTTTTACCAAGCATATCTTCCCACTAAACAAACAGACAATAACTTATGCCATAAAGTGAACAGGGTTTCAAGCATATGAAGCCTCATAGAAAGGAAGGAATAATTTCTTATGAATGATTATGATTTTACTGGATCAGAGGACAAAATTTATGGACCTGTCATCAAGGAATATCTATGCCATTGGTATTTCTAAGTAAATTGTTATCTTTCAGAAATTGTGAGCAGAATATTCCCAACACTAATTCAACACAATAGCTCTTAAATGCTTCTGAGGAATACTACCTACCTTTTCACTGACTGATCAGTCAGCTGCTTTAGTATTTTTAAGTGATGCTAAAAAATTCACTCTGGTAATGCTTCCATATTCTGCTCCAGGTGCAATACACCATAATCCACCAGGGTACACAGGTACTCAGGGTACCTTTACTCCACATCACTTTTATCCTGCCTGATTTCAACAGCATTATACTGATATTCCCCTGAAGCATTTCTTTTGTTTGCTTGCTCCTGAGCCCTGCTGATACTGTAGCAGGTGTGTCTCATAAGGCCACTACACTTGAGAGATAATGATATATAAATATTGCAGGTAGACTAACTGTAGATTTGTAGAGAGAAAAAAAAAAGGCTAACATTTCTCTGAAGTGATCTTTCCAGTTGTCATCAAACAAAAAGCATTCTTCTTGATGAAAGCTTTCTGATAGACAACTCTAGCCCACCTGCCAAAAGGAGATTTTTGGACTAAAATTATTTTTTCCTGCATTTAATAGTAGTAGCACCTGACAAGAAGCACTATGACAGCTCAGTGGATATAAAAATGTTGTAATAAGTTCCAAGGCATTGTTGCATTCCCTAATGTTACACTGCACAGTTGAGTGAAGAAAGAGACTACGAATACTTTGAAAGCCAGGGATTTTCATGAGTTACTTGTTGCTATAGACAGCAATACCATGTGTTTTAGTACTTGCAGAGTAGGAGAGAGACTGTCCTACCAAAGAAAAAAAGCTAAAACATTCCTGCAACGTCAAGAATCTCCCATATGAGGCATTTGGGCAGGTATTTCAAAATGGTACACAAGAATTTTATATGAGTGAACAGCAGGTTGCATATTATTTTCAGTACTTTGTCAGATCACTAGGGACTGGTTCACCTTTGTTAGTGTAAATGTCCTTGCTTACTCTTTACCAAATGGAGGCATCATAACAAGTGACACTGTGGCTGTGAACAACTTCATGAAAGTACCAAAACAAAACTATAGTTTTCAGAATTAAGGAGACTTTTTCTGGATATTTATATATCTAATAATATCTGATTATTTATTTAAAAAAGCAGAGCTCTCAACAGTATAAAAGGTTTTCTAGGGGTTTTCAGAAAAAGAGAACTAAAAGTACATAATATTTTTGTACAGCTTTTCATATTTATTCTATTTCTAGTTCAACCTTTACTTACAATTCATACTGCAGTATTCATCAGAATTAATTATTTATATGTGGGGAAAAAAATTCACTAAATTGCTTAGAAATTAAATGTAAATAATTGTGCTAGGTTTTATTAGATTAATTAGGATGTTGATTATATATTATATATATATTTTATATAGGTATATATATTCTTATATTGGATCTTATGTCTGTAGATTAAACAGATATCTGCAGTAACTATTGTAAATGTATGTTGAAATGACAATATCTTAACTGAATAGCTTACATTTCATCTTTCAATAGCCATTTTCTAATGAAAATTAATAAATTAAAGAAATAAAAAATGTTTATACCATATATTTATTAATTTCTAAATTCTGCTTTGCAGTAGTCATGACTGTATAAATTTAATCAAAAAAAGTGTTTGCTAGTGAAACATTGAGATGTTTTAGACTCTGATGAATATCCTTCACATAATTATCAGTCTTGTTTTATTGCTTTATGCAGCTTTTGTTTTGATTAAAGTATGCCATGTAAGTAGTGTTCTCTAGTTGATATATGATAAGCAAATAAGACTGAAAAGACCTGAAACTCCACAAACCTTTCCGGCAAGAATACAGGCATTTACTCTGAACAGAAAAGAATTTTCTGTCAGAATTATACTGCCAAATTTATTCTACAACATTTTCATGCACCTCACAAATAACAGGGTTTGAAATAAAAAATTAAATCCTCTGAAAAGCAATACAAAAACTCAGCATGTTCCCATACACTAGGTGAACCAAAAAAATGAAGTTCATATAGGTCCAGTTGAGTGCATACCCTTTTTTGAGCCCCACTTTCGGAAAGGGCTAATGGTCCCTTCTTTTATTTACTTTGTTAATATATTTGAAAACTGTAAATCATTCAGCCATCTCCACAATCACTCCATGTATCCTGTATTTAATTTTTGGGTGATAAACCAACTCTAGAAGCATATATAATCAGAATAGCATCAGTTGTATAGCATATGTAGGGTGAGGCATCTAATGTTTCCTGACAGGGACAGCTGTTTGGAGACAGACAATGCCATCTGCAGCAACAAGGGAGTATAAAGATTGAAGTCCATCTCACTATTGCCTTTTTAATAACACACACTTCAAAACTGAAAGAGTTTGTAATTGTCAGAGGGACGTGCAAAACTTTCCTCAAAAGGAGATTAAACGAACCAGCTAGGATTAAGATTGAGTTTTATAGGATGGTGTGTTGCAGTTCAGTTTGCTCCTTCATCTGCAACAAGGTCTACTTTGAGTGTAGACTTAATAGCCAACAATATTCTGCATTATTAAAATAGCATCTTGCCTCTAAGTTAATAAAAGACAAACAAAGAGCACTATGTTTTAATATTAAATATATACAAGTATAACTGTTGATTCATTTTTTTTGCACAAAGAGCTGCTTAGTATTATACAATCACAGCAACTATCTGCTTATTTCATAGTAGTATGTGGAAACTTCTAAGGGAAACAACAGAGGAAATAAAGAAAACATGATGAAATTCATAAAATCTTAACAAGCCCATCAAATTTCTTACATCTAATAGAGGTCCAGGATTACTTCAGTTGCCCTATGAATCCACATTGGACATCTATGGGTGGACAACTGAACTGATCCTAGAATAACTGTCTCATGTGCAGGGACTGTATTCAGTAATATAGGAGTAGATATTTAATGCTGTTTTTAAACAACTTTGAATGTCCTGCTTAGCCTTCACCTGTCACTTCTGTTACACAGTGACTTGGCCATTCTTTCTACCCTGTGCCGTCTCTGCTAGACCTGTGTTTATGTCTTGGATATTCTAAGACATTACACATGACACTAGAATATTAAAAACTTACTTGCATGTAAACATCAAAGTTTTTGCAGTTTCTGGATGTGGTGAGCAAAGGAGGGATATTTAAATACACTAACAGCTCCAGGTTTCTTCTGGAGCTACCCCTAAGAAGTCAAAGGCCAAGGCAGATCTTTGTTGTTCATACCTCTGGGTCAGTGAAAGGATTAAGTTGAGCTATGAAGGTTTTAGCAATTTGAAGTATAAAAAATCTTTCGCAACAGAAAAAAAATCATCTCTCCAATTGTTCAAAAAGACCTCAAATTTTAGTCTTCCGTGGCTCTGGAAGGTATTATTCCTAGAAATTATGTTTCCCATCAAAATCTGTAAGTACTGGCATTTAAGCAAATGCTTTATAGAATTGCCAAACATGGAATGATACAGACAGAAAATTTCAGGCAGATTTATATCCATTAAGCTTGCAGAGATCTGGGAACTTTACTATACTGTGTTGTGGAATCTTTTAGTGGCAAACACAAATAATTCAAAATCTGTTTTAAATCCCAAGATTAATGCCTCTAATGTTTTCTACACATAAAATCATCTTGGTCTTCACTTAAATTGAAAAAAAAAAAAAAAAGAAAAATCCCAAAACCCCACAGAATTTTCACATTAGTCATAATGAGTTAGTTTGGAATTTTTGTAAATCCTTGACTGGTTGCACAATTTTCACCTCTGTGAATATTCATGTAAAGATGTCAGAGTAATTTGATGTTTATTTTCTGCTATTATGTTGAATGCTTTCTAAGTACTAAAATGTGATATACTTCTGCTGCTATAGTAGTAATATAGCGCCTTTAGTACATCATTAAGCTAATTAAATTTCAGTGTCCTTAATGAAATGAAATATATAAGTGGCTATTTTCCTCTTTTGATGATAACTGGAACATAAGGGTGGGATTCATATCCCTCCTCATAAGGGTGGGTTTCACAGTCATCTCATCCCACTTTACATGCTGCAGTTTAAGGACCTCCTACATGATTTCTGACAAATACAAATACTTAGCTGCAAATAACTATACATCATGGCAGTATAATACCAGAGGTTGGCTAATTAAATTCTGCAGGTGTGAAAATGATAACAGTCAGCATACAGGAAATAATTTTGTCACATAATTTACAATGGAATGAAGCATAGCTTCTTATCTTGTCTTTCTGTTCTTCATTCTTTGCCTTAAGTACCTTACAGTGATATACGAAATAATTCAGTATATTTGAAATGACTGCAGG
This sequence comes from Platyrinchus mystaceus, assembly GCA_035041135.1. NCBI lineage: Eukaryota > Metazoa > Chordata > Aves > Passeriformes > Tyrannidae > Platyrinchus > Platyrinchus mystaceus. Next base: position 72,599,066 of record JAWWLV010000001.1, read on the forward strand.
AGGCTAAAAATTATGACATGAAAGAAATACAAACTTCCAGATTGACAGCTGGAGGTCCAGGAGAATAACCCCAGAAGTATCAAACAGCATCAGATATCCAGCTTTAGGTAACAGAATAAAGATACAAGTCTTGAACAAAGTAAATTTTGGATTTCAACTCCAAAAGAAAAGTTTTAATTCAAATCCCTTAGTCCATGTATCTCCAATATTTTCAAACATACTCTTCAGTTAGTAGAACTGCTAATAGTGGGATGCAATTTCCTAGTATATTAAAATAGGGATCAATGAAAAGACAGGTGTGATAATCTACAGAATACAGAGAGTTATATGTCAGCTGTATTTAAAAGCTTAATTTCGAACATTTCTGCATTTTTCAAAGTCCAACTATTTATTTAATAGTTTAGTCATTAGTAAGCTAAAAGTCCAATTCACTTGCCTCAAAATATGCACCTGAGAAGTTCTAGTGCTGTGATTCTGTCTCGTCTCTGGTTGATGCTCTGTGAAGATATGAATACTAGTGTAAGGAGTGATGCTTCAACTTCCTTGTGGTTTCTCAGCCATGAGTAACAAATTATGCAAAATTAATGGATCAAGAGACATCAAAAAGAAAGTGTGATCCTATAGCTGAATGATTCTGGCATTCTCCTGAAAACACAGAAAGTCCTTGATCTTGTTCTTTCCTTCTATAACCTTTTCATTTAAAAAACCCAAAAACAACAAAAAACAAACAACCCCCCCAAAAACAAAAACAAAAACCCACCCCAACAAAACAAACAAACAAACAAAAATAATCAAAAACTTATATCAAAAAGAACATATAATCACTCTTTAGACCAGAGAGTAGGATTGCCATCTTCATAGCCAAGTGAATTATAGTCTCCCACTTCATGAATTTCAAATTTCTTGCTGATTAGTAGCATAATTTGAACTAAAAGCACTCCTGTTCTTAATAATTTATATTCCTCCTACTATTATTTTTGCACTTATACTAAGCAGTCAATAAATAACATTGTAGGAAACAGTCCTTGTAGGACTATTTATGTACATACACTGCTAAGCAGTGTATATGGAACAATAGAGAAAGCAGTTTCTTATTTCATTAGTCTGGAATCACACTGATGCTTGCTGCTCATCTGTTCATGCAACTCACAGCTGCATGACAGCTCAGCACTAAAAAAAGGTAAATTAGGCATCCTTCTAAGTCAATCAACAGAAAGATGGTAAGAATTACTGATGAAAGAAATACTCGGGTTTAATTTTCTTCAGGATTAAGAGAATACAGATTTCAAACTGTACTGGATCTGGCTTGGATGGAGATAAATTTCCTCACAACAACCTGCATGACATTATGGTTTGGACGTGTGACTGAAATTTTGCTGATATTTTGTCATTATTAGTTATAATTAAATGTTTTGTCATTATTAATTATAATTAAATTATTAATATATGGGACAGTGCTTTCATAACATCAAGGCTTTCTCAGTTTCTCACACTGCCCACTTCCAGAGGGGTATCACATGTCATATAAAAGCATATTCAGCCATAGAAAAAAAAGGGGATGCAGTCTTCCAAGGCAGATGTTGCTTAGAGACTGGCTAGATATCAGTCTGCTTGGGGGAGGTGGTGAGCAATTATGTTTGCATAATTTCTTTGATTTTTCTTTTTTTATTGCTTTCTCTTTCGTGTCTTGAATTGCCTTTATCTCAACACATGAGTTTTCTCATTTTTACTCTTCGTATTCTCAACCTCATCCCACTGTGGGTAGAGGAAATGAGCAAGTGTCTGCGTGGATACGACAACACAAACTTCTCTCCTTTGCTTGCTCCACAGACCAAGAGCCCCAGATAAGACCAGAGAGAATATAACTAGGAGTTTACACTGCAGGAAGAAAGGAGAGAAGGAAGGTCAGCAACAACACTGTCATGGACTAGTTTTGTTGCTGCTACTGATGTTCTTACTGAAGAATTCTACCACATGTCAGAGAAGAATTGGATTTCAGAAGTACCTCTCATGAGCAGCCTTTGTTTAGTATCACAGCTTGTAGAATGTAAATCCTAAAGACCTCACATACTTCTAGAAATGTAAATCAGACTTCTAAATGTCACATCTAGGGAACTTAATTATACTAATTTCTACTTCTGTTATATTTTTTTTTCTTATTTTGCCATAATTTTCTTAATTCCTACTGAGGCTGCTAGCATATAACAGCTGGTGACATTTGTGTCTGAGTCCATGTCTTAGTGTATTTCTATCAGCTAGAGTAGTAGACCTAATGATTCATTCCTCAGTCATATGTATCTAGTACATGAAGTCCAAGATCCAAAGACTAGCCTGAACCAGCATAGTGTCTCCATCTGTAAACTGTTCATCTTCTAGGAAGGGGGAAGCAAAGATTTTCATGTTGTATTAAGACATTCTATTCACTCAAATATCATGTGAGCTTATTTCTGTAGTCTTTATTATTTTTTTATCAGACTAAAAGGAAGGAATACACATGAATCCCTAATTATATAAAATATTAAAATTCTCTAATTCCTATCTATATTGTTTGTTTCTTCACTGTTCTTAATCCAACTGACTCAAGGAAGTAGGACTATCCCACAGCTGTTTTGCCTTTTACTTTATGTTTTCACTGTGTGTAAACCAGCTCTTCATGAATAAAACATAATTCCTAAGCTGAAATAAAATGTTCTCAGAAATTACTTGAGGCAAAGCTATTTTTTCAGTTGTAAAATCATAGCACAGGAGGTTAAGTAGTTTTTCTTCCATGTTATTTTGTTATAGTGAACAAGTCTCTTTTTCTTTTGTATTCTTAAAAATCTGACAAATAATAATAATAATAGACAATAAAATTAAAATTGTGTTGTCTGAACTTTACATACACAGAAACTGAGCATATGACACAGCATCATCTTAACTGTGTACATAAGAATAAGTTTAGCATTCTTTTTCTCAAACAAAACAAAAATTTGGAAGGAAGCTGAATCATTTCTGTAAGAAAATATAGATTTTAAACCAGAAAAAAAAAAGACCTGAAATGACTCCTGAATTTAATAAAAGTTGCACAATGATTTTCTGAATGAGACCACATTTTTAGAAGGAAATATTAAAAAAAAAAGTCATCATGATTAAGTTACTAATATTAAAATTCTAGTTACAGTGAGGGTCACTTCATTAACACAGCTATATTCTTCTCATGACCTAAAGCTCTCACCTACATGTAACTCGGTCTGCAGAGCACTTACAACCAATCAATAAAGTCGGGATGTAGAGTGATGTCTAGGAAGCATGATGTGATTCACCTTTCTACTGTATTTCTGGAGTGTTCTAAAAGCACCTCCTAAAGCACCTACTAAAATGGGCACCTACAGTGGGATCAAATTACCTAACATGCATCCGGTGAAATTTCAGATATTATAAGATATCAAAGATATCCTCACAGCACTAGCTGAGAGCCTCAGAGACACATTCAGCATTCTAAACAGTATATAGAAGGTCATTCATGATGAGCTCATATATTTTAAGTTACACTGCATGTTTATGCTTTTACAGCTGAGTCTCAGCCCTTGCGCCTACTTAAAAGTGAGCTGATAGACCAGGTCAATAAGTCCAAACTAATAAATGATTAAATTAATGTTGAAAATAATAAAATAAAAAGTCTGGCAGTAATATAAACTATTTTATGGGTTTTTTTTCAAACAAATTAAAGGAAGGAACAAGTGTTTTTGCAAGCTTTTCTTTCATAGTAACCTATATTTTATTTTAGTCAATGTGGTAGGTACCTGAAACTGGTTATAGGCACATTTACAATGTAAATGCCAGTTCTGTTCTTCAACACATCCCATGACAGTCTGTTGCATAAAATAACTACTGAAAAAGAAATTATGGGAAAACAAGCAAACAAACAAACAAACGAAATCCCCCAAACATATGGAACAGAGGGCTAATCAAGAACAATTACCAGGAAAATATTTTTCTAAAAGGAATAGCAAATAATGAAAGAATTTTGGAGATTATTATATGAAAAACTGAAATATAGTTTTTCAGAAATTCCTCTGAAGAAAGACTGAGGCCTAAACAGAGGAAACATATTAAATTATAAGATGTTGGCATTAAATCATGAATTCTCAATAAGTCAGCTGTGACTGTCACCAAGAATTTTAGCTTGATTTATCAGAGAATATATAGCAAGTGTTAAATAATTCTGTACATTAATAGGCAACAATTTAAATTGATAAGCACTTACCTGGAAATAAAACTGGATACATAAGTATAAACAGAAAAACATAAATATTTAATTGACCACTATGTCTTAATTCATGGGTTTTACAGTTCTACAGGACTCTACTATACCCAATTAACTAAAGGGGAAGAGTAGCCTTAAATAATAAATCTTACCCCAACCATATGCTGATTTTTCCTCTAGTCTATAAGAAAGTGTAAAATCTATATCAGTGTTTGGCCTATATGCCCAAATTGTTAGCATTTAAATTCACCTTAGATTAGAAAATTTATTTGTTTATTTCTAGTAGTCAATGGTAATGAAATTCATTCTCTGACCCTCAAATGCTTCATCTTGGAAGGACTTCAAATTACTTTTCTATTAAATATCACTGAATTGATGCCTGTCTAAACCAAATATTAGAAGAATTGCAGTAGAAATGCCTTCTAGCTTACTCTTCTATTACCCCAGAACTCTCCTGAGACATGTCCAAAAATGACACTTTTTTTTCCATCAGAGTGTCTGCATGGCAAAGAAAGGCCTATGCTGAACAAATAAGCTTATCTGTGTGGTTTACATCTCCATCTTGTTTGCTAGATAGGGATCTTAATATGGTTTCCATGCTAGGTTGTGTGAATTTTATATAATACTATCTCCTCTCCTATAAGCAGGGCTACACAAAGCTTTTTAGATTTAGGGTATATGTTGACTCACTACGATTTGCAGAATTAAATCACTTTGTTTCCATAAATTGATGTTAAGAAAAAGAAATAAGCAAAAAAACAAAAACAGGAAAAAATTATCACAGTACTAAGTATTAGATTAGCAGAAACTTGCTTAACAACCAATCTCAGAAGAGAAGTAGTATCCTTATTTCCCTTCATATTATATATTCAATTATGCCTCAGTTGCAGTATCTGGAGAGATTTTTTTATTTTGAAATATAGTCAGTAGTGCTGCTATCTGCTCTTTGCATAATAATGTAATGATGAGAACATTAGTTAAGATTGTGGGAGATCTGAATACTAGAATAAAGAAGCTTGTAATCCAGGACCTAGTTTCCAAGTTTTCTAGAATAATTTTTGTGCCAATTGGCAATCCTTCCCTCACTGTCACTGAAGTCAAATCATCACGAGGTAAAAAATGTGTAATTTATGGAAAAAGGAAAAATAAATTGAAAGAGCGGTCACTAACATAGATAAAATCCTGAAAGGATCTAAGGATTACCTGTATTTTAATCACATTTCAGGAATTTGTATATATTTTTCTTAGGGGAAAAAAAAAAAGGAGAAATACTTGAAGTACATGAACAGTAGCATTACTATGTATCAAGATCTTAGATCTTCCTGCTCCCCTACCAGCAAAGTGGTTCATCAATGAACTACAGAAAATTATTTTTATTTCTCTGTGAACAATGTTTTTATTTCTCTATGCACAGTTTCATCAGAAAGGACAGAAAACAGCACCATCACAATTTAGTGTTTTCTTTACATCTGGGACAATTTGCTTGAAGTGAGCCAGTGCAATCTGATTCCTTTATTTTTATTATAAGGCAAGTCTAAACTGCAACTCCATCTTCTTTAATAACTTCTTTCATGGCCAAAAAATTTCCAATTTTTTCCCTTTTATTCCATCACATGCCTATCTCAGACTACTTGGTTACAAACTTCAGAGAAGAGAAGTTTCTGGATACCAACAAATCTGATGTTATTCATATATTAAGAGGACCAGAGTTTCCTACTGAATGTCTTTACAGAATATATGATTGATAAATGGGAAGCACTAAATCTTCCATTTATGGAGTCAAGAATCATGCATAATTCTCCACAGTGCAAAAAAATAATCCCTTCTTTCTATTACCTTCTGTGTAAGCCCACATGTTTAGTATCTGGACACCACAATATCTAAGTCATATGTATTCTGCTGCCTAATCTTATCTATCCTGTATCATCTGACATGCAATATGTACATGAATATAAACACAGATCCCATAGAGAAGATGCAAGACATGCAAGAGACATATTCTTCTGAGATATCAGTGGGAAGCAAAGGATGCAAGTGGCACTAAATGTTTATGTTTAGGGATTGTACCCCATCCAGAGAATGTAATTCAGACTAAAAGTTTAAAAAAAAAAATTGCCAATATGCAGGTACTTTTATGTAAACAAATTTGGTCAACTTTTCAGTTCACCTTGAACCAGTAGACATTTCTTTCTGATCACTTGATTTGCTCTCTAAAATCCTTTCTTTGTGCTGATAAAATCTGTAAGTGGGAGGCTGAGACCTAGCTCATGATTAGAAACCTAAAATAGGAAATTTAATATGGAAACTTAAATGACCAGAGCCATTCCAGCAACTTTTTAATGTTCTGAGGCAGCCACATAGGGCTGATAGATTTGACATAGTTTCTACAGGAAGCATCTCAGGAGGGATGTGCTGATTAATTTTAAAAGTTATTAGATGCTTTTGTATGAACAATTACATTCAACCCACAGATATGCACATCTGAAATTGCTACCATATTCATAGCCAGGCACTCCTACAGAATGATTAATCTGCTGTATATTAGAAGCCAACTTCTGGAGGAGATTAATTATGACCTGCAAGTACATATTAGCACTTATATGCAGCTATCTACATTTTCACAGTATCACAGCATATGCTGAGTTGGAAGGCATCTACAAGGATCATCGAGTCCAACTCCTGGCCCTGCACAGAACCATCCCCAAGGGTCACACTGTGTCCCTGAGAGTATCACCCAAATGCTTCTTGAACTCTGTCAGTCTTGGTGCTGTGACCACTGCCCTGAGGAGCTGTTCCATCGCCCAAGCACCCTATGGGTGAGGAACCTTAATTCTAATAACCAACCTAAACCTCCCCTGATACAACTTTAGGCCATTCCCTTGGGTTCTGTCACTGGTCACCGCAGAGAAGAGATCAGTGTCTGCCCCTCCATGAGAAAGCTGTAGACTGTGATATTAGATAAATTCCTTCCTAGGCTAGGAATTCTTGAAAGAATGACCAAAGGAGTGTCTGAAAACTCGGTACTTCCAGAATTAGTAATGTTTGTAAATTCAAAGGTAATTAAATATTAAAGTCAAACCCAAGCACTTTAATTGTAATTGAAGTTAAATGCTCAACATGTTTTTAACTATAGAATCACCTCTAGATAGACAAAGGTTGGCAAATCATCTGTGGTCTTTTATTTTCTTAACAATTTTCTTTCTTTCTTTCTTTCTTTGTGAGAAACAAAGAAAATTGCATTCATGGCCATACTTAAAATCATGATTATTTAAGTAGTCAGTCTGCACAATTAATCAATCCTTGCAAATAGCTAATTCTGATGCAGGTAGAAGGATAATGACTTTAGTGACTTGACAAGAAAATCATCAGATATAACTTCATCACCAGCCCATTGTTCAGCTCCACAAGGTGAAAACCTTCTGGATTTTCCTTTAATGGAGATAAATGACTCTCTATAAATCCCTGGATATATTTTATTCTATCATTTACTACACAAAAGGTTTGACTATTAAAAAATAATTACTTATATGCTATTCTGTACATTCATGTTGTAACTTTTATATTGTAGTGCTACCATATTCTCAGCATAAGCAAACCATAGTAACAAGCAAATAGTTTTGCATTTATTTAGAATAGACATGAAATAATTTGGGGGACTTTTTTCTTTTTTTTTTTTTAATAAGGCGATCACAAAATCTGTAACAAAATCAGAACTGTAACAATTTCCAAAGCTTAAGAACAGTTACTACATGTTAATGGGTTTTGGGTTTAGTTTGTTTGGGGTTTTTAACCCAAAAACATCCCTGTAATTAATGAAATTTACTAGTTTAGTGTCACCCATACATTTTTTTAAAAAGCTGAAAAGGTATTACAGTAAGAAAGTTGTGAAGAAGTGTAGGAGAAAAATCCTCTGACATTTTTAGATACATCTATATATATATATCAATATATATTTAAAACTATAAAAACAAGCATATATTAAACTAATGATTTTGCCTTGGAAGGCAGTTCTACTCCAGAAAGAAAGCATACTTTTACATAAAGACACAAAAATGTGACAACAGAGTAGTTACCCTTATATCAAGAATCATTAGACTTGCATTTACCAAAAGAGGAACAGAGGAACGTAAGTGTTTCTGTATAAGCAGGTATGACCAATCACAGAAGCTGACTAAAGGACACTGTATGCTTGAGTACCAGTCTCTGAAAAGAATTAAGATAATACTAATGAAAAAGAAGACTTGTAAAGTCATAACTTAAAAAATCTTGCTGCCTATCTGTAATAATACGAAGTAAATTTTCTGTAGCATGAAATATTTAATAGAAATGCAAAATTTTTGGAATCAGAAAAATAATCAAAACAGAAAGCTAAGCAAGTACTATACTATGTAATTTATATATTCAGATTTCAAAACATGCGGTTTTTTCATAAATAAAAAATTTACAAGGCACACAGTGTCCTATCCAATCATCATTGATGTAAAGATTTTTTATACCTGACGAGGGAAAAATTGTTAAACAGCAATAACAAGCTCAATTGCAGAGATCTTTTTTCCTTCCAGTCTTTGGAAACACAGCTTGACATCTTTAAGTGAGCAAATAATCTTTTACCTTTTACATCTTCTTTTCAATCTGTAGGAAGAAAACATATCTCATTGGTTTGTGATAAGTCCAGAAATGAAAAAAATCTCCTACTTTGTAATGCCATTTTCCTTTTTCATAAAGTACACTTGTTTCTCCTATTTTTTTTAAAAAAAGAATTCCACTTATTTTCTTGTTGTCTGGAAGTAGTTTTTGGCAGTTTTTCAATTCCCAACTTAAACGCCTCTAGACTCTGATGAATGCTTGTGGATCTTTGTTTTATATATTATGTACAATAAAACAAAATTTTATCTACTTCCAGATGCTGTAGCCAAAGGAAAAAAACCAGCGGCAGTCTTTCTATGAAAAGACAAAATATTTCTTTGACTAAGTATCTTATAGAAGGCGAGTATGGAATTACAAGTTGAAGAAAGAGAATGAATAGGTAATGAAAGAATTAGCATTCATGGATGAAGCTATGAACTAAAATCCGCAAAGTTACAACAGTTTAAAATAAAGCATGCAGCTGATCAGTACCGACATAAAACTCTGCTAAACGAGTATGGCCAGGCAAGTAGACTGTCTTGAAGCTACTGTAAAACGCTTCATGAAGCAAACTGGTACAAGCTAGGTAGCAGATAATGAGAGAACCGAAGTTCCTATGTGTTCCTATCCACTCTCCCATCAACAGTGAATGTAAAAATCTCTTTAAACGCTACCAAGATAGTGCTTAGCAACCCAGCACATTAATATGGAGATATAAGTAAAGTCAATGTCTCTAAACAACATTCGGACTAATGATTCAAACTGACATATCTACAATATGAAAAATAATAATGATTTAAAATTTCCTTTTTAAAAATCCATGATTTAAACATTCAATTTATGATGAGCAAAACTGTTTGCTCCTTAAAATAATCCAGTTAATTGTTTTTTACCATGAAAACTTGCAAACAAAAATGCATTGCCCCTCTCCTCTGCTGCACTGCGTGACACTTTCAGCTACTTGCTTTTGGGCTTCTGTATGTGGATTGTCATAACAGATCTGAGAAGGGTGTGTAAGAAATGTATGATTGAATAAGCCATATTTCTGATGTATGTATACATGTATAATGAGGCTTTTACACGCATGTTGGGAGTAAAGAATAAATTTATCATTCCCACACTACAGGAGGAAATGGGATGTGAATTAGTGGTACCTCTGCAATGAGTTTTCAGAGGTACAGTGACGGCCATGGCTTTCCTGAATAACAGCAAATCATTATGTTAATTCTAATGAACTCTGAAAATGAATTAATTTGAATGACTTAATGTCTTTATGGACTTTTTTTTTACCTATTACGTGATCTTAATATGATTTAGCATAATTCATTTTAAAAATATATTAAATTAAATAATACGGTTTATTCTGAAACTAAATGAGAATACCCACATAAAGATCTTATGTATCTTAATTACCCTATATCATTATCATAGTTTCTGTGTAGACAGGGTCTTATTTTCAAGGTCAGTTTTTGGCTATTAGTGGTGGTGTTTGTTTGATAGGTTAACATTTTAGGTAAGACAAGTTGACATGTGTTCATCTGTAAAAGTGCTGAAGATCATTGAGATTTTAAAGGTAAAAAGCTTGCAAAAAATATATAATTGTGTAAAGTTTGTCCTTGGTGTCACTGTCCACTGCTCTTTATGAATATGTCTAGTTGTGTTGAGCCCCAGAAAGGGAGCTTCTGAATTGCAGGAATGTAATCTCATTCAGAGTTCAGGATATCATTAGTGGAGTCTGAGAATAATTATAATATGTAAATTAAATACCAAATTGCAGTAATCTTCAGTGAATCCTAAGGATGATACTTTCTTTAAGCTTTTTTGACAGTTATGAAATGACTCTTAAAGGGGTCTTCCTTTCCAAAGGGAAGGCTTTCTGTTTGCCCTTCTTGAAACGTTAAGAGGTGACTGATAGCTCATTCCTTCAGCCTGACAAGGTCACTCTGAATGGCAGCCCAGAGAGGCTGTGGAGTCTCCCTCACTGGAGATATTCAAGAACTATCTTGATGCCCATTTCTATTAGAAGTTGCCCTGAATATGAGCACAATTCCAGGACGTCACATATTCTGAGGTATGGCAAAAACAAAATGAGAAGTAAATAAAACTACCCAGACTGCTTTGCTTACACCTAAGCTCTGTCTATAGAATCATCTGGAAAAGTTTATATAATTGTACACATACATACATACATACATATATATATGTAAAACAAACACACAAATCCTGAGAAAACTCTGAAAAAAATTAAGACCTTGGGAATCTATCCAGTCCATTTTCCTGCAGAATGATGGAATCAACTATCCCTAATCAAATTCTATTATTTTTGTCTAACGTGGTTTTCAAAGTCTCCACTGAACGAGACACAAATATTTCCTTAGGCAATCTATTCTGCACATGCAGTTAAGAATGGTTTACTAGTATCTAACCAAAATATCTGTTATGGCAGTTCAATCATATAAGTTTTTATCTTATATTTAGTGTAGGTACACAATATTCTATGTGTCACAGAAATATTTCAGCCACATTATTCTGAATAACAATAATATAGAGATTTCAACCTTTAAATTTTAAAAAGATGTATTTGTTTTCCAAAAGAGTGGATACTCTGAAGAGATTTATTTTACCTCTTTTCAGGTAACTGGAAAAAACCAAAACAAAACAAAATCAAAACAACAAAACAACAAACAAACAAACAAAAACCACATGGTATTTTATTTTGTGCTTCTTGCATCAATACCATATGTAAATGGTCTGCAAAGTGAACAAATAACTAGCCCAGGTGAAAATTGGCAGGGTCTGACTCAGAATATAGTTCTTGGAGTTGGAACTGACTTTGGGTTTTCCTATCAAAATTAATTTTTATATATCTTGAGCCAGTTAGTCACTAAAAGAAGGTTACTGAACTTAATGGAATTAATATAAAAACTGTAGAAATATGCTACATCTGTGGTTTGAAATCCCATTTCACACAAAATAAAGCTGATTAAACACACCAGACACTTTCCTTCAACAGGGAACTCCTAAAATTGTACTTGTACTTAGAACAAGTTTATTGACAGATCCACATAATTACTAATCAGTACTGGTTTTGTGTCAGCTTGGAGAGCTCAATGAACATGCTGTACACAAGCAGTTTTACAAACTAAATGTTGCAGATTCCTTGGATGTTTGGGTAGTTTTTGCTTTCCTCAAAAGTTTTCTTTACTATTCCAAAACTGAAGTGCATAAATCTCATCTCGCAATTATAAAAAGAGAGTGCAGTATTTTCTTTATGTAAAGTTGCATCATGCATTAACTCAAGGGTTTCTGAACACTACAAACCATTCTGAACTTTACAAGCCTTCATATCATACTGAACTTTTCTTTTTAACCAAGTTTTTTCAAAACATTGTTCAACTCAGTTCTACAGACACTGTTTTCACTAATTAATACCGTGGTTTTTTGGTTAATTCAGACTCACCCTGTCCACCATGCATCTACACCATGAGCACAATGTACTTTCTTCCATCAGTTGAGCTGCCAGGCTTGGTGTTGGCACGTTTACTGCCACTGTCTGTCACTGCCTGTGCCTGTCTAGGGCTAAGAAAATAACTCAAGAAGCTTTAACTCAGGTAAGCCTGCATAAGGTTTTGATAGTGACAGTCTCCGCTATTGCCAGTAGAAGAATTTTTCCTACGCTTATCAGTGGTATAGGTTGGGATTCCTGGACCTTTTTTTTCTATCAGATAAATATCTAACAATATTTAAAAATTTGTGTCTCTTGCTGACTGTTGAAGTAAACATTTCACTTGGTAAATGCATTTACAAGATTATAATTTTAAGCCTTACAGAAGTTTTCAAATCTGTTCATACTTAAGTAGGAATGGGAGGTCCTTAGTGGAAATTCTTGCCTTGTTGAGATCAGAATTGTGCCATTGACCTCAAAAAGATTTGAAATTTTCTCTTCTGTTTGGAAATTATTTATTTAGGTTTCACATTTAAAATATAATTAACTGGCAATTTCTTTTCCAAAAAACTCTTAATTTACTTTAAGAATTATAGATCTTGTAAAACATCATCATCATCAACAGTACAAGTTAAAAAACTTCTAGGTTGTAAATCTTAACAAATAAAAAATTAGGAAATTATACATGAAAACAGCCCACTGTAAGATAGTCTTCAATAATGTGATCATATGCTTTCATTTTCCAAAAAAAAAGCAAAAATATTCTCTATTTATTTATATTCTCCATACTTCTGATAATGACAAATTGTAATGCAAGCTGTTCAAACCCATAATTTCTTAAAGTGTTGATTTCTGTAAGTTATTACTACTAGTTTCAATACTGTGTTTGACAGCTATACAAAGAACATTGTATGCTCAAAATACTCTCTTAATCCTGAACAATGTTTTACCTTTTCCCATTTTCAGTTTCTGAGCCACAGTAAAAGGAAAGGCAGGCAAAAAACTGACCACTGCTGGTAGGAGATAGGACCTACATTTTTTAAGTACTGAGCATTTTTACAGTGACTTATTTTTCCAAGGCTATCATCAAAATGTTCTGGCTAAAGGCTTTTACATGTTTAATATTATGATGGTTTTTGTGGAGCACACCCACGTTCTCTGTGAAGGATTCCACCTCAGCCACAACACTCTTATTCTTCCTCAGATTCCCTCACAACCAGTTGCATTTAAT
>JAWWLV010000001.1:72612713-72623653 GCA_035041135.1 Platyrinchus mystaceus
TTCTCTGTGAAGGATTCCACCTCAGCCACAACACTCTTATTCTTCCTCAGATTCCCTCACAACCAGTTGCATTTAATAATTTCTTAACAAGGTATTATACAGGAAAGTATGTCTGAGCAACATTTGCCGTAATTTCTAATTCTGCTCTTTTGCTCTTGCTTGATTTCTTTCTCTTTCCAGCTCCCCAGTTTCTCCCAATCACATCCTGTCTAGCAGGGAGTCTTTATACAGGAATTCTAACTTAATTTCGTTTTTCAATATTTTTATAATTAGCATCAAAAGAAATCATTCAAATACAATTCTTCCTGAATTTTTAGTTTAGTGACTGGTGTATAACACTGGTTTTTAATGGATAACTGCAGTTAACAAAAGTGTTTTGTGCCGTAAAGCACAATATTCCATAATAGAAATGTGCACTTAAAGACATTAAATGGGCTAGAGGATTTCAGTTTTGAAAAGCTGCTCTTTATGAAGACAGCAAATAATATCAGGGAGCCAAACTTCATGCAATACTGAATTATTAGATTTTTTTTAGACTGGTTATTTCCAACTCTGTTTTGTGTGAAAGAGGAGCATAATTACTCAACAAGTATTTCTTAGCCTTAGCTGTTTCATCATTTATTGAACATAATGAGTGTTAGTTTCCTGAATATTGCAAATTTGTCTCTTTGCTTGAGATTTGTTTGAGTTTTTTTTAAAAAGTCATTGAATGTTTTTGTATTCATAATTCGTTCTGCATTATATACTCATTTTCCCTAATCGGATCCTAACTTAGGATACCTTGCACCATTTTATGTGGAAAGCACTCTTCACAGAATATTCTGAGAGGGAAGGGATCCACAAGGATCATTTAGTCCAGCTCTTAAGTGAATGGCCTGTACAGGGAGCAAATCCACAATTAGCACTATACTCCAAGAAACTGAGCTCATCTCAAGGTAGCAACTTAAACATGCATGTGTTCCTTCGGATAAAGCACAGCTTACAAACCATATAAAACCAGCAAGACTACAAGCAAATTTCAGGCTTTGTTTACTTGCAGCCATGGCATTAGAAAACCATGACACATGCTGTGCTGTTCTCTAATCTTATGGTTTTGTTCTTACTTCCAGGTATAATTGATACAAAAAATGAGGGGCTGGGATCTATCCTACCCTATACACGCATTAGCTACCGTTGCCCAGCTGTCTTACTTCCTGTGTGCATGTCTGTCTGATTCTGATATAGTATAATAATAGATTCTACTGAACTGCCAAAGATGTGCATGATAGAAACACATATATTCTATATATGAATATATGCATAGTAGATATACCTAAAAAGATTTAGAGCAAGATAAAACAAAACCATTATTAGAGATGCAGACTTAGTCTTACAAGCTTGGGAGTTCTATTAATAAATTTTTCAGTGCAAACTAAATTCACTTCCCCTTCTCTATAACTCCTAAGAAATAAAAGTACATAATTAAATAAATTGGGTTTTTCCATCCTACCCTGGAAATGAGTACAGGAGCCTACTTCAGACTCTTACTAACTTTGATTATTTGCTATGTAGATGTAGAGTAAAAGAGGAGATTGCAGACACAGGATGGTTTTAGTAAAAGCGGTTATAAACCATCTAGAACTGGTTTTCTTCATCTTACTTCTCTTCCATAACAGTCATATTTTTCCTTTTCTAGTCAGGAACATAGGGGGCCAGATGGAATCTCTTATGTCCTTAAATCCAGTTATATACCAGTTAAGGGAAAAAATCACTACTGGGAAAAAGGCATCTGGACTTTAATATAAATTTGCTTTTCAACATGTAGTAGCCTATTATTTTCACATCCATCATTTAGAAAGTTTCATTTCCAGTATAAAGGTATATACTGATACATTCTTGTTTCAAAATGGTTTATCATTTCAAATAGGAACTCTTTGTCACTGGAGTTTCTCCCATGTATACCTAAAGACAGCCATTATATCCCCTTTCAAAGTTTAAACCGCTAAATTAAGTATATTATGATTTGCTCTCCACTCTAATGTTTTCCTTTCTTCTAACCATCAGAGTATTCCTGTCCGGGATTGACAACAGTTCGAATTCATTTTTATAACAAGTTGTGGTGGATTGACCTTGGCTGGATGCCAGGTGCCACTTCTTCCCGGGCCCAACTTCACTCCTGAGTTCCCTAAGTTCTTCTCACTAGCAGAACAGGGAGATGGGGAATGGAGTTTGCAGTCGGTTCATCACACCTGTCTACCAACCCCTCCTGCTCGGGGGTGGACTCCTCACACTCTTCCTCTGCTCAAATGTGAGGTCCCAGCCATGGAAGACAGTCCACCATGAAATTCTCCAATGTGAGTCCTTCCCACAGGCTGCATTTCTTTACAAACTTCTCCAGTGTGGGTCCCTTCCACAGAATGCACTCCTTCAGGAATAGATTGCTCCAGCCTGGGTACCCCAAAGGTCAAAAATCCTGAAGGAAAACCTGCTCCGCTGTGTGCTTCCCAGCTTTCTTCAGGCATCCACCTGCTCTGGCGTAGGGTCCTCCATCGGCTGCAGACGTATCTCTGCTTAAATGCATTATCCCAGAGGGGTTACCACCACTGCTGACGG
Source organism: Platyrinchus mystaceus (assembly GCA_035041135.1). Lineage (NCBI taxonomy): Eukaryota > Metazoa > Chordata > Aves > Passeriformes > Tyrannidae > Platyrinchus > Platyrinchus mystaceus. The sequence continues at coordinate 72,615,306 of JAWWLV010000001.1, forward strand.
GCTTGGTCTCGCCCAGCTGTGGGTCCGTCTTGGTAGTGGTTCTATCAGACCTAGGGGAAGCTTCTAGAAGATTTTCTGCTCAGAGCAACCATCCCTGTATCAAAACCTTGACATGCAAATCTAATGCACAAATGCAATCAGAATTATACATATTATTATGGAGACTGTTTATACCTAACATAAAATCATTATTAGTAATTTAATGCTACTGGAAAAAGACTTGTTTGCTAAAACCTAATTGTATACTTCTGCCTTTCTTAGGTACATTGCATAAACAATGTCTTGATTTCTGATTTCAATGTATTTTGTGGCCAGCAAGTTTCAGAACTGGGAAATATTCCTACATCTCAAAGAAGATCAGCTAATATACTTATTTCTTAGTAATTTCTTAAAGAAAAAATTTAAACTTGTAAATGAAATGTTCATTTTTCCCTAATGTAGGATCTTCTTTTACACACTATTAAATTTCCATTCATTTCTATTCCTCCTACACTTGAGATCACCCAGTTCTACCTATGATATTCAATCCTCTTATATATTGATCAAACCTCTTCAGCAAACCCATCTTCAGCATATTTCATCAGCATTTACATTTCTTCTGCCAAGACCATTAAAGAGAAACTCATTATATCCCAAATCTGATCCTTAGGAAACACTTCAAGTAGCTTCCTCCATATTCCCCTCATTTAATTTCTCCCCTCTCCTTATACTAATCATCACTTTTAGCATTTTAGATAAAAAATTTGCAAGTGAGAAGATATCTCTTGAGATACATATTGTCGGTCTGACCACTTTATGTTAAAAGAAACAAAAAAATCTTATCCAAAAGAAGTATTGGAAATGGCTTGTCTGATACAGTCTGCCTTTGGAATACTCATGATGGAGCTTATGCCCCAGCAGGTCATGAACAATCCCGGAGGTTCCTGGAATGCATTGATGATGACTTCATTGTCTAAGTGCCAGAGCAGCCAGCAAGAGAGAGATGCTATCCTGGACCTTGTTCTTACCAGCAAGGAGAGTCTGTTGGGGAATGTGTAGCTCAAGGGCAGCCTGGGCTGCATTGTACAGGAAATGGTGTATTTTGAGGTCCTTGGGGCATGACAAGCTCACTGCCCTGGACTTCAGAGACCCCAACAATATCAGTGACATGGACCTGTTGGAGTGAGCCCAGAGGAGAGCCAAGATGATAAGAGGACTGGAGCACCTCTCCTATGAAGACAAGCTGAGATGTTGGGGTTGTTTATAAAGAAGAGAAAGCTCTGAGAAGACTTTCTAGCAGACTTTCAGTAACTAAATGGGGCCTACAAGAAAGCTGGAGAGGGTCTTCTTACAAGGGCAAGTAGTGACAGGACAAGGGGTAATGGCTTTAACCTGAATGTGTTTAGCTGTGAGGAAGGAATTATTTACTATGAGGGCAATGAGACACTGAAAGAGGTTTCCTCTGTTGTGGGTGCCCTTGTTTCCCCTGAAGCTGTGCATGCCCCAACCCTGGAAGTGTTCAAGGCCAGGTTGGATGGGGCTTTGAGCAACCTGGTTTAGTAGAAGTTGTCCCTGCCCATGTCAGCACAAGTTGGAACTAGATGATCTTTAAGGCCCCTTCCAACTCAAACCATACATTTCTATGACCCCATTATTTGTCTCTGGTCTCCATTCATCCTGAGTTTGAGTATTCTGTATTTTTCTCCTTCATAATTTGAAACTGAAACTTTGTTTCATAGTGAGACTTGTCCAATAGGTCTGTGTTTGCACAGGTAGTTGTAGTGGATTAAACCCAGACAGCAAGTAAGGACCACACAGGCATTTGCTTACTCCCCACCTGGTGAGATGGGGGAATGAATCGGAAGAGTAAAAGTGAGACATTTTACAGATAAATACGTTCTAATAAGCAAAGCAAAAGCTGCAGATGCAAGCAAAGCAAAACAAGGAATTCACTCACCGCTCCCCATTAGCAGTCATGTCCTCAGCCATCCACAGGGAAGTAGGACTCCACCAAACATACCAGTCACTTGGGAATATAAAAGCTATAACTCTGAATATTCCCCCTTTTCTTCGTCTTCCCCCAGCTTTATATTCTGAGCATGAGGCTATGATAAGAAAAGTCCCTTTTGCAACTTTAGGTCATTGTCCCTGGCTTTGTCCTCTCCCAGCTTTTCACTCCTGGTCTCCACTGTGACAGGGCACCACGAGAACCTGAAAACTCCTTGACTTCATGTAAACACTGCTCAGCAACAACTAAATTGTCACTTTGTTATCAACATTATTCTCATTCTAAATCCAAAACTCAGCACAATATCAGCTGCAAGGAAGAAAATTATCACAGTTGAAAACAGGACAGTAACTTTTCCTTAATTTCTAAAACCTCTGACAATGGAAGCATGGTGGTTAATGGAGTTACATCCAGCTGGCAGCCAGTCACAAGTGGTGTTCCCCAGGGCTCAGCATTGGACTCAGTCCTGTTTAATATCTTTATCAATGACTGGGACAAGGGCCTTGAGTAAACCCTCAGTCAGTTTGTAGATGACACCAAGTTGTATGGGAGTGTTGATCTGCTGGAAGGTAAGGAAGGCTCTGTAGAAGGATTTGGACAGGCTGGATTGATAGGTCAAGGCCAATGGTATGAAGTTCAAAGAAGCCAGGTGCTGGGTCCTGCCCTCTGCTCACAACCCCATGCAGCACTACAGGTCAGGGGCAGAGCGGCTGGAAAACTGCCTGGCAGAAAAGGACCTGGGGGTGCTGACTGACAGCCACTGAACATGAGCCAGCAGTGTGCCCAGGTGGCCAAGAAGGCCAATGGAATCCTGGCTTGTATCAGAAATAGTGTGACCAGCAGGACCAGGGAAGTGATCGTTCCCCTATACTCAGAACTTGTGAGCATGCACCTTGAATCCCATGTTCTGGTTTTGGGCCCTTTAGTACAAGAAGGACATTGAGGTGCTGGAGGGGGTCCAGAGAAGGGCAACAACCCTGGTGAAGGGTCTGAAATACAAGTCTTCTGATGAGCAGCTGAGGGAGCTGGGGTTGTTTAGCCTGGAAGAAAGGAGGCTTAGGGAAGACTTTATCATTCTCTATAACTACCTGAAATGTATTGAGGTGGGTCTTGGTCTCCCAAGAATTGTCTCCAAGCTGAGTTTTCTTTAACTAATTTTGGAGTCATAGCTATTCATATTCTTATGTGTGTACTTTTTAGGTTTAGGTTGTCCATAATATCTTTCTTTCTCGTGCACTGTGGATAAATGCCCTTGGTTTGTTTTTTTTGTTTTGGTTTTTGGTGTTTTTGTTGTTGTTGTTGTTGGTTTTTTGTTTTGTTTTGTTTTTTTGTCAGATATAGGTATTTGTAGATTTAACTAAAAAAAAAAAAATCTTTGTTTATTTTAACTTGCCTTGTGATGTACAAGACACCTTGACTTAATAATTTGGGGCATTCTCAGTTTTTGCTTGGACTTTCAATACTATCTACGCTCCAATTTCAGTGTATGCAGCTTTCCTAAATTGTATAATTCATGCTTAGTCATAATATATCTATAATTACTTATTCTTTTAGGTTTTGGAACTTTCCTTACAAACTTTTTCTCCCTTCTTGCTTGCAATTACAATTCCAAACACAGCTTTATACGAATCATGCTAATACATCTGCAGAATTAATAAAATAAATTGTCCTAATGTTTCTGCTATTGACAGACGTTTGTGCTTAATCCTGTGCTCCACAGTACAACAGAAAGATGGGCATTATGGAACAACCCATTGCTAAATGGGTCACAAAAGTGGTCAGGGTGCTGGAGCACAGAAAATCTGAGGAAAGCCTGAAGAAATGTGGATTTTTGAGCTATACAATAAGATAGAGAAAGGGAGAAGTTTTTGTTGTCTATGGCTACTAAATAAGAATGGCAGTTAAGAGCCTGACACCTTTGAGAGACCCACGGTGGGAGAAGAGGAGGTGGGGGACACAAGTTGGAACATGGGAATTATGAACTTCCTTATGTTACAGTAGAAGCCTTTCATTATGTCAGTCAAGCACTGACATAGGATGCCCAGAGGGGCTGTGGAGTTCCTGAAGATGTCAAAAATCTGGTGACATGACCCTGTGCAATGTGCACTAGCTGACCCTGCTTTAAGCAGGAAGGTTGGGCTACATAAGCTTCAGAGGTGTATTCCCACCTCAGGTATTCAGTGTTTCTAAGAAATTGATGATATCGAGTGACATTTATTCTTTCAGGAAAAATATGTGAAAAAAAGAGTATCTTTGCAAAGACTGTTTTTCTAGGACATGTCTAATGATCAATCTAGATGTCAATAATTGGTATTTTAACCCCCTTACCAGAGATAAAAACATTTGTTTCAAAATCACAAAGAATTATGGAAGCATATATCCCAGAAGATGCAGTTATTTTTAAGTTTACATTTATCTTTAAGGAAAGCTAGTATATTTAGAGATTTTGAATAAAAATAACATATTTTTTAAAGAAAGGAAACTCTGTCCAAATTTTGATTACTTCAAACTTTCAACTTTCATTAAAAATAAAATTATATCTGTTCATCAGATACAACCCATTAGCCAGTTGTTATCTCTTGTTCATTCTTTGTTTCTGCTCTGGACACTAATTTCTTAGGAATAACATGTCCAGTGCACATCAGACTAAGAACTAAAATTATTAAAGATTTCTGAAACAATTCTGTGGGTGTATCCAACACAAGAAGTGTTCACTACAATCCAGAAGGATGACAAATGTGCTAAGCTATAAAAGCTACAGTGCTTTAAATCAGTGGTGACAGTGACAGCTTCTGGCTTCCTACCAAGCCAAGTATAGCTCAGCTGTAGTATGTGAACTACCAGGTGGCAAAGACAGAAGAGCCTGGGGATCCCTACTTTGCATCATCCATCACACTGCTACCCATGTCTATTGACTCTAACTTCTGCTGAGAACAGCATGTAAAACACATTCTCCTTTACCACGGTGCCTTATCACATTTGCAGTTCAGGCTGAGAAAACGTAAGGGTCTCTTACAGAGTTCAAAAGGACCTCTGTCTCACAGTTCATTAGCATCCCAACAGTTGATTGATAGCTTCAGGATCAGTACTATATTTGAAATACAGATTATTTTTTTAAAGTAATGCTTAATACAGTGTTTTTACTAGTTTTCAAACTGTAATGAAAAAAGGCAATTATTAATAACAATTTGATGCTAAAGGTGTATATTTCCCAATTACACTTTAATAATTCTGTTTGTCTAATTTAGACAGAAGGAGGCTGAGGGGTGACTTTACTGCTGTCTACAGCTTCCTGAGGAGGTGAAGTGGAGAGGTATGTGCTGGTCCCTTCTGCCTGGGATCCAGTGATAGGATGCATGGGAAGAATGGTTCAAAGCTGCATCAGGTGAGTCACAACTGGAGTTCTCTATCCAGTTCTGGGGCCACCAGTACAGAAGAGATGTGGACATACTAGAAAGAGTCCAGAAGAAAATTGCCACCAAGGTGATTGAGGGTCTGAAGCACCTCTCCTATGATGAGAAGCTGAGACATCTGATACTGTTTATCCTGCAGAAGCCTCAGAGAGGCTCTTTTCAATGGTGCCCAGTGACAGGACAAGAGGCAATATATACAAACTGACACACTGAACATCAGGAAACACTTTTTCACTGTGAGGGTGATCAAGTATACTGACACAGGTTACCCAGAGAGGCTATGGAGTCTTTCTTCTTAGAGATATTCAAAATCCATCTAGACATGTCTTAAGCAACTGGCTCTATGTGACCTTGCTTGAGCAGGGAGGTTGGCTGAAATGATGTCCAGAGGTAATTGAAAGGAGATGTTTTTTTCTGTGTTTTTTTGGGGGGAGTGTTGGTTTTTTGTTTGTTGGTTTTGGGTTTGGGTTTTGAGTTTTTGCTTTTTGTTTTGTTTTGGGTTTTTTGATGTTTGTTATTTTGTTTTTGTTCATTTGTTTGTTGTTTTTTACAAGCACTTAAATTTGTGTCTATTTTCTTTCAGAAGAAGTGAATACTATTATTGTGGATTTTATTGCCAATTTTTTATTTTAATTTTCTATTTTCAATTATGCAACAGTAAAAAGAAAAAGGTTCTCAAGTATAATAGTTCAAATCCTGTACTGCTTTATTACCAGTCAATGTCATTCAGGACTACCTATTCTCCAAGTTGCAGTAAGGATTATATTTCTTTACATTTGACATGAAAGAATAAGAAAGAGTTTCTTTGCCTGATTTTCCAAGAGAGAGCTATACAATTTTGAGCACAGAATATGAAGTCTGGATAATTTACCAAATTAAATGTCAACATTAAGGCCTGTAATGTGACTTAGACAGTATTGTAGTAATTCTTGCCTCTGGGATATAATTTATACTTTGTAAATGTATGTATGCAAAAATTTAGTTTTCATTTTCCAAGAGGAGTGTTAGCTGTTTCCACTTACACCATTTAATTTTACATTTCCAAAGAACTACAAGGAGCATTAGGTGAATGCTAGTATGCTTAAATTAAGTACACTATTATACCCGAATGTTGCATTTTCACTCAAAATACTACAGCACATGAAAAAAAACAACACAGAACAGAGCATTTCTATTTGACATTGACATTTGGTAATGTTCTCTCAAAATGCTATTTTAGGAGTAAAAAATAAATTAAAAAATAAATTTTCGCTGAACAAGGTATGTATGTATACTCACAAAATTATGAAATAGAGATATCTGAATGAAAAGTAATTTACATAGCACAGATTTTAGACACTGTTAATATTTAAAGTGTTAAAAAAATTATAGTTTGTACCTAGCTCAAGACTTTTTTGTGCAACATTCCTCAATATGAGGGTGGTGAGGCACTGGAACAGGTTGCCCAGAGAAGTTGTGGATGCCCCATCCCTGGGCAGTTGGATGGTGCTTTGAGCAACCTGGTCTAGTGGAAGGTGTCCTTGCACATGGAAGGGGTGTGGAACTTGATGATCTTTAAGGGCCCTTCCAACCCAAACCTTTCTATGATTCTACTACTAAGATTAGAATTTTCAAATTGCTTATCTAGGGGATAATTCTGCCTTTTCTGGAATCAGCATTAAACCACTGGCTTTGACAGGAATAAAATACAGAATTCCATTTGAAGTCTATTGGACTTGGACACATCTTGGACAGAGCAAGTGCCCTGTTAGCCTGGTACTACAGTGGGGGTTTAAACAGGATGGGAGAGGAAAATACAATGATCTTCAATGGTAAAGAAGGACATGATATGTCATTGGATGGTGTAGTTCTGGCATCTCTCTTACTATGAATTAATCGGTGACAATTTTCAGGAAAGACTCAAACAGATTCATGTCAAATAACATTATTTCTGTGTGGTTTCTTCATTTTACCAGCCAATAAAAAATAATGGTATTGTAATCCCACTGTTCTGTATAAAAATAACAAAACACAGAAATGTCCTTTTAGATTTATTTGAACTACCTTGTAATTTGGAATGGTTTTGATTTTGGGTGATTTTTTGTGGGGGGAATGGTGATATTAGTCCCCTGCAAAATTCGGTGGAGCTATTTGAATGAAAAAATGTTGCAAGGCAAACAGTTTCAGTCAAAGTAATACGGTTCAAATTTTAATGCCTAAAATATTTGGATAACTTAAATATTTAATTCTTTATTGTACTGTATCATGATTTCATATTTATTACTTAGAGTTTCATTATTTTAAATTGTTTAACAAAATTATGTAGGCTTCTGTGACTATAAAAGAAACAATCACAATTTTTGAGTAGTGGAGCAATTTGGGTTTTGTGTTTTTTTTTTTTAGAACTAACGAGTAGATTAAAGTCTACAGGATGTCTTTCCTACTGTAAGACTGTGTTAATAATTTTATTTTGAATAACTCCTGTCAATCTGTCAATGTATCTGCTGTTAGTAAACTTGTACATTTTGCTGTACATCTTACTGTTAGATATCTTGTTAGGTATCTTGTAGTAACAGTAATTTATTGCCTTCAATTTAGGATTTTCAAAGCAATTAATAATCTCTACTGTTTGAGATATTTTTCCTTGCTTGCTAATTTCCTATCTTTTCTTGGCTATTTGCTTGCTTGCTTGTTTGTACTGAAGAGCCCAGATCTGGACTCAGCACTCCAGCTGTGCTGAGTTGGGGGGAAGGATAACTTCCCTTGGCTGCCTGCTGGAAAGACCCTAATGTAGACCAGAGTGCTCTTGATCCAGTTTAACTGAGAGTTATTAAGTGGAATTTATGAACTTCCTTGAGGTTTTAACTTTTTGGAGATATTTTTTTTCTGCATGCTAATTTTGCCATCTGATCCTTGCCTTGCAACCTTTCTCTCTGAACAGTGGAATCTCTTATGTAACCAACACTAAC
>JAWWLV010000001.1:72672614-72697340 GCA_035041135.1 Platyrinchus mystaceus
GTGTTAGCTCTTTCCCTCTTATTTACATGCTGTTGAGGAAGGAAATCAATATGACCTTAACTGTAATACTCCGCATCAGAAGAAAAATAACATTAGAAGAAAATTTTTATGATGCAATGAAAAATTACTCCCTTTGCCTGAAAAATGAGCAATTCTGCTCCTTGGCAAGTGTAGGTGGAAAGACTGTCAGCTACCGATATTTTCTTTTAATAAGGTTAAATAAGGAATCAGGCAGAATGTTGAAATTCCTTTATGCTGTGACAAGTAAGGGTTGTATTCGCCAAGAAATGTTTAGATGCTGTCTACTTTAAATTACAGTCATAGTCAATGAGCTATGTTTTTAAGTTGAAATATACGTATGTTGCTCATTTGTAGTGGTTATTGGTTTTTAACCAGTTAAACGAGTTTTAAACTTGACTAGGAAAAGAAAAATAATAAAGAACTGTTAAAGTATAAAATACAACAAAATGAAAGTCTTCTCCATTGGAAAAGGTAAACTATATGGAAGAAGCTATTACATTATTTCAGCAATGATGATGTGGCAGTAAAATTCGCAGGGGACAAAATGAACAAAAGAAAGCAAAGCTGAACTAATCTGCACCATTTCACTGAGTTCATTAAAAAAAAAAAAAAAACAAACAAGAAGAAAAGACAATTACCAATAGAGGTGTAGATTGATAACATATGACAATTTTTTACCAAATAATAATTTACATTAAAATTATTTGTTTGAACTCACTTTTTCAGTCAATAGAGAAAACTTTACACTTCTAAAGTAAAATTTACTCTTAGAAAAATACCTACATAGATTACAGAATCATGCTACTGAAAATCCTATTTGTCTCCACCAATTAAAGTAAGGATCTTCAATGTATATATTATCATTTATACTGTAGGTTGTCCATAAAGTTAGCTCTTCTTTGAGACTTTCCTCATAATGAAAAATGTCATGCCATTTGTTCGCAGCAAATAGTCACATAGTTTGATTTGTTAACTTGTTTTAGAAAACTGTATATACAAGCAGTTGTATCTTTTACGCACACTCACAAAAAGAAAGCAAGAATAGGTAATTTAACAAGACAGAATAGTCTGAAGTGGAAATTTTTTTTTCTAAACCTTCTGCTTGATACTTATCTTTTTTAGCCTTCACAATATATGCTCTCAAATTTGCACCAGAAATTTTGGTAGGTGAGTGTGTCAATGAGTGCTCTTTCTTCTGAAAAAATTGGTCTAAAAATACATGTTTATGCACTGTCTTTAAATTCTCATATTGTTGGTATTCAGAAGCATTAAAAACTGAAGTTAGATGAATGAGAGTCTTTCATACAGATGCTGAGTTTCAATAGCTCATTTGGTAGAAAAATTATATAGCTGATTATAAATTACCCTTTTGATCATTATACTGAAAGATTTGAAAAATATAAATCCAAGTTCATGAGCTACAAACAAAATCTATATCAACCTTTGGATGGAAAGATAGCGTTAAATGCCGATTTGGTTTACAATTACTTATGTAGTTTCTCTTTTCTGGGAAATAAAAGCTCTAATTACATTTCAATATCAGAAAGCAATGCCTACATACTTTTAGTTAGCTCAGATTTTAATATTTTAGGTTTGGTTTGAGGTCTTTTGGTTTATTTTTGCTATGATGCCATAGAATATAAATGAATGGACATTTTCACTCATTTGTATTGTCATTGACTTAATGAATTACATATTCTGTGATTTATTTCCCTATTCTTACACTAGTTTGATAACAAATTTTGACAGTCTAAATTTTATTTTACTGCAACTCCTTAAAACATTATTCACCAGTTAAAGTTTCAGTTATAAAGTATGCAATAGGATGAGGTAGATTAAATGCAACTATAACATGACATGTGACACATGTAATCTTTCTGACTCTCACTCTCATAGGCGTAAGTCTCTAATAAATCATTCATTCACAACAGCCAAAGGACATTAGCACAAACCCCCTTGTATCTTTTACCTAGTTGTGCAGTGAAGCAGAGTAGTGCACATTTCCAAATAAAGTAATGATAGCTTCTCCATGCCAGTTTTCAATTTTATGTAGAATTTGCCCTTAAGAAGTTTTTTTACTGTAATGTTTTGAAAATATTTTCAATAAACTTAGACCATAACTTTTTCAAGGTGTTCCATATATGGTCAAGGAACATTGATTCCAATTCCCTTCTTCTTGAAGGACTACCTAAAATTAAGCCATATGACTAAAACCATCGTCCAGATGCTCCATGAACTCTGTCAGGTTTTGTGCTGTGACCGCTTCCCTGGGAAACCTGTTCCAGTGACTGACCACCCTCTTAGTGAAGAACCTTTTCCTAATGTCCAATCTGAACTTCCCCCTACACAGCTTCTTTGTGTCTTATTGCTGGTCACCAGAAAGAGATGTGCATCTCCCCATATGATGACCTCCTTAAGCAATTTGAAGACTGCAATGAGGTTGCCCTTCATCATCCTTCTCTTTTTTAAGGTGAACAAGCCAACTGATCTCAGTTGCTCTTCCTAAGTCTTGCCTTTGAGACCTTTCATCATCTTGATCACTCTCCTCTGGCCACTTCTAACAGTTCCTCTTATATTGAGGTGCCTATAACCACAGAGTACTTGAGGCAGGGCCACACCAGTGCAGTGTAGAGAACAATCACCTCCCTTGAGTTGGCTGGTGATGATGTGCCTGATGCACCGTAGGACATTGTTGGTTCTTTTGGCTGCCAGGGCATGCTGTTGACTCATAATCAACTTTCTATTGATCAGAAACTCCAGATCTCTTTCCATGGGTCTGTTGTCCACCCTCTCATCCCCCAATTCGTATGTATAACCAGCACACATACAGCTTGTTGTTGCCCAGCTCTTCAGTCCGTCCAAATCTCCCTGTAAGACTTCTTTACCTACAAGGGACTCCCACAGCTCCTTCTAATTCACTATTACCAGCAAACTTACTTAGTGTACATTCATTCCCACATCCAGACAGTTTATAAAAACATCAAAGACAATGGCTGTAAAATTTCAGTGCCCTGGAGAAACCTGCTGGTGACGGGATGCTAGCCTGATGTAACCCCATTTACTATAACTTTTGGAGCCTCACCCATCTGCCAGTTTTTCACCCAATACCTCCCTAACTGTAGACTTCTACTGAAATATCTAGCCTCAGATGAGGATATTGAGGATCCAGACACCCAATTTCAGCTCTTTGGAAAATGAAATAGCTCTGATAGTATTAAGAAGCTATTAAAAATGTGACAAAAGAAAGACAATATCTTGCATTTTCAGTTTAAATAATTAGTTTATCCCATTTATTACTGGGATTTGTTATAAAAAACCTCTACTCATATGATACTGGAAACTGCAATCCTATATAGTGAGAATGACAAAAGTTACTGTTTATTTTCACTACTCACCTCACTTAATGCTATGTGTCAGTAACAAGGAAACGTCAGGAGTTTGTTCACTCTGGGAATCCCACTTGTAGTTCTTTATAGAGTCTCAAGTGCTATCCTTGGGATTTAAAGCATGAGAAACGAGCAATCAGTCTCTAAATATGCCTTCTTTTAAAACAAAAAACACAACTTCCCTCCCAAAAAATAAAACAAACCCAACAAAAAAAACAAACGTCACACACCTCCCTGCTCCAGTGAGATGGGAGTAGAATCCTGGAAAAATAGGTAAAACTTGTGTGTTGAGATAAGAATAGTTAAATAATTGAAATAAAGTAATAATAACAATAATATAAATAATATCAATCATAATAGGAATGAAAAGGAGAGAGGAAGAGAAGAATAAAACCCAAACAAAACAAGCAATGCATAATACAATTGCTCAGCACCTCCTGATGGATGCTTTGCTTGTCCTTGAACAGCAATTTATGGATCCCAACCAACTCCCACCAACTTATATACTGAGTATGATGTTCTGTGGTATAGACCATCCCTTTTGCCAGTTTGGGTCAGCTGTCCTGGCCATGCTTCCTCATGGCTTCTTGTGTATCTCCTCACTGGCAGAGCATGGGAAACTGAAAACTGCTTAACTTGGGGTAAGCACTACTTAGCCACAACTAAAACATCACTACATTTTCAATATTATTCCCATACTAAATCCAAAACACAGCACTGCACCAGCTACTGAGAAGAAAATTCACCTTATCCCAGCCACAACCAGGTCACTAGGAATGAAAACAAGGAAATCTGACTCTTCTCTGTGATGGCCAGTGACAGGAGATTCAAGTTGAAACACATGAAAATTTATCTGAATACAAAAGCACTTTCTTACCATGAGTGTGGTCAGACCCTGGAACAGGGCACCCAGAGAATTTGCAATTCTCTGTCCTGGGAAATACTCAGTACCCAACTGGACAAGGTCCTGGGCAACCTGCTTTTGTTGATTGTGCCTGAGCAATTGGGGAGACAGGAAGAGGAATAAGGGATGTGTGGGCAAGATGACCTGCAGGGAGTGCTTTCCAATCTCAAACAATCCGTGGTATTGTGAAGCAGGGGCTTAAGCACAGTCATAGCATGTCTTCCAACCATTGTCCCCATCACAAAGCACATTTTTTGCATTACAGCATACTCAGAGGATTACCCTGATGCCAGAATCTCTAAGTGTGACAACTATGTTGTAAAATGGTGGGCAGGAAAACAAGAATATAATGCTTGTCCAGAGACTGACCTTACAGAAAAGTAATAAATGGGATTATTCAAAATTTGCTTTGTAGCCAACAATAGAACTGGATCAGCAGGGAAACAGGAATCTTTGGTCTTGTTACTGTGTGACAAACAAAATTCCCTTTTCCCTTGCTCTTGCAGCCTTTCATTCCCTCTGCTCAGCCAATCTGACCAGCTTTTTCCGGTTTTGTTTTTGCTTTTTTTCTATTTCTATTAACTTCCCCTGTTTAGTATCTGTCTTCTATAAATACAATTTTCTCAGAATGATTGCATTTTCCTTTCCTAAATTCTTTTTCGTGGTTTGGATTGTTGGGGGTTTTTTTAAATCTTCTAAATGACTTTGTAAGCCACGTAGTATTTCAGCCTCTCTGTGTTGCCTTCTATTATACACTGCTGTTGTGAGCTAGGATGCAGTGTAAGTCACCTACAGTCTTCACTGACAGATACTGCACAGATGAGAGTTTCCACAGCACAGACAATGAGAAAAGAGGGAAACCTCCACTCTTTACAAAATCTTTTGATGCCAGAGGTAGGAATTAAAAAGAAACCCAACTGTCTTCCTGCAGTCTGTTGTGAATTACTTTGGAGCTGACCTGAATGAGAATAATAGGAGGGACCAGTAAGTGACTATCAATACTGTGCGACTTTAACTTCAGACAACTGACAGAAGGTATGACAAAATCCTTTTTTTCCCCTGCTTTTTATTGCTTAGTTCATCTACCTTATGATTAGTTTTTGTATTATCTATCTCATTGCTTCACCTTCTTACAATATAAGATACCTTATATTTATGCAGCCCTGACTTAAATTTCTTGAACAAAACCAGTTTGTGATTTCAGAACTGCATGTATGATCTCAGTTTTATATTTTCTTGAAGTTTCCATCATCTGTTAGTGATAACTCAGTAATACTGTTACTTCCTGAAGCTAAATTCTCTGAAGTACTTAAAGTACGCCATACACATATTTTGATGAATGTTGTGTGAGCATAACAAAAGTATAAACAAAATTTGTCCATGAAAGTTTTTAAAATTGGGTTTGATCAGTTTGTAGATCAGGGCTTGGTGCATTATTATGGAATAGATCTCTTTGGTGAGCCTTTTATATTAATAAAAAAGTAAAATTTATTTGAATGTTGAATACAGTAAGTTTCAGGGTTTTTGTTTGGGGTTTTCTTCAGGCAAAAGACATATCAAGACATGGAGGAATTTTTGCATAAAGTAGTAATCAACATTTCTATTATAAAGATAAGATTTAAATAGTTCAGAATCAAAAATAATTTCTCCTTAAAATTATCAGTTGAATTTCAAACTTTTATGAGCAAATCAAGAACTGGAATTTAGTTTATAAACCTGGCTAGGTTTATTGTTTGTTTTTTTTTTTTTCCCTAACTATGAAATATTGAACATTTGTACCAAAACTTGGCATAAAGGAACCTCAGTGAAACAAATAACACTTACCACTTTGTTTATTTGTTTACCTTTTGATATTGTTAAAGGGAAGGAACTAGGAACTGAAGAAGTGACAAGCCATTTTCATCCAATAGAGTTAGGTATTAATATAAACTTTTTGTATTCCCACAGGCTATTATGTTGGTCATCAATCCATATGAATATCTTAGGTAAAGTGAACTATTTTTAAAAAATTCTTGAAGTATTTTTGAAAATTTCTTTAAATATTTTTGAGGGTAGGAATCAGCTGAGCTTCTAAGCCTATGAAACTTCTGTATATAGCAATATTTGTTCATAAGCTTAAGAAACACTATTGTAGTCTAATTTCAGGGTCCACATCATTGCAATCTGTGGCCCCGGCTAGCCAAGAGGAAATTCTTTTGAACTCAATACTGCATTTTCCACCTGTTTGCTTTTGTTAGCTCTGGGATTTTTTTGTGTTCTTTTAACTTACCTATATGTACTTTAAATCTCCATGCTCTGCAATTTCTGTAAAGGTTAAGTTTGTTCCCACTCAAAAGATTGTTTAGGAATGCTATTTATGGTATTAATCCAGTCATCTTTTTTGAAAATATTTGTATGCAAACATTAGGGCACCTTGTAAGGTGTTCTAATTCAGAACTCTATCTTGTAAACATAGATGAAATCACAGGCAAAATCTGTATCAATTTAGGTGGAAAATTTGTTTGAATAAAGATCACAGTCATCCCTAGATGTCATATTTTTTTTTCTCCCCTGAGATCTATATATTAACACAGTTGGTGTCAAACATTTTCCTCTCTTTGTTTTCATTACATATGATGTTCACTTTCCCTCTAGTCATGGATGATTTGCATGTACATTTTTTTTAATATTTGCCACAAGTACATCTATAAGGTTCACTCACCACTGAGTGAATACAAATTTTTCCAATAATATCCATTCTGTCCCCTTGAGATCCTTCTATTCAGATGACCATAGTTTGGTTTTTTTTCTTTTAAAGTCAGTGAATCTTGTGTGATGTTGTGAAAAGAAGTTTTATTTACTATAGCTTTTTTTCAAGACATTCTAATTGAGTGATTCCTTCTGAAATCAGAAATGTTGCAGAAAGAATCAAATGGTCATAACAGCCAATGAGAAAACTAATTTAAAATAAGCCCAGAGTATTTGAGAAGAAACACTACATTAGAGAAAACTAATGAAACCCTAAATTCCTCATGAGGAAAGTGGAATTCTATATATTTATGAGACAATCACTGCTCAAATTTTAGCCTTTTAAATAGTTTTAATGAAAGTTCATTGGTTATATTAACATTAAAAAACAAACAAACAAAAGATACTTAACTCTTATGTTGTGCCTTTATTTGTAGATATTAATGCAATTAAAATAGAATTTATTTAATCACCCTGATTGTCTGATCACCCAAAGAAACAAGTAATAGAAGTTTAGGAATATGTAGTGCAATGGGATGAAATGAATTGACCCACTGGCAATGATTAGAAGGACCATGGATTTGTTATGCTGGCAAAGTAGTAGTGTGTGATTCTGAGTTCAGAGTCTGCCTGTCAGGAGCAGCATTCATTTTTCTGTCCTCTGAAGAAAATTCTGAAGGCTGCAGATCACAGACAGCTGCATAAAAGGAAAGAGCAAGGATTTTTTGAAACACATGTCTTACCAAGAGTCAAATCTGCGGAGTTTAGGATGAATTATTCGTAATTAATAAACTATAGATTTGCTCTGTTTTTAACACTTAGAAATAATTTGTCTATTTTGATAAGACATTGAAAGCATGTATTATATTAAGTCTATTTCTATTACAGTTGTACCTTTATTTTCTTTAGCAACCAAGATATCAAAAGAGAGGAGATACTTATGCAGTATAATTTTTAAGGGAATTCTGTCAACTTCTGAAGTAGCTTTTTGAGTTTCTGAACAAAATCCCCAGGAAAGATATGGCAATAACTTACCTTTTTCTCTAGTTTTACAAGATAAAAGTTTAAATACATTTTCATTTTCCCACTCTTCTAAATATGCTTTAGAACAATGACATCTATGACACTGTTTTTTCATGTGGTTTTCTGTATTCCCACCTACCACCAACAGAGTGTTTGGTTTCCTCTATCTATATGCTGTTAAAAAGTGAGATCTCAAAATATTTGTATTTTATCATTTCCTTTCACTGACATAGTTTTGAAATCTCATCACTCCTAACCCATAAGATTTTATAGAAAACAAAGTTTACAGACACTTAGGGAAGATATTCAACAATAACAAATGATGTGCATATATAAAAATAGGAGAAGTAGGTAAATGAAATACTAAAGCAGACCTCACTGATAAATAAGGTAAAAATAAGATAAATAAGATGCAAATAAGATGAGTGCTGACAGACAATGCATTTGAGAAACTTAGCATTTTCTGTCCTGACATTGTTCAGCTGTGGCAAAGCAGTTTGATTTTGCACTTGAAATAAAATGGCTTTAGTTCTCCAGGTTATGCCTAAATTTAGTGCAGAAATAAATCTTCTCAAAACCAAGGTAGTACTAAATTCCAGAGTAAGTTATGTCTGAATAGCTTGTCTTTAATTCCTGGTATAGTTCCTTCTTTCACTACCTTTTTCCACTGTCTCACTCTCAAGCAACTTTTCTTAAGTAGGGAGCTGTGGACAGCTGACATTTAAATGTCACATAAAACCAGCAGAGATTCTTCCTGGACCACACAGTGTTTTGTAGTGGTGTTTTCTAGTGTAGTCTGGTAATTGTGAATATTTTCTTTAACGCTCATCTATTCTCAAATTATGTTCCCGTTATTGAAGCATTTATTTTTTTTCAGTTGACTTCAGTGAGCACCTCGCCTGAATAGGAAAGCTTTGTCACCTTCTTTATTTGTGACCCATATGCTTACCCATTTTCATACCGTGCCTCAGACTTCTTAGATTTCATTACTGCTTTATGGAAACTTTATTATTAATTATTCCTGCAGACAAACTATCTTTTCTACTCCATAATACATTTCCAAATATCATCTGAGAGCATGAGCGCTTGTCTCTAAGTGGTTACATATAAGAAATACAATGTCAAAATCTTTATTGAGAGACTCAGTATTTCTATTTGTTTTCTATATCTGCATTTAACTTTTTACCCTTTCCAGTGCAAACAGGTTTCAAGAGTGTGTGCAAAAGCCAATAACAACAATCAAGATTTAAGTCTGAAACATATTTTTACTCATTGCTATCTTTTTCTGAAAATCAGTTGTGTTTTTTTGTGTTTTGGCTTCTGTTTTCAAAATTTCTGAGATAAAGAAAGAGACCAACAGTGAACAGAATTAAGTACTCTTAAAAAAAACCTAAAACAACCAACCCCCTCCCCCCCCATTAGATCTTTTGAATATGTTCCACACAGTCTTTATGGTTATGAGCTAAAGTTCAATGTCAAGTTTCCTGAAGCAGTCACAGGGTGAATCTACTAGATTGTACTAATTGTATCACATTAGGCATACTGTTATTGCTATTAATAACTGTGTCGAGCAATTCCTCTTGACAGGTTGCACCCAAGGCAAAGAAATGCCAGTGAAAGCTAAAAGAGATAAAGAAAAGAAAATGTTTTTTCATTAGAAAATCAGTGAAACATTCTGCGTCTCTTCGTGGTAGAATGAAGAAGTTGTGATGCAACTATAAGAATGTGTTTATTGTGAATATAATGTGGAATTTTAATGTATATATAGTATAATTAAATCACGCTAAACAACAACAACAATAATAATAATAATTTGAAGTTTGGGGTTAGTTCATTACCACGTTTCAGGTTCATAATACTTGTAATATACACTTTGCAGGTCCAAAAGGGTAGGAAAAAATCCTTAAGAGATAGAAAAAAATCATAAAAGAAATAAAACTTTAAGGGTGGGATTAAACCTTAGATTCAGACACAAATTTAGGTGTCAGCAATCTCTAAACTCCTCTTGCAGCAGGTGAAGATACAGAGGTAGATTCAGTTAACCAAATGGAGATGCCTCCTGCCACCCCATAACAATTTACAACATTTGCATGGGGCTGTAAGTTAATACACGGGACTTCAGAGAGATCTTCAATCTTCTGGACTGACAATTGTATTACAGGTAAGGTACCACAGGGCATTTCAAATATTTTGAGAGGACTGAATTTGAGCAGTGTAATCATATCTTTAATTAAGCAAGTTAAAGTTAATCACAGAACCACAGAATTGGTCAGGTTGGAAGGGACCACAGAGCATCATCTGGTCCAACCACCCTGCTCAAGCAGCGTTATCCTAGAGCACATTGCACAGGATTATGTCCAGATGGTTCTTGAATATCTCCAAGCAGGGAGACTCCACAGCTTCTCTGGGCAATCTGTTCCAGTGAGTGGTCACACTCACAGTAAAGAAGTTCTTCCCCATGTTGAGATAAAACTTCCTGTGCATCAGTTTCTGCCTATTGCCTTGTATCCTATTGCTTGGCTCCTCTTAGAATGGTCTGACTCAATTCTTTTGACACCCTACCTTCAGATACTTGTATACATTGGTGAGGTTCCCTCTCAGTCATCTCTTAACAGGCCCAGCTCCCTCAGCCTTTCCTCACAGGAGAGATTCTCCAGTCCCTTAATCATCTCCATAGCTCTCAACCGAACCCACTCCAGGAGCTCCATGTCTCTCGCACACTGAAGAGCCCAGAACTGGACGCAGAACTCCAGATGAGACCTTACTAGGGCTGAGTAGAGGGGCAGGATCACCTCCCTTGACCTACTGGAAATGCTCTTCTTAATGCACCCCAGGATACCACTGGCCTTCTGTACCAAAAGGGCACACTAGTGGCTCATGGAGAGCCTGTTTTCCACCAGGACCCTTAGGTCCTTCTCCTCAGAGCTGCTTTCCAGCAGGTCGGCTGCTAATCTGTGCTGCTGCACTGGGTGCAGGACACTGCATTTGCCTTTGTGAAATTTCAGATGATTTTTCTCTGTCCATCTCTCCAACCTGTCAAGGTCCTTTTGAAGGGATGCACAGCCCTTTGGGGTATGGGCCACTCCTCCCAGCTTTCTGTCATCAGCGAACCTGCTGAAGAAGCATCTACCCTTTCAGTCCAAGTCATTGATGGATAAATTAAACAATTCTGGACACCATTAGTGAAAGGTCTCCCTGTGCCACTGATTACAACCTCCTGGGACCTGCCATTCTGCCTGCAGTTCTCAATCCACTTCGCTGTCCACTCATCTAGTCCACAGACATACGGGATGCTTATGTTTTGCAGGGTGGACATGGGATGTCAGGTGGGTCATTAAAATGGTGCCTACAGTGTATCACACTCTAAGGCATGAAAGTTACTACATTGACTTTTAAAGTTTTAAGACAACTCTGTTTTGTAAGTATAATAGTACAGTTTCATTTAATTTCCTATACCTACCCGCCTGTCCTTCAGCTGCTGATTCAGAAGGGCACGGGTCTCTGCAAATGCTGTCAATACTGAAAGCCTCATGCAGATTTCTCAGATAACTTAGACAGTTTCAAATTACACTACAAATCTATGTTTGACAAGTGAATTGATCTCATAGTCAGTAAAGTCAATGGAGAGATACACATTTGTTTTAAAATAGCTGTTTATTTTAGGGTGAAGTGAGTCAATTGAATGTATTGATTAGCTCATCTCTGTGGGAGTTTACACAGCTAACTCACTTGTAGTCTCTTAGACTGTATACACCAGGAGTCTATACAGTTGTCTATAGATAAGTTCTTAATGTGTTCTAGGATATACTTTTTATGTTCAGCTGTTGCTTCAGGAGGGTAGGAGTCCATCATACATCCTGTGTCATATATTTTTTACCTACACCGATGCTCTTGATGTCTAGGGCTCGGGGACTTCAGAGCAAAAGTTATTTTCAGGTGAGATTTGTCAGGGCAAGTAAGGCCTATATAGGTGGACTTCAGGCTCAGAAGTCCCTGACAACAACAATGAATAAATAAAATTTTTAAAAATTGAGACATTTAAAGATGAAAATTCAAAAGAACAATGTAAATGGTACGAATTATTGTTTCACATATTTAAACTTTATTAAATTTTTTAGTTACTGTAATCGCAATGCATTTTCTGTGAAGATCTCTTATTTTCTTATGAATTTTGCTGAGCTCCATCTTGTCTTAGAAGAAAAAAGATCATGGAGTGGCATAGTAACAGTAATACTCCATGAGAAACTAACTTCATTGTTAAAAAAATTATCTAGGGTCTTAATGATAATTTTTTGTATTTTTTGGAGACAAAAAGAGAGAGAAAGCATGTAAGGTGAAAGTTTATGAGTCAGCTGAACCAAAATCTATTCTCTATGGATATAATCAAGTAGCTGAAGTGTCTGCCCAGAGATTCCTTGCAGCCTCCATCCTTGAAAGTTGTCAAGACCCTAGTTTATAAAACTCTGAGAAACCTGATCTGATCTGCTCTGCTCTAAGAGCTGACTACTCCAGTGCTTTTAATGGAAGTCTGTTATCTATAGAATTTTTAAGTTTTCAGGATTGATTTTTTTTTATATATTTTGTTGGGTTTTTTTAATAAAATTACTTTTCATAACAATTTGCACATATTTAATTTATAAAAGTTCTATGTTTCTAAATCCAATTTTCCTTTCATTCATATGTGGAAAGCAGTATTAAGCTTTTATTAGGTTTATTTTTGTATTATGTAAAAACTAGAAATTATCAATTCATCTCTGCATTTCAACTATTTTTCACATTTCGTATGCAATAACAAAAGCTTTCTACAGTAATGACCTTTCGTTTACAGTCTTCCAGGTATAAAAATAAAAACATTTGAAATAATATTTAATAGGAAGCTGCATTGGTTTCAATTCAATTTCTTGGGAGTGATATACACTCTGTAACAAATTTAAGTCAGAGTGCAGAAGTGATCTTACATGGTTGTGGTTCAGAAGTATTTTTCTGGACTATTTTATCACTTCTAAGAAGAAAGTAAGAGTTCTCTCAAGTTTAATATAAAGATATGTTGTAGTGTAATTTATATAATTCAAAGGTATAAATTAATAAAGGTGTGACCATGCCTCTAAATGTTATCTAAGAAATGAAAAATAGATTAAAAATATTGGCTGCATGCTTTTTATAAGAAAATATGGTCACTAAAAAAAAAAACAGACACAACAACTCTACTTGTCAGAGATATGGAGGGGATAGGAACAAGATTACTGAAAACATAAAAAATAAGTTAACACTTTAACTACAGTAGCAATCTTTAGTCCATTTGCTTTTTGCTTTCAAAGAGAAGCAACTAAAAGTGTACTGCACCTGGCTGGGACAGAGTTAACTTCTTTCTTCATGGCAGCCTGTATAGTGCTGTGTTTTTGGATTTGTGTCTACAGAAATGTTGATAACACACTAATGTTTCGGCTATTGATGAACAGTTCTTGCTCAGTATCAAGGTTTTTTCTTTTTCTCAGAGAGAAGGCTAAGGGTGGGCAAGTTAGGAGGGGACAGAGCTCGGACAGCAACCTGAATTCTTCAAGGGATATTCCATAACATATGATGTCATACTCAGAAATAAAATCTAAAGCAGAGGAAAAAGAGGGGGGACAGGGTGTTGTCTCCCAAAGTGGCCATTACTTAGAGGCTGTCTGGGCATCAGTCTTGTTGTGTGGCTGGTGAGAAATTACAAGTTTTCTCATGTGTCCTGTTGTGCAGGGGAGAGTGAGTAATCAGCTGTATGAGTGCTTAGCTGTTGGCTTGTCTTAGCCCAACACTATAAGGATAAAATTTAATTTGACAATCAATAATTATTAAAGGTTGTATTAGTTATTTTCCATTCTGGAAAAAAAAATATAGCAATATGCATAAATTATGAGATATATCTATATAGGGGGAGATACATATATATATATTTGTTTGTCTTACTTTTCCCTAGAAATTATTTCCTCTTATTATTTCCCAGAAAAATCAAGAAGGATAATGCTGTTTCAAATTTTGGCACAAACTGCTTTTTCTTAATTGGTGAAGCCTTATACAAAATATAGACTGATGATTTTTATCATAAATCTGACTTTTAAGACACTGGTAATCCGTACAAGAGTCAGATGTGCATATCATATCCCCCCCACAAAAGGCAAATCTGGCTGGTTAAAATGGAGTTAATGACAAGCTGTGCTGGTTTTGGCCGGGGTAGAGTTGATTTTCTTCACAGTGGCTGGTACGGGGCTGTGTTTTGTATTTGTGCTGAACACAGTAATAAATAAAGAGATGTTTTTGTTATTGCTGAGCAGGGCTTACACAGAGCCAAGGCCTTTTCTGCTTTTTGTACTGCCATTCTGGCCAGGAAGTTGGGGGTACTTGGGAGGCTCGGAGGAGACACAACCAGAACATACGACTCAAATTTACCAAATGGATGTTCCAGACCACATGACATCATGCTCAGTATATAAAGTGGGAGAAAGAGTGAGGAAGGGTTGTACATTTGAAGTGATGGTGTTTGTCTTCCCAAGTAACCGTTATGTGCGACGGAGGTGGCTGAATTCCTGTCAGCCCATGGGAAGCAATGAATTCATTCCTAGGTTTGCTCTGCTTGTGTGCATGGCTCTTTCTTTGCCTATTAAACTCTTCATCTCAACCCACAGGTTTTCTACCTTTTACACTTATAATTCCCTCCCCAATACCACTGGTGGGGGAGTGAGTGAGCGGCTGCTGGACCTTTGTTACTGGCTTGATTAAAAACACAATGCAAGCAAAGAGAAGAGAGAAATTAAAAGAATAGACACATGGAAGGAACAAGACGCATACAAGAGAAAAAGTACCAACATGTTTGGGACTTCAGGTGAATTTAGAGAATAGCAAGTCATGTCTATTTCATCTTACAGAATGACAATGAATAAAGGCATGTCTGATTTCAGTGAGACCAGGATTTCAACCCTGTCATTTCAGCTAGTGTTTTACATTCAAGTAGAGACATTGGAAGTCTTTTTGTGTTTTCGTAATAATACAGTAATGAAAGCTTTACAATCAAATTGTAAGACTTTATATTTTGTTGAATGTGAGTTGACCCACTGACATTTGAAGGACTGCTGGCATTTTTATATGCTGTTTTAAACAAAATAAAATTCTTGAGACCCTGCATTATATATGCTGTGCTTCTATCTATTTATTTTGAGGCTTTCTGAATCCAGACCATCTGTGTTTTCTGCCTATGTCTTTTCTGCTTCAAACTATCTTGTTGCCATGGAATCTCTGTTCTGCATTAGGAAAATAAATTATTGTTTAAAAGAGAAGATGCTTTGTCAAAGTACACAGCAAAACTAACCAAATACATAATATCATTAGACCAGAAAACTGTAAAGCAAAAGAGAGGCTTTTTTAATTATTTATGATGTTTATCTAAAAGCTGGACTACAGAATTTCATGCACATAGGTCTGTCCATACAGGATGCCCAGGCAGCCCCTATGGTTATACAACCATTCTTAGGCTTTGGTGTTAATAGTGGAATTAGATTCAGGAATGCAATGTGTGTGATCTGCACTGACAATATAGATGTATCAACCATGAATCAAAGAGAGCGAAATACCTATCCAAAAAGTTGTTCAGAGAAAAACTTTGTAGAGCAACTTGCATGACCAAGATGAGAAAAAGCAGAGGAATTATTTCTCTAACTGCCTGAGATGGTTGAAAGTAATACTTTAGAGTGCCTAGGATGACTTCAGATCACTGGAGAACAGCAGAGAACAACTGAAAATGGTAGTTCTGGAATCTGTAAGCCATATTTGAAATCCCAAGCAGTTCATTTTAACGGTCTTCTCTCTCCAAAGGGACAGAATCAAAATTAATTTAGTTTATATGTATGCAGATAATATCACATGGACTGAAATACAGGTAAAAGTCTGTAGCAAAAGGATAGCAATATCTCAATTTATGGAATGAATAGCGGTTCCCTGGGATACCTTCAGGGGTATAATGCTAAGGGCTAGATTTAGCTAATAGAAATCATAGTATATCCTTAATTTGAAGAAGCTGAGGATATTTGTAAGAACAAAATGCTAACTTGGATTAAAAAAAGAGATTTATAATACTGGACAACAATTATAATGAAGTTACAAAGTAAACAAAATTTCATGCCGATGAAGCAGAAGATATTAAACAGATATAAACTCAAAATGCTACTGGTCACAGTTAAAAATCAGCAAACTTTTAAATTTCTGTAAAGCAAAGACCATTTCTCCAAGGGAAGACATTTAATCTACTATAGCTTTCTTTTATTATACTAAATTGCCGGTTTGATTTTATTGCTTTCATCAATTGACATTTATTAAATACTTATATTTCAATAATTCTTCTCTATACAGCACAAATATAACTACAGATGTAGTTGAAGATTCCTAAAAGCTTAATCAGCATATCATAAATATGAAATACTTAAAAGAATGAGCGGCAAGCATTGTTATTTAGATGTTAATGCTGTCCCCAAGATACTTCTGTCAGGTAATATTTTAAGGGAAAAAATCTAAATATCTGAAATCTTAACAAAAAATGCATTACTCATCTTGAACTAATTCAATGTTACATAACATAAAATGAAAAAAAAGTGAATCTGAAGACCAGTGAAACAAGTGAAAAGCAATGCATGGGATAGACTGCCTACTGATTATGATGAAGTTCTTTACAAGACACAAAAAAATATTTTTAGTATGGCATTAGGTAACAAAACAAAAAAAATGGAAAAAGGAATGATCATCTAAATGTTGAAGAAAAAGAACCATGATCTTGTACAGATTAAACTCAATATACAGAAAAATTATCTCAATAGTACCATACTCTTATTTATGTTGCTTTTTATTAAAGATAATGCTCTTTGAAAGCTGTTACTTACCTTGTAATGTTCTATTGGTAAATGATCTTCAGTAATTAGTGTATAGTTCTTTGTAAATTATATATAGTATTTTGCTATTTTTGGAGAAAAAACATATGGTATAGTTGATTAGTATACTTGTTAAGGTTTATATAAAACCACCAAGAGAATGAAGAACAGAAGAGAGAAAAAGATACACTACAACTGAGTAAACCAGCATTTTAATATTCTTTTTCAGTGAGTAAGTAGATACCATTAAACTTACGACTGTAGTGTCGGAGCAAAAGGGCGACTCAAAAGTCAAGTTGTAACTTAGTTTTAAGGGATTTTTCACCATGTAGAATTCAAAGCAGAGCTTCACATACTATATTACACTTCAGAAAAGTTGAAAATTTGTCATCTATCAGATCAGCCTGGTAATTAAATTTCAATTTGAACCCTACATTAAGGAATGTCATGGAATTTATTGACTAAAATGAAACTGCTTCAAGGCAGAACAAAATTAGAATGTCTCAAATGACTTGTAAAGTTTAGGAGAGTAAGTTGTGAAATATCATTATAATTAAGAGGTGCTGGTTACATGCTTCTTGGTACATCTACCAATTTTATTTCCTCATGACTTATATTCATTTAATTATGGATCCTGATATTTTGTTTGACTCCTTAGAGGCACTATAAAGACATTAGGGACAAATCAGCAGTATTAAGCATTCACAGAAATCTTTATTGTTGTTCTTTGAACTAACTTTTTGTAAATCTGCAAAGATGTGGACTGTAACTTGGTTTTTATTAGTTCAATTCTTCTGCTTATTATTTTATCTGTCAAAGCAAGTATTCTAAATATTTTTTATATTATGGAAGTGTCTTTCAGTTTGTTTATGATTGACATCCTTTGAATGGGTTATAGAAAAAATTTATCCTATGAATTAACTAGAAAAATTCTTGTTTAATCTCCATCTGGTTTATATGTTTAATATTCACAGGCTACTGAGATAAGGGAAGAAGTATCTTTCAAAAATAGCCTTCAGAGAAAGGAATCTACTTACTTTTAAGACATACAGATTATTGCAATGGTCAAAAAGGTCCTCTTCTTTGTTTTAACTATTCTAGTGTAAAACATTTGAGGCTATACAGGATGGCATAAAACCCAAACTGCTTTCTGTTCCAGAAAACACAATTAAAAACCATGGCACTTTATAATCTCCCAGTTATGACTTCCTTATTCCATCTTGAAAATAAAAGCTTTGAATTGCCCTTTGCAAGAAGCAGATCACACATACAAAAAAAAACAAAACCCCAAAAGAAAATCTACTGAAAACTTCAACTGTCACTGCCAATATTTGTGTCTAGCTGGCAATCTATATAATTAAAGTATGTATGCTGATTATTTATATTAATACATAATCCAGTCCTCCTATTTTAATAAAAAAAGTCTTAGTGAATAACTTTGGAAGTCAAAATAAGGCATTGCTTGTTTGTTTTGGGTTTTTTTTTATGCAATGGCAAATACAATTTGAATATCCATAAATCAATATGGGACATCATTTTTTCCTTAAAATTTGGTTTTGAAATCGTTGTAATTTTTTAACAGTGAATTTTTGCAGTTCCAGATGCTTAGAAATTATAGTTCCTAAAATTTTGTGATACTCTTCACTGGAACTGTGCTTGATGTCCATGAAATGTCAGAATTAAAATCAAGTAAATTAGTTTGGTGCCCTCTTATATGTATATTATCTTTTTTTTTTTTAATTAAATGACTCCAAACTAGTTTTTATGCACACTCAAGCTACATTCATTGCATGAAAATTTCTTTGTATTTTCTTTTTTTCTTATCAGAGGGCTCCAAGGATTATTCTTTAGATGTGATCCAATTTATTAATTAAATGTAAAATTATTTTTTGACACATAATTAATTAATATCTCCTGGAGAATGTTACTAAGGTGCTCTGACCATAGCATCTGAGTGTTGAATTGATCTCAACAACATATTTGTGGAACAAAGTAGTACTACAATCTTCATCTGTGTAGATAAGAGATTTAAAGACTGTGAAGTAAAAGCTATTAGACACCCACTAATCTCACTGCCAAATTGAAAGCAGAGAAGCTCTGATGTTTTTCTTGGTGGTTTTTCTACAGGTAGTTTTTCCACAGGTGGTTTTTCCTGTCGAATTTTCACACGGAAATTCATATGTTCAAAGGATATCACTAATTAAACTTAGTGACAGCCATAAGCCATCACCATGTCTGTAAATTTGAGTCTTGCTGTCTTTTATTGAATATTTTCAATATATAGAATATACAATTAGTATTTATGAAGAAGTTGATTCAGCAGCCTCAGAAAAGAACTCTGTTTATCAAAATGTGTTTATATTACATTCTTCAGTATCTAATTCAGTCTTCTTAAAAAGAAGAATATTTTTTCTTTTGCTAATACTTTTTTCTTAATTTTTGCTACAAAAATATGTGAAAAAAGAAATATACGTATTATACAGAAAAGGCAGTAACTAAGTATGTAAGTGTAATGCAGTCTAGGAGCATTATTTATCCTATGAATTAATGAAATGGAAATCATGTGAAAATAATGTCATATGATCGTAACATTAAATACTGAGGTTGACAATATGTGTTATGTTTTATAGCCTAGATATTCAAGTAGGATGGAGTTGAACCTAGAAGTATTATTCCTGTCAAATTATTATTATTGTCACTGATGTAATTTATGTTATGTGCCTTCAATATCTTTCACAGAATCACGGAACAGTTGAGGCTATAAGAAACTTTTGAAGTTCACCTGGCCTAACTTTTCCTGCTCAAGCAGAGTGACCTGGAGCAGGCTGCCCAAGACTGTATCCAGAGGGCTTTTGAATATCTCCAATGGGGAGACTGCACAGTCTCTCTGGGCAACCTGTTCTTAAGCTCAGTCAGTCTCAAAGTAAACTAAATGCTTCCTGATGTTTAGAGGGAGCTCCTGTGTTTCAGTTTGTGCCCGTTTCCTCTTGTCCTGTCACTGGGCACCACTGAAAGTATGGCTTGATCATCTTTGCACCCTCCCTTCAGGTAATTACACATTCCTTACATTATCCATGAGCATTCTCCAGGCAAAAGAATCTCTGCTCTCTCATCCTTTCCTCATATTCCTGGCTCTTAATCATCTTTGTGACTCTTCTCTAGACTTTCTCCAATATATCAATTTCCCTCCTGTACTGAGGAGGCCAGACATAGGCACAGTCCTCCAGGTGTGGCCTCACCAGTGCTGAATAGAGGGGAAGGATCACCTCCCTCAACCTGCTGGCAGTGCTTCATTGTGATAATTTCAATTAGAATTTATTTGATGTGGATTTTTCTTTAATTGGTGACAAAAGGAGGAAGCAGTTTTATAACAGAAGTTTATTTCAGTGATATTTACGTGGCAAAGGTAATTTACACAACATTACACAAGATTATTTCTATTTTTCCTCTGCCTCAACAGAGCAAAAGATATAATGACAAAAACAGATTTAGAGAAAAAATCAGATTACTACTATTTTCCCACTATAAATTAGAGCATTCAATATTTTTAAATTCATTAATACCTCAAGTTACCAATATATTAAACCCATCCAATTTATAAATTATCATAACTGTAGTTCTCTAAAATAAAACCCTCTTATAAGATAATTCATGAAGCAGGAGCTGAAACAATTGGAATTGAACCATTTCCCACAGAAATTCAAATTTGTTTATATTTTTTAAAATATTGCATATTACTGTATTTGATTTACCTCAGCCAGCTTCTAACTTCTTTCTTCTCTCTTCCCCAGCAAAGTGCACAAGAGAACAGCAGCAAAAGCAAGAAAATTCGTGTGGCGAGGAAAAGAGTTAAATATGTGTAGAAAAGAGAAAACAAATGAACAAATAAACCCCCAAACAAACAAAACAAAAAGTGACTCAAAGGCAAGTATTTACCATCTACCACAAGACGACCAACACTCAGGCAGTCTCTGCACAATGGCCACCTTGTTAAACAAAACCCCAACTTTTTTGTTTATTTCTGGGCATGACATCATGGTGTGGAATATCCCTTTGGTCAATTGGGGTCAACTGTCCCAGCTCTGTCTCTCCCAGCATTTTGTCCATCTCCACCTTGTGTGCCTGCTCTCTAAGCAGGCAAAGTGTTAAAAAGAGAAAACCACTGTGCCCTTCTAGCTAGGCTCAGTACAATCTTCATCCTTTATTTCATACCATTTTTTTCATGCTTAGGTACTACACTATAAAATACATCCTCATTTATGCCCCCTGAAGATTTTATGACAGTGTCTCAATTTAGAGTCAGATAACAATTCAAAATGACATAGGGGCAAGGAATGATCACAGGATCCAGGAGTCATTTTTTGGTTGGTTGTGTTTTTTCAGTTTGGTTTGTTTTGGTTTTGGTTTGGTTTTGTTCTATGAAAGTGAGCAAAGAGAACATATTTTATGTTTCTTGAACACAAAGAGAAAATATTGCATTTAATTTAAAGTTGTAATATTTACAATTATTTTGATTATTTCTTATAAGGTGCATTGAATTCATTAACGTAACACATGAATTTTTACAAGATATGGAGCAAAGACAGCAGGTCAACAGAATAGAATCAAAATGACATCATGACTATAGCATGAAGACACAAGAGGGTTTTTAAACAAGATAGTCACAAGTAGTATTATTTTGATAGGGATATAGCAGGAAAAAGTTGCTTTTAGCAATATTTAGTCACACTGGTGCCCTACAGGGAAATGAACAAAACAAAAACAAACAAACAAACAAAAACACAACAAAAAAACAACAACAACAACAAAAAAGTCAAACTGAATGGATTTTCTTTTCAATTTAAATAAGTTAAGCCCTGTAACACCTACCATGAATTGGGACTTATTAAACATTATTTAGAAAGGAACAGACAAGAATAGGGGAGAAATTTAAGGGTAAATGAACTGCCCAGAGAACCTCTGAGGAGCAGGCTGTAAGTCACTGCAACAAGTGGCAGCCAGTTTTTAGCACCATGGGAATCTTGATGAGCTGATCTCTATAAAATCGTATCACTGACTGTGTCTTCCATTGCTTGAGACCCAAAGAGAGGCCCTAAACCAATCCCACACTGACTTTGGGAGCCACTAAGACCTAACAGAGGGGACCCCAGAGCCCAGACACAGGACCCATTTAGGGCTCCTGTAAGGAACTTGCCTGATATTTTCTCCCTCTTCTAAGAGGGAGGGCATATCACTCAAAATTAAATATAAATATGTTTTGGTATTGAGCACATTTAATCTCCCCACTGACAGTTAGGTCTTATACTGGTACAAGACCACAATAATGGGACCAGAATTTTGGAAATTTTTGCATTTCCAAAAAAATAATTCTAAAACTTTTTGTTGAAAGTAACATGCTTATTCATCTTGCCTCAGTTTTGGACTAAATATATAAAGATTTCTTCAAAATCTTCTTAAATATTTTGTTGCATTAAAAATTGTCTACATTTGTTAGAATACATAACTGAAGTTAGAGAACACATCCAAAAGAGAAGGACTCTGTCTCTCTGTTGCCATACATTAGTGCAAAATGCTCTTAATTGAATGAATCTTGATCCACCAACTTTTTAACCTGAAGCTACAGGAATATCCAGATACTTTGTGATGTTTTGGGAACTTAAGGAGTCTTTTTAAAATTGATTTGCATGTTCTTATACATGATAGTGCTCTGTACTGCCATAACAAATGTGTCTGCTGGAACTATTTCACTGGGATAAATTTTAATAAGGTGGTCTTACTAATTACAATTAAAGGTGTTGCAATCATGTTTCAAATAACAAATTGTCCATACCTAGTCTTCTGTGACATAATGGAAATGAAGGAATTGTTCTGTTAATTACAATTAGAGGGGTGAATACCATGGTGAAAGGTCACACTCAGCCTTTGGCTGAACAGAATGAGTTTCAGGAACACACTTTTAACACTATGTAATATTAATCTAACAAAACAATAGACTTTTTAGTGCCACTCTTTCAATATGAATAAATTAATATTATAGGCATTACAAATCAAACATTTAAAATGAGACAGGTGCTTGGTTGGTATAAAGT
Source organism: Platyrinchus mystaceus (assembly GCA_035041135.1). Classification (NCBI taxonomy): domain Eukaryota; kingdom Metazoa; phylum Chordata; class Aves; order Passeriformes; family Tyrannidae; genus Platyrinchus; species Platyrinchus mystaceus. Next base: position 72,695,656 of record JAWWLV010000001.1, read on the forward strand.
TCAATACTTTAAATTTTCTTTAATAGTTAATTTTTTGTCTCCTTTTTTTTTAATTGGAATATATATCAATGCATAAAGAAATGTTGCAGAGCTGGCAGAAATACTGTGAGAAAGTACTAATATTGATTGATCAGCAATACAGATAGTGAAAGGACTGTGTTTTACACACGGAGAGAATCAGGTGTGGTCAGTAAGATGGGGCTAAAATATTTAGATTCCAAAACAAAGAAGAAAAAGAGTATAATCTAAGCTACTTAAACTTAGTGTAAAAAATGAAAAAAAGAAAAAAAAGATAAAATTGGACATCAGCACAGAGCATGAAAATGTACATTTCCATTTTCAGGGAGAAAGAATAGTAAACATGTCTGGAATAGAACTGTGATGGACTGTCTGGTTTGGTTTGAGGTTTTTTACTTTCTTTTTTTCTTTCCTCTCTTTTCCAATGCTGTTTTCTTTGAGAAGGTATGAACACCTGGAAGAACAGGAAATTGCTTATTTCCTGGAGAGCTCTTAGGCATCATTAAGTAGGGCAGTTTCCATTAACTGTAAGATATGGCAGGTTAAAGGATCACAGACAAGAGTAGACACCTGAAACCGAAGAAGTTGTTACAAAGAGAGTTAGGTAACATTCACAGTCAGGGCTCACAAATGAATAAAAAATTGTTTCCTAGGGATGAAAGCAGACTGTGATATGATACAATCATTGAATTTAATAAAACCAAAACTGGAGGAAAATTCTGACTTAGCAGGACATCTTGGATAAATGGAGAGTAATTTATAATCTATTTTTCTTTCCACACTATCCTGCCTTTAGGCTTTGAGTATCTCAAAAAAAGAGTGTGAAATTTTTAATCTAATTAAGTTAACTGGAGTTTTTCCATGGACTTCAAAAAGGTGAAAAATCTACTGATAGTCTGATTTCTCAGAAAATCTTGTAGTGTTGGACTAACAGACAATTGGAAATATTGTGATTATATAGATACAAATTAATTTGTATTTAAATTAAGCAATAAAAGTATTGCTCAGCGGTACAATGTAAAACAATCATCTGGATTCTATATACATAACTCTGATGAACTTTTAGAACTGAAAAACTATAGAAATACCACTTTTCATTAAATAAAAAAGATATTTAATTTGAAAATCTATGCTAACATTAATATATCAGGTAAATAATGCCAATGTTTTTTGTCTAGAGTCAAGCAGCAATAGAAAGAGATATAATGTATCTTACAGATCTGAATTTTTAGAAAACTAATGCTTTTAATTACCAGTTATAATGAAAAAATCATGTAGCTCTGGAAGAAACTTAGTAACACAAATAAATATTTTCATGTTGATAATAATTTCTAGCACAACTCTTTTGCATATGCTTTATTATTTACTTCATAGTTTTACTGTATCTAATGGAGACAGTTTAAATATAAAAAATAAATGGTTTCCTCATTTTTTTTTCAAACTTATTTGCAATTCACAAAATACTATTTTATTTCACTATCTGGTTACATAATAATTCTAAATATTGCTATACAGATTGGATCTATTCTGGATATATTATATTTGAAACTTACTGAATACCTGTCCAACAAATTATCTTCAAATTATTTCTTCAGATTTGTAACCCTTGCATTAAAAAAAAAAAAAAAGATATGGGAGAACACCTTATCCATCAACAATATGTGAAT
>JAWWLV010000001.1:72707436-72721976 GCA_035041135.1 Platyrinchus mystaceus
AGAATACATAATTCCAATGCAATTCCAGGTCAAAAAATGATCAGCAGAAATATATGTACGTTATCTCTCTGAGCCTATTACATGTATTGCTGGCAATATTTTGAGTAAAGTAGTATCCTGAGTAGAGGTTTCTTCGCACTTTTCTGTAGATTTCATACTGGGATCAGAAAATGCATTATCATCCTGTATTTTCTTCATTATATAGAGTGAAATTTTGGGTTTATTTCCCATATTTTATTCATTCAAATCTTGGATTTTCTAAATTTCAAGATGTGTCACAACGCCAGCCTTTTCTTGGAGGCAAGAAGTGCAAGACAAGTTTGAATTTTGTCAGGCCTATTTCATGTTATCAAAGCTCTTATTTAAGTCTCTTAACTGTAGGTTTTCAGGTGTATTTCAGGAGATGGTTAAGTGATGTCTCATACAAGTTACATGGTTTCTATTTTGTATTACCAAGAAGACAAGTTGTGCTGCAACTGTTTATGAGGTGCTTACTATTACGTATTTTCACAAATAGATAAGATAAACCTAACAGCACTTGGAGTGGAAGAGATAAGTGCTTAGTTGCTATGGAAGTTCTTTCCATAGTTCCCAACCATTCCCTGACCAGTAAATATCAACGTGTCTGGGATTTGAATCTTTACTTAACAAACAGAAAATACCTTGCATGCCTAGTCACCTTAATTTAAAAGGTTTGAAATGACTGAGTAATGGGGCTTTTTTTATTACCTTTTATAAAAGATTCATAGTATTTCCATGATTCAGTGATATCACTGGAACATTACTTTGTTAATTTTTAAATTTTAGCTATGTTTTGACTTTAGAAGATGCTTAGTACTATGAATAAGTTGCTGCACTAAACATAAAATATGCGGTGCCATGCTTTGCTGGGAGCGGATAAAACAGATGTTTCACTTGGTTTCTTTTATGCTAACTGGAATTCTGAAGCTTTAATTCTCCATTCAACACCTGGAAGGACTGGAAGAGTTAAATCCCATCGATCATGACTTAGACACTGACTGGTTCACTTGCAAGTATATCAGTTACTATAATTTATATGTTATTTAAGGATGTTGGAATTTCTGGAATTACAGGGACTATTGGTTACATTGCTTTTTATCACCCTAATGAAGACCAAAGTTTTCAAGTACTTTTTTTGTACAGTTGTGACACAGATGTTTGTGAAGTATTTGAATTGTGATTACTCAGTCTTTGTAGCTTACATATAATCAGAAGCTAAATGGAATTTGAGAAGAAGATTATTACAAGATCGGTTACATTTTTCATTCTTTATTCTTTATTTGAGGGAAAAATATCTTTGCGAAAGAACTGTCACATTCCATAGACACTGTTTTCAAGATAAACAAAGGATAAAATTTACTGTTGAATTTCTTTCAAAAATAGTTATCCATATTAGCAAGCCACATTTGAGATTTTGATTATGTCAAGAGCACTTTTTAATAACACAAAATTACTTTTCTGATTGCTGCTTAGTAGTTTTATGAGAAGTTGTCTAGTTGTGAACAGTTATAAGGCAAGACAAAGCAAAAGTTTTGGTTTTCTTTTTTCAAATGAACTTGTGTGAAACATCCAAATCATAGCACTATATACGCTTCAGACTGAAAGGTTGACTGAAGGCCTTTCTTCTGCATGGACTAGTACAGTCTTGAGACACGTTTCTGAACTTTTACAGAAGGTGATGTTCCAAGCTCTAGTACAGTCCTTTGGCTGGTTTAAGCAATATATTGCCTTCTGTGTGCTCCAGTCCAGGAGCCTTGCAATCCATTATCTCTTTTTCAGGGTATTTAGGCTCCTGATTTGATTTTGTCCCTGGCCTAGACTTCAAACTCTAAAAGCATGCTTAGACTTATATTCCTTTGTTTAATTGTTCAATTACAGTAATTAGGAAATTAAATTTCACTATTTTCCTCCTTGCTTACTGTTTTGCCAAGTCTGTGAGCCTTGCCTCTTGCCTTCACAGTGGTTCTGCATTATAAGGAGATGTAGGCAAACCCCCTATGTAAGAAGTTGTGTAGCCTAGGAGTTTATTAATTAGTGAGCTGTTGGTTAAACCTGGGCCCAAGAGGTTTAGCTTAGCACCTACAGTTCCCTCAGTTTTTTATATAAGGGTTTTACAGTGCTAGGAATCCTTCATGGGGTCCATGAAGCACAAACAACACATGGCTGAACAGGCTATTCAGTGTTTATGAGTTTTCATGGGACATAAGTTCTAGGACATCCATTTCCTGAATCCTCAATAGTTGTGTCTGTGGCAGCATATACAGAATTATTTTTCCATTCCTAAATTCTGAGGAATACTAAATGACCTGGCTGAGTATCAGTTTCAAACAGGATAGACTGCACACTGGTGTGTGTGGAGAGCTGAACACCTGCCATTCTAGGATTATAAGAAATCACAAACAATTAAAAAATAAGTGCATTTACATCTAAGTAGAGTTAGCCATAAGATACACAGGCAGCTCAGTAAACCCAGGGCATCTACAAATTTTGTTCGGTAGCCCAGCTGAAAATGTGTAGGTGTGTTTCTGCCTGAAAATTTTGGTAAGTTGATCATTTTAGTCTTTGCCTTTAGAACAGTTAGATAAGGGTTTTCTCTGTTAACTAAATTCTAATTTTTACATTAAGAGCATTTTAGTTCTCACAGCACCTGGAACTAGGTTCACAGTGTTTGCAGACCTCTCATCCTCATTTGTTAATACTATGATGGATTTTTTCATGCTACATGCATAGTATTGAAAAAAATACTTTACCTAAAACTCACAAAAGTCTCCTGGATATAACTATTTAATGTTATATATGCCTAATTTTCATATGAAAACCACAACGTTTTTTTCCTACTATATTTAAGAATAAGAAAAATAATTTTTTTCTTTACATTACTGATAAAAAGGCTTAGGTAAAAGTCTTTATTACCTCTACCAAAATGCTGAGGTTTTGTACAATTTTACTATCTAGTCAAATATTAGAGTTTTTAATATAAAAAAACCCCAAAATTAACAAAATGAGATAAAGTATAAGTCTATGTCAATTTTATTTGTAATTACAATTGAAACTAACAATCTTGAACCATCCCATCACATTAAACAAACCAGATCATTAAATATACTAGTGATAGACTAGAATTTTACAAATTATGTTTCTTCTGCATTTGTGAGAGTTAGAGAAATGTAAGGAGAGGGTTTAAGGAAACTCTAGATTCACTTGGCAATGCCTCCAGGGAGAGCTATCCTAAGGAGAAAGCTGCTTTGTGTGCTTTAGTGAAGTCTGTCCTCCATTATGCAAGAACATTTCCCATTCTCTGGGGTCCTGCATTGAAAATATTCTGGTGAAATTCAAAAAACATGTCCTAGTTTTCCATACAGCCAAGACAAAAAAATATCGTATGCATTCCTGTAGCATCTGTAGCATTAATTATCTGAAGAACATAGTTCATGAATTATCTTACTTGATAAAATCAGAGAAAACCACTCAAATCAGAAAATAGTCACGTTAAATAAAATTACCATTTCTTGGGAATTTTGTATATATATAAAAACATATATTATACATATGTATGTGCATAATAGTTACACATATATAATATATAATATATAAATACATATAAAATTATACATATATAATGTGTCTATATTTGTGTATGTGTGTATATGTAAGTATAATATACATATATATGTATAATATTGTTTGAAATGATAAAAGAATCTACTTAAGTATCTCATAATACAAGATTTGGGAAATAATTCCTGTATTTTCTAAACTTTCATCTTCATACATGGAATGGCACTGACTTAATTCTGTGGATTTAGTCCATGCAGATTCAACTTATCTAATTTTAGCTGCTTTAAAATGCAGGTATCTAGTGTCAGCTACTTGTGTAGTCTCCCTTTATTAGAGGGGAAGAATCACTTCTGTAGTTTATTTCATTCTTTTTAGCTTACCTACCTTAGAATGGCATGACCTGTCTTCCCTAAAGAAAGTCAAGACCTTAGGTTAGAAAATATGTAATTCGAAAAGAAAAAAACAACCAAAACCAAACAACAAATCCTCACAACCATATTGAAACAAATCTTATCCTTACTTCTCTTTAGTTCACTTTAGTCAGGTTCTGATACATTAGTCAGCAACATGTGACCATGGAATTGCTTAAAAACATAATAAGCAACATGATAAACAATGACTTAGGGTATAAAACACAAGTTGTTTTACTTTATAAGTTATAATATGTTTTAGGGAAGATTGTTTCAATTACACATGGATTCTGTTTTGCATAATGAGGAGAAATAGTTCCTTCAAGGCAACAATGAATGTGGTCTATTTCAAACAGCAAGTTCAACAGATTTGCACACTAAAAGTACTTATTTTTTCTATTTACTAAGTGCAGAGGGCAACTGTCTCCTGCTAGATATATCTACAAAAGCACAGGCAGCCAGAGGAATGACACCAGTACCCCAGTATGTGTCATTTGTTAATCAAGGTCTATTATTCGATTATTTTTTTTTTAAATATTAAACATATGTCTTTGGCTTCATAATTCAGTAAGTGACTAGATCATGAGTTAAAATTTGGATGGCTAAAAGGTATGTGTTCAAAACACAACACAGTCAGTATGCTTTAACATAGATACTATGTTGAATAACTCTATTTCCTAACACATATACTCTTCAGCCTTTATGACTGTAAAATTATACTTTTCTTACTTACATCAGACCTGTTCATATTTCCAGAAAGTTAAATTAGCAGCAACTAAACTATATTTTCCTTTTCACATATAAGCCCCAAAATTATTGATGCAGGGCAGTGAATGAATTTTGCTTATCTGTAAAATTTTTCAGAAATTAGGCTGAGAGTGAAAACTCCTTCTGTTGGACACGATTTTTTTGCATATTGATACACGACTGCTGACAAAACCCACAAATATTACATTCGTGTTAGTTTTAATAATTTCAATGACTATAAATATTTATTATTATCTAGAGTATGCAGAGTCTGCTAGAAAGGTGATATCATTAATGTAATTACAAGATTTACTTTCTATTCTCATGTGCAGGAAAGAGTGAATACCTCAAAGAAAGAGAGACATGCTATTTTGCGGCCTCTGTTTAAGGCTGTGTCAAAATTTTCCAGGAACAGTTCAGCTGAGTTTGGCAGGGATAGAGTTAATTTTGTAGCTGCTATGGGGCTATGTTTTGAATTTGTGCTGAAAACTGTTAATAACACAGGAGTATTTTGCTTACTGCTGAGCAGTGGTTATACAGCATCAAGGCCTTTTCTGTCTCTCACACCACCCCACCAGTGAGAAGGCTTGGAGTGCACAAGAATTTGGAAGGGGACACAGCCAGGACACTGACCCAAAGTATAGTCCTTTCCATATGGTGTCACATTCTGCATATAAAGCTGGGGAAAGAACAAGGCAGGGGGAGGTTTTTGGAGTGGTGGGGTTTGTCTTTCCAAGTCACCATTACACGTGATGTGGCCCTGCTTTCCCAGAGATGGATGAACCTGTCTGCCAACGGAAAGGAGTGAATTAATTCCTTGTTTTGTTTTCCTTGCATCCATAGCTTTTGTTTTATCTATGAAACTGTCTTTATCTCAACCCACAAGTTTTTTCACTTTTACTGTTCCATTTCTCTCTCCCATCCCACTGTGGGGGAAAGTGAGCAATCAACTGCATGGTGCTTAGTTGTCATCTGGGGTTAAACGACTACAATAGTTGATAGTGTTTTATTTATATAACTCCACTTCTCTGAGAAGAAAGTCTCTTACTAAAAGCTAAAACTTTGACTACTTAACTGGAAGTCCACCCATACCAGCTGGAGTAAAGTCTCTGTCAGTTTGAACAGTTGCTCAGTATCCATAGAAGTATCCATTATGCTTGGACAGATCAGCCCAATTGAACAGGCTGTAGGTATCCATAATAAGTCTGACATGCTTACAGTTTGGAGTAATTTGTTCATATTCATTTGCCATCTGTGTTGCACATGTAGAGGTACTCTGTGTGCCCAAACTAAATTGGATTCAGTGAATATGTCTACAGCAGCAAGTAATGCAGTTAAATAGGACTGAGCTTGCAAAGTGAAACAGCTGGTAGTGAGGATGTGATATGCACACAATAAGCATTTCAAAGTAACTTCACTTTGAACTGTACATCCATCAGCTGTTCAGGTGCCAGGCAAACACTTGGATTTGTTTTTTAAGGAAGTTCCATTCAAAGTGAATGCTGAGGACGACATAGTGATCTGTTCCAAAATTACCTTATAAATGAAATCAAAATTACTTTTTAGATGCCCCTGCTTGCCTCTGTCTAAAAATGACCATTGGAAAGTAGGAAGTAATAGCTGAAGATTAAGGAGAAAATAATCTATGTTTTCCGTGTTTTGTTTTGGTTTTTTTTTCTGATTTAGATTTTATGGAAATGTATTAGTCAACTAAATGTTCCATTTGTGGTAATCCTGGATTAAGGATTAGCTCTGTAATAGAAACAGGTATTGGAACTGAGTTTCTATAGTGTCACCTTCTAAGGGGAAGGAAAAATTGGATAAATGCAACTGTACTGGTTCACAAACCAGATCAGGCATCATCTTTTAAAGATTCTTCTGCAACTAAGATTATTGGAAACGTTTCACATCCAGGGACGAACAGTACATTCTATGAATAACCTTTTGTACAAGTAAATTTTGTAACACCACACAAAACTTTCTTTACAGGCACAAACTTGATAATACAGAAAAACACATTTTAGTGGTCTATTACAGCTTTTCCAGAGAGAATAAATAATTTAATTATTGAAATGAAGATTAATATTAAATATATGATTAAAAATATTTTCTTTTTAAAAGGAGTTCTCACTTTAAGAACCTAAGAAAGATATGCCAACACTTTGAATTTATTTTCCATAACCTAAATCCATTGTTTATTTCTTTAAAACCAGAACTCTTTAATGTTTACTAATAAAACAAAATACAGCCTATGGAAGCATATCAGAGTATATAAACTTGTAACATGTTGCTGTGCTTCCCATAGGTCCCAGACAAGATACTACATCAGACTCACTTGCAATGGAAGAAACAGTTATGTATAAAATAAATAGCTATGCTGTGCTATGCTTGTTCAGAAGTTCAGTATGTTCATTGCAAATTTTTATTTATTATACTAATTGATATTGTCCATTTGTTTCACAATGCTTTTTTGCCTCCTCTCAAATATTATCTGTTCCCTTAAACTCCTGTATCTCTATGAAACTGAAGACTTTTTTTAGTTTGTACTTCTATAGCATTTTAATGTCCTTGTCTAAAGGTAGAGTATCCATACCTCCATACTAAAAGCAGTATACTACTTATGACATAAAAGTGATACTAAGTTAACAAAATCGTGACTAAAATAACAATCATTTTGTTTAGAGGATTATTCTACTGATTTTGCATAATTTCAACATTTTCTGAATAAAGGATTGCTAATTTTTTTGCATGTCAAGACCAAACATGAAATTCTTTTTTTGTCTTGAAGCAAGTCCTCCATATACTCCTTTATAACTCAAAATTCTATCCTGAATGCCAGCTATTTTTAATATTAACTCACAATAAATAGGAAAATACTCTTTTGCTGAGTTAACAGAAGTGCACTGCTCAGCTAGAGATTCTGAATTCAGAGAATCATGGAATAGTTGAGATTGAAAGGGACCTCTGGAGGTAAGCTGGTCCAATGTCCCCCAATCAGTCAGGACCACCTACAGCTGGTTCCTCAGGTCCCTGTTCAGACAGTTTTTGAATTTCTCCAAAAAGAGAGACTCATCAACTTCTCTGGCCATCCCATGGCAGTGCTTGGTATCAGTAAAAAAGTATTTTCACATTTATATAATATTCTGTTTTCTTTGGCTTTTCTTCTTAAAAAAAAAAAAAAAAAAAAGAAAAAGAAAAAGAATTCTGAGTTATATAATTTGATTCAAACTTTCCTCTATATTTTACTAACATTGAAACTGAAATATCCTAAGAGAAAACATGACAGGTAGAGGAGTGAAACTTGTAACCTTGTTAAGCCAACTGGAGTTTCTCCATTGTTCTAAGAAAGGTGAGAAATTTCTTTGAAATCTCTTTCTCAGAAAAGGTTTCAGTAAAAATCTCTTTTCTGATGTTTAGAGGGAGCCTCCTGTGTTTCAGTTTGTGTCCATTGCCTCTGGTCCTGTCACTGGGAACCACCGAAAAGACCTTGACTATCATTTTTGCACCTTCTATTCAGACATTTATATATATTGATAAGATCCCTCCTGTGCCTTCTCTTTAGGCTTAACAGTCCCACTTTCTCAACCTTTCCTCATGGGAAAGATGGTCTGGACCCTTAGTTATCTTAGTGGCCCTTTTTTGGATTCTCTCAATTATGTCATTGTCTCCCTTGTACTGGAGGACCCAGAACTGGACTGTACTCCAGGTGTGACCTCAGCAGTGCTGAATAGAGGGGAAGGATCATCTCCCTCCACCTACCAGAAGCACTTCCCCTTATGCAGTCCCAAATGCCATTAGCTTCTTTACAGCAAGGGAATGTTATTGTCTTTTGTTCAACTTGTTGTACACCAGGACCCTCAAGGTCCTTCTCAGTCAAGCTTCTTTCCAGCGAGTAGACATCCAGGTCTGGTGCGTGTGTTTGTTTCTCCCCAGGTGTAGGACTGTAATTTCCATTGTTGTTCCTCATGAGGTCCCTGACAACTAATTTCTTTAGCTTGTGTAGGTCCTTCTTGATGTTACCATGACTCTCTGACATACAGGTCACTCCTCTCAGTTTTGTGTCATTGGCTGACAGTAGTCTTCCTCATCATGGGGCACAACACTGACATAAGCAAATAAAAAAGTGAAAGGTTCTGTTAAGAAAAAAATAAAATAAGTGTTTTACTAAAAATGGACATGGTAGAGAGAAAGACCTGGGTTTGTCATAATGTGTGTATTTAAGGCTCTGAAATCAGAAGGAGCTATAGTAGTTCCTTACCTTCAGCTGAAGCGCATCAGACAGTTCTGATACACTAACAAAAGCTATGGAGCATGGGGTGGTTATCTTTTTTCCACCAACTTTTTTTACATCTGTGAGAAAAAGGCAACCAGAAAATTTATATCAGATCTAACTTGCCACAGATCAAAACATCCCATTCTTACTTTGGATCTACTAAAAACTACCAAATCTTTGCAAGCACAAAGTCGAGTACAGATGTAAAATACTGCTTTAATTTACATGATGCATATGCAGGTAAGAAGCACAGGCCTTTACTTGCCTGGGGTAAAAGGCCTTGCCCAGAGTAAGGATGGAAGTATCTGCTGGGAATAAAGATGAGACTTAAGCAATATTTATGCAAACATGCTGCATATAGAACTGATAGCGGGAAGAAAGGTAGGTGAAAAAAGTCATGCTCAAGTTCTAGTCTACATCCCTCTTCTCTGTCTACAACCTTCTGTCTTCTGTACGTTTCTGGCTGCTGGCAAATTCGTAGTCCCCCGAATGTCAGAGAATAGCTTCTGAGACAAGAAGAAAAGATGGACAAGCAGTAAGACATGGAGTCACCTGTTGCTGGACTCAGATAGTATATAGACTCCCTGAAGAAAATGACCATGACAGTTGAGCAATCCACTACCACCTCTCATCTAATATGCACCACTACTCCAACAGCTGCAGAGAGTCTGACCGTGTCTCTCACTTTTCCATGTTTATGCTATTCTCATTGATCATCATCTTTATATCTCATGCAACTGCCTCTAGAGCTTACACCTAACCTTTCCATGGTGTTATTTACAAACTAAATTGGCTAAATTAATTACAAACTAAATTAATAGAAAATCAGGTTTGTACCTTAAAAGACGGTTTTCACATTCTAAAAAAATCTGTCTCAAAATGGAATTGAAAAGTGAAAACAAAAGAAAAAGTAACTAATAATATTAGTATTTCAATTATTAAAAAAATTAATTCAGAAATTATGTTTATGTCATAGAAATGTGTTGGTATGTGATTTGTAACTGTAACAAATTTTTAATGAATCAAGAATTAATTATTGAAAAGTTGAAACCAACAGCTGGCTTCTTTGAACACTTTTGCCTTCCTAAGTAAGTAACTTTACAGGGCATTAATATTTTCACTTATACCCACTGCAGATATTTTTATCACTTTGGCTGTTATATTTTACACTCCAAAATTACTTAATTTCATACCATGACAGAATATATTTATAATATATGTATGAGACAGGATCCAGGGATTAAAATTCCCCAAATGCCTCAGCTAACCTGAAAGTTTTTTTAAATATATTTATTCAAGAAGGATAAGAAGGTTAATGTAAATATCTTAAATACCAAAAGAATTTATTACACTGTTGAGAACATTGTGTCACAGCCTTTCTCATCACTAATAACAGAGATTATTTGGCGCCTTCTCAATCTAACTGGTAATGAGGATTGCTTTGTCATAATAGAATAACAATGGACTAACATTAGATCATTAAACATTTCAACAAACACATAGAAGAGTAACATTAAAATTACTTAATCAGAGGGCAGTCAAAGAAAGTATCACACGATATTGGAAAGAACAAAATAATGTTGCCAATGGTCTGAGTGAATTAATATTAAAAAAAAAAAAAAAAAAAAAAAAAAAAGAAATAGAGAAAAAGTGGAAGAAAGACCCTGAATGTGTGAGCTGTTGTAAGTATTGTTTTATAAACTAATAAAATAAGATCAAATACTTGATCAAATATGCTGTGCAGGTTTTCCATCTCCAAGTTCTGTATTCACCTTGTCACAGTTTAACAGTTTCCCTGGAGCTCATAGCATTCTAGCTTTACTAGAGAGCAGATTGAAAGCTGTACGTGGATGAACACCAATATGACGGTCCTTGTAACTAGTACCTTTAATAAACTGATCTATCTAAATTTAGAAAGTAAAAGAAGAAAAATCACATGAATCAAAAGCTCTGATTTTTATTATCCTTATTAAAAAACTCTTTATATAATCAACTTTAAATAACCAGAAGACATAAGGTAAGGGAAACTCCTTTAATCACAGAAATTGTCAACTGAGTGACCTATTCATGAGCTTGGAGATGGAAAACCTGAACAGCACATTTAATCAAGAATTTGGCCATACTATATTAGTTTACTTTTAAAACCAAGCTTACATCCTGTGTAACAACATGGCAACTGAGGTTGTGGTCTTGTTTAAATTAATTGATTTAGGACTACAAGAGTAATAAGTAACAAAGAAATTTGTAATTAAACACATCTATACACAAACCTAAAAGAAGTGACAACAGTGATAATAATGAAGATCTCTCTTTGGCCACTAGTGGATGGGCATAAAGGAACTAACCAGATATAGCCTTGAAGATGGTTACTTTGAACATTGTAACTGCCAGGAGGAAACAAAAATAACAAGAGTGTTGGGGGTTACTTGAGTGGGACCTGTGGAATGTGTGAAACTTACTATGGGATGTTTAGGATAAGGGTCAAAGATGATAAAAAGGAGGCATCACATAAGATCAGGGAGGAACATGTGAGGGAAGACAGAGAGAAGAGGGCATAAAATGGGCTGTTTGCATGTAAAAAAGGGCCAGTCAGTACAATCTCAGTCTATACTCTCTTTTTATTACATAAATCCTTTTTTTCTTAACTATTTTTTGCCTGTTTAATTTTACTTTCTGTCTCCTTGCAAATAGGAAAACAATTAACTATATCTCTCAGCCTGGACAGGTACTCCAGGTACCAGGCTGGGCTCCAGTAACCAGGGAGATGAGAGTCTGTGACTGAAATCACTGGAGAAGGCAGACACTCCTAACATGACCTAACAGTCCTAATCCCAAAATTCCAAAATATGGATGTTTTCTACTTTGAAGCCTGAATACTCTTCTGGCGCAGTTGCATTTTTAACATAAAACGTTACAGAGTTTTTAAGTAGGAATATTAAGTTTTCCTCCTCAAGCCTTTTTTAATGCAGGAGGAATATTACTCTATGACAATGATTAATAAAGAAGAAAATGAAAAGTCATCAAAGTGACTATTTCTGTATCTATTTTATCTATAAAGGAAAAGAAAAACGTGAAAGCTAGCCTCAGAACTCAAAAATATAATGTATATAATACAATACTAATTCCACATTCTGCTAATTTTTGGTATTCTGTGTTAAATTTTTCCAGTTTCTATTACCACAACCACCCTCCCCTTCCTCAAAAAGGTCTTGTTTTTCCTGGCAAAACATGACTTTCATGAGTTTTACCAGCAGCAAGGATTATTTTCCCACAACTCTCATGGTAAATTAGAAATGGACAAACCTCTAAAGGCTTGGAAGTACAACTGAGATAAGCAATTTATCTGAAACTTTTTTTAGTGGCCTGGGGCCTTCACTGTGTGTTTATCATTTAGTACTCCACCATATGTTTGGAGAATTAACACTTTATCGTGCCACATAGGAAGAATCAAAGGAAAGCTGGTTCCAGGAGGCATACTGTCTCAGAGAAGACTGGAAGCAGGAACAGTTTGAATTGTGTCAATACAGAGGAGAAAATAATTTGTTGCCCTTTATTTTATTTTATTTTATTTTATTTTATTTTATTTTATTTTATTTTATTTTCAATAAATTTGCTTTGCACTTGGGTGTTGCATCTGTCCATGTGTGTCTCTACTTCAAATGTTTTAGAGAAGCAGCTGAAGACACCAGGAGCAGGTTCTATTCCCTATTACATTTACAGTGCATCTTTATTCTAAAAATTATTTCCTTTTGCATCTGTGTAAGACAAAGACTCATTGCTACCTTAATTTTATTCCAGTTGTGTAACACTAAATCATTTTAGAAAAGGGAAAGCTGTCTGACATTATAGCCTGGGCTACTGGTGAGTAACCATAGCTCTAAAACTCCTTGGTTCTGGATCTTTAAAGCTTTTGTTTCTCCTCCCTCCATTATATGCCATTCTCTTTCTTTGCTAACTACAAAGTGAGCCTTCTTCAACTGTTCCATGGTCAGAGTTCAGTACTGGAACAATTGTAGTAAAACTATTGCATTTACTACATTCCCTTTGCCGATTAGGTTTTTTATACCAATACCACGGCTACTGAAAAGTGCCACTCATTCGATATCTGACATTCTTAATCCCAGACCCTAAAAGTATTTTCTTTTTTATTCATTTGTTCCATTATATTTAATTTTTTATCAGTCTTTTAACAGTGCTCCCTGAAATAATAATATATCTTATTTTGGATTTCAGACATGGTTGTTATTTTGTTGATGTATTACAGAATTTTATTTTTTTTTAAATCGGAAACAGGATTAACACAAGAAGAAAATACTTTTGCTATAATTGGGGTAATGGAAACAGTGCAGGTATCACATTGATAACAATTGTGCTACTGATTGCAAGACTAATCCATGACAGGGATGGGGTTTTTTGGGTAGATTTGCTGAAAATAAGCACAGAACATACTTATAGAATCTCCACTAATGATTGTCCCAGTTTAGATATTACTCAGTAATGCTGAGACAGATAGTGAATAGCAAGCAAAAACATCTATTCTAGAAATATATTTTAAGACTATAAGTTTACTAATTTACATTGCTTCCTCAGTGCCACTTTGCAATTACAGAATGCATCAGGCTGTGATTTTTTTTCTCAACTTATATGGACAATTCATCTCATTCCAGTAGTAGTTTGCCAAATTGCCAGTGCAATTTTGTAAATTTCCAGGGCTTTCACTGTCCAGAAAGCAAAAATAAGATCTTGCATTTTAACTGATTAAATTGTACTCCATATTCCAACAAGTAATACAAGCATTTCTACCATTCTGTCCACTGAGGCAGCACTATCAAAGCTCTCAAAGCAGTTGAATCAGACTAATGATTCTCAGAAATATGGATTTATCACTGGTGCCTGGCCTCTTGGGATCAACTTCAATCCTCTGTATGTATTTGCTTCTCAGAAAACAGTGACCGTGACTGTTGAGCGAAATTCCTCTTTCCTGAAAGTAAACTTATAAATACTAGAGGTGAAAGGGAGATATAACATCATTTGTAACTACTGAAAAATCACAATATTTTTGAGAAAGAAATTCTTCAAAATTTGATCATTAGCTGTAGAATAAACAGTCAGGTATAAAGGTTATTCAATAGGTTACAAAAGACATCCAGCGAAACTATAGACTGAGAAGGGCAATCACTGTTAAGTGCACAGTTCTGTACAAAAACGGCTTGAGCCTGCAAATTAAATTTTTAACTTCTTTTTCCCTGCTGCCTGAAAATTACTTAAGACAGAGACTCTGTGTTCTTATTTGGGGACAGAGTGCCTGGAGACCAGCCAGGCGGAAAGGGATCTGGGGGTGCTGATTGACAGGAAGCTGAACATGACCCAGCAGTGTGCCCAGGTGGCCAAGAAGGCCAATGGTATCCTGGCCTGGATCAGGAACAGTGTGGCCAGCAGGAGCAGAGAAGTGACCCTTCCCCTGTACTCAGCACTGGTGAGGCCACACCTGGAGTGCTGTGTCCAGTTCTGGGCCCCTCAGTTCAGGAAGG
>JAWWLV010000001.1:72734912-72745607 GCA_035041135.1 Platyrinchus mystaceus
CAGAGAATGCATTGAAAGCAGCACTGAGAAGAAGGACTTGGGGGTTGACAAGAAGCTGAACATGACCTGGCAACATGTTTTTGCAGCCCAGAATCTACCCTTTTTGTCCTGGGCTGCATCAAAAGAAGTGTGGTCAGCAGTTTGAGGGAGATTGTTCTCCCCCTCTATTCTGCTGTCTTGAGACCCCACCTGGAGCCCTGTGTTCGGTTCTGGCACCCTCAGGGTAGGAAAAATGTGGAGTTACTGCAGGGATTCCACAGGAGGGACACAAAGGTGATGCTTCATCTGGGACTGTAGCAACATATGAAGACAGACTGAGAGAGGTGGGACTGCTAGGCTGGAGTAAAGAAAGCTTAAGGGAGACCTTATAGCAGCCTTCTATTTCCTAAAGAGGGACTATAAGAAAGCTGGAGAGAGACTATTTAGCAGGGCTTACAGTGACAAAACCAGGGGCAATGGTTTTAAACTGAAAGAGGGTTAGGATGTTAGAGGTTAAAAAGAAATTCTTTACTGTGAGGGTGGTGAGACAATGGAACAAGTTATCCAGAAGTTGTGAATGCCCCGTACATGAAAGTGTTCAAGGCCAGGATGGATGGGGCTTTAAACAACCTGGTCTGGTGAAAGGTGTCCCTGCCCACAGCAGGGGATTGCAACTACATGATCCTTAAGGTCCTTTCCAATCCAACTCATTTTATGATTATAATTTCTGAAGGAAACATTATAGAAACTAGAAACAAAGGGCCAGAAGGTTCGTATCTCAAATCTGGGACCTCATCCGGGTGACCGTGGGAAGACAACTGAGGGTAAAATGATAATGATACAGAAGTTATAGGGGAAAATACAGTTGCTATTCCCTGGATGGAACACAGTCAGAACACCTGACCTCCCCCACACAATACAATCTAAGGTGTACTAACAGGAGGGTGAAGCAGACAGGCTGTGTCAAAACCCTTGCAGAGGAGGGAACTCAGTGGTAATTTTTAGCTAAGCCACACAGCAGCTGAAAGCCAAGAGAGATACAGGATGATGTCCTGCTGTTGAGTCAGCAACCATGGTGAAATCTGTCTCCTTGGATTGACTCATGTCCCCATTCCAGGTTATCTCAGATACTATGCTCAGATACAACTATCACTCACTAAGACATATGATTAAAATTACTCAAACTCCACCTTAAATCTGAAGATACAGTACAAAAATGCGTTAAGAATGGGGAGAAGAGAGGGGAAGAAGACTCCATCATAATTTGTGGGATCTGTTGATGGGATTAATCTGTCTTTTCCCCAGTAGGGATGCCTATTGGATAAGAACCATATTCTATGCACGCTGAATGATTATCTTGAGCTAGCTTTTACTGGGGATTAGAGGCCATTAGTATATTGCTTTGAATATATTTTTGCAGTCAGATACTATTATTGGCAATTCTCAAACCTTAACCTGTCAAAATTTTACTAACAAAGAGTTTTATTCTGTAAACTACTGAGTGAGTCCTTCAACGGCATTGGCAGTCACTGGCAGAGGGCAAAGGTATGGAGGCCCAAGAGGGGGTTTCTCTCTTTGGCCTGTGACACTGAACAAGTCATTCGAGCCACCCTCCAAACTTGTTAACTGCTCAGTGAAGGGTCTCGGCTTTCCTGGGGAGCTTTCACACTAATCAAACACAAAGAGTTTGTTAAAATCTCCCCTTTTCACATGACAATGACTCTATTTACATGCAAATTGTGTAATATGGATTATTCTCAGATTGTTTCTGCCTGCACCTTCAGTGTTTTATAAGCCTTTATATATATATATCACCACACAACTTCTAAAAGATATCTAGTATTTTTATAGTTAGACAATTGTCATTCTGCATACATCTGTAATAGTTCATATTGCTATAAAACTATAAAAAAGACAATTTGTTTGTTCCCTTACAATGCAAAGAGTCATCCTAATAAGTAAGTTAATGACATATTCTAGCTAACAGTGATAATCATAGAAAATCTGCTTAGATTCATGGGGTGCAAATAATATGCAGCTGTCAGGTTTCAAATGTTTATTTCTCGCAAAACTGTCTTATTTTTGAAACATCAAGCAAGTATCCCCTTTACATTCACACAGATTTAATTTAGAATAGTTTGGAAATACCAGAGTGCCTGGTGCAAGGAAGTTTGCTCATCAGCTGTCTTTCACTAATGTGCTGCATATTCTATGATCATAAAGTACTGTGAAAAGCGATGGAGAAGTAAGCTCTTGCTGATTGTTCTGCCCAAATATTAAGATGCTGTGGTTTCTACCTTGAAAGATTGATATCTTTTTGCTTTTTTTTTTTTCCTGTTTATTTGTCTTTCTGTTCAAGAAACATGATTAAATGGAACTATCTTGTCTGAAAGCAGTAGAGACAGTAACCAATTTGAGTTTTGACATTTAGAGATTGATGGAAGAGAAAATAACATAGGTATAAAAATTGAGCAGTGATGAAATAGTATAACTGAAGACAATTACTCAGAAGACAGCCTTTGTACTAGCAATTGGAGCAAGCTTTACTTTAAGTCACAGAAAGCAAATATGTGTTTTATAGATGATAATAATATCTCATGTAGAAAAAGCATTTTCATTTCTAGAATATTTAGGGGTTTTTTTCTTAAAATAAATTAACAAGGCTGTTATTAAAAAGAACTGACATGATGGGGAATAGGAGAGGAAGCAGAAGGGAATAACTCTGCTAAAAATTTGGGTATTTTGGGAAGAACTCTGTTTTAGAGTAGGTAATATTTCTAATGTAACATTTTTAATTTTTATAAAGCACCATTAAAATGTTGAGTTTCGTTCTGGCTCTTGCAAAGAACAATGTTCTTTAGTTGAAAGCTTTTATTGGTTGTCTGAATTTCTCCCCTAAATGACCTATTTTGGAGTAGCTGCATTAACTTGAAGTATGTGCTTACTAAGGCAAAGTTTGATAATTGGTCTCTTCCTTTGAGGAAAACAAATTGTTTGTCATTAAAAAAACAAACAAAAACAAAACAAAACAAAATAAAAACAAAAACAAAGCTAAACAACACCTATTATAAAGGAAGCACTAGATACTAGATAAAGTCATATTTCAGATACTAGAAAAGCCATATTTTCATTTTGATGAAAGAGTTAGTTGTAAAAAAAGAACACTTGTCTGAAACTTCAGCCTGGAAAATCAGCATTGACTAGGAAATAGTATGGTGGGAAAGGAAATCCTTCAGTTTTAAAATATGAATCCTGGAAAAGATTGCCAAGGGCAGGTATACAATCAGCCTCAGTGAAAGATTCAAAGCCAGTTTAAACCACTGTATGAGATCTGGTTTAGGAATAATAAAATATTTCCCCCTCTAATGCAGAGGCATTGGCTAAATGACCCAGAAGAAACCTGTCACATCCAAAATACTTTTTAAAGAAAAATCCATTACACTGAGAACTGTAATACATTTTTTTTCTGCTGCTGAAGGAAAATACAAATCTGTATTTCCACTGGGCTTTTTGGACATGAGCCAGCAGTGTGTGCTTGCAGCCATAAACCCAATTGTATCTTGGGCTGCATAAAAAGAGGTGTAACCAGCAAGTCAAGGCAGGTGATTCTCCGCCTTTGCTCTGCTCCTGTGAGACTGTTGTGGACAGAATGGGATCTTCAGACAAAGTTTATTAGAGAAGCCCTCCTGTTGCATCACAAGGTGCAGAAAAGACCCCCTTTATTTCTTAAATTCTCAGAGATGAATGTAGGTGTGGCTGGATCCAATCCTAACTCCAGACTTAGTCAAGGGTTTGTGTCTAAAGGATTCTATAGGTGTAACTGAAACTTTATAGAACTTTGTTCTGCAGGATTAAGGATGACAAAACAAATACATTTATATTAATTAACTGTTTTATTGAAATTGATTTTAATAAAGATAACTCAAAATTATTTGCTACAAAGTATGGCTAGCTATAGCTACTAGTATAGAGCTCTAATTTTGAAGCAATATTGAAGCAATTATACAAAAGTTAGCAAAACAATTATTAAGTAGAAATTGGTAATACCAAATACCATGGGCAAATCTCTTTTGCTCAGCCTCAAGGAATAACCTTGAGGGATGTTCCCATTCAAGGGAACAATCTTCATACACCTTAGGGAGATATGCTAGAAGTCCTCACTCTGCAAATGTGAGACTGACCTTTTACTATGTTAAGTGATTGACTGTCAGTCATATATGTTTTTTAGGTTATGTGGTGTTAGACTTGCTCAGCAAAATACGCTTTGTGCTGAAAAAGGTGTTATGAGCTCTTTGGTTTCTTCTTCTCAACACTTCTGACTCTCAGTTCTGTATCAAGGCCTGCACATCCATGCTGCTCCCTGCCTCAGTCAGGGAGCATCTGTCTTGCATGTCCTCATGGTCAGTCTGATAGTTTGGTCAAGCTGGTCTCAGCATTTTTTAACACTAAAAACAGCAGTCCCTCCTTGCTTAATCTTACCCCTGATGAGAAGACCTTCCTTGCCTCACCAAGCACCAGAACCTCCCTGCTCAAGCCATAACTGATAACTTGTAAACAAGACAGAGTTTGAACTTCTGTATCCTGTTTCAGACAGAGCATCCTGCTAGAGAGACTGCACCTTGAGTACTGTGCCCACCTTTGTGAGACCTCTGAGGGACTGAAAAAAGTTATTAAAGTTATTACTGGCTCAGAACAACTCTATGTGTGGACAGATCAGGAGGGGACAGATCAGGTTCTGCCAAGATGGAACTGTGCTCTGGCTCCCCCATATCCCCACCTCCTTGAGAGGCTTCTGTGCAGCTGTCAGTCCCCACACCACACCCCCTGAAGCCCCTAAACCAGCCTCACAATGTCTAGCACACCAAAAGCCTCACCTGGGAGGGGTGGCCACAGGAGTTCAGAGGAAATAAAACCAATATCACACTGCTTCTACATTTTGCATGGCCCTACCATTCCTGGACTTGTGGTAGCTGGGTCTACACTGGACCTAAGGTGGTAGTTATAATTCTTTCTCTTTCTTTACTTCTTCCTCATCTCCTAATTTCCTTTTCTTGTTATTTGGGTAACTCAAAGCTAAAGGGTTGGAATTTGCTTAGTCAATGCTTTATGTTGATTGAATGTTTGTTTTAAACTTTTGTCAAGTTCCCTTATTTCCCAAAGTTTTCCAGTTAAAGTGTGTTATTTCAACCCCCTGAAAAGTGTTGTAGTGTTTTTGCAGCCTCAAGATATAAAAGAATTGAAGGCCCCTTAAAAAAAAAAAAAATCCATCGGGCAGATTTTTGTGACTTTGTGTCTTTTTAACATAAACCCCCCCGATGAGATCATGAAAAGAGCTTGGGGCCTTATAGGCCCCAGAAAAAGAAAGACCTAGAGCTATTAAAGCAGGTCCAAAGGATGGTCACAAAAGTCATCAGAGGACTGGAACAGCTCTCCTATGAGGAAAGACTGAGAAAATTGTGGGGGTTTAGCCTGGAGAAGAGAAGGGTCCAGACAGAACGTATTGTGGCTTTTCAATACTTAAAGGAGGTTTATAAGAAAGAGGGAAAGGACTTTTTACCAAGGTCTGTAGTGACAAGACAAAGGGTAACAATTTTAAACTGAAAAAGGGTAGATTAACATTGGGCACAAGGAAGAAATTTTTTAAAACGAGGATGGTGAGGCACTGGAACAGGTTGCCCAGAGAAGTTGTGGGTACCCCATAATTGGGTGTGTTCAGAGCCATTTTGGATGGGGTTTTGAGCAACCTCATATAGTGAAAGATATCCCCTGCCCATTTTTATAAAATATGATTACATCACTTGTTTATCTCCTTCAATAATTTCCTTAAAATCCTGCAGGCTTTTTCTGTGGGTTTTGTATTTTTTCTACCTTTATCGTTTCGACATAAACCCATTAGATCTCTAGAATATTTGTAAATTAGTGTCACATGAAGAAATAAACTCAATCTTCTAAGTTTCTTGAACTCCACACTTCCAGAACACCTTTTTACTTGTCATATAGGATGGATTCTCTTAATTCTAGGATGCCAACATTCTTTTTGATGTCACCATTTGGCCAGAGGTACTGGAATCAGAAAGGTGTCCTGTGATGAACCACTCTGATCAAATCTCAGCCATTACAAGTAAAAGCTTTTCTTTAGTTTTGACACTTCCTTTCTTGTTTAAATCAGGCCTTACACTGATGAAAGATATGGAATAAATTGGATATTATAGTCCCAGTTCTCCCACTGACTGTTGGTAATCTGATCTACAGAAATTTCTTACAGCTTTGAAACTATTGATCTTAGAACTTATTTTGAGATAACTGAGAGGCTTAGAAGTATTTAATCTCTCTTCATATATCACTTAATGCTCTGCCCTGGCATCGGTACCGGACTGTCCGTCCAGTACTTTCTGGCCAGGTTCATTTAGGTTTTTCAGATGGGGAAAATTTAATGTTTTAGTATAAAATTTACTTTTTTGAAGGTAATTTACATTACACAGGATTTTGATTTAGCATAATGTATTGTACTAATTTCACAACACAAAAACAATACAGCGATTGCACTATACAGTTGGATCACAATGAGAACATGATTACCACTACCAGCCTCAGTATGCTCATTGCCACAGTGCTGTGTGTGCCTGTTTGCTGGGAAGGATTACATATGTTGAAGTTAGCTCAAGACTACTGCTCAAGACTAATGCAAGGTGCATTTTGATAGTTGCTCAGCTTTTAGGAGCCACTTTCCCCATGCTGGTCTGACTAAATCAGGAAGACATGTACATTTTTCAATTAACTCAGGGAAGGCCATTTACACAACCAGCTGATTCATTCAACTGATACATCTATGTACTTAATACAAGGGCCACTCTCTGGTCCCCTTTGTGTTCAGATAAACTCAGTTCTCTCTACAACAGTTGTGGTCACTTCCTGTATCCTACCCTGAGCTTCCTAAGCACATCACCTGTGCCTTTCTCCTCCATGCCTTCTTCCGCTGTAGGAGCTTATTGTTCAGTCACACAGATGCATTCCACCTGAGTTTTCTCTGCTGCATAGGAGAAATTGCCTGGTCACATTAAACGCATTCTAATCGTAAAAACATGGCCAGTCTTCGCGAACGAAGATTTGGGAAAGGTCTTTTTACCTTTCAAGCCTGCGCAATGGATTTTTTAGGTGAGACACAGCCTGCGCTGAACTGAGCCCCTTCAACTGCCGGCGCCAAGCAGGCTTGGACAATGGCAGTGAGGTCCTCAGGTCGTAGATTTGTTTAGAGTGACCTTCAGCCTTAGAGGCTGACGAGCACCATCTGCCCGGGGGAGTATCCCTGATGCAGGTTTGGGAATCGAACCCGCGTTGCGGCGGTGAGAGCGTCGCATATTAACCACTAGGCCACCAGGGGTCCCCACGCATTCTAATAATGCTGCATCAAAGGGAGAAAGAAGCACGGATAAATCAGAGGTACAAATTTGTTGACTGAATCCATTTACCATTAGCTTACCTTTCTTGTATGACTTGACATAGGACAGATTCCTTGGCCTACACATTCACCTCAAATGACCAATGCATATGACTTGCAAGCCAGAGTACTGCAAACCTGCCCTTGTAAAACATCCTTAAAACATGTTGGTTTGTGTTTTGTTTTGTTTTTTTTTTTTTTCAGTTCTTTCAAGGTAATGTGGATTTGAGCATAAATTTAAGCGTCCCATGGAGCTGTTCTAGCTTATGTCTTGCCTCTGAATGCCTTTGAGATCCAGAGTTGAGGACTTTGTTACTCCTCCTACCCTTACAACAGATAACAGCTGTGTGATTTTTGTGATCACATTCTTTAAAATCATTAGAGACATTCCTCTACCCAAATTAAGGTGCAAATGAGACCAAGAAAATAGTACAGATTTTTATTTAACAGTAAATGGAAGACAAAGAGAGAGAGAAAGAAATAGGAAAAAAGAGAGAGGGGGCTCAAGAAAGAGAGTAACAGGGAGATAAATTAAGTAGAATAAAATATCACCACTCTGTGGATTCCAACAGCATCCCATTGACCCTCTTCTTGTGGTCTTCCTGGTGGTGAGTCCCAGACTTGCAAAGTGATTGTTGCAGATCCATACAGAGAAGCCCAACATGCTGAAGGAAAAAGTCTGTAGTGGTGAATGAAGTCCCATACAACAAAGGAAGAAAACACAAGTGTTGAGTGAAATTCTAGTGTGGTTTTTTATTTGGCTTAGGCTAGGTGGGAATGACCCTGGTACCTCCCCTGAGCAGGGGAGTTTTACAATGCGTGATTTTATACTGGATCACAGAATATTTCATGAGTCTTCAAAACCTTCTAAGATGTTTCAGCTGCCTGTTATGTCAGCACAGTTGCATCAGTTATGGTCCATTAGCAAAGATGAATATCTTCAGGTTTTGTGTGAATTCTCCAAATGCTTCCCCAGAGGGGAGTTATCATAGCTGAGTCATTTCTGTAATGACAAAGAAACACTATCCCACCTCCCAGGATTTGCCCCTTTCCTAATCTTGTTCAACACCCAACTTGTAGCCTGAGGTGTCAGGTATGCTCACCTTCAGCACCTGGGCAGTTGCTTTACACATCATCAGCTTGCACCTTGATTGTCTGAGCCATTAGCATTCCAGCCTTTCACACTTGTGGATACGTTCTTCTCCTTGGGATAATATTGCGCTCTTTCTCTTATTCTAAATTCCCTTCACTGTCCAAATTTGTAGGCACATTTGGGTAGGGGTGGGTTTCAGTGAGCAGCAGCTTCTCTGCAGTTTGCTACAGGGGACAAAAGTTCTTCAGTGATTTTAACAATCTTTCAGCCATAAACCATTTCAGTGTCTCACAGGGATGATGAAATGCACTATACTTTTTTGCACATCATATGCTGTTTTTCTTACCACAACCCAATCAGAAAGAGTAGTAGTGTTCTCATTTTGGCTGGCATGAAACTCATTTTCTTCCTAGTAGCTGGTACAGTGCTCTGTTTTGGATTCAACATAAGGATAATATTGAAAACACACAGATGTTGTAGTTGTTGCTAAGCAGTGTTTACTCAAAGTCAAGGACTTCTCAGTTTCCCCTGCTCTGTCGGTGAGCAGGTGCACAAAAAGCTGTGAGGGAGCATGGTCAGGACAATTGAACTGAAGTGGCCAAAGGGATACTCCATACCATAGAAGGTTATGCCCAGTATGTAAACTGGAAGGAGCTGTCTGAGGGCTGTTCCTCACTGCTCAGGGCCGGCTTTGGCATCAGTCCGTGGGTAGTGAGCAATTGTATTGTGTATCGCTTGCTTTTATCAGATTTTAGTCCTCTTTCTCTCTCCACTTCATTATTACTATTAATAGTATTCTTTATAGTAAACATTTAATTTTGTTTCAGTTAATAAACTGTTCTTATCTCAATCCACAAGGTTTACTTTTTCCTTCCAATTCTTTTCTACACCAGAGAGGTTTTGGGTGGAGAGGAAGCAGCTGTGTGGCAGTTTGTTGCTGGCTGAGGTTAAAACCTCAGGAGTAACTCACACTATTGAGAGGGTGCTTTATGCTTGTTTTCTTGCTTATGTAGGTCAAATTGTCCATTTATTAAGGGTGGGGGTTTTTTGTTGGTTTATTTGTTTTTAAACTGCAGTCAAAATGGCACTGAGTTCAAAACGGTTTAGTCTGAGTCTAAAAACTGAGTCCCATTCACTGGGGCAGAGAGGGTCACAAGTTTTTATACAGAAATTGAATATGACCTTGAAAGAGGTAATGTCCTCGATACAAGACCTGGGTTATTTGGGGAAAATTACTTCCTTTCCAAAATAGTGCCTCAAAAGACTACTGAGAACCTCTGGGAAAACCTGAAATGTATTAAGTCATCCACTCTTTCAGCAAAAGAAAATTTGCATTGGATAAGACTGTCCAAACTTTTTCCTGTCTGTGGGGAATAAGTCATGTTACACTTTAAATTATCTTGATATATCTATATTCAGAAACCATATAGATCAAGCTCTACTAAAGAAAATGTGCCAGAGGTCATTAAAAAAATCACTTGTAAAATTATTGATATTTCTGAACAAAGCAAAGAACATTTTGTACCTGTTTCTTAACTATTCATCTCTGATAAAACTGAAACAAGGAATGAAAATTTGAAATACAGTAAAACTAACAAGAATAGAAGAATACTTCTTTACTTGATTCTAATATTTTATATTTTTCCCCCTATATTTTTGGCAGGAGTGGGATATTTTCACAATCAAATAAGGAAAACGGAAATTATTTTTCTTCATATTAGGAAATAACTTCCTCTGCTGCTGCACAAACACCAGTAACAAAAAGGAAAGCACCACACTCCTTACCACTGACATTCAGATACATACCTCTGGGCACATACCAGAAATGTTCATCTTCACAGTGTTTGGGTTTTTTTGAAAGAAATTAATTTATTACTGAACTTCTTTCAAAGTACAGAAAAGCTCAAATTCAGGTATACTGATTGCTAGGAAAGTGTCCTAGCCAGCATGTTGTGATACCAGATAGAGTTTACCAGTCCTACCATCATATTCTTAAATGAGAAGGCCTTGAAATTTGTGGGTTAAGGTGTTTGTTTGTTTGTTTGTTTGTTTGTTTTTTACAATAGCTATACTTGGAAGATACCTTCTTGATGTAAAGGTAAGGTAAATGGCCAGTCTTCGCGAACGAAGATCTGGGAAAGGTGTTTTTACCTTTCAAGCCTGCTCAATGGATTTTTTAGGTGAG
>JAWWLV010000001.1:72751930-72772925 GCA_035041135.1 Platyrinchus mystaceus
GAGGCATCTGTGTTTATATGTTTGTATTCATTTCAACAACAGACATTGTCACATAATGCAGGCAGTTGCAGAATGTGTCAATGTAATGTACTCCCAATTAGGAAATAAAATGAGTTGAATAGAAGACATGAAAAAAAAAAAAAAAAAGAATAGAGAGTGGAAGGGTTTTTTTGTTTGTTTTAGTCTATTTCTAGTCTACTCTGTTTCTTAAAAAATTTCTGGAAAACATTTTTATGAAATGCATTGCACTAATTACAGCCCAAATTTAGAATATTACCTTTATTTCATTTATTGTGAACTAATCACAAAATGAGCTTTTCCATGTAAACAATTATAATTTATGAAAAAAACCTTCTAACAACTTTTAAGTGCAATAAATGGATGATTGAGTTTCTTCTTTAAAAAAAAAAAATATTGCCATAGCACAGATTATTTTCAAATCCTATTCCCAAGAGAAAAGTACTAAATCCTTGACTTTAATAAAGGAAATTACTACTTCAGATATATTGCATTTCTTTATATTGTTTTCCTTCTGAAAGGTTTTTAGCAATGCTGACTTACTAAAGTGACTAAGGATACAGTTCAAATAGCATAACTTCAGACATCTCTAAAGGAGCCGTCTGGAATTCTAAAACACTATCATAGTGAATGGGGAAGGGCAAGTGATTTTAAGAAACAATTTGAATCACCATATGTTCAAATCTCATTTAGAATGAGGCGAGTCATGCCCTTGAAGAGCTCATCTTCTTTTTCTATAAAATTATTCTGAGATACCTTATTTAGAATCAGAGAATTATAAAATATCCTGGGTTGGAAGGCACCCACAAGGATCACCACATTCAACTCTTGGCTCCATATAGGGCAAGCTAAAAGCCAAATCATATAGCTAAGAGCATTCCCCAGATGCTTCTTGAGCAGTGACAGGCTTGGAGCCATGACTTCTTTCCTGGGAAGCTCGTTCCAGCGCTTCATCACCCTCTCAATGAACTCTTCCCTAATATCTAATGTTACAATACCCAATTATTAGTGATGCAGCTGTAAGCCATTCCCTTGTGTCCTATCACGGAACACCAGAGAGAGGAGGTCATCACCTCCTTCTCTGCTCCCTCTCATGAGGAAGTTGTAGACAGCAATGAGATCACCCCTCAACCTCCTCAAAACTGAACAAACTTAGTATGCTCAGCCACCCTCTGTGAAGTTATGCCCTCTAGTCCTTTCTCCATCCTTGTCATCCTCTGGACATATTCTAATATTTTTATAACCTTTTTAATTCAGAAAGACAAAACTGCACACAGTAATTGAGGCAAGGATGCACCAGTGCCAAGTCCATCTGGACAACCCTTTCAGCTAGTTAGTTCTACTGCGCCTAATGACCCCCAGGATACAGCTGGCCCTTTTGGCCACCAGGGCATACTGTTGGCTGGCATTGAGCTTTCCACCAACTAAACCCCCCACATCCCTTTCTGCAAGTCTGCATTGCAGCCTCTTGTCCCCTACCTATGCAATCATCCAGGATTACATTCTGAGGTGCAAAATCCAGTATTTGTTCTCGCTAAATTTCATATGACTGGTAATTGCCCAACACTCTGATCTATCACGGTCTCTCTGTAAGGCCTCTCTACCTTTCAGTGAATCAACAGTTCCTCCTGGTTTAGTATTGTCAGCAAACTTATTTTGTGTGCACTCAACTCCTTTGTCCAGGTCACTGATAAAAACATTGAAGAGAACTGGCCCTAAAACTGAGCTCTGGGGAACATCACTAGTGACTGGCTGCCAAACAGGTGTTACCCCTTTCCTATTTGTCTGTCTTAGTATCTGTATCGAAAAGTTACCTTCAACATGCTTCAGAAATTCCCTGGACTGTTTTGTCTGCTGTGTGAGTCCCAGTTAAGTTGAAGTCATCCATAAGGCCAAGATCCAGAGATTTCTCTTAATGCCTTATATAGTAATACATTGATGTCATCATACTGGATGGGTGATCTGAAGTAGAATACTACAACAGCATTTATTTTATTAGCTTTTCCCCTAATCTAAACCCAGAGGCTCTCAACCATATCTCCCCTAACTGCAAGCACGGCACAGTCCAATCCTTCCTTTACTTGAAGCACAACCCCTTCTCCTTGCCTGTCCTGAATCCCTAAGAGCCTAAAACCATACATTCAGTGAAAGAGCTCTTGATAGATGTAGTAAAGGCATACAGTTATTTCACACAAATCTTGTCTTGGATAACTTAAGTGTATATTAATTTTCACTGGAACTTGCAATGCTAAAACATCTAGGTGCTTTTCAGAAACTCAGTCTTACAACTAAGGTATCCTAGGTCAATATAAATCTATAGACAAATTTGGTATCCATTAAGAGAGTTTATTATTTCTTTACCTGTAAATGAAAAATAAATAAAAGTTACCTAAATAACAGTGAAAGGGCCCCAGTCCTTCTGAAATCAGATGAGATTTAACTGTATCTTTTCAATTCTTACAAGTTGCAAGGAAGTTACACATAAAACAGTTTAACATTATTCAGATGCATTTTCATATCTAATATACAAACCATATGCAAATTGATGAATTATATGATCAGTCATATAGCCAAAAATATATGAGTCTTGAAAGTACTTTCAGGAAACCTCTATTCCATCATGTGTTGAGGAAGGACAAGAACACTTAGGTTTTGTTTGTTTAACCCACTCTTAAAAATCTCCAGAGAGGGAGACCTCAAAAACTTACAGTACTTCATGATCCTTGTATTTAAAAAAATACTTAGTTTTTCCCCTTGCCCTATAATGTCTTAATTACCCAAGTTGCTGAAAAAAAAAATAATTGTTTCACCACTCTCACATTTTTTGTCTTGTTTCTCCTTCTAGATCTTCTCTTAATAGGGAAATCTGTTTTCTTTAGCTTCTACCCAAATAATTTTGTTCCTTTCCTCCAGACCTATAACACCTTCCTGAAGAGTTGGTACATGAAATTTAACATAATAAGGTATCTTTCCTCCTGAACATTAGGGAAATTCGTGATTAGGGAAATCTAGAAGGAAAGGAGAGGAAAAGAATGTTTACTAAATTAAGAATCTTCTTTTTACATTCTTGTAAAGCACACTTTATTACAGTTGCAGTCTCACCATATCAAATACTAGAAAACTATTTTTCTTTTCTTATTTCTATTTACTATTAGTATTTTTGACTGACATACAACAATCTTATTAGTCTGTGTCAGAAAAAGGTTTATCACTCTCTTCAAAACTACTTTTTAGTCCATTATAACCTTTACATTTTTCTCTGCAACGCTGTGTTTAGCAATTTTGTCCTCATTTCATACCTCTATATTGGATTTCTCCTCTCAAGTACTTTATTGAATGCAATCCTATTGATTTGGGGGTAGTTGTCCAAAACTTAGATGAACTTCTGACATCATCTTTTTAAGTGATAATTTTAACCTCACGAGTTTTGGTGTCATACTTAGGTTTCCTAAGTGCAATTTCTATCAGTCAGGTAAACAAGCAATTAAAAAGTTGAACAGTACTAATCTTACAATCAATATCTACAGGCCTTCAATTGAAATGCAATACCAGTTAGGTAGTAAACCATATTTAATCTCTGACATTGGTAATATTTTCCTGTAATAATTACACAGAGATAAGGTGTTTTCTGTGAAAATACCTTAATCAGAAGGGAAGCTGAGTAGAAAAAGAGGATAAAGGAAAGATGTCATGATTTTTGTGACCTAATTTTCTATCCATAAAAAATCATGGCCTGCTGGATCTCAAATTTAGAGAAAGCTATCAAGTGAAGGCCAGAGGAGGAAATATTTCCTGTTTTATTTAAATTTAATATAGGTTATAAAATACTGAAATATGTTAGAGAGTTTTTTTCAGAGTTGTCTTCATTGTTATACATAAAAAAGCACAACATTTTTATTTGAATGTAGCATGCATAAACCCTACTTCCCTGAATCTTGCACACAAAAGTTATGTCTTGCCTAGAAGTCACAATTATAATGTTTATATTTTGCTGAATTATGCAATATTGTTACCTATGCCTGAAATAAATGTTTTAAATCTTTTCTGGGAAATCCTAACATAGTCATGGTCATAGTAGTTACTATAGGAAATATGATAATTTATATCTTTCCTATATATAAAAAGTTAATTAATTATCTGTATAAGTGATCTGATTATTGATCATCTACTGTGTGTAGAAGGCAATATTGAATTTTATATTTAGGAAATATTTTTTTTCAGAAACGAAGGGTGAAAATTTTGAGCTTTCTTTGGTTTCTCTTTGCTGTTCAAGAGTTGGTATCCACAAATACCATTAAATACATTTATATACCATTATGTACATATATTTCCAAACATATATATACTTTTAACTGTTATATGCTCAGACATGAAAAAACACAGAGCCTTATATGCCAAGGATAAAAATTAGGATGCAGACGCAAAGCCTTGCGCAGGTTAAATAAACGGACAGCTCCTTTTCTGAGAGAAAGGAAAGCTGTCCTTAACATTAGACAGAATATGAAGTTTCAATACTTACACTTTCCAAATAAAAGGGAAGAAGGTTTATACTAGTAAATGACTAGATTAGTGACAGTTTGAAAAGTGGCTAAAATCACTTTAGGCTGTATGGTACTGACAAAGCACAACCTAACTCACAGCCATCACTTCCATCAAGGAGAAGCTTGCTATACATAGGTATTTATAAATATACCTTTGTTTTCTGGTATGACAGCAACATCCTTTAAAAAGACACTTTTAAGGCATTTAGTTATTGCCTGCTTTTCATTTAATGTTATGACTAAAAACCTTTTACAAAACTGTGTGAGGCAGTACACTAATAATCCTGTAAAATACAAAATATACATATTTTAGTAAAGATTTTTTAAGAATCACTAAATAATGCTTGCCTTACTAATCAAGGAAAGGTGGCAACTTGTATAAATCCTGAAAATGTGAGAAGATTTGAAAAGGCAGATGTTCATCTCTGGGCTCATCTGTCAGCTTATTTGTACATCTCCTGGATCATGCTGAAATGCACTTTTAGCTTAAAGAGCATGTGCTCAGCAGAAGAATAAATTAGGAAGGTTAAAATTACCCATTTCTGTTCTTTGCTCCTAAGTCTCAGCTGCAAACTCAGTTCATAATAGAAGCAGGATAAATACAGAAATAAAGAGAGTACTGCTAAAGCCAAAGCCATGAATGGTCAGAGCCTATTCTTTCTAATTTTGTTTAAAATTCACTAAGAACTGCTTTGGATTTTCATGAATGTGGTTAACAAACTTGTCTCTTCAATAAGAAGATCCTCCCCTGTTGGGAGGATCTTAGCTGAGAGACGTTACTGCCTGTCTTTAACATTGGTTAAAACACATAATAGCAGTTTTATTGACAAAAGAACTACACAGCAAAACAAAAAAAAACCAAAAACAACTCCTGGAATATGTTGCATAACAATGAATTTTGTTCTTGATATCAGTACACTCTTGCAGGATTCTTCCCCTCCACTCTACCATCAGTTAAAAACAAGGTCTAGCAGCAGAAAGAATATTTCACCCTTCAGGAAGAACAGTAAAGATAGCCTCCTCCTGCTGTGCCTGTACTTTAGGTTACTTTATAGTTTTTGTTGTCAAAATACTATCAAGTGCAGCTCAAAAGAAGATAAAGTCAAGCTGTTCACACACAAAAAAACCACAAGAAATCCACCACGTTATATAATTAAAATATGTCCAATATTCTTTATTCTGAAGTCACACTGAGGGCTCTAATTATACCAAATAAAACTCACAATAAAAATAGTATAATAAAATTGGTTTAATACACAGAGTCAAGGCCTTGTCTACTTCTCACGCCACCCCACCAGTGATGCTGGGGATGTGCAAAAAGTTGGGAGGGGAACAGCCAGGAAAACTGACCCCAGCTGAACAAAGGGATATTCCATATCATACAGCACCATGCTCAGTAATAAAAGCTGGGGTAAGAAGAAAAAGGGGGGTTATGTTTGGAGTGATGGTGTTTGTCTTCCCAAGTCACCCTTACATATGATGGAGCCTGGCTTTCCTGGAGATGGCTGAACACTTGCCAGCCCACGGGAAGTGGTGAATCAATGCCTTGTTTTGCTTTGCTTGCATCTGTGGCTTTTGTTTTACCTATTAAACTGTGTTTACCCTAACCCACGAGTTTTCTCACTTTTACTCCTCTAGTTCACTACCTCATCCCACCAGAAGAAAATGAACAAACAGCTGCATGGTGCTTAGTTACCAGCTGGACTTAAAACATGGCAACTCTATAAAAAGATATATAAAGCTACATGATCTATAAATATTACATAGTATATAATTGAATAATACAAAAATTTATTACAGAGTTCAGTCTTGAAATGTTTTGTTAATGATCTATTCATTGTTTTGGTTAATGAATGGACTGACAATTTACGAGTGGTTCTGCTTATAAAGCAGCACACTAAATGTAAAAACCTTTTTAGTGATTTATATTACAGCAAAATTTAAAATAATATTGTTCTTTTTTTAAAGTAGTTTTATTAGAAAGATTAACCAAAAACTGTTCCCTCTCTAGGACCATTAGTTTAGTAACCAAGTGTGTAAGCATAAATTCTACATCAAAGATTTCTTGCCTGTTTGTTAATACTAGCTTATTAAAATTCAGGTAATTAAACATTTACCTTAAACAAATTAAAAAAGGGTATATTTCTGTACTTTTATCTCCAAATAAACTTTTAGATATTTCTATATTTAATGTAAGCTAATAACATAAAGATAGAGGTTGTAGACTGAGTTGTAAATTATTGCCATAGTATGTAATTTTCACACAAAAGTGATGGTGTATTTCCTATGCCTTGAGGTCACATGCAAGAAAACCCCTTAGAATTGGGGAGTTCTACCAATCTTAATCTGTTGACATCCAACACAAAAGACTGATCATTTTTTAAGGTGTTGAGGGGAAAAAAAAGACACACCAAAAAATGAAAGAGTACATTTCACACGCACTTTCCCACACACACTTTCGTACACACACACACACACACACACACATGCACTTTTGCATGTACATAAACATCTGCTTCTCTCCCCTGTTTCAATTTTACATATTTTCACCATGGCTTATACTCAGTCTGTACAGTTCATCCAGCCAGGTGTTGCACGGCATAGGAGGTTTGAGGTGGTGTGCGTCTCTGCCTTTAATGATTTCTGCTGCTCCATTCCACCGTGCTCCTGACTGTCCTGTGTCACGCATGGCCACAGTCTCTCAGGGTTGTCCCTTTGCCATCATGGGTCGCCCATGGACTGCGATCCCTCAGGGGCGTCCCTGCACTGTCTCCTACAGATTCCAGTGCTTTTAAGGACTTCATTGAGTGCCTTCCCAAACCACGTCTCTCCAGCCTCTAATAGCTGGTCTTTTTAGATATGTTTTAGCAGGGGTCCTTGTTGCTTCTCTGATTGGATCAAGTTTGGTGTAGTACAGTTAAATTTTGATGAACAATGAGTATTTTCCACTGTTGTTTTCCTTTGTCTCAAGGCAGCCTGGACCCCATTTCAACAGACACGCTGCAGCATGTGGTCCTTCCCACACATATCACCACCGTAGCCTACTCCTGCTTACACACATACCTGCTACAGCCTCCATTCTTTGGCCAAGTGAAATTTATATTTAAGACTAAATTATGAACGTTAAAGAAGTAACCGAACATCTATGCATTTCAACTATGAACACACAATGGCTGAGAACCATTTGAAATTGCTATTCATGACACAAATTCTGTTTTCTTTTGATAAAACAATTTCAACTCTATATTTCCACCTATGCCATTACTTCAGTTATTTTCATCTCATTTGTTGTTCACCAAAGAGGAGGACTTTGTGCTTCTTTTTTCTTATGTCTATACTTTTCTCTTAATGTTTTGTACTAAATAAATGAAACACAAAACTGAATGAACAGCAAACAAAAAATGAGATACAAAATATATCAGTCATTTAATTTTCTTTTAATTTGCTTCCATGTGTTTGGAAACTTTCTATTTATGAGATATTTGTTTATAACCAGACAGTCTCTAATAGTTTTTAATCAAGCTTCATAATTTATATTCTTGACACTTAATTCTGAAGTGCACTTTGTGTTATTTCGGGATTCATTCCTGAAGTTAAGGTTTGCAGCAGTTGTATTTGTTTTATTTGTTTTTCACTTCAATATTATAGCTAATTACTTTCCTTTGAAGTTAATTTAACCTTGATTGTTCAGAACTCAATCGTTTCAATAGTTTTGTTTGCTTGATTAACTGCTCTTATTCCTATGGAAAGGTAAAATAGTGGGTAAAATAGCAAATAAGAAGAGAGAAAATACCTTTTTTTTAAGGTAATAAAAAATTAAAACTAGAGATGGAACAAATGTAAACAAAAAAACACTCCACAAGAATTTCAGGCCTATCATGCATATTTGTGTTAAAACTCTCACAAACAATCACTTATTTGATGAAAAAAAGGCTTATAGACAAATCAGAAAGTCTTCAAAATGTCTTTTACTCATGTATTTATTTCAAGATTATCTTATATATTTGCCTGCTGTAATGTAAGTCAATTATGAAATCAGTTTGGGATTGAATAGTCTAGATTTAATGTTGCTAGTGACCCAGGAAATTACCACAGCATTTTTGTAGCTATTTCCATTACTATATGTAAGAAAACACTAATGAGTTTCAATTTTCTGCTGTTTCGTTTCTTAGAACTCTGTGCATTATACATTCAATATCTTTCAAACTTAATCTGGTTGACTTCTGAACACTTAACTCAGTTTTACAGAAAACTGAAGTCAGGTAGCCATCTCCATAAAATGAACTCTCAGTACTGAGTAAAGCATTGACATATCCTATATCTTAAAGGCATCTAGGGTGAGGGTCACACAGTACATTCAATCCACCTGAAATACAATATTTTGCATGACTTTGAGTTCTCATCTGACAGCATAAGCTAAAAAACTTTGTGCAAGTGGAATTTAGAGTGTCCAGCTTCTCACTTCCTTTCAGCAATTTTTACTACTAAAATACAGAAGAGACAACCTATTTGCCTGATAATTACAATAGTTCTCCAAAAATGGATTATGAGACCTGGGTTTTAAGTGCACCTAACTGAAGAGGTTTGTATATTTACCCCTTACCAACCAGGAAAAGATTCCAACTGAAAGCTCGTGAGTATCATGGATGGTTTTGTAATTTTCCCACAGCAGCTTGGTCAGTGTATATTTAGGACTGCAAAGTGTACAGGTCAGAAAGAGAGCACTGCCATGCTTGAAATGTTATTATGAGACAAAGGGAGCATAATAAAAATATGCAGCTAAAAAAAATATTGTTAGCCTATTATTTTAACAGTCCTAAGTTCCAAATGATGACATTTGGGTTTGTGGGCTTTGGTTTGTTGTTTGTTTTTTTTTTTTTTCCAGAATAACCTAATGGATAACTTTAAATTGTTGCTTTTTCTAATACCTAATCATCTTCTTTGGTGCTGTGTTTCCTCTCCAAAGTCTCTCTGGGTTTTAACAGACTATTTCAATAGAATCGGGGAAGGAAAGTTTCCAGTGACTCACCTGTTGCTAAGTATGCAACATGCAGCATTCGACAGTCCCTTCCTCCTCCATCCTGAGGTCTCGCACTGGTGCCAGGGCTGGTGTATTGGGTTTCTGTGGCTGGGTTTTGGTAGCAGGGGGGGCTACAGGAGTGGCTTCTGTTAGAAGCTGCTAGAAGCTTCCCCTGTCTGGTGGAGCCACTGCCAGCCAGCTCCAGGACGGGCTTCCTACTGCTGGCCAAGGCCGAGTCAATCAGGAGTGATAGTAATGCCTTTGTGATAACCTATTTAAGAACAGAAGGTTGTGGCACAGAAAGAATTTCAGCCAGGGGAGAGCAGAGTGAGAACATGACAACAACAAGGTTGACACCAAGGTCAGTGCAGAAGGAGGGGGAGGAGGTGCTCCAGGAGATGGAGCTGGAGCTGAGGCTCCTGCAGCCCGTGGTGCAGACCCTGGTGGATCAGCTGTGCCCCTGCAGCCCATGGAGGACCATCGGGGTGCAGAACCCCCCCTGCAGCCCATGGAGAAGCCCATGCTGGAGCAGGTGGATGTCCGAAGGAGGCTGTGACCCCGTGGGAGGCCCAAGATGAAGGAGGGTCCTGCTGGAGACCTGTAGCACACGGAGAGGGAAGCCCACTCCAGAGCAGGTTTTTCCTGGGTAGGACTTGTGGCTCCTTTGGGGGACCCACGTTGGTACAGCTCATCCGTGAAGGACTGCACCCCATGGAGGAGTGACCCACAGGACAGCAGGCTGGGAAGGACTGTTGTCCATGGGATGGACTCACGCTGGAGAGGTCCATCAAGGACTGTCTCCTGTGGGAGGGACCCCACGGAAGCAGGGGAAGGACTCTTCTCCCTGAGTAGTGGCAGAAACAACAACTGACCACAACCCCCATTCCCTGTCCCCCTGCACCGCTGGGGGAGAGGAGGGAGAACATGGAAGGAAGGAGAGGTGGGGGGAAGGTATTTTTAAGATTGTTTTATTTCTCATTTTTTTACTCTGATCCTGTTAGTAATAAATGTAAGTACTATCCCCACTTTGAGTCTGTTTTGCCTGTGAATGTAATCAGTAAGTGACCTCTCCCAGTTCGTCTCTACTCATGAATCCTTCACTGTTTTTTTTTTTTCTCTCCTCTGTCCAGTTGGAGAGTGAGAGAGTGGCTTTAGTGGGTACCTGGCATCTGGCCAGGGTCAACCCACTACAGCTGGTCACGACTGGTAGTACCATGCTGGAGCAGCAGCAGCAGTGAGCAGGGACAGGGATAAAGTGCACATGGAAAAGCTGAGCCTATAGATTAGTATTTTTGTAAGCACGAGGGAATCTGCTCTTCATTTTTTTCTTCCGGGATTTTTTTTTTTTTTAATTTCATGTTATACTGGATAAAAATAGAAATGGGAAATGAGAAACAAGGCAAACTGGGGTTATAGTCATGGATCACAACTCTTAAGGGAATTAATACCTTTCTAATTAGGTTGTAACTGGGCTTTACCTTGCCTACTAATATGTTATATATTGATCCAATTCAAAATAAAGAAGTAACAGATGTTCCCTGGAATTTAGACACCTTTTTTCTGAGAAAGCTAGTTTCATTTTTTCATAAGCATAAGTGAACCCGAAACTTACTTTTTCAAAAGAAGCTTTTAAAGTTTTAGTTCATCCTTTGTGCTTCCAGCTGATGTGACCTCTACTAAATAACCTAGACAAACTTAGTGTCTGGATCCCAAATAGCTTTAACCAGGATGTATATTTTGATATTTAGTTCTTTAAAGACAATGAAGCTCAGAATTCATGTTGCAGAATTCATTGTGTGAGAAACAATAGCTTTTGGGACAGATATCTGAGTTTTCTGGACCCTTAATCATATTTTAATTGGCTTTGGTGGATTACATTTCTGAATGTAGGCTCTAAATCACACTTTGGGTATCTAAACAATTTTTGTTTGAGGTTTTCATTTGGCATTATCATTGTTTAACCATTCATATGTGCTCATGACTTTTTGGCAGTCTTCTTTAAAGAAATTACTATGGGTTTTTCCATAACTTTGATAACTAATTTTTTACAGTTGTTGGTTTTCAAGTAATTAATTATTCTCCTGTTTAAATTAGATTTCATATATTAATAAATATTTCAAAAGAAAAAGTGAGGCTATTGAAATACTCTCTCTAGCAAAGCAAAATCACTTCAAGCTAAAAGGCTTTTTAATTTCATGGTTGATCTTGAAATTGCATGAGATTACATATTTTAAAACAAAAACTAACTAATCTTTACAGTCTTTATTTTCCTCATGATTTGGGGAAGTATTCAAGTACCTCATTCAACATAAATACATAATCATGAAAATATAATATAGATAATTTACACCTTGGTGTGTCACACTTGGAAGTCCTTCACACTGATTTTCACAGAGGACCTTTCAGGTGTCTCAGCTATAAAACTGACAAACTATATCTTCTCCAAAATTTTAACTTGAGAAATGTTTTCCTTCCTATTCTAATTACTCACGATGTTTTCAGAAAGCATCAATTCTAACACTATTTTTATCGTCTCATGATACCTCGAATTGAGATATGAGCCCAACCTTGTATTTGTTCCTTTAGTCCAAATATATAACATGTGTATGTACTTAGATACCTACCTCCTATTCCTAGTTCATCCTGGGTTTGTGTGTAGGTATTTAAAAGCCTGACCACTCTAGATCTGTGCCACAATGGACCATGATCATTATCCCACAGTTTTTATGGCAAGGTTTCCTACCAGCAGTACTTGAACAACCTCAGTGTGATCTGTAGTCAATTCTTGATTCTGCTGTCAGCTCAGGCAAGGCAGTGCAAGAAAAGAGGTCCTGTGATTTAAAATGTGCAGTCAGAATCAAATATTGGCTTCAAGCTGACATCAGTTTCTGCCCACAAGCAAAGCTGGGGGGCTAGCTTTTGGATCCTTCAGCACTTTGCTTACAAAGGGATCCAGTAACTGAGTCCACCTCTTGTATCTGCCATACCTGTGCACAGCCACAGTGTAACATTGACTTCTATGTATTTCTAAACTGGAGGACAAAGGTTTCTGTAATGCTATCACTGAATATATGTATTTGAAGCCTGAGCTGTGGCATCAGTGTGGCAGTAGTATACAAAAGATTGGCATAGGTTGCCAAGTGCTAGGAATGTGGGACTGGATAAGAGTAGAGATACTACTTAATAAAGAGAGAATTATAGTAGATATAGGAAAGTGAAGCAGTAACTTGAATTGTTTTCAAGAAATAAAATATTATGTTACAAGAGAAAAGAAAAATTATACAGAACCTGTTTCATGTAGCCACATTTACTGGCTGACACAGTGGTGTGTGCTCTTGTCATTGATTCATAGTTGGTACTCATTTCTGGGATCTTTCACTAACAAAGCCCAAATAAACTATTCCTGGGAAGTTTGTTTTACAGCAACTTGTATTACAAACAAAGTTTGTTATGTTTCTTTAAAATGGAGTCCAGCTTCAAAAAACAAAAATGGTGCAACGTATAGATGTCATGGAATTGCTCTAAACTGGGAATTTTGAAGAAAATTCATACAATCATAGAATATCCTGAGTTGAAAGGGATATACAAAGATCATTGAAGTCCAGCTCCTTCCCTTGCACAGGACAGTCCCAAGAATCACACCACATGCATGAGAGCATTGTCCAAGTGCTTCTTGACTTTAGTCAAGCTTGGCACTGTGATCACTTCCATGGGGAGCCTGTTCCAGTGTCTGGCCACACTCCTGAGTGAAAAATATTTCCCTAATATCCAACCTAAACCTCCCCTGACATAGCTTCATGATGTTAAAATATTTTCTTTTACTCAGAAAAAGGGACCTGGAGAGAGAGAAATCTATGCTCTCTCAAGGGCATTTAATAGACTTTCAGAAAGTACTGCTAAGAGAAAGGTGTTTCTATGGGAAAAGAATGAAAAGATGAGACAGTAGAAGATGTGGTTGTTGAGCATAAGAAGCTGGGGAAAAAGAACTACATCAAGAAAACAAATAAAACAAAGGAACAAATATTTTGTAATAAGAAGATCAGTATTTCAGCTAGTTTTTTAAGTACTCTTGGAAAAATTGTGTTATGCTTCAAAGCATCCTTTAGAACAAATAGGAAGCAAAACTTACACAAATACATAGATAGACAAGAATTCATTGTTAGTGTAATACAAATCTTAATGGTCTAATTCAAGAATCACTACAAATCTAGATCTAATTTTTACAGAAAAGGAAGCATAATAATGCAGTTAAAATGTTATGCACACACTTTGTTCCTACCTCTTTTCCCTATGTTACAATCACACTTTCACTGCCTTAGTCCTGAGGCCCTGTAAATTCACTAAAAAGCTAATGGCCTGTTACTAGCAACAGCAATACTGTATTATGAGCCTGTGTGGTTATGAATCAATCATACCAGGATTTAGGTGTAAATATAATAAGCAAACTTTGCCTTATCCTTTTCTTGCCCAAGGAAATAATTTCTACAGAAGAGTGTGAAGGGCAGAAGCAGAATGACTTTTATAGACCATCAGTTCCTGGAACCCAGGCTGAGAGAGAGACTATATTAAGATTTTAAAGGGGTGGAAATGAAAGAGCTCTTGCTATTGAAAGGAAGAATGTCATTCTTGTGGTAAGGACTGCTAAACAAAACAAAGTAAAGTAAACCAAAATAAAATAAAAGCCTTCAGTATCTGAAAAGAGGACAGGAGATGTTGAAAGCTGTCACCCATGACTATGTAATATTTTTGTTTCTCATAATCAAGACAATAAGAATATACTGAAATACACTGTAGATTTTGGAAAGCATAGCTCGTCTGTTTCAGAGGCCTGTTTAAATCTAATTTGCTTTTGTCTAATTTGCATTACAGAATTGAAAGTCTTTCATACTACAGTGCCTCTCTTCAGTTCAATGGAATAATTCATTAATTTGTTGAAGCTCTCTTCATTTAAGTTTAGAGCATGATAATGTTAACAGATAGTTCATTGCTTATAGCTCTACTGCTAAGCACTGAAAAGTCTTGAAAACAACGTAAGTACACCTTATAGTATCTGTTTTGAACTCAAGAACAAATTTGAGTCAGATGGCTTTTGATTAAATTCATTTTTATGTAGATGACTAGCACTCCTACAGACCTCTCTCAGGCTGCCATTATTCAGGTGAGAGGAGGAATTGTGTAAATTTATGCATTGTACATTTTTAGTAACATAACAATAATTCTAAGAACTGAAAGACTCAGGAGGAACAAAATTAATTTCAGTTAACTCCTCATAAGTTAAAAATAATAGCTCCCAATTTCCCTGAGAATTTCTTAATTCAGAAGGGTATAGATTTTTACAGCTAAAAGACATGGAATCTTTTCCAGACTTTTCTTCTGATCAGTGACACAGCTTCAAAAATGTGAAGGAACAGGAAGAGATGAAAGATGCATATGTGCACACTTGAGGTAATATTTGGTAGGGTCACTCATCTGAGAGTAAGGAGTTCTGGCATCTTCCTACTAGTATTCTTGTGCAATACCTAAGCTTCTCAGTGCAGTTACAGAGCTAATCAGTTTTGCTTCCTGACATCTAGTACAAACTGCATAACATTGTTACTGCATATGAGGAGTTGGATATACAATAGAGAAAGACTGCTTCTGTGTGAGAGGCAGAAGTGTTGCTGTAGTCAAGAGCACCAGCTCTCTCTGCAGGAGGAATCAAGAGTCAAAGGAGAAGCCAGGGAGTGTACAACAATGAAATACAACCAGGGGGTAAAATTTGAGAGTATAATGAGTTCCAGCAAAAATAGTAGAACAAACCAGGCCATTCTTCTAATAGAATCAAATGATAGT
Source organism: Platyrinchus mystaceus (assembly GCA_035041135.1). Classification (NCBI taxonomy): domain Eukaryota; kingdom Metazoa; phylum Chordata; class Aves; order Passeriformes; family Tyrannidae; genus Platyrinchus; species Platyrinchus mystaceus. The sequence goes on from JAWWLV010000001.1 coordinate 72,767,342, forward strand.
AACTCAGATTTCTTACTGTGAAGTACTGAGGAGATATGTCAGAAAAGAAATTATAACAAGTGTAAGACACTATATGTTCCCCAAGTTCAGAGGTAAAACTTGGTCTGGCTAGGATGGAACTAATTTTCTTAACAGCAGCTCATACTGTGCTGTGTTTTGCATCTGTAGCTAAAACAGTCTTGATAACACATCGGTGTTTTATTTATTGCAGAGCAGTGCTTGAACAACATCAAGACCACCTCTGTTTCTTACTCTGCTGTCCCCCAGCGAGAAGGCCAGTGGTGGATGAGAGCTTGGGACCAGACACAGCCAGGACCACTGACCTCAGCTGACCAAAGGAACATCCTGTACCATGTATCATCATACTTACCAATACAACTGGGGAGTAGTCTTTCCAAAGTACCCTAAGAGTCTGCGTGGGACCAGTCATTGTTCTGCCGATAGGAGGTGGCAAGTGCCTCTTCATCACTTGTTTTTGGGTTTTTCCTCTCTTTCCTTTTTTCTTTTAAGCTGTCTTCATCTCAACTCATGAGGGGTTTTTTTGCTTTTGCTCTTACAATTTACTCCTCCATTCCTCTGGGGGCAAGGAGTGAGTGAGCAGCTGGTGCTTAGTTGTTAGCTGGAGTCAACCCACCACAAAAGTGAAAGTGAGCTGGGATAAAAAGCTGACATTCAAGAGAGATTCTGTTAGAAATTACGTTAGTCTTGTGTGCTTCTACTGAGATGAGAGTGAATTTTAATAAGGTTGCTAATTTTAAGGAAGCTGTTGAGGCAATGAAAAATAGATCATACAGAACTGTAAAATGATAAAAAATAAGTTGCGTGAAATACAGAGTGATTTTATAAAAATGAAAAAACATTGAAATAGATAGGAATAGCAGGTGTGGAACTGAGAAAAAGAAGGCAAATATGAACTCACACAGAATCTTGCTTTATTACAGTCTTTCACTATAAAGTGTTCTTTCTACTTTCATGCTGATTTAAAATTCATGTAACTTCACTGAAAAAATACAAAGCAAGTTCAATGCTTTTAAAGATTTGACAATTAAAAATATTAGGGAGAAAACTATTTTTATCATGCCTATACTAGAGTGTATATCTAGACTATGTATCATACACATAATATATATATGCATGTACACATACTGCATTTACACATTATGTAGTAGATAATGTACACATTCTACACACATATGTACTATTTATATATGTATACAAATGATATTGTATACATGTGTGTATACATGTTATATGAATAATGTATATATTTAAAAAAACATAACTAGACAATAGTCACCTCTGCCTTTGTTTTTGGTTGGGGGTTATTTTAGTTTTGATGGTTTTGGTTTTGTGGGGTTTTTTGCTTGTTTGTGGTGTTGTTGTAGCTGTTGTTGTTGTTCTAAGACTCTCTTCATCTTGAATAAATACATGGCTAATATTGTTCATCCAAAGCTTATGTAATAGCAGAGAGAGTACATCTGTCTAGAGAAGGAGGATAAAATCTCCTTAGACAAAAAGAAAAGGGGAAAGAGGAAAGGGGAAAGGGGAAAGGGGAAGGAGGAATGGGGAAGGGGGAATGGGGAGGGGAAGGAGGAAATTACTATTCACTCTTTCTTTCATTAGGGGTCAATAATGGTTTCAGAGATATAACTACACAGAGTGCATTGGTAACAGAAATAAAATAGCTTAAAACAGCAATATGAACAAAAGAAATAAACAAGGAGAAATAAAACAGAATACAGGCAAACTATTTATACTGTCTTTTGAACATTTTCCATTTTTTTGTGGATTGCCATATATCACTACAACTTGCAAATGCATTTACACAGAATGCAGTGGATTGGAGAGTGACTTCCAGGCTAAAACACTTACTGTAGTTGTTGCTGGAATTCTAGCTCTAGGAAGCTCTTCCACTGTCTGTTTGCTGAGCTACACCAGATCTTGAATGACAGAGAAAGAGCAGATAGCCAGCGTAATTCTCTGAGGCAACTTCCAGTGATCTCTTCAAAGGCACTTACAAGTGCCTGATTCCTCGTCTCAGGAGAGCCTTGAAACCCAGACCACTCAAGCAGCATTAATGTCACCAATCTTCTAAGACCAAGATTCTGCTCTTGCAACTCCAGGCAATTTTTAGCCTGTGTTATTTTCAAATCCAGTAAATAAGTAATTCAATAGTTGTTCACCATAACTTCCAGAGCTATGAATAATAACTTCTAATTATTAGGTCCATCTATTCCATCTTATTATATCTAATCACCAGGTCCATGTTTGGCAGAGTAAATTTTCTGGTGTGGAGAAGAGAGTAGACAAGTAATTAATACTTTCCTATTTTTGTTGGTTTAGAATACCTTTGAAATAAACAGCTTTGCTCTCCTCCTAGTCCTCTATCCCACCATGAAAGCGAATTCCTTAAAATTGGTATCAAAGAATCTGAACTCAGATTTATGTTTTTCAACAATGTTCTTCATATTTGGTTCCAGATACAACTAATTTTTCATCCAAGCTGGCAGTTGCAGCCCTGAGAGGCTGCAATTGAGCTCTGAGGTTGTATTTCAAGACCATAAAGCTGAATATTCATAGTTCAAACTGACTTGATATTGAAAAATATCTTTATTACACAGGGGCATTTCAGTTGTGGAGGAATATTTGAATGAACTTCTTCTGTACCATCTTTTAATAATTATTCAAATAATCTCACATCAACTATTTTGGAAATATCTTTCTCTTAGTCCATATTATGTCCTCAGACTAAATAAGGTAAATACTACAGTGCTTCTTTCACATGAACTCCTGATGATTGTTAGGGAGTTTCTAAATCTGATTTTGGTTTCTTGGTTTGTTGGTTTGGTTTGGGTTTTTATTTGGTTTTGGTTCTTTTTCTATTATTAATTTTTAATTTTAGTTTTTTATTGGAAGACTATTTCAAAAGATCTGATCTATATTTTCTGGTCTTAAGCATCCAAGTGACCAGTCAACACAGAATTTTTTTTCCACTTAACCCACTGTTTCAAAACAAGAAATTTTGCCAAGAGTATCTGCAGTATATTTTAAGGATTATAAGGATTCTGTCACTTTGAGAATTAGGGAGCTATAACATCCCCTGCATCAAAGCAGCTGCTAGCATTTTCCAAGTGTATATGGTTCTGTAACCATAGAAAATTAATTTTCTTGAGATTTGTTCTCTTTTCACCCATGTCTCTATTTGAGCACAATTTCTTTTGCAAAATAGTAATGGTCTGTTTTTCACTACAAGAATACACATTTTTTTTATTCTTTTATCTATATTTGGCAATGGGGGTAGTAATTGCTAAATATACACAGTGTTTGGAAGTTCTTGATGAAATATCTGTGAGCATTTCAGAGCATTTCACAGAACCACAGAATGGATCAGGTTGAAAGGAGCCACAGTGCATTACATCTGGTTCAACCTTGCTGCTCGAGCAGGGTCATTCTAGAACACACTGCACAGGATTCTGTCCAGATGGCCCTTGAATACCTCCAGGCAGGGAGACTCCACAACCTTTCTGGGCAATCTGTTCCAGTGCGCAGTCACTCACACAGTAAAGAAGTTTGTCCTCATATTCAGGTGGAACTTCTCGTACGTCAGTTTCTGCCTGTTGCATCTTGTCCTACTGCTTGACATCACTGAGAACAGGCTGGCTCCATTCTCTTGACACCCTCTTTTCAGATACTTATAAGAGCCTGCTGAGTTCCCTTCTCAGTCATCTCTTCTTGAGGCTGAACAGGCCCACCTCCCTTAGCCTTTTTCGTGAGAGAGATGCTCCAGTCCCTTGATCATCTTTGATGCCCTCCGCTGGACCTGCTCCAGGAGCTCCATGTCTCTTGAACTGAGGAGCCCAGAATTGGACACAGCACTCCAGATGTGGCCTCACCAGGGCTGAGTAGAGTGGCAGGATCACCTCCCTTGACCGGCTGGCAATGATCTTCCTAATGCACCCCAGAATACCATTGGCCTTCTTGGCCACAAGGGCACATGCTAGGCCACTGACAGCTTGTTGTCCACCAGGACCTCCAGGTCCTTCTCTTAAGAGCTGCTTTCCAGCAGCTCAGCCCCCAGCCTGTAGTGGTGCCTGGGCTCATTCCTCCTCAATGTCCTAGTTTCAGCCAGGACTTTACTGTTTTCTTATGCCACCTCATATGATTGCCAGGGACGGGGTTCTCCAAGGAGTGCTCTCTGGCTTCTCAGAAGTGTGTGGTTTCCAGTTGAAAAAACCATAGGGCATTGTCTACCTTTGTTCATCATCTCAGTCTTGGTGAGCATTTTGCATGAGAATCACCTTCCCTTGTACACTTTGTTATTCACATTGTTACTGTTCATTTTCTTATTGCATATCTATTTCTAATAAATTGCTCTTATCCCAACCTGTGATTTTCCCCTTTTGTGCCTCCAATTCTCAGCTCCATCACGCTGGAACGGAAAAGGGGAGGGGAAGGGGGCAGTGAACAAGGGCATCTGGTTTGGGAGAGTCCTGGTGGGGGCACTGAATCAAGGAGTACCATTCCTAAACTATGACACTCAGGTGCAGGGCCATGCATTTGCATTTATTGAATTTCAGTAGGTTCTTCTCTTCCCATCTCTCCAATCTGTTGAGATGATTCTGGAGGGCTGAACTCCGCAGTATCAGCCACTTCTACCAGCTTTGCGTCATCAGCAAACTTAAGGAGGAGCCATCTACCCCGTCATCCAAGCCATCGATGTATAAGTTAAACAATACTGGGCCCCATATAGAATCTTGAGGGCCACCACTAATGACAAACCTCCAACTAGATTCTGTGCCATTGCTTACGACCCTCTGGGACCTGCCATTCTCCAGGTTTCAATCCACCTCACTGTCCACTCATTCAGTCCATACTTCCTGAGTTTGCCTATGAGGGTTTGTTAGAGACAGTGTTGAAATCCTTGTTGAAGTCAAGGTAGACAATATCCACTGCTGTCCCCCTCATCCATCCAGGTAGTTGTTTCATCATGGAAGACAATCAGGTTGGTCAAGCATGATTTACTTTTAGTGAATCCATGCTGACCACTCCTTATCATCTTCTTGTCATCCATGTGGATAGAAATGGCCTCCAAAATGAAGTGCTCCATCACCTTTCAAGGGACTGAGATGAGGCTGACTGGCCACAAGTTTCTTGGGTCCTCCTTCTTGTCTCTTTTTGAAGACTGGGGTGACATTCAGAATCATAGAATAGAATCATAGAATCATTTTCTCTACTTCCATCCTCAGGCACCTCTCCTGAGCACCACAACCTTTCAAAGATGATCCTGAGCAGCCTTGCTATGGTGGCTGCCAAGTCCCTTACCACCTGTGGATGCATCCCATCAGGGCCCGTGGACTTGGCGATGTCAAATTTGCCTAAGTGTTCTTAACATAATCCTCTTTGACCAAGGGAAATTCTCCCTTCCAACATTCCTTCACCCTGGTCTCCTGGGTCAGAGATTTCTGAGGTCTGATCTTGTCAGTGAATGTCGCAGTTGAGACGGACACGACACGGTATAAATAGAAAAATTTATTAGGGAGAAAGTGAACTACAACTAGCTGCACTTTCGCAGCACCTTTTATAT
>JAWWLV010000001.1:72773025-72801914 GCA_035041135.1 Platyrinchus mystaceus
CTAAGTTGCCTGTTCACAACAAGTCCTGTTCCCATGAGACTGTGATCTTCTTTCTCACGGGACAGCTTTCTTCTCTTTGGGTGCCTCAATATGTTGTCGGGTTTAAGGCCTCCATTTTCTGTCACTTTCTAGTTCCATCTTAGGGTCTCGGTCCAGCCAAGATTCCCCACAAGTGAAGACTGAAGCAGAAAAGGCATTCAGTAACTCTGCCTTTTCTGCTTTCTCTGTTACTGGGGCCCCTCCTCCACTTAGGAACAGGCCCACATTATCCTTTGTTTTTCTTTTGCCTTATTTCTACTTTGATAACTTCTCTGTATTCATTCCAAGATTTTCCAGGTCTTTTCTATGCAAAAAAAAAGTCCATCCACACCCCCTAACCACTGAGAGCAGCAAATTTAATATTTCTCTGAGGTGCTGAAAATACTTGAGCTGCCACTAATAACCTGCACTGAATAATATCTTCTACAAAATATGTTCCCAGTTGCACTTGGATATTGAGGTCAAATATAATGTTTTTCCTGTAGAATATCAGTTTCACATATATTTAAATCATGAGGATGGTCTTTCTCTATCTCCTTCACACATATGCATTGCACTAAACACATTGGAGCAATCCCACACCGAGATATCTAGGCATTATTTCAACCTTACTATTATCAGTGCAAGCTGGAAGGCAATATCCTATTTTCTAAAATTATATAATTAAATCAATCAATCAGACTTCTGATAATAACTGGCCGGGGTATAGATTATTACTCATTCTCTTAAAGAGATGATTGACAACCACTGACATTGCTCCTCGATATAAAAGTTGAAAACTGAAGGAATATTTTCTTGCTGAAATTGGATATTATTGAAGTTAAAGTTTTGTCAGTTTCAATAGTGGTAGAAACTGTGTCTAGTTTCAGAAATCCTTTGGATATGTTTTTCTCAGCTCCCTTGCAAAAGCTGAAAATGAGCAGAATATTGAAATCAACAGTAAGGTCTAATTACATTAAGCCAAACATGAATGTTATGTGACTTAATACAGATCTTAATACAGATTTTTAAGACAGCATTTCTATTGCTGTTCCCAGTTGTCTTGCTTCACTTACATCATATTAGAAAAGCATAGGCATATTGATGTTTAGTTTTACTGTTTCACAGTGTGTTTTCTAACAATTCATAAAGTAATTAACTTCTTCAAAACATTCTTAACCTATCTCTCTCACATTGACTTTTGTGAATTAGGCCATCAAAAAGCTTTTAAAAATACTAGCAAAGTGGAATTTGCCTCTGAGTAATTAATTCTGAAAAGAAGAAAAAAAAAAAAGGGAGGGCGGGCCTCTTTGTAATCATTACTGAATTCCCATTTCAAGGTACATGCTTTGCCCAAGCACAACTGCAAAGTTAATCTTTAAAACTCCAAGTGTTTTTTGAGTAGTTTTAGTACTTTTCTTTTTCACTTAATATAAACATTTGAAAAACTATCCAACACTTTTAAACTTCATCTTAAATCTCTTTGAAGACTAATATTTTAGTGATGTGAAGTTTTTTTTTATCCACAATGTGCTTTTCTCATTTTTCACTTTAACACTCTTTGGAAAACTTCATTCCACGTGTAAAGTGTTGTATAAATCTGGTTATCTTAATTGATCCTATCACATTATTGTGTTAATTTTAATATGTTGTCAGTTTAAAACTATTATACTTTTTGTTTCATTGTAATGTAGTGTGGACAAATTTTGTTTTATGATCTCTCTAAATTAACTTATGAGACACTTTTTCAGACTAAAATAGAAATATATTGCACTACTGGATGAAGTAGTTCCCTTCTGGTTGTGTAGATCTACAAAACCATGCAAAACTGTGTCAGGAGTGATATATAGCTGCCTTTAGAAAAATCCCTGAGATTTTCTAGGCATCATCTGACTCTAGTACTAACTTGTGAACTTTCTTAATAAACTCCCAAATGATGTTTATTTGTATCTTGTACCATCATAGTATTGGCAATTGAAGATGAGAAAACAATTCATTGTAGATTCTGTTTCGCAACTTTTTCACATTACGTTTAATAAAAAATAAGTTTAGTTAAAGATTTTGTTTTGTTCTAATATTATATTTTACTTAGTTGTCATTTGATGTTGCAAGACAGACAGATTTTTTTTTTAATGTCGTGATCACTTTCTTTCAATTAATCTACACTAATACTACTTTCTTAGTAATTTAAAATTTCACATATTTACATTTATGTGTATATATTATATATACACAGCTTTCTGGATATTTTTATCTTAAATATGGGTAAATAATATTTTTAATAGAGAAAACACAAAATGAAAGGCAACTACTGTAACAATGTTTGGAAAACTTGAGTTTATAGGTGCATTGATTCATAAACTTCACTAGTCACTGTTGAAACATGTTTACAAGATATATTTTAAAAAATTATGTAAAATCATATAAGACTTATAGAAGTGTGGCTATTGTTCTACACAATAATATTTTTTACAAGTCTATCTGAATACATTAAAGCATTACTTAGACATTTTCATTTCATTCATTGCTGAGCAACTGTATAATTTTTTCACAGAACTGCAGAGCAACTGAGGTGACAAGACACCTCTGGAGATCACCTCAGCCAAATTCCTTGTTTACAGCTGGGTCAAGCAGAGAAAGTTACTCTGGGTTGTGTTCATTTAGGTTTTTAATATCTCCAAGAAGGAAGACTTCACAAACTTTCTGGGCAATTTTTATCAGTAATCAGTCACCCTCAGTAAAAGAGTGATTCCTAATGTTCAGGTGGCACATCCTGTGTTTTAGTTTGTGCCAACTGCTTCTACTCCTGACACTGGGTACCACTGAAAAGAGCCTGGCTTCATTCTATTTGCACCCTCCCCTTAGGTGCTTATAGATGTTGATGAGATCCCACAGAGCCTTTTCTTCTCCAGGCTGAAGACTTAATCTCTCTCTGTCTCTTCTCGTAGGACAAATGATCACTTCAACATCTTCATGACTCTTTTCTGGACTCACTTGATGTGCATGTCTTTCCAGGGAGCCCAGAACAGGAGACAGTAATCCAGGCATGGCCTCACCACAGCTGAGTAGACCTACTTTACTTTTTTGAAGAATTTTGGACTTGAATGTGAAACTTACATCTTTGTCAAATAGTTTACCTTCAGCAACACAATCTTCGCAGATTTTTTTTTTACATCCTATGAACAAAGGAGAACAGATAGTGAGTATATGGGGGCACATGTAAAGAAAGAAACTGTAAGAAAACACATCAGTGGAAAACAATTTTTTATGGAGTGATAAGATTGTATGACAGATGATCTTACAAAATACCATTCTTTTAAGAATGCTATGATTCTCTGGAACATAAGAGAAACCGTAAGAATTATCACTGTCTTCCATGAGCTTAGGTACTGAAGGTGTGGGTGCAGTTGAGCTTTGCAATGAAATAAAATCAAGGAAAGCCCTAAAACTCCGAATTTCAGAGTTGTTGTTTCCTGAGATTTTCATTATGTTTCTATAGCTTCATGAGTGGTCAGGTTTTGCCCAGGAAGTAGTTAAGATCTGTGTGATTTATATTGTTACTTAAGAACATATGTGTGCTTGTTACTGTTGGTGGTATTCATGGGAAACCATAAACCATTGGATTGCATTTATAATTGTAATTCATAAAGCAGAGCAAATGCCTTTATTGTGTTTATGTAGTAAGGTTTTGGTACCAGGGAAGAAGACTGCAGGAGTGGATTTAAGTTAATAGCCTGAATCCAACATAACTTGAGATACTCATATCAAAGTCCAGTATAGAGTCACTTAATGCATACTTTAATTCCAAGAAGTATATTGAAACACCCCATACCAATAAAAGATGACACATGGATTCTACAAAATTATAAATTTTAGATGTGAATTTCTTTGGATGGTGACATTTTTAACTGAAGAAATTATGCAGAACACACTGAAGGAAATGAGAAGTTTGCTCATTTGATAGAAGGTTTTGGATCATTCCTTCAGTCTGAAGAATAATAAAAAAATCAAGCCCCAAAGAAAGCAGTATTTCTGAAAGAGGGTGACTTTTTTTTATTTTCTTTTGGAATATTAGCTGACTGCCGCCATCTACTCAGAGATTATAAACTGTTTTGTTCATCCAATGTTGCTAACTCTTTAACTTCTCTTTTAAGACAGTCAGATAGATCTTTGTTGCCAGGGTTTAAAAAGCTCATTTGATGATATTCCTTCTTCTACCACTTTGCAAAGTTATTATTAAAATTTTACGATAACTTAGGAACAAATTTTGACATTTAGTATTATAGCTACAAAGACATCTACAGCGTAACTATGGTGTAGGGACACTGGGTTATTAGTGCAAAATTCTTGAAAGAATGCAAAAATTTCTGAACAGATTTTATGACTGCTGAACTGATGACATAGTTCAAAGCAATGAATGAACTACAATCATTGTGAGCAGGAGGATCATTTACCAGAGTCCAAGTTTCTGTTTCTTCCTGACACTTAATTGCTCTTTTGAGGATGCTTCCTAACTGAAGACTACCTTAAATTTTGGGAGACCAGAAGCACTGAACATGAACATGCATAGAGTATAGCCTCTATAAAGTCACAATAGAATCCATGTTTAATTAATTATCTGTACAGTTATTGTGTGTATATAAAAAAAAAACTATGCAGACAATCTATGGTATTAATCTTCCCAGTTCCTCCTTAACCAACAGAGGGTATTTTTTTGTTTAAAAGAATTTTGCTGCTACAAAAAAACAAACCAAACAAAAAAAAAAAAAAAACAAACAAAAAAAAAAACCAAACCAAAGCCAAAAACAACCAATTAAACAAAAACCAAGGAAGAAATATGATCTAGTGCTTCCTTATATGACAATAGCTCATTAAATGGGCAACTATTAAGAATTTGTTTTTCCACTGAAAAGGTGTTCAGGCTTTGGAATAGGCTTACTAGGGATGTGGTGGAACTGCCATCCCTGGAACTGTTCAAAAGGCGTGTGGATGTGGCACTTGGGGTTTTGGTTCTGTGATGCACAGGATGGTGCTGGGTTAACTCAATGATCTTAGAGGTGTTTTCCACCCTTAGTGATACTCTATAAGTATTTAAACTGAATGACCTACTTAAATACATTCTCCTGTATCTTTTTCAAAAGAAACTCAAAATGTTCCACAAGTACGTTAAATCTTTCTAGTTACGGTCTGCAAACTGCACCATCAATAACAGCAGCATCAGGGTAGCAAAACACAGTGAGCAAACCTACTGTCTAAATTGCCTACAATTTTTTGAAGGTTTTACTGAGAGTCTGCATTTTAAAGAGGAATCTTATGTCTGGTTTACACTTAGAAGCTGTGTATAATCTCATACATCATGCTTTAGAGTACCATAAAGATTTTTATTTTACCAGACTTTAGGCTGTAAGTGACGGAAGCATCAGTTCTGTTTCTACAGTAGTACAGCAGGAAACAAGAAGAGAGGTTTTACTGTTGAAACTCATCAGTTATATTACTCTTGTTCACATTCCTGAATGTTGCTTTTTTATTTCCCACTTCTTAGAAAAAAGTGGTGTCCTTTAATAAACTAGTTCTCATGTCACCTTGAAGAACAGTGAATATTCACACATTTATATGACTTCTATACTGCATTTATATGACACATGTGAGAGAAGAAAGGTAAAAAAACCCTCTATATTAATTTCTCACTGAATTTACTAGTCTCTAGACAAATAAACATATATTTCTTTTTCCATATCATCTCTGTGCAGTTTCTTCAGTTTTGAATTTCTATCTTTGACTCATCATGGTTAGGATTATTCTTTTGTTCCAACTCATAATACACACATTTGTACCTGTTCATCCAAATAATTTCTCCTTTTACCCTTTGCAAATCCTGCAGAACAAACATACTTATTTTCATATATGACTGGTACTAAATTCTAGTAACAATTCTCATAGCCATCATTACATTTTTTTTTCTCTTTTGAAGAAAAAAAATCTGTTGTACAGGAACAGCTATTGATTTTATCTCTATCCCCTTTCTTTCCCCCACCTTACATAAAAAATCAGGGAAATAAGGAGACACACTTGGAGATAAAAAAACCAAAGATGTATAAACAATTCTTTCGGATGGACAAGAAGGAGGATCCATGATGCTATAATCTATGAAAGAAATCTCTCCTTAATCCCTAGAAAGGACATGGAGCACATCTTCTTGGAATATTCTTTCAAGTATGGAAAGAACAAGAAGGTTGTTGGGAACAATCAACATGAATTTACAAAGACAAAAGCCCTCAAACCAGAACTTTTTTTGATTTTTTTTCCTTTTTTTTCACACTGTACTAATGCCTAAATCAGAGCACTACATTTATATGGGAAATGGAAGAATAAAATTTACCTCTGACATTTGCATCATCTAATTTCTTATTTCACTTCCTAATGATGGGTATGGGAAATAATTCCATGCCACAGAAAGAATACTTTTGTAAGTAATGATAGAAGCTGGTGACTCAGCTTTAATTCTAACAGATCTGACTATAAATAATTTTGTCAGAGTTTATTACAGGTCGAAGAGTAATTAAAATTATGAGATGTAATTTTGAGTTTGCATGGGGATTTTTGTGGCATTTTTTTGTTTGGTTTGGTTTTTAATGCAAGTTATTTGAAATACACAAGATTTTATATAGAAAAAGTTGCGTGAATCCTGACAGTCAACCTTTGGAGCTTTTTCATGATTGAAGGCATAATATAGCAAGAAGTTGTCAAGCTATTTGTCAATAAGCTATTTGACAAATAAGCTATTTTTAAGATAACAGATTATTTGTGAAGCAGTACAGTTATATACAAATGTATTATTTAGCTGTGAATGATTCCCATGAAAAACTGAAATAAAATGCAGTCTGTGAGCCATTTTTCATTTCAGTGAAGGAGAGCTCACCTAGGTGATCTTTTTCTTTGTGATTGCATAAATAAAGATCTTAAATAAGCAAATGGATGATGAGCAACAAATTAAAAAATAATGCATCTGTCTACATGAAAAATGAATACTTTTAATAAAAATAATAATTCCTTAAATATTTTTGAGAAGAGGGTATTTAGGTAGGACTATCCAGAAAAGAAACAATAAAATGTACAAAAATGTCTAGCAGAAATTGATTCTTTCAAAGGATGACTTTTTTATTGTTTACACAGTTCTAATAGTTGATGTTTAGAATACATCAAACAAGTTAATAATATTTTTTGCATTTCATTTTGAACAGGAGGTAGAAGAGGACAGTCTACCTCTTTATGAACTAGTGTACAGTGAAAATACTCATTTCACAGTGTTAAATAAGGCAGTTGTTACATTACTATCTTTTAGCTATTTTTTTAAAACTGTTTTGTTAGACAGCTATGAAGAAACTGCTAAAAGCAAGCTTTTACGCTTTTATAAAGTTACCAGCTACACTTTTTACGAGCCCATATTCCTCTTTATGAGTATAATAAAAGGTGACTAGCATTCATGTGTGTGTCTGATTGTGTTGAGTGCAGGCAGTGTAATGAGGTCCACAGGAGTTCTCTTTGTACAGCTGACTGGCTCTGATCTTTTTACTCATTATTTTTTCTCATTATAACTTTGAATAAACCAAAACTATATAAAAATAGGGAGTATATGAATTTTGATATTACATTAATTTTAAACAATGTAAAACCAATAACCTCCAAATTACTGTGCACTGGAACATATTACCCAGAGAAGTTGTAGAGTCTCCCTCATTGGATATATTCAAGAACCATCTGGACTCAATCCTGTGCAATGTGCTCTAGGATTACCCTGCTTGAGCAGGGAGGTTGGACCAGATAATCCCACTGTGGTCCCTTCCAACCTGACCCGTTCTGTGATTCGGTGACATCTGCACATGTGTGTATGCCTCTGCATGTCCACACACATGTACACTCGTATTTGCAAGTATATAGAAGGAGACTTCTTACAGATGAGAAGCAGTCTGAGACAAAAACTGGGATTGGGGATAGACTTGTCAAATCACATCAGATCCTGTAAATGAACATGGTCAGTTAAAGTTAAGCCCTATGTGTCTCTTTCTTTCAAATTGTGATGGTGTGGAAATGCATCAGCGGAGAGGCATAAGGGAAGAAGAAATGAAAAAGTAGGATAACAGAGAAAGTTCAGATATCTAGAAGTACATTTGGGCACAGTGAATGAGTAATATAAATGGATCTCATTAAATTGTGACTTTACTCTGGTAAGCAGGGGATGAAACCAGTAGGTAGTCACAGAATCACAAACTATGCTGAGTTGGAAAGGACCCACAAGAATCATCGAGTCCAATCCCCAGCCCCACACAGGATCATCCCCAAGAGTCATACCATGTGTCTGACAGTATCATCCAAATGCCTCTTGAACTTTGTCAAGCTTGGTGCTATGACCACTTCCCCGGCAGCCTGCTCCAGTGACCAACCACTCTCTCGGTGAAGAACCTTTTTCTAATATCCAGCCTAAACCTCCCCTGACACAACTCCAGGCCATTCTCGTAGATTCTGTCACTGGTTACCACAGAGATGAGATCAGTGCCTGCCCCTCCTTTTCCCCTCACAAGGAAGCTGTAGACTGCAATGAGGTCTCCTCTCAGTCTCCTCTACTCCAGGCTGAACAGACCAAGTGACCTCAGCAACTCCTCATACAGCTTCCCCTCAAGCCCCTTCCCCAGCTTCGTTGCACTCCTTTGAGCACTAAGAGCTTAATATCTTTCTTGAATTATGGTGCCCAAAACTGCACACAAAATTCAAAGTGAGGCTGCCCCAGTGCAGAGCAGAGCAGGGCAATCCCCCCACTCAACTAGGTGGGTTACCTTGTCATAAAAGGAAATCAGGTTGGATAGGCAAGTCTCCTTTCATGAAGCCCTCCTGGCTCTGTCCAATGACTGTGTTGTCTCTCAGGTGTTTTACAATAATTCCATGAATAATCTCCTTCATAACTTTACCAGGCACTGAAGTGAGACTTACATGCCTATAGTTTTCAGGGTGTTCTTTTTTGCCCTTCTTGAAAATCAAGACAATGTTTGCCAGCTTCCAGGCAGCTGGGGCCTCTCTGGACTTACAAGGCTGCTCAAAAATCGTAATTTAAGAATTGCCCACTCCTGTGCCTTTAGGAGGTGATGTCTGATAATCGGACCAGCACTGATGGATCAGCAACTCAAAAACATTTTTCCAGGGACCTTACTTACTAATTCCCTAAGCAGATTGAAGTTTGCCCTCCTCATGTCCAGAGTTGAGCTTTTGCTGGCTATTTTCCTCCTGTCAACAGAGATTTTAAACACGATCACTTTGTGGTTGCTGTGGCCAAGATGGCCACCAATCTCCACTTTGCTTATGATATCCACTCTGTTGACATCTTTCTGAGTTGGCTCCTTTAGGACCTGTTCTATAATGTTATCATCCAGGTTTTTTTAGGAATCTTCTGGCCTGGGTTGTACCAGCTGTGTGATGCCCTAAGTTAATTCCTGGCAAGTTGAAGTCCCCCATAAGGATGGGACTTGGAAGCGTCCCTTAGTTCCTCAAAGAATAATTCATCAGTGTCATCGTCCTGGCTGGGAGGTCTATAGCAGACTCCCACAATGACATCCTCATTATTTGTTTTCCCTTGATTCTTATCCAGAGGCTCTCAGCTGTGAGATTGCTAACTGTGAGCTCCATACATTCTAGCACTTTGTTACATACAGTGCCACCTCTCCATCATTTCTGCCCTGCCTGTCCCTCCTGAAGAGACTGTAACTGTCCAACAGGGCACTCCAGTCACAGGACTCATCCCACTAGGTTTCATTTATGCCAGTGATATCAGATCTCTGAGACTGGGCCAAAGCTGCCATCGCTCATCACCGGGGAGTTTGGTTTTGCCTCTTTCCCCTTTCCAAACTATTTTAAAGCTCTATCATTGAGCTCTGCTAGCTCATGTGCTGGAACCCTTTTTTTCCTTTTGGTGTCAGTAGACTAGGTGTTAAGTAGATCATCCTGTGGTCAAAAACCCAATTTTTTTTCCCATTTCACGAGCCTCAGAGCCGCGTGTTGACATGGATCTGCCTGTTACCAGAAGGAGTGAGGAAATCACTACCTATGCTCCTGATCCCTCTGCCAGTTGTCACAAATAAGGGTCTCAAATTATGAGAATTTCAGCTTTAATTGAACTAGGAACTAATAGCTCTGGAGTTCATTGAGGAAAGATTGCAATTTTTTTCCCTGTTACACCTTAATGTGCTAAAAAATTGATAAATAACTCCATCCACCTAAACTCACATGTAATTTCTAAATTAATTCACAAATAAAGCCTTATCAGTTGGAACAAGACAAGGCTATTGTTCATATTCTTTTAAAAATTTTGGCCCATGTTTATTGCTTCTCTGAGACAATGGTTCTGGCTTCAGTACTAGGGACATTAGGATGTTACTCTTTCAGCCCTGACTATACAATACATCTGAGGAACAGTGGGACACATAATTGCCCTCTACAAGTAATCATGAGGAAAAAAAACTTAAGACATTTGGCATTCCCATGATGTCTCATAATCCGTCATGTAATCCAGTGTGTAGACACAACAATTGCACACGTTGCTCTGTACTATATCATTCTTTTCTATTGTTATCATATCAATATCGAAACAATCTTTAAAAACATCATTATGACTAATTTGTTCTTTCCTTATTACCTCAAGTGGTTCCATTACTTCTGCTCCTGTGTTAATTCTCAATGCCTGAAGCTCCTCATTGATGATTCAGTGCTATTTTTGTACTCTATTATTTGTATTAACTAGTAGTAGTTAGGATTTAAGTATAAAGGTAATGACTTAAAAAGAGAAAGTGTAATGGTGAGAAACATTAATATTTTTAAAAAATATGGATAGGAAATTGAATTGATGGAAAAGATACATAAAAAATTAAATATGTTAAATCATATGAAAAAGAAATTACAGACAGAAAGCATGCATATCAGTTAAGGAACTGGAATGAATAAACTGAGACAAGAAGAAAATAGCCAATGTTCAGTAAAAAAAAAAAAAAAAGTCAAAACCTGACTCTAAATACCTCATTAAACCACATAAAATCACTTTATAGACTCCTTAATTTCAATCCTGAAATACATACCCTAAAGCAATTACATTTTTTATTGGGTATATTAAAGTCTGTTTTCAGGAATTAGTAGAAAGCTTCTTCAGCAGTGCTTCCTTTGAATTCCAAATCAAACAAAATTTTATAGAAACAGGTATTTCATCTATTCTCTAGTACTGGAGTTTTAAAATGCATTATTATAATATGCTTAATTAGATGCATTTAAATATAACACACTTTAAAAGCGATCTTCCTGAACTACTGTGGTGGGTTAGCCCTGGCCAGAGGCTAAGCCCCCAACCAGTTGCTCACTCACCTCCCTACCTAAAGTGAAGACTCCCCTAGAAAGGCATGAGTTGAAAACTCCCAGGTTAGATAAAGACAGTTTAATAAGTAAGGCAAAGTTTCACGCACAAGCAAATCAAAGAAAGAATTAATTCACTACTTATCCGCAGTCAGATGTCAAGCCATCACCTGGAAAGAAGGGCTTCAGCGTGTATAACAAGCACAAATGCCATAATCCTGAACACTTTCCCTTCCTCCTGAGCTTTTATAGCTGAGCATGGTGCCATATGGTATGGGTTATCCCTCTGGTCAGCTGGGGTCAGCTGTCCTGGCTATGTTTCCTCCCAGCATCTTGTGCACCCTCAGCCTGCTCACTGGGGTGGGGAGTGAGAAACAGAAAGTCCTTGATGCTGTGTAAGCACTCTTCAGCAATAGTTAAAACACTGGTGCATTGTCAACACTATTTTTGTTACAAATGTAAAACACAAGAGCACACTGGTACTATGAAGAAAGTCGATTAGCCCAGTATACTACTGTGAGCTTAAGAAGAAATTTTTAATCAAGAAATATTGAACATTTTGTTCTGCTTTGTCCTCACTGATATTTTCCTGGACAGTGTACAGAGCTTATGTCAAACAATAGACATTGGTTTTATTATCTGAGCATGTAAGAATTAAGAACAGATGAACCTATTTCTCCAAAGAGTTTATTGTAGTTTTCACTATAACTGATGTTCAGATTTCCAAAGAACCCTCTGTTCCTCTCTTCTGTCTTTCAAATTGGCTTAGTTTTTCAGCAGTTTCTAAAAAAATATGTTTCAAAGTGCTGTGAAGAAAATCAATCTTAAACTCCAAGGAGACACTACTGTGTGGCATGTATGAGAAATGTTATCACCTACTTGCTCTACAAGTACTTTAAAAACATGTAGCTTCATGGCTTTAAGGGGACAGATGAGCTAGGAACTACAAGATGAGAACTCTAATTTTATAGGCATGCCTGAGGAAAATAAACAGCATTTATTGCATTTGTTTTGGTTGTCATGGATATGAGAAGCAGAAGTGACTCTTTCTATAACTTGCAATTGGACAAACATCAAAAAGGCCAGTGATGAAAGACTCATAATAAAAAACAAAAAAGCAGACTGAACCTTCAAATCAGTGGCCCTGTAGGCAGACATGCATGTTCCAGAGATTTATATTCTGATTACATCACAGACTCCTGAAAAGCATGAATTTGCAGGACATACTTCCTTTCAGTTCTACTCAGTACTTCTGGTAGGTCTTCTCCATTCTGCTTTGATATCTGTACAAATACCTTTCCTCATGACTGTGTGAAGAAAGGGTGGGTATTGGCTGTAGGCCACGGACATTTTCTTGATAATTTTAGCAGACTGTGTAGCAATTTATTTCATGTCAGGAAAATCTGTGATGACCCTAAACAGGGACTTGTCCTTGAATTCACCATAACATTACGAATTTAAATTAAGACCTTAAGGTTGGAGCACAGGGACTGATAAATTTGAGCATTGGGCCAATAGAAACTTCATGGAGTTCAAGGATCAGAAATTCAAAGACCTGCATCTGAGAGCGAATAAGGGCACATACCAGCAGGGGAATCTGGGAATTACCTGGCTGAAAAGGCGTTCTGATGGAAAGAAGAAGGGAAACATGGTGAACACAAGGTTGAATATGATCTAGCAGTGTGCTTCTATCTCAAATAAAACAAATCTTGCCCAGCTGTGTAGAGGAAGTATGACCAGCAGAATAAAGAAACTTTTTATTCCTCTCTACTCAGCCCTGGTAAGGTTGTGTCTGGAGCACTGTATCCAGTTTTGGGACCCCTGAGTCAAAACAAATGTGGAGAAACTAAAGAAGGCTACCAAGATGGTCTGGAGCCTAAAGGACTTAAATAAAAACAGAGTTTGAGAGAGCTGGTCTTCTTCAATCTTGCATAGAGAAGCCTAAGGTATGATCTAATAATGGCCCGTAACTACCTGATGGGAAGTTACCATGACGGATACTTGGTTTTAATTATATTAAAATATGAATTACTGATATACTTAATATGCTAAGTGACAAAGTAACATTATTTTAATGCATGATAACTGTATACTGTAATAGGCTTTCAGTGTTTCCATCTGTTTGCATTATATTTGAGGACAGTTACATTATTTATAAAAATCTTGAGAATTATTAAAGGCAATTATTTTTTGGGAAAGCAAATTCATGTCTTACTCCTACTTATTGATATTTATCAAACCTTGAAATAGAATTATACAACAAAAGTTGTGAATTATAGAACTTTCAGGTATTTTTGGATTTGCTAACCATTTAGTGGAAATTCTTTATTATTTCATTTTTAATATAATTTGAATTTAACTAGGCATAAGGCTTTCCCCTTAGGCAACTGCTCCTTCATCAAATAATTGTCTTGGACAGGTCATTATTCCTTATATTCAGCTTAAATGTTACTTTTATAAATGTCAAGATATTATTTTGCATTATAATCTCTATTTCCATCATGGACAATACATTGTTTCATGCAGGGTCGTTTTTTTGTTTTTTTTTTTTTCAGATATTTCTTCAGGAAGTTATTGAATATGGATGTAATTAAAAAGATCTGAATTCTATATTTGGAACAAATATAGAATTGGGTTCCAAAGAAAATTTATCCATTAATTTGCCTTCCTTTTAGTATAATCTCACCTATCATTAAGTGGTTTAGTTTGTTTATGTTTAGGATGGTAGTCTAAGTTGCATTTCAAGATGGAAAGATACTTATCTTGGGAATCCTAGAGGTTTTTTCTCTCTCTCTTTCTTTCTCTTGCTCTATAACTACAGAGAGAACTTAGGTTAACTCAATTTTAGGACCATACTGACAAAAGTATTTCATTGACTACAGACAAGATAAACAGCAACTGGGATTTACTAAAGGGCTCAGTAAGTTAAAATTAGATTTTGCACAAGTTAACAGTATTTATTAATGCATTATGTTCCAAATTAAAATGTAAATTAAAACATGAAATATAAATTACCTCTTTATACAGGTAGGCAACCTTAAAAATTTCTAAATTAACCCAAAGTAGAGAAAGTTCCTTTCACACATTTATACATTATATGAATTATGAAAAAAATAACATAAAGCCATCTATAATAGCAAAGAAGGAAGGAATGGATTGAGTTAAACAGAGGGAGAGAGGCAAACAGGAAGGCACATGGGCACGTACATTTGCACATTCTATGATAACAGAGATATAGTAAAAAATTAACTAAAAAAAAAATCTAACAAGTATTTCTAATTGGTTAATGTGGGTTTTTTCATCAGTACTTTCCTTGCTTTTATTTCTCACTATTCTTTTTTGTTATTAATGGCAATAAATTACATTAATTTCTTCAAGCTGAATCTATTTTGCCTATGACAATAATTGGTGAGTAATCTCTCTGTCCTTATTTGGACCCATGAGCTTTCTAATCATATTTTCTCCCCCTGTCCATTGAGGAGAGGAAGGGATAGAATGGCTTGGTGGGCACCTGGCATCCAGCCAAAGTCAACCCACTATACCCCTTTTCTTCACTTGCTACTTTCCTGCAAGACTTATCATCACTGTCCAGAGTATTAATCTCTTTACATCTTATTTAAATGAATTGATAGCTCAGAGATAACTACAACAGCACAGAAAAGTGTGCAACTTCCTTGATTCTAAGAGAGAGAAATTCCCTTTTAATCAGAAGTACAGTGGAAAACTTCCCTTATGGAGGCAGATGTAAAAAACTGCAGAAAAATTTGACTACATGAATTGCAAAAAAAAAGGGTTTTGTTGGAGACTAATGACAGCATGTTTCAAATTACATAAAACTTAGAAAGCTATCTGTGATACATAACATAGGGTACCTAAACCAGGAACTAATCTAAGTCTAATTAAATTTTAGGCATCTTTTTTATCAGTCCATATAATTTTGAGAGAGGGAAGGGAAAGACTCATGCAAAAAGTGGTGGAAAGCAGAATAATTTCCAAGCACCTTAATTTATACAGTTCATAAGCTTTAATATCTGACATGACTAAAACAGTGTAGCTCATCTTTTAGATTCATGAGTGGGGCAGATAAACAAATGAAAAACTTTCTATACCTAGTTAAAAGAAACTCAACACTTTTCCTCATCTCAATAACAGTAATGCCTAATTAATTGCATTTGTCTTACAGGATGCACACTCTTCAATAGCACAAATTAATTCTATAAGTCTCTGATACCACCAAAATCCTGTTTAAATTATATTTACTTTACATGTATGTAAATGTTTGTTTGTGCATATGAGTGACTGATCAAGAAGTCCCTATCATGGAAGAAGGCTCAGAGCAGATGAGCACAGGTATGCACTTTTGAAACTCACGGTAGGATATGGGGAGTGACAATACAGATGTTGCAAAGAAAGGTGAACGTATCTCACTACAAAGGGGACCAGAGGGCAGCTGGAAGACTATTACTTCAGATAAATGCATCAGCTGTCTTTTTATCAGTTGGGTGGATCAGCTGTTTGTGTAAACACCCTTTGCTGAGTGAATCAAGAGAAGATACTGTCTTCCTGATTGAGACAGACTAACAGAGGAGAAGGATACACAGAGCTCAGCCAAACATGAAGCGAAAAAAAAAAAGGGACCAACAAAATTTATTTTGAAGAGACCAACAGGCTTAAATCTATGTATTCCTTCCCAGTGACTGGGATTGCCCAACTGGTCATGGGAATGATGTTGTATTGTGACCTAACTGCATACTGCAACTGTCATGTGGTGTTTACGCTGTGTTTTCACTACATTGCTGTATCACTCTATTAAATCCAGGGACACATCAAGCATCTTCAAATAAGTAAATCTGGTGTTATTCCCTGTGTGAAATATCTAAAAGAACCTGGTCAGATAGTACTGGACTCTGACAACATATTCATATTTCCTCTGGAAAAAATCAAAATTCATGTAACACTAATTCAATTACAATCCAATGTATTATTTAAAGAAATGTGATTTTTGCAAGGGCTGGTTCTTAAACATTAGAATTATTTGTTGGTGTTATCTGTCTTATTTTAATATTCGCTTTTCAGTAAAACCATCAAGCATTTTTTTTCAAATAAATTTTATTAAAGCCCTACACCCAATGCAAAACTGCCTAATTTTTAGCCTAAAGGCTTTGTATTAATTTCAGTAAGCATGAATTTCCAGGAAAAAAGAATTAATATTTGTATTTCAAATACAAAGCATACAGGTATAGCTTTTCTTTCCCTATTATGTTCTTGAGATTGTATTATACTTTTTGCAAGGGAAAAGCCACCTCAATTTTACCATTTATAGTAACTGCTTCCCTTTAAACTGTATCATGGTCCTGGAGTTAGATTAAATCAAGCATAAACAGAGCTTACCTTTTCATCTCCCTAAATACTTATCTATATGCTAAATATTTATCTTTGAAGATAAACATAAGATTTACAACAAATAACCAAAAATTCCTGTTAAACGCTTAGTGTGGAACTAAGCTTCCATGGGTATAGTTTTATGGCTTAGATGTGGCAAGCAGTAAACCTGAGATTTATATTTAAAGGCATTTTACATATCTCCATGAAAAATCTAATTTCTTTCCTTTTTCTAATGAAGGAGAAGATGATACATATTTTACTGTTTTATTTCGGTTGAAATGGGCTATTTTTGAAAGGATTAATTTCCTGTTACTTCTGCTTATTGGTTTATTTTCACTTCTCCAATTAGAGTGTTTATTTTACAAAAGATTTTTCCTAATTTTTCTCCTTTTCTACATGAAGATCTCATAAACAGGTAATTTAAAAGGAAGATGTGTAATCACCACTGTATGGAAGTATAGTCTTTAAGATATCATCAAAATTCCCTATGTAACTGAAAGAGAATCTCAAGGAGAGCTCCAGTGGAGCCTTCCCCATATCACATTTATTTCAGTTTTTTTTAAGTTGAATGATGGCAGAGACTAATATTTAATTTTTTTTTTTTTTAAATTTCAAGGTTTTCAAGCTGAAAAAAAAAATCAACAGTTTTGAGAATGCTGTTGAAAGTCAAAATGTTATTGACAAACTGAAGGCACCAAGTAATATAAAGGCAAGTGATAAGCCTTAAGTGAAATTAAATGCCTATTTACCAAATATGGAAAAACTGCCCTGGGAACAATGCATGCAAAAATGATTTTGAGGACTAGACTGATAAAAGGATGAATATTAGACACCATGTGAAAACAAAGAAAAAAGATTGAATAGTATTTGGAGAGGTAAGTAAGTGCTAATAAAAAGCTGTTGCTTCCTTTTACTTGACATTACTAAAGACCCTGAGGGAACACTACAGAATAATAATTGTCACTTACAGAGAGTATTAGGAGGAAAAAATAGGACACAATCTAGAGGAGAGCAAAAGAAATACTATCAGTTCCAGAAAACACGATCGAGGTAAATTGGTGGGGAGGAGTGGGTGGCATGGGGGTGCAAAAGGAAACCTTCCTGGAAGAAAGGAGAGCGGGGGGGACATGATAAATCTTCCAAAGCACAAACCGCCAATAAACCAGCCTGGATTCATAGTCATGTACATACATATAGGAGGGAAGTGTAAAGGAGTTAGCTTGCTAGATTAAAATATATTCCATGTTAACTAGCTGTGACTTGATCTATATGAGTTACTTTGCTTCCCCTCCGCTGAGGAAGCTCTTGAGTGCTCCTCCTGGCATCTCAGAGCACACACTTACCTCCATTTTGAAACTCCCACTTCTGGAAACACCATGGGTTGGAGACTTTTTTCGTGCTGAAGGAGTTCGTGACTATGAATTAAATCCTGAATATTTTGCAGGAGAACTTAATTGTCACAACCCGTCTGAAGGAGATGTGATGTTCATCATAAATTCTCATTGGGCTGAACGGGGACACCAGATTCTATGTCAGGGAGCTCTTGTGCTTTTGTTGTAGAGTCACCCTAACTCCAGAAACTAGCCCACTATTTAGACTCAAAAAGTGTTTGCTAACAAGCCCTTAAATTTCACAATACACCTCTCAAAAGTGTTGGCTTAATTTTTTACAGTATACTTCAATAAGCTCTCAGCTCCCAGACCAAACTTCACAAAGATGGCCACAACAAGCCACAACACCACCTCTCAAAGGTTCTCGCTAACAAGCCACGACACACTTCCATCAGCTCCCCATTCCCACAAAACAACATCAGCACAGAGTACAGGGGTAGAACATGATACCCAGACAAAGCCCATGAGGAGAGAAATAAAAATAGAAGAGAGAGAACAAAGAGCACTGCCAGTCCTTAGATCCCATTTTGGTCTTGCCATGGGGATGGTCTAGAGCTGGAGTAGTGAGGGAGAGGAAGAGAGGGGGATCGATCCACTTCCTTTTATAGTTACTCCAGTGCATGCCTCTTTTGTGAACTAGATGTTTCACGCCACTTCATTTGCACATGCACACTTAGTTCTTTTGAGTGAGTCCTCTTCCTCTCCATCTCCTTCAGTGGTGGGGGGGACTGAACATGAGTCTCAAGGCAGAGCAAGAAGTCAGCTCAGAGCAGTGATCCATGGGGCTCTCTCTTCCGATGGCAACTTTCTGGTTGCAACAGTCCAAATGTTTGAGACAAAACTGCTTGTGTCTGGTCCTCCACACTAATGAAGAACAGAAATTGAATCAATGGGTCCTTGTGGCTGGGTCTGTATTCTCAGATATAAAAGGCCGATCTTTTGGCACCACAGAGAGCTGATATATCAGCCAACTAAATTCTCCTTCCCTGTCCTTCCTTAATATGGTGACATTTGCTGTGCTGGGTATAGTTTCTGGTCTGTGGCATTCTTTGAATCATGTTTTGTTATTGTCTGTGAGACAGTTAGTTTGGCACTGGTCAAAGATATTTACTGATCTTTTTCAGAGCATTCCAAACTAACTGCTTCATTGTTGTCATGTTTAATTTGCTAGTGTAGAAATAATCTTCTTTTTGTAAAGTCCACATGATTTTCACTCAACCAGTAAGCAGAAAACTCTTTCTTAGCAGTTTCTACTTGGTTTTCCTTCATATAGGTGTTATTATTCTAAAATTTTGTAATTTCCTAGTTTTTCTCACATAATTATATTTGGACGAGGGGTTTGGTTTGTTGGATTTGATTTGTTTACCATTCAAAAAGGAGGTTTATATATTCATTTTACTTAGTATGGTGTGTCTGATGAGTGAGTTATCTATTTTAGACTGCAAAGTAAATGTGGCAGATTTCCATATTGATAAAAGTATAATACTTGACAGGAAAGTGAGTGTCATCGTCCCCATCAATTATAAAATCTTAAGCTGAGTAAAATTAACAGGAAAAATTCCAACTAAGGGAATGAGTTAAAGAGGTTATAGATGTCAAAAATACTCGGAAAAAATAAAGCTTATTTATTTACATATTTATACATACAGAGTGATGTACCAAAAAAAGAAAACAATAGTTCATATGGAACATAATGTTTTATTACATAAAGCAGTATGCTAATTCACCATATTTGATATACCTCTCAGCACATTGCCTTCTTATGCTCAGTCTCCTTCCTACCGTGCTGGCACTATTAACGCTAATTTTACCTCCTCAGTTAGGATTTAGTCTCAGCCAAAAAGTTAATCTTAAAAAAAAGAAAGGACATCTACCTCAACCTTCACATACCACAACCACCACCTACAATAGCCAGTGGAAATGCTGTGAGAAACGTTGCAAAAGCCTTTATGATACTCCAGGGAGACAACATCCACAAGCGTGTCCCTCAGACACTATGTGCCTAGCCTTGTCATAGAAAGAGATCAGGTTACTCAAGTGAGACCTACCTTTCATAAACCCATGCTGGGAGTCTTGAACCACCATTGCAGTGGAGAAGCAGGTGGACTCAGAATCCTCAGAAGATAATTAGTTAGTCAAGGATCTGTTAAAGATGAAGGCTGGAAGCAGGTCACTGCACATACCAAGAGAATGGTTCCTCTTCCTTCTCAAAATTTGAGAGGTAGGACTGGTACCTTCCACAATAGGTATGAGGCTCTGAAATTAGAATGACAGACAACTGCTGAGGTGGGCAAAGGTCCTTCTGGGGTAGTGGGACCTTCTAAAACCACACCACTTGTACACACCACCAAGATCTCCTTTGTTAACAGGAAAAGAAGGGTAGTTGTAATAGGAATCGCCCTTCTAAAGGGAAGATAGGGTCTGTTATGTAGACTAGACCCAACTCACAGGGAAGTCTGTGTCTCCCAGAGCCTCTGGTAAGCGACACTACTGTAAAACTCTCCAGTCAAGTAAGTAAGGCACTCTAATTACTATCCTCTATTGGTTGTTCAAACTGCCAGCAATGAAATAACAAAGAGAAGTCTGAGGGCAATTAAAAGAGACTCCAGGGCCCTGGGACAATTGCTAGAGGGATCAGGAGCATAGGTAGTAATTTCCTCAATCTTTCCAGTAAGAAGGAATAATATTGATAAGAATAGGCAGATTCATCAGGTCTGTGCATGGCTTCAAGGTTGGTGTAAGCAGAAAAAAAATGGAATTTTTGACTGTGGGATGATCTACTCAACACCTGGTCCACTGAAACCTGATGGGATGCACCTATCTCAGAGGGGGAAAACAGTTCTAGCACAGGAGCTAGCAGGGCTTGTTGACAGAGCTTTAAAATTTGGAAGGGGCAGAGGGACAAAACCAGGCTCCCCAATGATGGGCAATGGGATGGTGTGCCAAAACTTGAAGAAATGAACATTAATGGGATTGCTCAATCTGCTTCACAAGGTAATGGCCACCTGAAATGTTTCTGCACCAGTGCATGCAGCATGAGGAACAAACAAGAGGAGCTCACAGATTTGGCCCAGCCTCAGAGACCTGACATTACTGGCATAAGCGACAACCGTGGGATGAGTCCTGTGACTGGAGTGCCCTGTTGGACAGTTACAGTCTCTTCAGGAGGGATAGGCAGGGCAGAAGTGATGGAGGGGTGGTACTGTATGTAAGAGAAGTGTTAGAGTTTAAAATCTCTGTTGACAGAAGGAAAAGTGCTAGTAAAACCTCAGCTCTGGACATGAGGAGGGCAGACTTCAGGCTGCTCAGGGAATTAGTAAGTAAGATCCCCTGGGAAAATGTTTTTGAGTTGTTGGGGTCACATTTTACACATCACCTCCTAAGTGGACAGGAGCAGGCAATTCCTAAATGTCGGAAGTCAAAAAGATGAGGCAGAAGGCTGGCTTGGCTGAGCAGCAAGGTGTATGCCCAGTGGAAGCAAGGTCAAGAGACATGGGAAGAATACAGAGATGCTGCTTGCCACTGTAGGGAGAAAAATTGTGCAGCCAGAGCTCAAATGGAGTTGAAGCTGCCAAGAAATGTGAGGGACAAAAAAAAGAGTTTTTTCATATATATTAATGGCAATAGGCAGTACAGAAATATCATTGGCCTATTACAGGATGAGGATGGTCACCTCACAACACGGATAGAGACAAGGCAGAGGTGTTTCATGCATTTTTTGCCATTCTTTGCCTCTGTCTTCAGCATAGGTGGTGGACCAAGGGGGTCTCGGTGCCCTGACCTGAAGGACCATTATTGCGAGAATGATCAACTGCCACTCAACCCTGAAACTGAGCGGGATCTGCTGCTCCAGCTGGATCCCTACAAATGTATGGGCCCTGATGGATGCATCCCAGAATCATCAAAGACCTTCTGGCTGATGTCATCACAAAACCTCTCTTGATGATTTTTGAGTGGTTTTGGGAATTCAGGGAGGTCCCAGATGACTGGAAGCTGGCAAACGTTGTCCTGATTTTCAAGAAGGGCAAGAAGGAGGACCCTGAAAACTACAAGCCTGTCTCATCTCAGCGCCTCATAAAGTTATGAAGAAGATTATTCTGGGAATTATTGAAAAACACCTGAGAGACAACACAGTCCTGGCTGATGTACAGTCTGAAATATAAGTTATTAATCTAGTGATTTCTGTGTACAAATCATGATATATGACTACTGAAATCTATCAATGTTACAATAAAACAATTAGCAGTAACAGCCTGTCAGGGAATGTCATGCAAACAAAGTGGTAATATAAATTGAAAATTGGTAACAAGGACTAACAAGAAGCACCTCATTCTTTTGCCTCAGCATGAATGTCTTGTCCTAATTCTGGAGAGCATAAAAGCATGCACTTGTAAAGAATCTATAAACAGAAATAGATCAAACCAAACAAGTTGAGAAACAAAATGGTTGCAAGCCTAGGGAGAAACAAAATGACAGAAAAGCTTTACCAAGGAGAAGCTGACAGGGGTGTACCCATTAGTTCTGTTAGAAAATAAAACTGGGAGAGTTACAAGTTCAGGGACTAGCCCAGTGGTGAGATCAATATCAATTACACGGGGAGACGGCTTGGCTATGAGGCTCACATCCTGTACTAAGACACCAAGGCAGCAAAGAAAGGATCTGTTAAATATAAATCAATAACTGCATTTTCATTTCTTGCTTTTTACAACTGAAAATGCTCACAGGCCAAGGAAGCATTTTTAGTCCAGCCAGGGCTGTCCATTCTTGCAGCTCTGCAGCAGCACTGATCTCCAGCTTCAGCCCACTCTGTGCTGCCCAACCCATGGAGGGATTTGACCAGAGCAGGGTCTCATTTGCATATTGACATCCCAGTTTGGCCCCGTCCTATCCCCACGGTCCTGCTGTTCTGGGGCTGTGCCTGACCCTGTTTTCACTCTAGTCTGAACCTGAGCCCCACCCTGGAGCCTCAACTTGTCCCTGTCCCCACTTCAGTGGGCAACAAGAGAAACTCAGAAACTCATGTTTTTCTCATAGTGTAAACATTAGAAAATAACCAACCAAACAAAACCCAACAGCAACCAAAAACCATCACCAAGAAACATAAAACAAACTCCAAGGATGTAAAATATGAGAAATAACTTACGTCACCACTCCTCCTCCGCATATATCTGTCACTTTATATTATTACACTGAAGTAACAGTATATAGTGTTTTGAATTGCAAAGTGGAAGACAGCAAAGCAAGCAGAACTTCATCTGATCAAATGATCAATTTCAAATGTGCATTTTTGGAATCTTTTTACTCTAGGGACTTGTAAAGATTTAACTTCAGACTTTGCAATGTATCTTAAAGAAAAATATATTTTTGTATTAATATAAGACCCCAGGCTCCAAGCTACAAGCTCATCGAAGGAGTTTTATTTTAAAAAATATACAAGGCACCAAAAATATCCACCCTCCAGATATTTAGTAGAGCCTTCAGTTGTTTTAATACCTTGGGAGAGTGCAAGGGAGAAGACTCTATACACGTTTTCTCAGGACGTTAAAAACCACACTTTTACTGGCAAATTTCAGAAAATAAGGGAACTTGGCAGTTCAACATTCAACCAAAGTAAAGCGTTCCACAAAGCTTTGACTTAGCACATGTTAAACCATACAATCTAGCAAAATCCAACCCATCTGGCTGTAAATTACCCAAAATATCAATAAAGGAGATTAGGAGAAGTGGTAAAGAAAGAGAGAGAGAAAGAGAGATTTATAGCTACCACCCAGAGTCCCGGGCAGTTTCAGCTTCCACCTGTTCAGATGGCAGGGTCCAACCATACAGAGACCACGTGTCTTTGGTCTTATCTGCTCTGGCCTCCTGTGGGCATCCCCTCTGAAGCAGGACTTCTGATATTCCAGCCAATTCAGGACTGGGTCAGAGGCCCCATCTGGTCTGGGGTGGGGCAGTGCTCCCAGTGTGCCAGTGACTGATAGCTGCTCTGGGGCTGGCCAAGGAGGCTCCAAGGGTCTGGGATATGGGACAGGGCATTATCTCATCCTCATGAAGTTCAACTTGTCCTTTCTCACAAACACACACACACTTGAGCTAATAATTAATATAATAATCCGTATCTCACAATTAGTAATGCTCTAATAACAATAATAAAAACTTACGGTTATTTTCCTCTTCAGTAGATTAGTAAAACATGCAATAGAGGGTATTAATATATTGTATTATTGTAGTAAATGCTTGCATAATTCAATTTAAGTATTCAGTAATTACAGTCTAAATTTATGTTAAATTTATATAAAATGTTATGATTGCAAAATCAAAAGGTAAAAATGTCCAGATTCTATCTTCTCAATAGTATTGCTTCAGCTCCTTTGTACAAATGCTGTTATGATATAGCCTTTCATTATATTATTTTTACTATAGCATTTTTACCTTATACCAGTAATTTAATAAGTTAAATATGTATAATCAGCTTTATTAAAAGTATTGTGCTTTTGCATTCAAGATCTTTGGGGTATCTTGGGGTAAACAGTAGTCATTATCATTTCTGCCCTTCATTTAAGGTAGCTGGGAAAAAATAATTTGAAAGAAAGATAAATATGCTGAGAAAATAACATTATCAACTGTTCATTTCACATTTATGCCACTTAATTTCAGGCACTAAACTAAGTTGGCTAAGTTTTGAATTTTGTTAATCAGAGTTCCCTCTATTGTGAGTTGAGAGAGAAGGGGATGTCCGGTAAGAAATCCTTACATTGACCAAATCACCCTATGTAGATACTTGTCTGTCACCGTTGGATAAACTTGTGAAATGCTTTGATGAAACACTTGGAAAGAATTTACGTTTTTGATGGGTATTTTTTTTCACCTATAGTGCATGTGAGATGGAGTTGTTTTATATATTTATTATATATTTAACCCTGAAGAATCTGAGATTATGAGAGAACAATTTATTCTAAACCAGCACTGAACCTGGTAGAGAAAATTTATTCTTATATTTGTTGGTTCCTGCCTCTGCCCAGCAAGGATTTTGCAAGTGGAACAGTCTACTAGTCTCTAACTTGGACAAAAACCTGTTACAAGAAAATTATTGAGAATTCTGAGGATTTTGATTGTCAAGAATTTCTCCCTTGGAGTTTTGATGTTTTGCTGACTATTTTTGTCACAGTGAATGCAAACAAATACAAAAGTAATTATTATTTTATTACATATTCTAGTATAAACAAATAAATAGTTTGAATTAAAAATAAGATGAATGGAATAAATGTGGTTTATTAGCATAAAGGAAAGTAAAATAAATGCAAATGGCTTCCATAATCTTATTAATTATGTAACAATGTGCATGTTCATTTCAAAAGAGATGTTAATATAGGTATTATTATAGTGTTCATTTGACAAAGAGCCAAGCAGCTCAGAGATTTGTTTTACTGGACTTAAAAGCCATTAATGGTGCTGATTAAGGAACACTTCATTACTAATTTCAATAATTTTCAGTTTGACCCAGACATATTAATTCTTTTTGTTTTCCTTGAAGATTTTGAGTCTCCAAAAAAATAATAGAAAAAACACATTACAATTTGACTTCCGTGATCTACAAAATGGGTTATCTGCTAAAACAGTAGGCACTGCCTTATGCAGTGTAAATGACCTAGGATAATGACCTAGTGTAACAGCAAGATTGCTATTGCATACTATGAGAATTAATAGAAATTTTATTTTGAAACTGTTAATCTCTAGTGTATGTACTCTTTTTATTTTTTTATTTTTTAAAGAGATAAATGGATTCTATTTACACTTACTCGGACTTGGGACACTGATTTGACCCTGTCCTGTTCTATCCATAGATATTTGTTTGCATTTGTAAGAGTTTAAGCTGGCTTTAAGGTTTAAACAGCCCTTTAAAAGCATATAAAGAAAACCCCAAACCAAGCAAATAGCCCTCCCTGTCTTTTTCTTTTAAATGTTAAATGTTTTGCTGCCATCTGTCTACAAATTTATGTTGATTATGATTTTACAACTTGATTAAGTTATTAATTTTTTTCTCTGCTTTTTCAGTCATGATATCAAAGATGAGAAAGATTTCCCCCATATAAAAACAGACGCACAGACAAAATCAACCAGACTTAGAACACGACATTTCTAATATAAAGAAAAATAAATCTAACTTCCTTATCCTCATAGAGCCAATAACAAAATACATTTCACAGAAATATTTCCTTCATATTTCTTGAAATTCAACATTTGCACTTTTGCAAGAATAATGAATTAGTGATTTTGTGCTTCCAGATGGAGGAATTCCAAGACCAATAGGGAAAAGCCGCAGCCAAGAAAAAGAGGAAAGGAGGGGAAGAAGGCTGGCTGCATTTACTTAAGATGTAAAAAAAATGCTGTTTTTCTGGATCTTTGCAAAAAAAATCTACCAATGAGCAAACAGAGAATATTCTTTTCCCTTTTGGGAGTGAAACATACTATAGAAAACATGAGGACAGCTACTCTTCGATATTAAGGAATATCTAGATGGAATATCAAGCTTTACTTGCTATGATAATTTATTTGATTATTTTCAAACAAAATTAAACTAATTAAGAACAACATTAAAAACAGAACTCCACAGAGTGGTTTTTATTTGAAAAAAAAAAAAAAAGCAATTCCTAACTTAACAATGCCTTACTTATTCCTACAAAATAGAAAATTAGTTAGTTTCACTGGACAAATTATATTCACAATTATTATCTTTTAACATCTGATAATATCCTCTTTCATCTTCTGTGAAAACAAGCTGTGTAGTGGCAGAAAATACTACAGGAAGCTAATGTTCTGGTATTAAGCAAATTACTCCATTTCAGAGTATTTTCCTAGTCTGGTAATGTTTTATTTGGTGCTTGGCCCCAGGCAGCTACAGGACTCTTAGTACAGCAATATTTTTAACTAATAGCAATAGTATCTTGAAAGAAAAAAAGCAGTGCCACAGTGCAACGGCTTTCCCTCATATAAGACATTCTGTACATTTATATCTGCATTATACCTTACATAAGCCAGCTGTGTATAACTTTGCTTTCCAAAACTTCTTCAAAACTTCTTCAAAAATGAGAACTCTTGTGGTTTTCCAGGTCTTTGAACATTTACATTCCATCATATGCCTCATAATAATTCTTTTCTAGAAATTTTCATTTGACAGTACTCAGCAGGTCAAATAGTTTTAAGAATACTTTTCCTTTCCTACCACCATTTTTTGGAGCAGTGCTTACAGACTTGAGATACTGATAGGAGGGACAACATTCCAGGTAAGTGCAGGATCTGAGGGTGAGAGGGTGATATTAGCTCATGAGTCACATGCAAGAAGTAGAAATGGGAAAGCAGATTAATTTGCATATAGTTAAGAGCATTGAGGACCAAGGAAAAGTGGAATGGCATGGACATGAAGAACTGGGAGGGCTTCAAGACAGTAAAAGCAAAACACTGCGGGGATTCAAAGAAAGATCTTGTGAGATTGATTGAGTAAAACCAAAGAAACTGAAATTTGCAGAAAGCAAGTGAAAAATTATGTAAATAGGGGGAAATTAATCTTTTACATATAAAGTTATGGAATATAAACTGATCATTTTCATTCTTAAAAACTTTGTGATAGTTATGACAGGTAGTTCTAAGGAAATATCAGCTCAGTGTTCAGTAGCATTTTAAAACAGAAAAAATTATTAGGTACTTTTATGAAAAGAAGTATGAAGGCTGCCTTGTGAGGTATGATTAAGTAAGCTCTAAGTGAAATTGAGAAAAGAAAAATGAAACTGAAGTCAGAAAAATAATTAGTGGTTTGTGAGGATGAATAAGAATTGATGAATACCATTCAAACAAAAGCTGGGACCACACAGGATCTGCCTTTTTTTGCTGTCAGTTAGGTGTAGCCTTGTCTTCAATGGTGTGAGAAAAAGAAGTGTTACAGTCCAGAGAGCTCAGGTGGTAGGTTTCATGTAAATATCACCAGTGACAACACAGGTTTCAGCAGTTTGGTGAAGTTGACAGAGTCCAGCAGTTGCTTGTCCTGTCCCTTTCACAAATAATCACCAGAAGAAAATGGAGGTAGAGATGAGTCTGTCTCCTTTTTTCTCTATATCTCACCCAAACACTAAATAGCTGTAGAAAAAAAAAAAAAAGAAGGCCTCCCTGGACCCTTGTTTTCTCTAGGCTGAACAAACTCACTTTTCTTATCCTCTCCTCATATTTCATGTTCTCCAGTACTCTGACTAATGGCCCTTCACTAGAATCAATCTAATATGTCCATGTCTTCTCAAACTGAGAAGACCAAAACTGAACACAGCACTCTAGATGCGTTCAGTCTACATGCCAGGAATTATCACCTCCCTTGACCTGCTGTCCTCTTTCTTTTCTAGCTGAGAATGTTGCTGCCCTTCATTGCTATAAAGGCACATTACCAGCTCATGTCCAATTTTATGTCAACCCAGACAAGTACTTTTCTGAAAAGTTTATTTCTAGCCACTCTGGTTCCAGACAGGTGTTTGTTTCACCAAACTCTTTTATGGAGTTTACCAAAGGCTCTGTATGCCTTTGCTAACCTATTGTCTATTTCTTCATCAATCTTACCGTCCAAGGAGATGATGCTTCCCAGGTAATTAAACAAAGCCATTGTACTGTCTACTCTTTTATATGGATCTGAATCATGGGTCATTTACTGCCACCACTTGCGTCTCTTAGAAC
>JAWWLV010000001.1:72802014-72858676 GCA_035041135.1 Platyrinchus mystaceus
CTGGAGACACACCATCTATAACGCTGCTGCTTCCTTTGAGAACACACGCAGGATCACTCTCGAGGAGAAAAGACAACGCAGAAAGAATCGTGTCTTGTTGATCTCTCCCAGGGGGTCTTTCTGCTGTGCCTTTTGCAGCTGGACTTGTCTATCTCGCATTGGCCTTTTCAGCCATCAGCATGCTTGTAGCAAGCGTGGGTAGAGCCCTTCTCAAATCTTCGTTCCCAAAGCCTAGCCATGATGATGAGTTCCGGACAGTACTGTTTCTTGGATGTTATTCTGGGTATTATTCTGACCTTGTTTAAGGTATTTGCCTTTGTCATTTTAGAACTCTACAAGGTTCCTCGGACCATTTCTACAACCTGTAAGCTCCCTCTGAATACCAATCCTATCCCTTCGGTATATTGTGTTCTTTCTGTAGCTCAGTAAAAAATGAAAATTGGCTGGAGTTCCATTCTGTCTCACCATCTCAGTCTTTAACAAAGCCATTAAACAACACCAACCCTGGCATTGATCCCTGAGGGATGATACTATCAAGCATCCCATCACTCAGCAGTTCAAGCAAAGATGTGTAAATGAATGGCTGTGAATATATCCCTACCAACAGAAGATAAGGTTTTGCCTATAATGAAGTCTGAGTGTATGGAACATATTATAATTCTCTGACTCAGTATTAAAATGGATTTAATTTGTATTTTTTCTATGTACTGTGTGTGCTTGGTGGCTCTGGTCTTTAACATTTGAAACCACTTAATGAATGGAATTCAGAGAAGTAAAAAACCCACCAAATTAACAAAAGAAACTGCAAACCCAAACCAGGTCACAGTAACTAAACAACAGCACTGGTTATATGTCTTATCATTTTGGATCATATTAAAATATGAAGCAGACCAGGATGTCAAATAATTAGTCAAGGGTTTGGGGAGAGTCATTGTCACTTTATATATGACAAAAACTAAGTATGGTGGAAACATAGTGATAGATTTTTAATGGTATAAAAGTAATTCCTGATCCTCTGATGTGCATTTTCCTCATAGCCTCCATTTTGGAAAAAGTAGATATTTTTCATTATTATTGCTAGTTTCATGAATTAAATTCTTAGAAAAGTAGCAAGAAGCTGAGAGTTCAGGTGACTTAGATATCTTTCCCCTAATTGTCTGACTTTATTTTTCAAAAATAATGACATAAAAGTACAATGTAACTTATTTCCTTTTTACCCTACCACTTCAGTGACACAAATTGCCAAGTCTCAGAATTTAAAGCTGTATACAACCATGCTAAGTGTCTACAAAGAATTTAGGTAATTTTAATTGCTAGGAAGAGGAACAATGTTGTGCATTTGAAAACAAATCCCAATGACAATCTTTTAAAAGTCTGTTATTAAAGCATGTAAATAATTGATAATGAAAAATTCAAATAAAAATATTAAAGGTGGAATTAAAAGATGAAAGTAAAAATTAATTGATTTATCAATTTGTCAAGTTTATACATTACCCATAGATAAATTTGTATTATTCAAATTCTTATCCTAAATTCCATCTCACTTTAACCATTTGACAGAGGCAACCAAGGCAGGAGCTTATTAGTTAAAGCTCCATTTTAATCAAAATAAAGTGACTGGCACTTTACTGAATAAGGGCAATTAAAAGAATGCATAAGGTAACCAACTTCTTAAAGATAAAAGGTTTGGCAAACATCAAACACATTTAGGGAGAGAGTACATGAGTTTTTTTCCCACTGTTTTTAAAGATATTAATTCCATCTAAAAACAATGGTGGTATCTCATGTTCATTTCTGGGTGAGAAAAAGAAATAAGAAAAAATTCTGAGGCACATCTAGTGCCTTAATTTAGGGATATTTTTGTCTCTTTAAATGAGACCTTGCTATTTTTTTCCCCTGTAATTGAAAGTGTTATATAGCAGGTGAAGACAGTGGAAAAATTGCAAAAGGATTGTAAGTGTGGTACACCTAAAAGTCATTGCATTGGATACCAACATAGACAACATAATTTAAGTGCCAACTTGCCTTACACAAAGACCATATCATGCTGCAAAACACTTATTGTACTGTTGGTTATCCAATCACGCTGCAAAAGAACTCCATGTACTAAAATATGGGTAACCATATGAATATATAGGTTGTATACAGGGAAAAGTGTGTTCTTTACCAGCCCCAGAATTTCAGACCTACATACTGTTGCCCCAAATCTTGTTCTTCTGAATGTCATCTCCACCTTGATTCCCTTTTTGAATATTTGCTTTTTCAGAAAACAATGATTTTTCTGTTATCAGTCAGATAGGCTGCATCCTTCACTTGACATCCCAGTCTTTTAAATAAAATCGTCATCTAGATTTAGCTTTTTGTAAGCTTTGACAGGTGTTGCAGAGGTCACAGAGCTCAAGGTGGAAAACAACCTTTGAGCTTGCAACTGTACTTGAGGTGCTTATAAGTTGCTATAATACAGATACTGCTCTACACAAAGTATGTCTAAGAGGAGTATATCACAGCAGAAGGTAAATGAGTAGCTTCTACTGAATTTACATATCCTGACATGAAAGGTGGAAAGCTAGGAAGCTAAAAACAAAGCAGACCTTTTCAAAGCAGTGTTAAACTGGGTAGAGACTATTTCTGAGAATTCATAATTTCTAGAACCTTACCAAGTTCCAAAAGCTGCAAAGGAAGCCTGATAAGAAATAATTGACTCTAAGTACTTTGATGAATTCTGAGGATTGAACTAGTTTATTGATTTATTAACGATGTGTAAATAACTAACAATCCATTAACTATATATTTAGAATCAACATCCTTAATGCAAAGATAAATCACAATTATAGCTAAATTAGAAAATGCTGATAAACACCTACAAGTATATGAACAGCCTTGATGAGCTAATCCTACCACATACACATACATACGTACCTCCCCTGGATGTCAGGGGTTCCTGACTTTTTCATGTCACTGTAACTTCTGATGCACCTGATGGGGAGGAGGTGTCTTGAGAGGTGTCTCTGTCCCTAGAGTTGGGGGTCTCTTGTGCTCTCCCCCCTCTGCCAGCCTACTGCTGGATGCTGGCTGCCCTATCTGGTCTGGATGGGGGTCAGGGTGCTGTGGGCACACTGTTGGCAGGGACAGACTCCCTGTGGTAGCTGCTGGTTCCTCTCCACTGTCTCTTGCTATGTCACAAATGTCCCTACTTTCTTTGTGTTTCTTTTAAGATTGGCCTCTTCCAAAGTGTCTGTCATTCCCCGGTTGCTGTTTAATCCTGCTAATGGTTTTCCTCTTCTCAAACCACCTTAGACAGTTTTGTGTGTTTTGTGCATGCACACCCCCCTGGTTAAACTCATTTACCTAACTGCTCTAAGTGGACATTCAAACAGTGCTGGGGTACATGGGTGCCTCCACAAAAGCCATTATCCTTCATGTGAATATTTCCTCTCACAGTCAGGGGAGGTTTGATGGGTAGGAGTTACACTTGGTTTGAGAATGCTTACATGCAAAATGAAGCAATGTTTTACCAGAAAAGGAACTAATAAGGACTATCTCTCTCCTAAATAGGTACCAAGTAGGTTTTATTTCATGTACATTCATATAGTGTTTTCCTTTCACCCCTGTTCCCTTGTTTGCTCACATATGTAAGTGAAAATTGCCCAGAGGGGTTGTTCTGGCTTAATCTCCGCCAGCAAGCAAGCACCATGCAGCTGCTTGCTTACTTCCCCACCAGTGGTATTGGGGAGAGAAATGGAAGGGCAAAAGCCAGAAAATTTGTGCTTTGAGATAAAGGCAGTTTAATTGGGAAAACAAAAACTGCACATGTAAAGATAGCAAAACAAGGAATTCATTCATTGCTTCCCATGGGCAGGCAGGGGTTCAGCCATCTCCAGGAAAGCTGGGCCCCATCACATGTAATGGTTACTTGGGAAGACAAATGTCATCACTCCAAATGTCCTCCCCTTCTTCATTCTTCCCCACCCTTTATATTCTGAGCATGAAACCACATGGTCTGAAATATCCCTTTGGTCAGTTGGAGTCAGCTGTCCTGGCTCTGTCTCCTCCCAGTTTTCCATGCACCACCAACCTCCTTGCCGGCATGGCAATACAGAGAGCAGAAAAGGCCTTGGTCGTGATCAGCAATAACAAAAACATCTCTATATTATCATCCCTGTGTTCAGCACAAATCTAAAACCCATACCAGCCACTGAAAAAAATTAACTGTACCCCAGCCACGCCAGCACAAGGGCCTATTCTTTAGTTGCCTTGGTTGTTGCTATGACATCTGTGCAATAAATCTTTCTTTGCAATTATGTCTTGGATTTCTAATACATTCAGTGGTCAGATAGTTAAGAGACAGATACAAAAGCTACTAATGCAGTAATGCATTGTTTTCAACTTTGTTCTTTACAAGAGAGTAATGAAATGACTGACAGCAGACTTAGAATCATAGAATATGCTGAGTTTGAAGGGACCCATCAGGATCATGGAGCCCATCTCCTGGCCCAGTGCAGGACACCCCCAAGAATCACACCATGTGCCTGAAAGCATTGTTTAAACACTTCTTGAACTCAGACAGGCTTGGTGCTGTGACCACTTTTCTGGGAGCCTATTCCAGTCATCAACCACCCTTGGGGTGAAAAAGCTTTTCCTGATATCTAACCTAAATCTCCCCTGACTCAGCTTCATGATGTTTCCTTGAGTCCTGTAACCGGTCATGAGGTCGAAGAGATCATACCTGCCCCTCCACTTCCCCTCATTAGGATGTTGTAAACTGCAATGAGATCTCTCCTCAGTCTCCTCTTCTCCAGGCTGAACAGACCAAGTGACCTCAGCTGCTCCTCAAGGCTTCCCCTCAAGGCCCTCCACCATCTTCATGGCCCTCCTTTGAACACTCTCTAATAGATATTGTGGTGCCCAAAGCTGCACACAGTACTCAAAGTGAGGCTACACCAGTGCAGAGCAGAGTCTTTGACTTTCTGGCGATGCTTTGCCTGATGCCCCCAGTCACAATTGGCTCTCCTGGCAGCCACGTCACTGCTGACTCATATTCAACTTGCCATCGACCAGGACCCCCAGGTCCCTTTTCATGGCACTGCTTTTCAACATCTCATTCCCTAGTCTATACACACAACCAAGGTTGCCCTTTCCCAGGTGCAGAATCCAGCACTTTCCCTTGTCAAAGTCCATATGGTTGGTGATTTCCCAGCCCTCTAATTTGTTGAAGTCTCTCTGAAGGGTCTCTCTGCCCTCAAGTGAGTCAGCAGATCCTCACAATTTAGTGGGATTTTCCATGGTTATACTGGGCACTGAAGTGAGACTATGAGGCTTGTAGTTTCCAGGATCCACCTTCTTGCCCTTCCTGAAAATGAAGACAATGTTCAGCAGCTTCCTGTGAGCTGGGACTTCTCTCAATTTCCAAGACAGCCCATAAGTCATTGAGATGGCTTTTGCCATGACATCAGCCAACTCTTCTTGTATGAATCCAATCAGGCCCCATGCATTTGTAGGGTTCCAGCTGGAGCAGCAGATCCCACACAATGTCAGGGTCGACTGGGAGTTGATCATTCTCACAGTCATGGTCCTCCAGATCAGGGAACTGTGACCCCCTTGGTCCATCATCCATGCTGAAGACAGAGACAAAGACAGCGTTAAACACCTCTGCCTTGTCCCTGTCCCTGTTTGTGAGGTGATCATCCACATCCTGTAGCAGGATGATGCTATTTCTGCACTGCCTTTTGTCAGTAATGTATTTTAAAACACTCATTTTTGTGTTCCCCACAATTCTGGCCAGCTTCAACTCCAGCTGAGCTTTGCCTGCATGAATTTTCTTCCTACAGTGGCAAGAAGCATCTCTATTTTTCCCACATCACTTGTCCACAGACTTCTGTATGAGCTGAGTCTGGTCTGCATATCAGGCCTTGCATTCCCCTTAGAAGGGAGTCTCCTATTACAACTAATTTTCTTCTTAACAGAGTTGGTTGTGATGCAGGGTACAGAGCGTTTTGCTTTAGGAGACCCCTCTGTCCCAGAAGGACCTTCACCCACTTCATCAGGTGTCTCATCTTCTAGTTCCAGGGCCTCATACCTGTTGTAGAAGATGCCAGTCCCATTTGTTAAGCTTTCTGAAGGAGAAGGAACCTTCCTCCTGGTGCATGCAGTTCTTCCTGTAGCTTCCTCACCTGGAGACACAGCTCTTCAACCACATCACACCTTCTGCAGAAGAACAGTTTGTCTGCCCCAACCTCATGGAAAGGCATCATGCACTCCTGGCAACCTGTGACCTGGAGAGCTACATCTATCATCAGCAGATCTGGCTGGCTGGAAGCCTCTGACAAGGCTGGTTCAGTGACTCTAGCTGCTGCAAGGAAATGAGCTCTACAGTGCATCAACACCGTAGCTGAAGAAGCTTACACTAGTATGCTAATAACACTGGGGCTAAAGGGATCTATCTGTGCTCTTCTCCACCAGATACTGAGTCTGTTTATTTGACTCTATCGGCTCCCCATGGATGGTCAGAGAGAAGCCCTTCCTGCTCACTCTGCCTGCACGAACTGCCATGCCATGCTGTTGTGTCACGACTTTACACATGTTTATACTGTTGGTCTGGTCACTGTGTTTCATCCTAGAGCTCAGGTCCCTAGGTCCTTTGCACTAGGCTTATGGTAGTTCTTCCTGTACATTCATTTTTAGTAAACCAGAAAGCTTCCTTCAGGGGAAAATCAAAAAGCAATTATGAAAATTATTCCCTACAAACATTATGGACAGTGAAAGAGGTAGTTTAACACTTCCCACCACTCCTTCCAAGCTATTTAATTTCCAACAGTATAAGGCATCACAAAACACTTCCCTTCTTTCATACAACACCCCATGAGCACACTTCACACATTGTATCTGTGAGTATGTCTTATGCATTGTGTAGAAATGCTATTCCTGTAGGCTGCAGAGCATCCTAGTTGTCATTCAGCTAGCTGGTTAGTTTGTTGACCTGCTGTTAACATCTATAAAAATGTGATAATGACTGAAAGGCCCAGAGACATGACTAGCACTCTGGGAAAAGAAGTGTGCTTGGATCACAGTCAGAAGCCAGTGGAAAAAAAAAATGCTTATTTACCTTTGAAAAATCCCTAGTGGGGACATACAAAGGCTCACAATTAAATGTGTTGTTCTGATGCATATCAGCATACACTCACATCTGAGCTGTGATAGCTTCTACAAGTTTGGGCAAGTGACTCAACATGTGGACTCTGGCAGATATCCTAAGCTTGCTTAAATTTAGCTGTAAAAATCTATGGATAAATCCCATTCACTTTGTCTCAGTGTGTTTTAATCATTTAGACAAAGTCTTTGTTAGCAGAGGGAAGAAGTACTGGCCTGAAGTTTTGCATGTGCTTTGTATAAAGAAAAACTTATATTTTAAGCAGTATAGTTCCTTTTCTCTGTAGGTATTCATGGAAACCTTTGCACACTTTTCTTTTGCTTGGGGAGAAGTATGGGTCATCTTCTCATGACAGATGTACAAGAACTGAAAGCTGCCTGAAGGGCTCAAATCTGAAGAAGCAGAAGTCTCAAGAAAGTGCGAGAAGACAGCAAATGCAATAAAATTAAAATTTATTTCAAGATACATCGGTTCTTGGGATTAACAGCAGCCTTCCACTGTACATGCTGACTCTGTGGTAAACAAATTAGAGTCATAAAATTATTGAGGTTGGAAGGGACCTCTGGAGATTATCTAGTCAAACTGCCCTGGTCAGAGAATGGTTTGCTAGGGCAGGTTGTTCATGATGCTGGACATATGACATGTCCAGGTAGGTTTTGACTAACTCCAGGGATGGAGATTCCACCCAGTCTCCGAGTAACCTGTTCCAGGGTTTGACTAACCCCACTATGATTTTTCTTTTCTTTCCTTTTAAATTTAAACTGAATTTCATGTAGGTGAATTTGTGACTATTGCCTCTTATCCTGTCACTGGATACCTCTTAGAAGAGTTTGACTATGTCTCAGGGCTGAGTAGAGAGGAAGAATCACCTTCCTTGACCTTCTGGCACTTTTTCTAGTGCTGCCAGTGAAGACAGTCTGTTGCTTTTCTTTTTCTGCAAAGGCCCACTGCTGACTCATGTTCATGTTGCTTCCCACTATAGCCCCATGTTGTATTTTCAAAGCTGCTTTTCAGTCAGTCAACCCTCAACTTGTACTAATTGAGTGTGTTTATTTAATGCATTTATTCTTTCTCAGGGGCAGGACTTCACATTTGCAATTGTTGAATTTCTTCAGGTTCTTCTTGGCCCATTTCTCAGGCCTGTTGAGGTCCTTCTGAAGGGCAGTGTAATCATTTGATCTATCAGACACTCCTTCTAGTTTTGTATCATCTCCATACCAGTTGAGAGTGTACTCTGCCCCTTCATCCAGATCACTAATGACGATGTTGAACAGATGCTTGTTTTCCTGTTCATTGGGAGAGACTATTCTCGAGCTTGGAAAGGTGATCCTTGAAAATCAACAAGCCCTCATGACCCCTCTTCTCTCTAGGGGTCTTTTGTCTGGGATTTTTCCAAGCAGGTCCCTAAACAAGACAAAGCATACTTTCCTGAAATCTAGGGTTGTGATGCTGCTATTTGCCTTGTTTCCTCCTCTTGGGATCCTAAACTCCACCATCCCATGGTCCCTTAAGACAAAACTACCTCCAGTTTCATTTTCCTGACCAGTTCTGGCCTTCCAGCAGATGTTTTGGATCAAGTGACCTATGAGGACCAGGACCTCTGAACATGAGGCTTCTGCCAGTTGTACAAAGAAAGCCACATCTACCTTTTCTTCTTCTTACTGGGTCTGGCTGGGATGGAGTGAATTTTCTTCATAACAACTCCTTACAGTGCAATGTTTTGGCTATGTGATCAAAACAGTGTTAATAACACACCCCTCTTTTAGCTACTGCTGAGGAGTGCTTACAAAGCATCAAGTCCTTCTCTGCTTCCCATGCTGCCCCCCCAGCAAGACAGGTGGGGGTGTACAAGAAGTGGTAAGGGAACATAACCAGGAAAACTGATCCAAAATGACCAAAAGAATACTCCATGAAATATAAAGCTGTATTCAGCTATAAAAATCCAAAGGGAGGAGTGTTTTGGACAAGTAGCCATTGCTTAGGGACTGACTCAATCTTCTGTGGGAAGAGATGCACCACTTGTTTTGAATGCTTTTCTCCTTTCTTTCCTCTTCCTCTTTCCTTCATTTATTAAGCAATTCTTATCCCACAAGTTTTGAGGTATTTTGATCTTCCTATTCTTTCTCCCTATCCTGTTGGTACCAGAGGAAATTAGTGAGTGGCTGTGTAGGCTTAGCTGTCAGCCCAGGTCAAATCACTACATTCTTGAATTAATTGGTGAAGGAAAACACACTCACAGAGGTTTATGGAACTGCAGAAACAAAGCCAAATATCTAATTTATATGTGTGTGGAAAAGAGATTGAGTGTACTTATTTT
The DNA here is from genome assembly GCA_035041135.1 of Platyrinchus mystaceus. Classification (NCBI taxonomy): domain Eukaryota; kingdom Metazoa; phylum Chordata; class Aves; order Passeriformes; family Tyrannidae; genus Platyrinchus; species Platyrinchus mystaceus. Next base: position 72,811,479 of record JAWWLV010000001.1, read on the forward strand.
ATTATGCGTGAGTATGGAAGAGCTTCATTTCTGTTAGCAGAATTTGGAAAAGGCTTAGTTAGCTATTCTACTTCAATTATCTGGAGGAAAAGTGTAAAAAGGGGATTTATGAATGTCTAGATATGGTTCTTGTCATTCTCTGACCATGAGGACTCAGATACTGTGTGTCATGCTCTATTGTTGCTTGCTTTGAACTAAATGATTGTTAACAATATTATGCACTTAGGTCTCTCTCTCTGGAGCTGTTAATTAGAACAGTGGGAGGCTAGGACCTGATGTTTAGGACCTGAACAATTTTGCCTTGCTGAAATTAATTTGGATAGAACAGCAAGTTAGCACACAACTCTAACCTTGCAAAGGTTGAGGGTCTATTTGAAAAAAAGTGTGAAACTCATCCATTCAAGTGTGTATGTTAAGAGACACATAGGATAGTTTGGGGTACATACAGACACTCTCACCCTGGAGATTTTAGATGTTGATGCCTTGAAGATTCTGGCAGAAGGAGTATCTCCTACCTCGTTCACAGTGCCACACTACTCCCACAGGAGAGAGCAAACTGACATTTACATCATAATACCATCAGTTACAGAATCACAGAATTACATAGTTAGGGTTGGAAGGCACCTCTGGAGACCATCTAGTTCAACCCTTGAGCTGGTTACACAGGAATGCATCCAGGTGGGTTTTGAATGTTTCCAGAGAGGGAGACTCCATGACCTCACTGGGCAGCCTGTTCCAGGGCTATTCCACCCTCAATGTAAATAAGTTCTTCCTCATGCTGAGGTGGAACTTCTTGTGTTTTAGTTTATGGACATAAACTCAGTTACTTCTTCACAGTTACTTCTTCTCAGTTACTTCTGTCCCAACAATTTTGCAAAGTATTATGATATAAATGACTGAGTCTCTTTCAAGAAATGAAACAATAAACCCATGGAAGATGTTACATTCAGACCCAATTAAATCAGTTTCCTCCCAGAACTAAGGAATTACTTTGGGAGAAAGCATTACAATCTTTCAGATACAATGTGCTTCTAGCGGGCTTCCCAACACTAGGTGATTTCTTACTTCCTACTAAGAGTCCAAAAGTGTCACAGGACTGTTACAGAAACTCTCACATGGTATCCGAGCTTCAAATAGACTACTTCAAATATGGCCCATCATATACAAAAATTTCTGGAGGAACACATGGAACAAAGGTGTTTTGGGGACTTATGTTTTCCTGGTCTGGGATCTCTTTTCTGTGGAAAACATGCTATCCAGAACCATGAATTAAATGGATACAACACTAAGTAAATATTTATAAAACCTTTTACAAAACAAAATTTACATTTCACAAGTATTTTCCAGTACAAATTCATTGTGACCTCCTAACATTGGTCTGGTCAAATACTACAGCAAACATTTCATACCATGGACACAAATGTATTGCTTAAACACAGGTGCCCAGGGCCTCTTAAAACACTCTAAGGCATCCCCATGTCACTCCCAGATGTGACACAAGATTTATGAGACACCTCTCCTGCAGATAGAGGCCAGGCATGCATTTAAACTTATTTTTGGCAACTACATTGAGCTTCATTATTTAACTCTTGTCCAAGGAGCTTTATCCACCTACGATCCATGGAGTCATCTGATGCAGCAAAGCGGTGTGACCATAGCTAATTTTAATATTAAAATGGATTATTAGTATGTGACAGCACAAGTGAGCTAAAGCCTTTCAGGATAACTAAAAAAGCAGACAGAAGGATAGCAGTTCTGATAGTCATAGCTGCTTCAGTGTTCAAGATGAAAACCACTGCCATGGAAAAAGCCTGTATAAAACCCTTAGGAGCAAAAAACAGAAAAGGATTACAGAGCAGTGGGATTGAACTCCAGAGTGCAGGTAGTTTTTTAGCAAGCTTTCTGGTCAAAGAGAAGTGGTTTGAAAAGGCCGGTCACATCTGGAGAATCAACAAATGATGACAGGACTGGTGCCACAGCCAGGGGTTCAGCTACTTAGACCACGGGACTTCCTTTGAGAAAATTGGTCTGTGGGGAGGTCAGCTTTATCAAGGGCTCAACACAGCTTGGGGAATCAACAAGAGGTGTTACAGATATGCACATACCTAAAGGGCTAGAACCTTAGTGCCATCACAAAGATGTGGTGGGATGTTTCCTGTGACTAAAGTGTTGGAATTGAAGGATATAGGTTCTTTAGGAAGGACAGACAGGAGGAATAAGGAGATGGTGCTGCCTTCTATATCAATGACCAGCTGGAGTGCATGGAGCTCTACCTGCATGAGGAGCTGACCAAGAGCTTTTAGGTCAGAATTATAGAGAGGGAAGGGACAGGTGACATTATACTGGGGGTCTTCTACAGGTTGCCTCACCAGGAAGACCAATTTTTTGAGGCCTTCTATAGATAGGTAGGTGCAGCCTCACCTTCATAAGCTCTGTCCTCATTGGGAATTTCAATCACCCTGGTATCTGTAAGAGGGATAATGCAGCAGTCATAAGCAATGCAGGAGGTTCCTGGAATGTGTTGATGATAACTTTGTACTCCAAGTGATGGAGGAGCCAGTGAGGAGAGGTGCTATGCTGGATTTTGTTCTCACTAAAAAGAAGGGACTGGTGAGAATGTGAAGCTCGTGGTAAGCCTAGGGTGCAATGACCAGTGCGTTTCCTGTTTGCTCTGCAGCTTTCTTAACTGCACTGTAATTTCATTTCCTGTGTTTTATTGTGTTTCCTATGCATTTATTGTTTTAAAACAGAAGTTTGTTTCTTCAAGAATTCTGTTGTGGTTTAGAGGTGTTTTAGGAGGTTATAACTATCCTACATCCCTGATTTGCTTACTCTTTGTCATACTGAAAATAATGTCAAATGGTATTTGCACAGACAAAGCAAAGTTATATCAGGGTCCAATTTTGTTTAAGAATCCTCATCATAGTGTTTAGTGACATCATGTTAAAAGTTCACATCTCAGCTCAGGATTCCTTTTCTTGACTACAGGCCTGAGATCTCTTTGTTTTTCTCAATTTTATTTTTCCAGAATGAAAAATTATTTAGCACAGTAGCTTTTGGAAGCTAAAGAGATCTGTGGGGTCAAAGAACTATAGATCCAGACTTATCTCAAATGACAAGTCACCAGACTGCTTCAGAGGATTCAAGACTAGGACATAAGGAGTGAATATTTGTCCATCCGACCAAGGAATCTATGCTCTATTGGTCTTTATATAGTTTACAGTATAAACTATAATTACTCTAATATAAGGATAATTTAAGTTATACTGTAGCCTTTTATCATAAAGTCCAGGTCTATCTAACACGTAAAAAGTAATTTACAATGGCAATTTTGAGAGCAGTTGTTAATTTTTATCTCAGTGCAATCTGACAGTTCACCACATAAAGATCAGCAGATCATCCCTTAGTCGAATTTCCTATACTCTTCACATGGGAAAAGAATGTAAGAACTTTCCTAACTTGCAGATAGAAAGAAACATTTGACTAATGCTATAGAGACTTAATATTCAAGAACCACGTGCAGATCTTCAAGTGTATTTGCTCAAAAAAAGAACCACACATTTTTAATAATTCTGAAGACCCTTGGACATAATCTTTCTCTAATGGAAAGTCAGTGTGCTTGACCTAATAAAGAATTTTTAAGGAAACATAGCAGTAGATGGTAACTGTCAGCCCCTCAAATTAAAATTTGATGTTGTATACACAGGTTCAGCAGGCACAGCTCTTTGTAAAAGAGTAAGATATAGCGAAATGCCAATACTTCAACATGGCCTATTTGTAGGACCTAAAACTCTGATTTAATCAGTTTCTAAATACATGTAGTAAATATGCCTGGGAGAACATGATGTACAAGTCTTAGGCCTTTTTCAATTTTCCTGTAGTTTCAACAAAATTTTCCAGATAATATTTTCAAAGAGGACTACTTTCCCCTGATGTCACACATCATGCAAACAGTCTAGTGTTGCCCTTTGCCCTCAGCTTAGTGTGGTTGCATTCCAGAGACTTTTGGCAATACATCCTGAATTTGTCCAGGGAGTAAGTCTCCGGTAGTGTAGTACATCTGATTAGGTTTTACATTTCCTTTTCAGATGTAAATCTTCAGCTGGATGACTTGTCTGTCATGAAATCCACTCATGCATTTAAACCTTTCATTTAAAGATTGGTGTCACTTAACTACATCTGAGCTTTTATACAAGCTTAAGTCTGTGAGTACATAACCACCTCCAATAGAACAGCAATATATTAATACTGTTATCAGAGCCCAGTTAGAAAGCACTGAGGATAACTGAGTATGCTAAAGTGTGCAGGTTAGGTACCACCTTAATTCCATTTGTTGAATTACAGAACTGTGTTTGCAATGTTCAAAAGGACCATCCTTCATTTCCTCACAACAGTTTCAGCTATGCACTTCGGTTTTGCTTTGATTTGGAAGGAATGGTTTTTGGTTTTTTCTAATTCTTAAAATATTTTAAATCACATGATTTTGCTAACTGAATAGAAAAAAATCAGAGTTTAACTCAGGCATTTGATGTGAAGAAACAAATTCACATTTCAGCGCATACAGCTAGCTTAAATTTCCAGTAATTTGTAATAGTAAAGAAAATGTCTCAACATCTGTTTTATGCTCGTCGTGTAACATAGTGAGAGATAACAGGTGTTCACAGTAGTATCAGATCCTGGGTTTAAATATTTAAAAATAACATCTTTAGTTGTTTGGGTTTTTTTTGTCAATAAATTAAATTTTGAAATATTCTACCAAGAAAAATATTTTTCTAGGTTTGTTTCCAAAATGAAATTCTATGTATTTAAGTGTTCAAATATATTGTTATTCTCTGGATTAACTTTTAATTATATAACATTTTTTCCATATATTACACATAATTATATTTGTTATTATCTGTGAAAGTATTGCAAGTTTCATATCCTGCTCTCAGATTTCTTTATGATTTTGCAGGCAGATAGGGGACTTAAGATATTCCCTGGCATTATTAAAGAAAAAGATTTTTTTTTTCATTTAACATTGAATTGGTAACTTTTTTCTCTCTCCAATAAAACATTATCTGTAGCTTCTAAATGTCATGTTTTCTAGTTTATTTTAAGTCAAGTATGTTGGAAAGCATATGCGAACCTTTACAAGGCCATACATTTTTATAAACTACTCTGAATTTTGCATCTTATGAAGCACAACCAATATGAAATGGAACTTGTTGATCTCATGCTGAACACCATCAAGCTTGCTCCAACAAACCAGATGGAATTTTGACCTTGTACATTGTGTTCTCTCTGATTCACCATGTACTTTCACAATTGGAAACAATGGTGAATTGTTTGTGTTTTTGCTAATAAGGAACAATTGTCATTATCAAAAAAGACCCAATTCTGCAAATTCTAAAGGTCATTGTCTCTTAAAAATGCTTTAAAGATATACAAGAACTATATATAGTCAGAGTTGTATTACTTTGTACCATCCATCTACTTGGTGAGTAAGACGAGGTATTCCCACAAGCTATATAGTGTTGGAAAAAGACATTTTTTCAAGAGCAGCAGGAGAAAATCTTGTATACCATCTGCCTTTTAAGAGGTGTGAAGGGAATTTCACATGACAGAACATGAGTGACTTCCTCTGCAAAGTGAGGAAACAGATTGCCATCATTTTTTCACCCAATAAATTATTGTTTGGTCGCTGGGTTCTCAAAGCCCATGGTAACTTCTCTAACATATGAGATTTATTTATTTACTCATTCCTTTATTTTGGCACAGGAAATGATCTGTCCTTATTTTCCAGAATGTTTAAAAAAAACCCCAAAACAAACAACAAAAAAAACACAAAAACAAAAATGACAGAAAACAAACAACAAAATAAAATAAAAACAAACAAAACCCAAACAAACAACAAACAACAAAACAAAAACTAAACAAACAAACTCCCCAAAACCAAAGCAAACTAAGACACAAATTTCCCAAACACTGAAAAATGTTTTAAACTCAAAGGCAGTATAAAAACTTGCTTAACTCAGCTGTGATACTTCATTGACATACTGAGTTTCTGATGGCTTCTGAAGGATTGCAAATGATTATTGGACATAATATGCATCCTGCACTTGCAATAATTGGAATGAATAAATTCAATACAAGAGAATTTTTAGTGCAGGTCTTTATATAGTACAAAAATAATTAATGTTATTTCACAAATTTTCCCATCAACTTGGAAAATGTACAGCTAAGAGTTCTATGCATATTTTTTCTTGGAATTCAAAAAGCTAGAGAGGAAAAGAGATAAAATATGTTTTTCATTAGTTTTGGCAGCTACTTTGAGCACAAGTATTTCAATTAGGGAATGATGGCAAAAAAATAGCTCAATCATTTGATCTTTTCTTTTTTGGGGATGTTTTGCTGTTGTAATTGCTGGTGATAACACAAGTTGGAAACATTTTCCATAAAAGCAAAAGAGTTTAATTTCAACTTATATAATGACTCACATAAGGACTCCATTTACAGACACTTTAACATTGTGAATCATTAATCTCTTTGACAAATTACAACACAACTCTATTAGATTTCCTGTTATGGACTTTAACAGATGTCTAATTAGAAACTGAAAGTGAATTCAGATTAACCAGTACTTGGCATATGTATGGTATCAAATAATTATTTATTGAGATAAACATTTCCTCAGGGGTAAGACAAAATATCACCATTTTTCTCCATATGCAATAAAAAAAAAGAACATTTAAATATTACTTACCCACAACCTTAGTTATTGTGGAATATTTTAGACATAGATAAATATTCTATAGCATTTTTGTAACAATTCTGTTGCAGGGACAATTAAAATTCTTCTACTTCAGAATTTTCAAACTGTTAAATGTATTTATTAATATTAGAAAACAAGAAAATTGATGAAACAAAACCTCACATCTTTTATTACATGAGTATCAAACCGTTATAACATATGAAGTCCCCCACCCGTGTAGGTCACTGAACATACAAACATAATTTACCTAACTTTTGATTTATATCTTCTTTTTGTCGACTGTTGGTATATTTTGTTTGTAAATAAATACATTCTCCTTGCAACCTTATACTACAATAGCACAGCAAAATTTGTAACACTGTAACTGACTTAATTCATCATTTCTGGGCATAGAAAACACAGCTGTGGTTAGTACCCCCATAACCTTTTTCATTAGCATACATAGCACATTTCTGAGCTTGATCTTGTCACATGAAAGGCAAGAACAGGTTTATCAGCTGATACAGAAATCGTGCCTAGGATTTGGCACCTTTGCTACTTGAATCTTTAGTTGCTTAAATAAAGTAATAAATTATTTAAAAAAAAAAAAAAAAGAAAAAAAATGCCAGTTTTTTGGGACAGGCTCACAAAAATAGCCATGAATTCAAGTCCCATAGCAACATTAGTTCATAACAGTGTTGAACTGAGGTTCAGAAAAAAAAAACAACTTCTCCCAAACACTTGTCTTTGTAGCATAAAGCTTTAGTCTAAGCAAAGTTGCTTTAGGCCACATCTACTTTAAACTGTACTTTGGAACAGAAATATACTTTTTGAAGAAATTCTCCTGATCATCCCATGCCAATGATTGTAATTTTTTGAAGCAGTTTTAATGAGGTTTGATAAAGGTGAATTATTATTTTCCACCCTGTTTTTTTTCTCCCAGAAGGATCTATATGATCTATATATAGAGAGAAATCTTAATTGGAAATTCTGTTCCAGGTGCTCAATAAATGCCCACCAGTACCTAATGCAGAAGTGCTTGATCTACCATATGCCTTTGAACACCATGTCTAATGTTCTGTTCAAGACACCAACAAAAGACATTCCAAAGGAGAAGCAAGCAAACAATGAACATTGTAGATAGAGACTTCATAAAAGTGGTTTTGATTCACTGATCAATTACTATTGAAAAACAGGAATTTTTATGAAAAATCCGTTGCTACTGTAGATATAACCTTAATCTTGACAGCAAGAAGGCATTTTCAGGATATTCCTAATCTCAGTATTTCCGTTTGCTTAATGTGAGCAATTCAGTATGTTGATCCTCATTCAACCCACTTTTAAACATATTATTCATCCACTACATCACTCGGATAAAAGAACAATTTAGACGTGTAGACATGCTTCCTCTAAATATTTCAATATTCAGTACCAGCACAACTATTTTTAAGTACCCAACTCCCATTGGAGAATCCAAAAGCCTTGCAATCACATTCTGTGTATAATGTGTGACAATATGCACTTGCAGCCCGGGAACACAATTGTATTGTGCACTCTCATGAGTGAGAAGTACTTCATCTGTCTCTGGGCTCCTCTGTATAAGAAAGGTGTGGACCTGTTGTAATGTGTCCAGAGGGCCATGAATATGGTCAGATGACTGGAGAACCTCTCATATGAAGAAACGCACAGAGGGTTGAGATTGCTCAGCATGGAGAAGGCTCTGGGGACACTTTCTGGAAGGCTTCCAATACTTTAAAGGGAGCTTAAAAGAAAGACAGGGTAAAGAACTTTACTAGGGTGGGTAATGACAGGGCAAGGGGCAATGGCTTTTAACTTAAATTGCACACAAGGAATAAATTTTTTACTGTGATGGTGGTGAGACACTGGAACAGGTTGCTCAGAGAAGTTGTGAATGCCCCTTCCCTGGAAGTGTTCAAGGCCAGGTTAGATGGAGCTTTAAACAACATGGTCTAGTGGAAAGTTTCCTTGCCCTTGGCAGGGGGCGGGGGGGGGGGGTGTGAAACTAGATGATCTTTAAGGTCCCTTCTGATCCAAACCATCCTATGACTCTATGAAAAGGTTAAACATGAAGGAAAGGCACTCTCAGTAATCAATACCATCTGATCAGCAAAACACTCCAAAACCAGAAATACATATACTAAAAACATATAATCCAGTACTTATGCATCTTAATCTTGAAAATTATTAGATACTTTTGGGTAGAGTTTATACCACATAATTGTTCTGCTGTTTTACGTCATTCTGTCAAAAAACACACCTCTCCCCCCCAAAGAAAAAAAGGAAAAAAACCCCAAAACCTCCCAACAAAATATCTATTTTACTCAATATATATTTAAAATGTTGTATATTCCTCCTTTCTGTCAAACCTGTGTTCACTCAGGTTTTTGACAGGTTATTCCTTTTTTTATGGACGTATTCTTATGCCTTTGTTCCTCACTATATAACAGAACTAAGGATTATTGTTAAAAAAAAAAAAAAAAGATTAATATTACCTTTTTGATCTGATAGCTAGGACAATTCTTGGACAGGATGAAATGACATTTTCATCTATGCCTCAATATTGGTTTTGTATTTTATGCAATGGTTATTAATGAAAGTCCATAGAGGCTAGATCTGTATAGCCACTGGCATCTTTTCTATAGCTACGGGTGAGAATTACACTAGAAACTGAGATTGCTGCTATGCACTTTTAGCAGTGTATTAGATAATGATGCCATAAAACTTCCAGTGAGTCTATATCTTGAGTCTCTAGTAATGTGAAAAATTACTGCCAAGCGTTTCAAAACATTTACCTAATCCCAAATGGAGTTTAATTACCTTAAAGTTGATACAGATGTATAACATCCATTACTTTGCTTAGGTCAAACACCTTCTCCTGAGAATAATGATGTCACTGTGTATAGATTCAGAGAATCCTGCTTATCTGGCACTCTTGCAGGAAAAAACATCAAGCTTCCATTTATTTAAAAACAGGGTCAGGAATCTAAGTTATTTCACCTTAAGTTATTCATATTAATATTTACTTTATTGATATTAATATCTCACCAAATATTGATGTTATTTATGACATTTTTATTTAATGTCAGTTTAATGATTCTGGTTTAAATATATTTCCTTTTTTTTTCCTACATTTTTTCCTTCTTGTTCCTCTTGAGAGGTCATTAACATTTACAAGCCTATGTCAGAATATGTGATTATATCAGAGTACAGCTCAATCTCTTGAAAGTCCAAAGATGCTCAGTTATTGTGCCATGATTTAGTATTATTTATATACATTATCCACTATTTTTTATGTTATTCCTGTCAATTAATTTGGAAGTACTCACTCTCTGTCATTGATTTCCCTCCTTTTCCTGCTGCTTTTATGTTGTTCAGAACAGGAATTTTTCTGTGATGCTGCCTTGGTTGTAAATGACAGTCATTTAAAGCAGATATTTAAATTAAAAAATTAATTAGCATTTTACTTTCTGTATTCGTGGAAGACCATAATATTGATAAGGTGGAGAAACAGATTTCCACATTATCTGTAGTTATATCCCCATTCATATAAGTTATTGCCCTTTGTCATGGCATCATCTAGATTTCAACACCTAAGCTTAAATATTAACTATGTCATGTCACTGGCCTATGTTATCTTTTGAGCACATAATCATACTGAATACTAAGAAGACATCATAGTTTCTAAGGGAGATAGAGGTAACATTTTCAAAGGTTTTGAAGCTTAGCCTAATGTTCCTTACACAGGAACAGGCACACACAGACTAACTGCTTCTGAAAAGCTTTGCTTGAGTGCTTACCTTTGATCAACTTTCATTTCTTCTTTTTATTAAGGAATCTTCCAGAAGCCAAAACGAACTTAAAAGTGAAGAGGAAGTGATTGCAACTAAGACTATCAAAGCCTACACTGATTCAACACACTCCCTAAGCAGCTTATTAGCGTCAGAGCTCTTGGGAAGTCATGTATAATGATAAATGCTGTTATAAGTTAGAAACCTCACTTAGGTTCATGGAGAAACTTCTACCACCTCAGTTTAAATGTTCCTGGACACAGATGGCCACAGCAAGGAAGATAGATGTAACTTATATTTATTTGCAATGTCTTGAGTGAATATAGGTAATAGAGCACTTGTATTTGTTCTCAGACACGTTTTAATAGATTTTTGCATTAGTATGATTATGATAACGACAATTTATTTCCTTTTACTGTCACCTGTTCTACTGTTTGCCATTAGCAATGATACAATGTTGACTGCCTGTCCAAAAACATCCAAAAATGTTGACAGCTTTGTCTGGGAATCAGTAGAATATAACAAATATTCATGAGTGATTCCCATCAAAAGCCTTTTCTAAATCCTCAGGACTTTGCAGCAGTTTAAAACTGAAATTCCTGAATTGTTGAGCCTTCACTGATTAAGGCTTTAATCAAAGGATATAGAAAAGGAAAGGATCAGAAAAAAAGGAGTGAAGAAGTAAAACAATTTTTTCCTGAACAAAAATCATCTGTCACAGAAAAGCTGATGTGGCCAAAATTTCTTCTTTTACTTTTTTTTTAGCCCTGACCCATCTGCCATATCTACAGCGCTACCTATTTAAGTATAAAAATAAAACACTTAGAACAAGCAGTAGGGTTGCCTTAAGTTCCCTGTAAAGTTAGTAGAGAGAAAATACATTAAATATCTGACCTATGGAGATTTTGTCCGCACTGACTATATAAAAAGCTATGTTTCCATAAAGTTCCAAAAGGTATGTTCCTTACTTCCTGAAGTTAAGGTAGGATATGGAGTGATATTCATATGTGTTCACATATGAGGCATGTATATGTGAGTCTATTTAAATTATGTCCCAAGTAAACACAGATGTATATGCACATACCTACATTAACATGTGGGGATTTTATCTCTGTTTATTTATTGCTATAATATGAAACTGAGCTATCTGAAAGTACAGTAAAGGAAGTATATTGCAGGAAGTATCATATAACAGACCATTTCCTGCCACCTTATTCATACTGTTCTTATCTTTCAAAAGCAATTCTACCAACGTTAATGTTATAATATTAAAATATATGCAAAATCCGAGCTTCGTTTTTTGCAGTAATGAAATAATAGAATAATTGCAGCATGACTGATTTCTTCTGAAAAACTTAATGAAGTAAAACATAATGACTCTACAGGACTCTACATGACTCTACAAGACTCAGAAATATCTGAAATGTTTGTATAATTTTCATATTAAACAAAAAAAGTAGAAATACCTCAATAAACATTATTGAAGATGTCTCTCTGTAAGCCATATTATATGTTGAAGCAATTGCCTGTCATCCAAGGTCAAACTATAAGGTAGGATAAAGTAGAAAGATTTGAGTTGCAATTGTCTGTCTCTGTTGATAGGCAGACTGCCATGACTGCTATCTTATTAAGCTGAAAGGTCCCAGCAGGAAAAAGAAACCCAGAATATAACAAGTAGTGAATATTCTCAGTAGCTTCTTGTGAAGTTTTATAAGAAGATTTCATTTTGAATAATAATGTGTCCGATGAACACAGAGCTGTCAGAGAACAGAGTGGTGACTAGATCAGACACAGCTGTGTAGGCTTAACACCAAAGCTTAGGCAGTCCAAATGTACTTCTTATGAAACTGGAGCTCAGTTCTTATCCTCTTTTGGATACAAACAATGGGGTTAGTTTTTACTATCGACATATAATCAGTCAGCCGTATTTCAGCTACTGATTATTGGAAGCAGCCTGGGCTGCAGTGGTCATACAGTGATGGAGTTCACAGTTAGAAGATATGGGTCAGGTGAAGAATAAAGTCAGGACCCTGAATTTTAGGATGCAAAATTCCAGCTTTCCAAGGAGTTCGTCAAATGGACCCTCTGGAAAACTGCCCTCAGGACAAGGAAGCAGAACAGAACAGGAAGATCTTTAAGGACACTTTCCACAGAGCATAAGAGCTTTTGACTTCCAGGTGTAAGAAATGAGGAAAAGAGGGCAAGAGACCAGACTGGCTGAGTCAAGAGCTGCTAAGCCAGCTAAAGGATGAGAAGGAAATGCACAGGCAGTGGAAACAACAAGAAGTATCCTGGGGACAGTATAGGAATGTAGGGATAGGATCCGGAAGGTCAAGGCCCATCTGGAAGTCAACTTGGCAAGGGACAAAAGAGTAATAAGAAAGGCTTCTACAGCTTTGTATCAGCCAGAAAAAGAAGGTCAAAGAAGATGTACCCCCTTGATAAACAAGACCATCAAACTGGTAACAACAGATAAGGAGAAGCCTGAGATACTCAGCAACTTCTTTGCTTCAGTCTTCACTGACAAACTCTCTTCCCACATCTCTCAAGTGAATGGACTACAAGGCAGGGACAGGGGGACCAGAGTTCTTCCCACTGTAAGAAAAGACCATGTCTGAGGACCAGAGTCCTGAAGGAGTTGGCTGAGGTAGTTGCCAAGCCACTTTCCATGATATTCATAAAGTCATGACAGTCAGATGGAGTCTCAGGTGACTGAAAAAAAGGAAACTTCACACCCATTTTTAAAAGTGGTAGAAAGGAGGATGCAGCACACTACTGACCTGTCAGGCTCACCTCTTTGCCTGAGAAGGTCATGGAATAGATTCTCCTAAAAGCTGTGTTAAGGCACATGGGGAACAAGGAGGGGATTTGAGACAGGCAGCACAGCTGACCAACCTAAGGGGCTTCTGTGATGAAGTGACTATATTGGTGGACAAGGAAACAGGTATAGACATAATCTATGTGGATAGATGGATTATTATGGATATAGTCCATAATCTATGGACTTCTGACATGGTCCCCTACAATATTCCTCTCTCTAAATTAGAAGATACAGATTTGATGGACTATTCAGTGGAGCAGGAATTGGCTCTATGGTTATATCCAGAGGGTGGTAAACAGAGCAATGTCTGGATGGAGATCAGTGACAAGTGGTATCTCTCAGGGGTCCGTAATGTGCTTTCTAGTAACTGTCAGCAATATAGATAGTGGAACCAAGTGCAGCCTCAGCAAGCTTGCAGATGACACCAAGCTGCTGTTTACACTTCTGAAGGATGGAATACCATTCAGAGGGACCTAGATAACCTTGAGAACTGGGCCCATGGGAACCTCATGAAATTCAACAAGGCCAGCTGCAACTTGGTGCACCTGGATCAGGGTAACTCTTGGTACCAGTACAGACTGGGAGATGAACAGACCAAGAGCAGCCCTGACAAGAAGGACTTGGAGGTGCTGGTGAATGAAAAATTGGACATGAGCCAGTGATGTGCACTTGCAGTCCAGAAACCCAGCTGTATCCTGGGCTGCATCAAAAGGAGCGTGGCCAGCAGTGTTGAGGGAGGTGATACTGTCCCTGTACTCTGCTCTACTGAAACTCAATCTGGAGTACCACATCCAGCTCTACGGTCCTCTGTACAACAAAGATGTGAAAAGACCTGTTAGAAAGGGTCCAGAGCAGGTCCATGAAGATGATCAGAGAGATGAAACACCTCTCTTATGAGGAAAGGATGCAGTAGAGAAGGCTCTGGGGAGCCTTTATTCTGGTCTTTCAATACTTAAAGGGAACTATAAGGAAGATAGGGACATTTCTTTTAGCAGGACCTGCAGTGATAAGACAAAGAATAATACTTTTAAACTAAAAGAGGGTATATTTATACGAGGAATAAGGAATAAGTTTTTTAACAATTAGAGTGGTAACAGGCTTCCCACAGAGATGCTGGATGTCCCATTTCTGTAAACATTTAAGGTCAGGTTGGATGAGGCTCTGAGCAACATGATCTAGTGGAAGATGTACCTGATTATTGAAGGAGAGCAGGACTAGATCATCTTTAAAGGTCTCTTCAAACACAAACCACTCTATGATTGTTTGCTGATTAATTATTTGTTCATAGTAAAAATCAATAGCTAAAATACAGCTGATTTTTGAAGGTTTTATTCTAGTTTTTCCTGATATAATTGTGAAATGATTGGAAAGAACAAAGCTGCTACTCCCAAAAACTATTAAGACTCCAAGCACTACTCAGCACAGGTAAGACATATGTCATAAATCCTGAAAATTTATCTTTGAAAAAAACACACAGAAATATTTTCTAGAGCATATGCAAGTATATATGTTTGTGGATTTTATATATTTATGTGAAAGGCAAAATATGCATAAGAAACGTTGTTAGATCTGTAGCCTAATAATCTCCCTTTGAAATATACTCATAGTATTTGAAGCATCTTTTACAGTTTTATACCAACAATAATAACATTGGTAAACTACATAACCAAATGCTTTTATCTGAAAAGCTTATCATGTTTATCAGAGTTTTGTGTACTGTAAATATGAGTTTTAGCAGCAGTAGACCAGCATTTATACTGTGCCTATAGGGGATTCTATGTTTGCCATCAGTATTGCTTTAGGAAGATTTAAAAAAAAAAATCAAGCATTTTTTCTTTCATGAAGCATTTATTAGATCACTCCATTAAACAAAATGCATCTGAATTCTGATAGTGTTTTTTAAATAATATTCACCTTTGCATACTAGTCTATAATATTCTCTTTATTCTCTTAAATTAAAAAAAATAATATTCTTGCGTGTGAAAGATTAAAAGAACATTTGTCATATTTTCACTATAGAATTCCACTAAAAAGAAAGTCTAAGGTAGTTTTTCTGAGTCCTAACTCTCCAAGTGCACTATAAATATGAAATTTTCATGAGGATGGTGTTTATTCAACTTGTCTTCTGGCAATTGCTTTTGCAAGATATATTAGCAAAATTCAGAAGCACTCATAGTATCTGGGCTTTCAGTATGATACATTTCTAATGTCTTTTAAAATCTACAATGTCATAATCATCTACACTTATTAATAGTATAGATAAATATGTTTACAGAGCTTCTAGTGGCTGTGGCTGTATAATCACATTTCCACGCCTATTAGAAATCACCTTATAGATTATCCCCTTTTAATGTTAAAAATTCCTGCTTCAGACCATAATAGTTAAATTGCATTTATTGGTGGTTTTAGTTTCTTTCTTTTAAACAGAAATATTAAACTCAGTATAATTCTCTCCTGCAGGACCTGCAAAAGACAATAAAGAAACTTACAGTTTTATGCCATGGCACCATGGTAATACCTTCAGTAAAAGAGTGGTCTGATGTCAAAATTTAAACCCAGTATAACATAGAAATTACTATATCTATAGATAGAATCTGTAGACTTTTAGTTTTCACTTGGTTTTTACCTCATAGTTATTTTGAAATAGAAAGCATGCAACGTCAGTCACATCTTGAATAGATGTGGCACCCAATAATGTTCAGATGTTCAAAGAAAAAGAGTAATAGAATCTCACAGATAAGATCTGCCACCTGACCCCCACAGGCAGATACATTAACATGCTAGTAGTCCAACTGATTTTATTTGTTGTGACAGTACTCCAGAAAGAATTCTAATTTATTAAGGCTAGTAAGACTGGTTACTTAATCATCTTTGCTAGAAGGTGATTAGAGTCAAGGCAATTACAGCACCCCCCCCAACATTCGAAGGAATTAGAGCTGCCATAATCATTCTTTAATCAGTAAGTCGTGTATCCTATATGCATTCTCAATTTGATTCTGATTTTAATCTTAAAAATTCATAGAAACTGATTTTTGCACTAAAGGACACTCAAGTATATGTCAGCAAAATAATTAATTCTCTTACAACACAGTAAAACTTACTTCCCATGTTGGAATATGAAGAGATATAAATTATATGAAATATAAAGGTTATTTTCTTGATCTGCTATAATTCAGGAATAAATTTCTTTCCAGTACTCAGACCAAGCTAACTGATAGAAGGAAGAGAAGAACTGAGTCTGGATCACTTTATAGTAATTTAGTTTTAACTATTGATTTGAAAGCTTGGCATATTTTCCAAGCAAGTGTTTTCTGGAATTGTGATTTTTCCTGACACTTAGAAAGATAGTCTGCATTTTTATTTATAAAACTGTTCTGTCACTCACTAGAAAATGCTAATTATTACAAAAACAGTTGTAAGAATTATATTACCAGTGTCTCAATGAAACGTTTTTGACAACTGCTTTAAAAGAAAGAGTCTAATTTCCTCTCAGTCTCCAAGAAAACAGCTGTTCTTCCATAGTACAAGTATGAAAGTTGGGTTGCCAACAGGAGGGAAAGGGGAAGTTTTAACTGAATAAATTTAGTGTTAAATCAGCCACTTATGCTTGAGACAGAAAGTTTCAGAGATATTTGTCATTAAGCGATTTTGCTGTGTAAGAAAAGAAACTGTTTCTTACAGTTATGTTTGCAGCTAAGAGGATGATCCTCTCCTTGTGGATAAGTACATCCATCCCATATATAACTCCCTAGAGTAAGGTTCTCCTGCAGGTATCTAAGTACGAAAGTGTTTGTTAGGCATTTAAAAAAATCCATATTTATAAGCAACAAGAGAAAACTTTTTGTGAGCTGCATGCTCATTAATAATGGAAGGTGTTAGCAATGCTATTCTGGAAGTTTAGTACTGCCAGGTATTTTAAAAAACATAGATCATGCACTTTCAGTAGTTATTCTCTTGCATTCATTTTTCTTTTGACTTGATAATAAATGCTGCAGTGGCACCTCAGTGATATTTTCTAAATACTGTCTGGCATATGCTGCTGGTTTTGTATGTTTACATTACATTTTGTTTCTTGTATAAACCTCATTGTCTTCTAAGATCACTTAATGGATAGCCTAAGGAAGAAACAGTGGGATTTTAGTAAAAGAGATTCTGCTGTTCATGGCCGTAAATCAGTAGTTCCAGCCTTCTGAAGAGCTGTTTGCTTCCTCAGAAGTCTCAGTTTAAGAAAATCCCTCAGAAAGGATAAGAAAATTTAACTCATGTGTGTGGTAAACAACTGTTCTTCAGAGAAGTCTGGCAGTTCAGAATTTTTTTCTTCTGCTAGAATAAAAGGTTGTGTATCAGTGTTTGTCTTGTTATGTTAACTGCTGAAGTCATTTGCCAGCTTAAAATACACCTAATTTCTTTTTTCAGAAATGTAAACAACTACAATATTTTAAATTAAATGCATTTCATTAAACATGAAATTTTCATTGAAAGAAGTCATATCAAAACTGGTTTTGAAGATTGGTTTTTCATCACCTGACGTGAAGAAGACCACTTGAGCTATTCCTGAGCAGTTATAGAATCTTTCTAGTTATATCAAATCACTATTATGTAGAACAAGCAAGTTCTTCCCTCATGGTTGTAACGCTTCAATTATTGCATGAGTTGTTCCACACAAACTCACTTTGTAAGTGATTGTGACATAATAGAAATACCTTATAACCCACAAAAACTCTATAATCTTCACCCTCAAGCATCAATCATACATTTTAAGTTGGTTTTGCTGAATGAAATTGATTTTAAACATAATCATACTTTTTATAATTTAGCTTAAATAAACATTTTTAACACAATTTCCAGCAACATATGTATTTAAAATAGATTCATACCTATAAAATTATTTGCATTTTGTTCCAATGATAAATGAGAGACACAGTTTCAGTGTATGTCCTTATGTGCACTGCCTTGTGTCAAACACAAATCTGGAGATTTTATGTGTTACTACATATATATATATATATGTATGTATGTATGTATGCATATAGTTCCTTGATAATGCTAAAATCAAAAAAGAAGCACTCCTAACAGGGAGTGATGATAGAAGCCATATTCCATAAAGCTGAAGACATGCCAACAACCATTTTGTTACTTTTTACATCACATTTTGATATTACACCAAGGAACAGTTTGCTTTACAAATAATTTTCTGGTAATGAAACATGAAGGTATTACAAACCATCAACATGCCCTTGTATACATTAACTACCTTTTTTGGTTTTCTTTACAACATACAATACATATGGAAAGCATTGTCTTTAAAAAAACCCTTTAAAGTCTTTAAAATGCTGGCTTAATTTTGATTTTCCTATTTCTTCTCATGTTTCCAATAAAATGTAATTACCATAAAACTAAAGTAAGTTACTAATACTGATTTAATTAAATTTTCATGTGAATTTTAAATGAAATGCAGCACAAGTATAGCACAAATACAATATTACTTATAACTTCCTGCAGTAGTTTATTTAGATTTTAATTTCAATTTAATTTTAATTTCAATTTAATTGAATAGTGTAGTTACACTGAATAATGAGCATAGTAATTGAACTGCTGCATCCAGCATTTATTTGTATAGTTGAAATTATATGAAACTTTGGAGACAAAAATTAGAAAAGAAATCTGGTTTAAATCTTTCAAACTCAATGTTAGGAAATTTATGAAAAGTTTTCCTCATTTTCTGTATGTGATATATGAACTCTATGATAATATGCATTGGAATAAGCTATATTACAACTGTATATCTGATTTTAGATTCAAGATCTGGGTTTCCCCAGAATTCAGCTTCACAGATAAGCCATGTATAGCTGAAACAAATACTTAACTTTGTAGAAATACATACAGATATATAAGAATACATACAGAAATATAAGAATTTTAAGCAGCTGGGACAAGCAGCTGGGTTGCACCAGGCACAGAATCTCCAGCCAGCCAAGGAAGGTGAATGTCCTACTCTACACCGCACTGGTGTGGCCTCAACTCACGGAATCACAGAATCACAGAATGGGTAAGGTTGGAAAGGACAACAGTAGGTCTTCTGGTCCAACCTTCCCGTTCAAGAAGGGTCATCCTAGAGCACATTGCATAGGATTGCATCCAGAAGATTCTTGAATATCTCCAGTGAGGGAAACTCCACAGCCTTTCCGAGCAATCTGATCCAGTGTTTGGTCACCCATACAGTAAAGAAGTTCTTCCTCATATTCAGGTGGAACTTGTGAATCAGTTTCTGCCTGTTGCCTCTTGTCTTATTGCGTGGCACCACGGAGAAGAGCCTGAATCTGTCCTCTTGGCCACCCCTCCTTCAGATACTCATGGATATTGGTGAGTTGCCCTCTCAGTCATCTCTTCTCAAGGCTGAACAGGCCCAGCTCCCTCAGACCTTCATCATAAGAGAGATGCTCCAGTCCCTTGATCAACTTTGCAGCTCTCTGCTGGACCTGCTCCAGGAGTTCCAAGTCTCTTGTACTGAGAAGCCCAGAAATGGATTCAGTACTCCAGAAGAGGCCTCAACAGGGCTGAGTAGAGAGGCAGAATCACCTCCCTTGACCTGTTGGCAACGATTTCCTAATGCATCACAGGATTCCATGGGCTCTCTTGGCCACAAGGGGAAACTGTTTCTTGTCTGTGAGGACTCCCAAGTTCTTCTCTGCAGAGCTGCTTTCCAGCAGGCTTTCCCCAGATGCTTTCCCAACCTCTACTGGTGCCTGGAGTTATTCCTACCCAGGTGCAGGACCCTGCATTTGTCCTCACTGACTTTCAGAGTACTTGAGTACTGTTGCAGTTTTGGGCACCTCAATTTAAGAAGAATATAAATTTATTGGAGCAGTGTCCAGATGAAAACAAATTCCCTGGGGGAGTGGTCATGGCACCAAGACTGTGAGAGATCAAAGAGCATCTGGACAAGGCTCTTATTCATAAGGCTCAGTTTTAGGTAGTTCTGAGAGGAGCAGGGAGTTTGACTCAATGATCTTTATGGATCCCCTACAATGTGAGACTTTCTTGTTTTTTGGAAAGAACCTTTAATTTAAATTTATTATTTTTTATGATTTGTTCTCCTCCAAAATAAATTACAAGAAAGGAATAAAAAAATATTGCAAATATTGATCATATGTGATCACTATATGTAACATGATATATTGTATATTTCTATACTTACATGCATATAAAATATTATAATCTGTATTATTTCCTACTTTAAATTCCTTTGTTAATAAGAAAATTCAAGATTAAATATATATTTTAAACTATAAAAGAATACAAGAGAGATGGCATTTCATAATCATAAAAATCAAACATGATGTCATGCGCAGCAATAAAAGTTCTGGAGATGAAGGAGGAAATATTTGAAGTGATGGTGTTTATCTTCCCAAATAACAATTACGTGTGACAGAGCCTGGCTTTCCTAGAGATAGCTGAACACCTGCCTGATGACTGGAAGGATTTGCTTGCGTGTGTGGCTCTTTGCTTTACCTATTAAACTGTCTTTATCTCAGCTCATGAGTTTTCTCATACAGTTGTTCTCTCCCCCATTCTGCTGGGGGGTAGTGAGCAAGCAGCTGTGTGGTGTTCAGTTGCCAGCTGGGGTTAAGCCATGACAGCCTGTTTTGTCATAATGCAAATTACTGACCCAGAACTAGCAAATATATAGAATACTAAGGAGTGTTTAGAAGACCTGGATTTGGATCCCAAGGGGGCTGCCAGAATGGAGATGAAGATATGTGGCTAAAGGTAGGGCCACAAAGGATGGGAAAATATGAGTGGGCATGTGGAAAGAGAAAGCCCTTCCTCCTTTAAGGCTGTCCAGTTAAGGATGTTTTTGGTGCTAAATCAGATAGATAATGAGAAAGGAGGAAAACCATACAGAAGAACATATAGAGACACAAACCTGACTGGCAAATGATGAGGGGAGGACAACCAAGCCTAGCAAGTCAAACTAATTGATAATGGTATGTTGAATGTGGGAATGTTTATTTCAATGAGATTTTCTGACTTACAACCTAGTCAAATTGGACACCAAGGAAAAGGGGAAACCATAAACAAAACATTTGGAGTCACAGACCTGACAGAAAAATACATAATAGAGACAAAGACAAGAAACAAACATTTGTCAGTCACACAAATTTAAGTGTGTGAATTGATCTTGTGATCACAAAACTGCAAGCAAACTGTGACTTTGAAACCGGTGAGGATGAGACCCTGAGGGTCCAGATTGTTGTTGGGACTGTGCCAGCTAATGAGGCAATGTGCAAGGGGAGCAGAGGGGAGCACAGGAGGAACAGACAGAATAGGGTATAGAAGTGTCTGGTTGTAAATTATGGCTGGTTAGTACACCTGTCTGAGAAAGCCCTGTGCCTGATCACTGCAATCTGCCCTAACTTCTTCTTATCTCCTTTCCTTTCATTTATTTCATAGCAGGGGAAAAATATATGTCTGTGATGTGGAGAACTGATCATGTAAGAAAAGGAAGGAGAACTGGATGGCCCAACACACTTGTAGAACCATGCTTCAGCAGCAAACCTAAGTTAATGTATTTATGGTTCCAAACTGATATACCTAAAACTGAAGAGCAACATTAAAAACTTCAATTTTCTGATATTTAAAACAGTGTTATTATTTTGAAGGACTAATATGAATGATTTGAACAATAATACATAAACTTATTTTTCCTATTCCAGACAGAACTCATCAGTGATAAACTGTAACAGCCAGTGCTGCCTTGGCATCTGAATCTCTTGAAAATAAGAGATTTACAGGACAGTTTTCAAGTTCAGTGAAATCTATATTCTTTTATTCCAGAAAACTGTTCTGTGACAACCTGAGGGGGCAGGCATCACGTGAAAACATTTATGAAATTGCTCATTGATTTCTTTCTCAGAGGTAAAATGTTCCACATTCACTTCCCTGCACCCTTCTTCAATTCAAAGCATTATGCAGAAGTACAGGGAGAAAATAATTTTTTTTCCTCTCCTCTCCCATCATCTGGGCATCACAGGGCAAGGTCTTTCAGAGAGAACAGCTGAACCTTTCTCCTTTTGCTTACTCTGAATGCCCAGGCCCTGCTGCTTGTCCTCCAAGCTCATCTGTAACACATTCAACATGCCAGTGGAGGTTGGCTAGATACCAAAAATTGTCAGTTTTCCTTATTGTCCAAAATTTACACAGGAACCTCTGTTTGCTGCCTTTTGGGAAAGTGGAAGGGACTAAGATTTCTCTGAACTCAGATTTCATCACCAGCCTAATCTGCAGTCTTTTGTGAATTGAAAGAACACAGATCAGGAATGAATTTGAATGACTAGAACTATCTTGTTATTACCAACCACTTTAATTCTTTCTTCTTTATTATGAAAGGATTAGTATTGTTCCCAAAGATATTTCCAACAGGCTTCAAATTCCTTTGGGTCTACCACCTATGCTCTCTCATTGCACCTGCTTTCACTTCTCTTCATGCTGGAGCATACTACAAGTCAGTTTGCTTCATCATGTGAACAAAACGTCATCGACTCTGTTATTTGTAGACTCTTAAGCAATGTGAACAGATTTGGTTAGTTCCTCAGAACAGACTGCAACGTCTCCCCTTAAATGAAACTCTCTGTTTTAAAATGTCTTTTAGACCAGTTGAAGTTCCCGTTGTCCTGTTGCAGTTTGTCATAACCAAAGACAAAAAAAATTGCTTTACCCTTGAAACATGAGCAGCTAGAATATTAACTTCCATTTCTTAATAATCCTTTACATTGTTTTGTTGGCTTCACTAGATATTTGGAATAAACTCCAGAGCAAATATCCCATGCTCAAGCATGCATCTCTACAGGATGAAAAATTCCATAGCCTCATATACTGGATTTCTGAAGCCAGGTTTTTGTAGCGGGTGGGGCTGCAGCAGTGGCTTCAGTGAGAAGCTTCCCTCATGTCCAATACAGCCAATGGCAGCTGGCTCCAGGATGGACCAGCAGCTGGTCAAAGCTAAGCCAATCAGGAATGATAGTAACAACTCTGTGCTAATGTATTTAAGTATGAAAAAAAGTTATCATGCAGATAAAAATTGCAGCCAGAGAAGAGTGGAGAGAGAACATGTGAACAACTCTACAGATACCAAGGTCAGTGAGAAGGCAGGGTAGGAGGTGCTCCAGGTGTCAGAGCTGAGGTTCCTCTGCAGCCCGTGGTGCAAATCACGGTGAAGCAGGATGTGCCCCTGGAGCCCATGGAGGAGCACAGGTGTGCAAAGACACACTTGCAGCCCATGGAGGGACCCATGCTGGAGCAGGTCTTGCTGACCTGGGGGGACGGGAGCCCATGCTGGAGCAGGTTTTCCTGGAAGGACTTGTGACCCTCTGGGGGACCCCCACTGGAGCAGCCTGTGCCTGAAGAACTACACCCCATGGAAAAGTGACCCACTTTGCAGCAGTTCATGGAGAACTGTTGCTCGTGGGACAAATTCACGTTGGAGAAGTTCGTGGAGGAGTGTCTTCTGTGGGAGAGATCCCATGGTGGAGCATGGGAAGGACTCCTCTCTCTGAGCAGTGGCAGAAACAACTTGGGATGAACTGACTGTAACCCTTATTCCCCATCTCCCTGTGCTGCTGGGAGTGAGGAAGTAAAATCTGAGAAGAAGAGAGGGGTAGGGGGAAAGTGTTTTTAAGATTTATTTTGCTTCTTATTATCTTGATCTGATTTTGTCAGTAATGAATTTAAGTAGTATCCCTACTTTGAGTCTGTTTTGCCCATGATGGTGATCAGTAAGTGGTTTCTCCTGGTCCTTATCTTGACTCATGAACCTTTCATTATATTGTCTCTCTTTTGTCCAGTTGCAGAGGGGAGTGTTAGAGCGGCTTTAGTGGGTACCTGACATTTAATGGATGCTTCTTCCTCATTTCCATTCTGACTTCTGCAAATACACACCCTTACAACACAACTTCCCAGATTCCTATGTATGCCGTTTATACTGTGATGAACATTAACTATTTTTTTATATAATTTGAAACTTCTCTTTATGATTTTCTTTTAAGATAATGTTCTCATTGCAGCTGCCCTTCACAATTTCTCACCCTGAAAAAGGAAGGCACACCAGATACATGTCATTAGATATCACGCTGGTTTGGGGATTTATGTTGCTATGATGACCTCACAATGCACAGTGGGACATTTTCCTTATTGTTTCTCTGCTTTCCTCTGAGTTAACCAGCACTCTAATCTTATTCTACGTAGCCTTCTAAAAACCAAAGAGCACGAGGAATTTTTTTTGCACAAATTCTACTTGTCTGGAAAGAAAATAAAGGAAACCTTTTCTGTTTCAATCTCCTGTTTCAACATTTCCAAAATGTTTTATGACTCCCATTTTCTTCAAGACAAGGATTGTTAATTCTGTATTTTATGTCATTCATTTCTGCTTTCTATATCATATTGTTGAGGAAAGCTATAAATGTTTCTGTTTAGGGACTTGGAGCATGTCAATTTCTGCTGTGTCATAATTTTTTTCCTTTAGACTTATAATTAACATTCTAATTATAATTTTCTAGTTCAATAGGTGCTGACTGAAAAGCAGCACTTGATTGTGTCCTCTGAAAAAACTTCTTCACAGAAAGGGGTGTCAAGGATTGGAACAGACCACCCAGGGAAGTGATAGAGTCACCATTCCTGGAAGTGTTCAAAAAACATGTGGATATGGCACTTCAGGACACGGTTTATTGGTGAATGTGGTGTTGGTCCTAGGTTGCAATTGGACTGGATGACCTTAGAGGTCTTTTTCAACCTTAAGGAGTCTATGATTAGCCTACTTTCAACAGTTAAAGTCATTCCATATGAATCCTAGTCCCGTGATGGAACCTGTTAGATTTCACAATGAGTAGAACACATGAAACATCTAAAATGCACTTCTCTGATAACTAAGTGCATCAATATTTACTTATCCATTTGGAAATGTTTTTTATTATCATTAATTATCATAAAAAATATTATCTCAATTAGTATTACAAAATTATCCACCTAGGATATGCAAAAGCTGTACTGGATGGTTATTCCAGAGCTGACACTGCCTCACTTCGACTTTCACTGCCCATGCCAACTTTGCTAATCTATTTATAAGATAAGATGTGGTAGATACATTGTCTCAACATGAGTTATGCCCCCACATCTTCTGCAGTATATAACAACTAGAATAGTGTACTGGGTTTGTGTGGCAAGGTTTTGGTAGTGAAGGGAGCTATAGCTGTGGATTTTCTGAGAAGATGCCAGAAGTTTCCCTCATGTGTGATAAAGCCAGTGTCAGGTAACTCGAAGACACACATGCCACTGGTCAAAGCTGAGACCATCAGCAATGGTAATAATGCCTCTGGGATAATGTATCTCAGACAGGGAAAAGACTGCTGCACAAAAGCAGCCAAAAGAGAGAGTGAGTGTGTGAGAGAAACAACTATGCAGATATCAAGGTCATTGAAGAAGGAGGGGGGTGAGATGCTCCAGGTGTCAGAGCAGAGATTCCCCTGCAGCCCATGGTGAAGACCATGGTGAAGCAGATTGTCATCCTGCAGCCCCTGGAGGTCCATGGTAGAGCAGAAATCCACTTGCAGTCTGTGGAGGACCCCACACTAAAGCAAGTGGGTGCTCCTAAAAGAGGCTGTGACCCCATGGACAGGCCCTGATGGAGCAGCTTTTCTGACACAACCTGTGATCCCATGGGCGATCTGTGCTGGGCAGTCAGTTCCTGAGGGACTGTCCCTTGTGGAAAAGACTCAGGCTACAGCAGTTTATGAAGAACTGCAGTCTGGGGGGGGGATCGACATTGCAGAAATACAAAGAGGACTGTCTTCTGTGGATGGGACCCCAGAGAGTGAGGATGAAGGAGTGGCAAAGACGTGATAAACTGACTTTAATGATCATTCCCTGTCCCTTAGACTGTGTGGGGAAGGAAGCAGAGAATTCAGTAGTGAATGTGAGCCCAAGAATAAGGGAGGGGTGGAGAGAAGGAGGTTTAAGATTTGGGTTTATTTTTCATTATCATACTCTGACTTCTGATTGGCAGTAAATAAGATTAATTTCTCCAAGTGAGTTTGTTTTGCCTGTGGTGGTACTTGCTAAGTGATCTCTCCTTGTCTTTGTCTCAAGCCTTTCTCCATATTTTCTCTGCCCTAGCCAGCTGAGGGGAAAAAATGATAAGAGTGGCTTCGTGGGCAGCTGGTGTCCAGCCAAGGTCAACCCACCACTAACAGAAATATTTTCTACTGCAGAGATTTCTCCAGATTATCTCTCCTGGCCCTGACACACTTTTCTAAGGCTTTTCAGTCAAATATTCAGCCAGGAAAAGTGCATTGCTATGCTTCATACTTATCAATTTGAACTGGTTGTCCTTTCTTCCTATAATGATTCTTTGATAGCTTTAAATTTTATTATTTCAGTTTTATTCCCTTCTGCCATTTTTCTTTATGTGTCCATGATGCTGCAAATAGCTTTGCTGCTTCTAACATGAATATTAAAGAGTGTCCCATAAAAGCTAGTAGATCATATCTTTTCTGAGGCACAGAGCTGATCGGGAATTTTATGCTGATAATTTTTAGCATGACTAGACAGAAGTTTATGTTGCTTTCTAAGCACTGAGGACCCGAGGGCTTAGGATATATTTTGATCATATCTTTTCTGTCTTCTCTGGCCTGTACTTTCCATAGCTATGAAAGTCTGCTGAAATGAAAGGAAATATTATATACTGTCTGAAGTCAATTTCATCTTCTTTCTATGAGTTCATGCAGCACAAGATAGATATGTTGAAAAAGTAAAAATGTCCTGTAATTAGGAGCTTTCTTTACCATCTCTGAAATGTAAAGCAGAATTCAGAGTAACTAGACCTTATCCTCATTAAAATCTACAATAACTAATTAATGAAACAATTCAATTTTTCTTATTGAAACATTGACAGTATTTTCTTTCTGGAGTATTGTAGTGTTGACCTAATTTACTTGGGACCACCAGTCAAAAATTTATGGTGTCCAGCAGTCAGCAATAGTGACTTCTGCAGGTATTTGAAGAGAAGAGAAAATGAAAAAAGAGAAAATTAAGTCATCACTAGTGAAATAAATATTCAGTGGATATAATGGAAAAAAAATCTATAATAAAATAACTTAAAAGCTCTCCTCCATTTCCATATTCTCTCTTGATTTCTGAAGTTCTGTCCCTAAGTGCAATCAAGGAAAGCGTGTTTCTGATTTACTGAAGCTTGATGAATATAGTCTGTTTCCAGGGATAAAATATGTGCTATTCCCGTTTTTTTCTTAAGCAATTTATGGAAACTCGTATAAATTTATGTTAGAAACTGTAAGAACCACTTAAAGTTGTGTCAGATTCAGGTCATCATTTCAAGGAATTCACAGTTAATTCACTATATCTCTCTGATATGGATTCAGAAAGTAAAATTCATTTCAAATCCAAT
This sequence comes from Platyrinchus mystaceus, assembly GCA_035041135.1. Taxonomy (NCBI): domain Eukaryota; kingdom Metazoa; phylum Chordata; class Aves; order Passeriformes; family Tyrannidae; genus Platyrinchus; species Platyrinchus mystaceus. Next base: position 72,839,297 of record JAWWLV010000001.1, read on the forward strand.
GATAACATGAACACATTATGATATAACTGATGCAATCCCTTTGTGTGCTCTTAGAATAAAATATACTTCATAGAGAAGAAATTAAAGTGTTGTAATAAGCTGTATGAAAAGTAAAAATTGTTGGAAAGACAAATAACTATATAACAAATAACTTCTTGCTTGTAGCAAAATGTTTCAGCATCAGTTGTTACGATGCTGATGACGTGAATGTGTGGTGTGTAGGTACATACATATATGTTATTGAATATGCAAGGATAGTATCAAATTATGTTCAGCCTGTGACCTTGAAGTCCTCTTTACATTATACACAGAGGATGAAGGAGTGGCAAAGACGTGTCATAAACTGACTTCAATGATCATTCCCTTCCCTTGGACTGTGTGGGGAAGGAAGCAGAGAATTCAGTAGTGAATCTGAACCCAAGAATAAGGGAGGGGTGGAGACAAGGTGGTTTAAGATTTGGGTTTATTTCTCATTATCATACTCTGACTTCTGATTGGCAGTAAATAAGATTAATTCTTTACATTATTTGCAGAGTAAATAATATGAAATAAGTTTAAAGCACAGCATACTTATCATCTTCAGTGTTAATGGCAAATAAGAACTTAATGCAAGTTGCAAAATGCTGTTGTCTCTACAGTGTGAAATGAGAAAAAAATATTTCAGTAATCATGTTCATATTTAAGAAACAGTCTGAGGCCATGTAGAGATTACTATATTGAGATAATATAGGGAAACTTATTAATATATACATTACTAAAATTAAGTTTCACATTTTGCAGTCTCCTTTAAAAAATTTTCTCTCTTTTATAACTTGTTTACAGATTTTACATTAAAATCACATTCTTCTAATATATTTTTTTAATATATAATCTCAATTACTTCTAAGAGCAAAGCCAGATGATAATTTGACAAAAATTATTTAGTGTCATCCTTTGAATTTACCTCCATTACAGGTAAGATAATAGGTTATAGGTGTAGGTAATGTTCAATATCTGAGGGCATTAAAATAAATAAGTAGCAAGATACAAGATATATTTACAAAATGCATGCATTGAATATAGGTATTCATGTATCTGTGTATGTGTTCTGGAGTGTATGTTATGTCAGGACTGTAGATATGATTGTTTTACTCTTAAACATTTTCACCTCTCTGAAGCAAACACAGTTTGACATTCTTCAATAAAGGGTGATCTTTGAAAAAGAACTAGAGTTAAGATAAGAACAAATTATACTGTAGGAAAGGGTTTTGCTGCTTTTTTCATCAGTGGGCTGCAGCCCTTCAGTTGTTGCTTAAAAATCCAGCAGACAGGGAGACTATCAGGGCTTTATAGATAGGAAGTTCACTTAAGCCAATCAGTGGTCTGCCCATTTAGGCTTATCATGGTTGCCTCCATGTCATTAATAAAAAGAGACAACAATGGGAGTGCTGCCACATGAAAGTTTAAGAACCCATTGCTTTCCTTCATGTTCACAAGACAGCCCTGGCACAAAAGAATTTCTAATCAAACTTTTAAGTAGATTATATAGCTCACTGAACCTGACTGCAATACAGTATCCTTCTCTTCTTCCTCTCAATCTCTAAATCCCTACTGCTTTCTTAACAGCCACATGGCATAAACTAGTTATTTCTGAAACTTACCCATTTTATTTGGCTCAAAGGCCTGCTTTCTTGCTCCCTCTCTTTCATTCTCTCTCAATCTCTCTCTCATGTGCACCCTCCTATTTTAATTCCTCCTGTCTTGTAACAGTCAAATTTTCCCTACATGAAGAAATCTCCTAGATAAATAAGAAAAATGCAAGTTTCATCCTAATTTGATCCTTTAGATATCCTTTTTAGAGAAAAATTACATTAAAAAAAAAGGAGTTTATCTTCATCTAGAAAAAACAGATTGCTTAGAAAGTTATTTTTATTTCAACATATAAAATTAGAGGATTTGCATATGTTTGCAGTGATCTTTCCTTCATAGAATGCCAATTTCTTGATACAGAAATTCTAGCATGTAAAAAAACATTGAGACAAATATACTATCTGTGAAAAACATATTCTTTTGACATAATGATAATACAGAATTCTTACTGATCACTGGCTAGATTATCCCTCATATTTATTTATATCTGTAGTATATTTATATGTGTTTAGTTACCTCAATTTTATTTATATCAGCATAGTCTCCTATAGAAAAATACTTAAAGGTTAGATAGGAAACTATTTTACAGAAACCACAAATGTATGCCACCTTCAGACCTGAGGCTTAATTCAGTGTCTGTTGATGTAATTGGAAAGACTTACATTAATTTTAATAGAAACAGTACTTTGCTTATGAAACCAAGCATTTGTGAGCTTAGACAAGGGAGAAAACTTGATGCAAAGTCATGGTCCCTGTCTCTGATTTATCGATTGACATTAGCTACTGTGTTGTGGCCATTTTGTACATCAACAACACAGTTATTGCTTTGATGTTTCATGTCTGCTTCATGCCTACATATGAACTTTACCTTTCACAACATATTATGGTTTCGACATTAAAATGCATGGCATTTTTAGAAGATTCATGTGTGTAGTGTCAAAAATATATCTTTTCTCAGGAATCATTCTTCTTTCTTCTTTAATGAAAAAATGCGGTAATATCTTGTTTCTTTTCAGGAGATTTCCAGTGAATGGTCTAGTTATGGACCAGTAAGCATTTTTGTTTTGTTTTGATTGTTTGTTTGTTTTTGATAGAATTTCCCTTTGTTGATGGAATTTCTCTTTTTTTTTGGCAGGGGGAGCTGTGGCAAGCTTCAAAGATTTTCATGATTAAGCTTCTTTCTTTGAAATAGGTTTTATTGCACAATCTGACCCTGCAAAATATAAATTGCCTAGGAACCCGATTCCAGTTGGAACTAGTAGCAAGATGAGTGATAAATAACACAATGCAGGGAGGAAAAAAAGGATATGCTTAATATCAACGCACTTGCCAATCCCTGTAAAAAATACACAGTAAGTTAATAATTTCCATAGGTCTATGAGTTTAATTTATGCTATTTCCTATATTGGATCTGTGAAGTGGGATTATGCCAAGCATTGAATATTAAATGGGAATAAATATTTCTAGAGTGTTTTTTGTGGTTTCTTTTTTCTTTAAAGCTCATATATCATTTGTGTCATCAGTGGAAGAGCAACAACAATATTCACAAGACCCTGGAGCATTCTTAAATTCTGTAAATTCTTCCAACGCTACTCAATGGCAGATGTTAAATTAAATGGTATAGGAAATAGGGCATGTACTGTATAAATCTTCCCTGGGTTATCATTCCAAAGCCAGCCTATGACTAAATTTTACCAAGTTAAATGTGTACCTAAGCCATATTCCCACTACATATGATCATACCTAATTATGCAAAAAAGTACTTCTATGTTTCTGCTTAAGCCAATTTATTACTTGCTTGATGATTTAATTGAATATTAGCTATTTTTTGGATAACAACAAATGGTGAATAATCACTATTCACCTGCTTGATTAATTCATTATTTTAAATATCTCTACCAAAGTCTCTCTAGCCTACCTCATTTTTCATACATTGAAATGCTAACTTCCCTATGCCCCAGAACAGGAAATACTTTTGGTTAAAAAAAATCTCTTCTGCTTCTTTTAAAGTTGGGGGGGGTGTTTGTTTTGATTTGTTTTTTTAATGAAGGTACAGGTCAAAATAACTGCAAATAGCATTGAAAGCACTTGCAAACCATACATTAAGCAAGAATAAGTAGTCTTTCTATTTTGGTGGAGTTGTTTTTTTTGGTTTTTTTTTAATTTAATATATCATTTGTCTCTCTGATGTTGAACACTGAGTTGAAATTTTCAGAGGACTGTCAATAGTAGCTTCAGCATCACTTTCATGAGCAGTAAGAGCTAGCTTCCAGTCATATTTTCCCTCAGGCATATTACCTTGCACTTATCAACACTGAATTTCATCTGCTGTTCCATCAGCAGATGTTACTCATGTAACATTTTCAAATCCTTCTGCAAGTCTAAAGCATCAGCTTCAGATTTTTCCAACTCAAAAAATTACAAATTTGTTTCTTTCTTCAAATCATTTAAGTTAAAAAAAGAACAACTAACACAGTCGCTTGGGTAAGGCTGTCATATTTCTTTCCAGTCCTTTTTACTTTTGGATCTCAGTTTCTGTGCTGTTGCTTCTGTCCAAGTGGATTTTGGCAAACGTCTTACTATGGTAAATCCCTCCCACAGCAGCACTAACTCTATGTTCCTGGCCAAGTAGGTAGTAAGGAAGATAGGGAAGAAAAACAAGTTTCCATGATCAGTGGGAGAGCGACACTAGTAGTCACAAGACCATGAAACATTTTTAGATTATTTAGGAAATGGGGGAGTTTCCTAAATTATTTATAGGACTTGGAGGGTAAAAAAGGTGAAGTTCATGAGCACAGAAATTTCAGGGCAGGGAATGTAGATATGGTGACACACAGTAGTACTTTAGAGTCAAGAATGGGTGAGAAATGTGACAAAGTCCAGAGGGCTAGGGAGCTGAAAGGGAGCTTAGTGTGGTGGCAAAACTAAGACACACTACTTGGAGCAGAAAAGAGTGGATATACTCGAAAGGTTATGAATTAAACACTTGGGAAGACAGGGATTTTGAGGACAGGGATATCAACCATTCAGGACCTTTCTTTTGGGAATCACTGTAGAGCATGGAACTGTGAGATCTCAACTCAGAGGGTAGTAGGAAGAAAAAAAAATGGAGCTGTGAGATGAGCTAAAGCAACTTTAGAATTAATACCTTGTTTCCAATCTCTCCATTCTCTGACTTTTTGACTGAAATATCATGGATAACACTGCTGGAAACCATACTTAATTACTAACCAAAACCCTTCTTTATTTTAGAATTTTTAACTGTTATTTAATTTATAAAAGGAGTTGTGTCTTATTCGCACATCATTCATCACCATACACTCCAAGACTTTGCAACACTCATACAGATAATTTATGAAAGTGTCAGTGGTAGATTGACCCTGACTGGATGGTAGGTATGCGCCAAAGCCTGTCTTATCACTGCCCTCCACAACTGGACGTAATGAAAGGCCTACGAGTAGAGATAAGGACAGGGAGAGATCACTCATTGATTACCATCACAGGCAAACCAGACTTGACTGGGGGATATTAATTGAAATTATTGCCAATCAAAATCAGAGCAGGATAATGAGAAGTAAAACAAATCTAAAAATCAGCTTCCCCCTACCCCTCACTCCTTCCTGGCTTCTACCTCCTCCCCACCAACAGCACAGGGAGATGGGGAATGGGGGTTACCATCACACGTTGTTTCAGCCCCTGCTCAGGGAGAGGAGTCCTTCCCCTGTTCCAGCATGGGTCCCTTTCCATGGGGTTCAGTCCTTCAGACACAGGCTGCTCCTGTGTGGGTCCCCCACAGGGTCACATGTCCTATCAGGACACCTGCTTTAATATGGGCTCCTCTCTCCATGGATCCACAGGTTCCATCCAGGAGCCTCCTCCAGTGCAGGCTTCCCACAGAGTCATAGCCTTCTTTTGGGCTCCTACCTGCTCCAGCGTGGGTTTCCTCCATGGGGTTCAGCTGGATGTCTGCATGCCTGTTGACCTCCATGGGCTGCAGGGGCACAGCTCCCTCACTATGGTCTGCACCACGGGCTGCAGGGGAATCTCAGCTGTGGCACCTGAAACACCTCCTATGCCTCCTTCACTGACCTTGGTGTCTGCATAGCTGTTCCTCTCATGTATTCTCACTCCTCTCTTCCCTGGACGCAATTAATTCTGTGCAATAAATTTTTTTCATTCTTAAATATGTTATCACAGATGTGTTACCATCATCTCTGATTGGCTCAGCCATGGCCAGCAGTGGGTCTGTCCTGGAGCTGGCTCTGTCAGACATGGAGGAAACTTCTGTCAGCTTCTCACAGAAGCCATCTCTGTAGTTCCTCATGCTACCAAAATCTAGCCATGCAAACCCAATACAGTCCTTAATTCGGCAAACTTTGATTTTATCTCTCCATCTAACAAATTGGTAAATGACAACAATTAGATGACTTGCTTGTGGCCACAAAGTTAAATCTGCCACTCTAAGACTTACCAAGATGTTTTATTTCTCAGTTTCATGCACTAAATAATGTAATTAAAGCAAATGTATAGGTCAGCGAAACAAAATTAAATTACAACTAAAGTAATTGAATGACAAACTGTAAACCAATCCAGGAATGCTCTCATTGTCACTTTCCAAAAACATACATGGAAATTAGAGGTAGGCTTATGTCACAGAATCTCATTAGAGTGTAAGATTACGTACTGAAGTTAAAGGGTTATTGCTCTGTATTTTTTTTAAGTAATATTCTTTGAAAAACTCAAATATTTCATCAAACCAACATAAAAGCAAAGCTAGTTGTTTGTTTGGCTTTTTTATCAATTATTTTTGTTTTGGAGACCTTTATATTTTTAACAAATATTTTACAAACACATTTCTAGTGTTTCCTTAATTGAAAAAATGTTACCAACTTACTCTTTTCATGAACGGAGGTGAATGGAGTTAAATCCAGCTGGTGGGTGGTCATAAGAGGGATTTCCCAGGGCTCAGTATATGGCCCAATTCTGTTTAATACCTTTATTGATGATCTGGATAATGGGAATTGAGTGCACCCTCAGACAGTTTGCAGATGACACCAAGTATGACAGGGAGTGTAGGAAAGCTCTGCAGAGGGTTCTGGACAGGCTGGATCAATGGGCTGAGGCTAACTGTATGAGGTTCAACAATCACCATCCCTGGATATGTTCAAAAAGCTTGTGGATAAGGCATTTGGAGGCATGGTTTAGTGGTGGACAGAGTGATGCTGGATTAACAGTTGAACTCCATGATTTTAGAGGCCTTTGCCAACCCTAATGATTCTATGATTTTATTTTTCGATACAGTACTGCATTGTTAGTTTCTTGATTTATTTTTAGCAACCTCTTTTAGAAAAATAAATAAAACCTGGTTTATGAACTAAAAAAAAATTTTTTTTTTCTTTTCTCTCCTGATGGGTGTAGACTGCAGGTGAATTACTGTTCTACCTTCCTTTTTCTCTCACAGAAAATTGCTAGGAGTTTGGGATCTACATTATAAAGTAGAGCACCAAGTTTCAGATAGCTGAAACCTAAGAAAATGTACATGGAAGTTAAAACTGTGAAAGTTTTAGATGACCGTTCAGTCAAAAATGCAGATAGATTTGCAGGGCTTGGGGATGAGGATGAACAGTTGTATTTAATAAAAGAGAGGGACAGAGAGCCTGAGCAAGAAAGGTCACTTTTTGACAAATGATAAGCTTCTGAGTTTTCATGAACCAGCAAGATGGGGTTTTCATATATTTTTACAGTAGTTTGGTCTTGGAGATTAGAGAACTGAAGGGTGACTGACCCTGAAAACAGTGTTGGCTGGTATTATTAATGAAGTTCCACAATCCTGATGGGGAACAACATGCACTGTATCACTGTCTCTGCTTGTATGTTACTGTGGCTAAAGTGTCAAGAGCCCCAAACCAAAAGAAAAAAGGTAATTCTCCCTATTGGGTGATAATACATTCTGGTTAATTTCTCTCATGTTCTTAACTGGCATAATCCCATCAATTTGGTTTACATCAGCCAAAAATCTAATCATTCAGTTTTTAAAAAAGAGCTGTCAAGGGTTTCCATTTTAAATCATTAATGTGAAAAGGCTTGCAAATAATATTTAAAGCAATGAAAAGCTTTAATCCCACAAGCAACTCATTTAAGCTACATTTTCCCAGTTTCTTTTTAAAAAATGACTTGGATTTTGGATCTTCCAGTCTTTTTGGGGAAAAGGAAAGAAACTTAGGGTGTATTTAATTTGTTTTCACCAGCACTACTCACTTTACTGTGGAATATGAAGCACCCACTGAGTGGAAAATTTTGCCAGAAAGTATCTGAGATTTTACTGTCAGAGTCATTTGACATCTGTGGTTTAGCTTTTTATGAGTCATTTATTAAGTGCATTAAAAAATATGTTTTCCTTCTAATCTACCTTATTTCTGTCATTATCGTTTCTCTGTAATGCACTCATTAGAAAGGGATCTAAAAAAACCCAAAACAAAACACCAGAGTTCAGCACCCCTGTGTTGATCAAGAAGCAAGAGCAATATACTTTCTGAAACATGGCTGTCTGATTAGGATTATTGCCTTTGTGATTTGCTTCCAACTTTATTTGTGCAAGACACCGCAATAAAAATCTCTGAAATTCAAGAGAAGTGAGATCCCAGTGAGGGACTTTTGCTCTGACCTCTTCATCATTATTAGAAATGCCAACATGATTTTCTTAGAAATTAATTAGGATGAAAGACAGAATGATTCCAATGAAACAGAGAGCTAAACCAAAGATTTTGCAGCATATGAATGACGCAAATGCTGTTTAAGCATGACAAAATAATATCAATAAAAATATTAAATACTTCCCTTCATTTCTAAAGTAGGGCCACCTTCAGTTTTAGACTTAGCCCATTAATTATTAATGTGTGAATTTATCTGCTAGATAAACTAGAAAATATGTTTAAGTTGAACCAAACATTTATTTTGAGAACCTTTTTACTTTTTTCAGTTCTTCTATTTGTATTGCAGCTAGACGATACAAACACATTACAAAAATCTTCAGACTACCAAAGTAGGCAAATTTGGCATTTTTTTTCATTGCAACTTCAATTCTAAAGCTGATTTACTTGGATCAAAGTGGGTTATACTTCCCCAAGTAACCTTGTCTTGACCATGGTCTTTTACATCGGTGTCAGGAGCTGCCACTGGCCAGGCTGGGGTTATGGCATGACATACTCCAGCTGGTGGCCTGGTACTTGCTTGGTGCCCGGAGCTGCGGCTGCCCCTGTGCCCCCTGACTCTCCTGTTCCCTGGATGGGTGTGCGAGGCCCTGCCCTTCCTGACCTCTGGGCCATGTCTGTCCCCTGGGCAGTGGCCATGCTGCACTCGGACAGCTCGCCCCAGTTTGACCATCGTATTGTTGCTGATGAGGACCACACAGTGCTAATGTCTACGGGCATATCCGTTACCCACCCCCATTATGCCTAAGGAAGATGGGAATGTTCACCTTGGGACCACTGGAGACACTAGAAAGCGAGCACACTACCAGAGAAAGGAGTCAGATTCTTGGGGGGTATTTACTGTATGAATTTTGAAATTTATTGCTAATAAGACCTTTCTGTATTAGGTTATTGGGATCATAAGACTGTAAAATACTAATTCCATTAACAGTGAATTATTTGCTTTGAATACATGATATGCTTCTTTTTGTTCATAAGAAAATTTTGATGTAAGAGCAGTAACACAAAAAAGACCTGTAAAGTTTGTAAGAATTATTTTGGAAATAATGCCTTACAAAAATTAGACTTTTTCACTATCCTTCCTTATGAAAAAGCCCTCTTTCAAGTGTTTCATTCATCCTAGATGTGGAATTAGAGAATTCTATCTGTTTTCCTACATTGCTAAGTAAGAGGAGGAAAAACTTCAAAGAAGAATAAACTTTTTCAGAAACTCATTTTAAGTTGAACATTGATAGACATATCTATACTTTGCTATTGAAGAGAAATCTGATTCTTCAGATGCATGAGCAGTCATACTGAAATCACTCTTAGAAGAGTTGAGGTGCAGAGAGGAAGTCAGTGAACCCTCTATACACAGTGTAGAGTTACCAAGTCTGAAAGACTGCACAGAAACAAAAGAATCTAGGAGAAAGGGTAAGATTGGACTGTATTTGCAGGAACTGTTCTTAAAAAGGAAGTTGTCTCTGGAAAATTTTGGTACTAAAAAGCTATTAGTATACTTTTAAAATGTTTACAGTTCTTAGTCTAGGTGTATGGTGATGAGAATAAGTTTGTTTGAGTCTTCCTGTAGTGTGTTCCTTAGAGTAGTAGAATTTTATCCTGAAGTTCCCAGGAAACAAAAAGAGATTTTTTTTCCTAACCTATTCTGTTTTATAATGAAAATTGTCTACTCTACTTTTACTGTAGCACAAGGTACAAGAACATCACATATATAACAGTAATGTATTTTCTTGATCAGTTTGCTGACCTGTTTTCTTTTTTATGTCACAAGGCTCTTATTGAACAGAACATTAGCAGTTCCATTTATTTCAAAGAATGTACACAGATAAAGGTTTTATACATGGCTCCAGATTAATATGTCATTCTCTTATCATTACCACAAATGACTCAGAGTCCATGATTCATTAGAGTAGGAAGTACAAAATCCATGAGCTAAAGTTGCTTTATTTTATCTTCTCAAACCTTAGTGTTCTCGATGAAAAATAATAGATGGGGGCATGATCGTTTTTAGTCAACATATGCATGGCACCAAAATATGTCTAGAAAGATATTGATGTTACCAGTACTTTTCCTTAGCACCATGTGAAGTGTTAGACCTCACAGAAAAGTTATGAATTCATTGCATTTCTCAGTCAAGTATAAGCTTTAACATATTGTCCTGACATTTCATCATATAAATTGATACAAATACATTGTTGTTCATAAAGTAGAATTATATTTGATGCATTTTTCTCTAAAAAAAGAGAACAGTATTCAGCCTGCCAGGATTTCTCATTAAAAGTTTAAAAAATTAAAAATGCTTGTTACTAATTAGATAATTAGGAAGTAGATTAAAAACCTCTAAAGAGAAATGCACTTAAGCCTACAAGTATGTTACAATGTAACTGTTTGAATTAATTTCTGTGGTATAATTAGCATTATGTATTAACTTCACAGTTTTGATTAAAATGTGCAGTCTGAGGTACCATTAAGCCTAACACTTTGCATCTCACTGGATTTTTCATATTGCTAATTAGCACAAATTTCGTGTTCTCATTTTTCCAATATGAACATAGCATTAAAGAAGCACACCACTGATTGTGTTGATATATGTGTTAGAAAACTACAGAGATTAAATTTTTAATTTCCTAAAAGGTGAATACAATTGAAATTTAGCAAAGCAAAAGATCTGTGATTTAGTACATTACCTTTGGACAGTTGTGCCAAGAAGAAAGAATTTTGACAGTTACACAGAGAAAAAAACCTGCTCTGATGCAAGAATTAAAATGAAAGTCTCTTTACATGTCATTTATGAAGAATTTAAAAAGTTCAGTAATCAGATATTACCGAATATTACTTATTAACTTTTTCAGTAAGCAAGAGTAAAGTACACAGATCCACAGTACACACGTGTCAAACAAGATGATAGTTTTGTGGTTCTAAACAGGTGAAAACACCCAAATTTGATAACACACAACCTGAAAATTAGTATGAATAAGTGAATCCAGCCATATATATTTTTCCTCACAATTCTTATGTATCTCACATTTATCTTAATCTCAGCCTTTCCTATGATTCCTAACCTTCTGGACCTTGTGATCTCTTATCAACTGCCCCCACTATTCTGCCTTCTCTTATTTTGTATTTCATTAGATTTTCTGTCTATCCACATATATATATATATGTGCTGAGCATGACTTACTCTACTTAGACCATCTGTTTTCCCTACAAAAGTAATAAGTAAAGGTCATTCTTAAGTGAACAAATTCATATCCACATGGAAATAATAAAAAGAACTTACCTCCATTAGGCACTGTTATGGACACATGATAGCGAGTTCAAAAATAGCACTTTTGCTTCCTAACTCCTGTGAAATTGAACTTATATAATGAAATTGGTTTCCCCAGCAGTAATTCACAGAGCAACTATGTTTTTTTCTAGACAAAAAAGGCTGTTTCCTCAGAATAGACCCAAGAAGTCAATTATGGTTTATTAGTTAAGCACCTAAATCTTTTCTTGATACTTTTAGCTTGAAATGCAGAACACACCTTGTTCTTAAACAGTTACTGATTTCAGAAGGACCTAAGTCTCCTATATATGTTAGGCACCCAGCAATCATTGTAGAAATGGCCACAAGGGCCATTTTCTAAGACAATAATGTCTCAGATTTTATGCTCTTAATTAAAAAAGCTTGAAAAATTAACTAATTCCCTTTTCTCAACAAAAGTAGACATAATAAAATTACAGAAAGCTGGAAGCTACAAATATCTTGGGATGGGATTAATTTATCTGGGAGGGACAGTTTGAAAGCAGCATTTGGAACAGATCTCCAGAGGGGTGGAAGATATACTAATGAGCGCTAAATATTCATAAATCTGTGAATATGGCCACTGTAGTCAGTGATTGTCCATGTATTTTACATATAATTAAGCTCTCCTGTAAACACATGCTAGGAAAATATCCCAGATTTAGCGTCTTTCTACTATCCAGGATGTAAAGAAAACAAGCCTTATGAAAGAAAGCAAGCTGTTAGAGCTTAAAGCTAGAAATTCCCATTGTGAAACATGTCCTATTTCTGGGTTGGGGACTTCAAACGGCAGAGAGATAGGATGCCTGTAATCTGTATGTTTTACATACACATTGTTTGCTTCCCTGACCTTAGGTACCCATCTATCAAAACAGCTACTGTTTGTCTAGATTTAGAATTCTGTCCTTAATCTGCAAAGAAGTAGGAAGAGATGAGACAAAGAATATTCTGAGGGGAATTTCTGTTTGATTGTTTCCATTTTTGTTTTACTTATGTTCTATTAGGCCAGTTTCATGTCCTGAAAGGCTGATATATTTGAGACACTTCTGCTTATTCTTAAAAAGATGCTGAAGATACTCAGTGCTCTTTAGTATACATTCTTACTAGTGGTCTAAATTGCATACTAAATATTATGTATACAAATTAAAATAATAAATGCATTCTGAACTCTGCTCTTTTTGATATTGACTAAATCTGTTTCAGTTCTTCTTGGCAACTGCATAGATTATATTGTTTAAATGTGGTTTTCTTCCTATCCCTATATCCAAACCTTGTTCATCCTGGCCCTCATTTGTGCTTCTTTGTGCCACAGCACCTCTTTCATCATTTCACTTACAAAAAAAGATTAAACTATTCCAGGAAGTGGGAGAGTAATGCAATTGAATGGATATTTAGGAGGCCTGGATGTGCATGAATTGGCCCTCAGTAAATAGGTTGGCCCTATGCCTTTAGTCTTTAAAGCAAATTAAATCCTGAATGGCATTTCTCCAGGAAGCAGGCTTGATGGAATCCAAATCCCAGATATTAAACATAGGCTGAATCTCTGAACCAAATTTTCCTTCATAAATAATTTTAGGAGGTGTAACCATTCTTTTCAATAGATTTCTAGGGTTGCAGTGCTCTCCTTGCCCACCAACCTAAAATGCTGGACTTAAGCTAAACTAAAAATCAAGGATATAGAATTGTAAGGAATTAGTTACTATGTTCATCACTGGCTAGTGACTGTATTAGGCTTCTGTAGTTGAAACACAAATAAGCAGAATAGACAGAAAATATGAACTAAAATACATTTTTGAAATTGAGTCTGCACCTCCAAGACATTTTAAATACTTACCACAGGATTTCTCAGCATTTCATATGGGTTTAAATGTTCTATACAATTTTTTAGAGAAGCAAGAGTCAAGAGTTTTTATGCCAGTTGCTACAAGACACCTGCCCTAAGATCATTTTGTCTTGAAGTTACTTGCTAAAGGGCTCAAAATACTTATTTCTATAATGTCTTTTATGAACTTGAGTGGTGAACAAACCAAGTTGGTTGGTCCACACCTTAGCTGGAGCCATATTCAGGGACTTTTATAATATTTTGACAGTGTAATAATTCTGAGTGTTTATATAGGCATAACTCACAGGCGAGAGCTCTGGACCAGAAAAAAGCATAAGAAACTGAGGACATATTAAATATCAGAAATAACAACTTGATAGCTAATTTCATTTAGTCAGTACATTTGAAACAGTAGACTAAAGGTTAAATCACTATATAATTTCTTAGGCAAGTTAAGACATATTCCCTAATATCACTGGCTAGTTTGTAAGAGTAGCTTATTTTTATTTGAGACTAAAAGACTAAGATTCAGAGACAGAAACAAAAAAACAAATATATATTTTAAAGTTTATAAGTCCAGTACCTCAAAAGAAGTAATGAAACTAGGGTTTGTTTTCTTTTTTTTTTTCCCTCAAACTTCATACCTATAAATTTAATTCAGCAGAGCAAACAAATCCTTCTATTACTTCAAACTATTACAGTCTTCTACAAAATGTAAAAGCAAAATAATGGTTTGTTTTTTCTACCATATAAAACTGAGAAAGCTTTGGTTAGACTTGTTAGAAATCTGTTCCTTATGCCACTGCTATTAGAGGAATAGAAACATAGCTGAATAATGGAAATAGTTCACCACTCCTGAACTGATATAGGCGTAGAATGTTGCCAAAGATGATAGAATCAAAAACTTGGAGATGGGGTAAATGGAGAAAGTGAAATACCCATTTTGTGGACAATCAGCAGTTACACCAGGTCAATATTAAGGTTCCTGCACCCTGTAAACGTAATTGTAAGGAGAGTGTGTGCTCCTAACAGTGTCTGGTCACAGAAGCCATAAAACAGGAACATACAGAGAGATACCTGACAACACACAGTAATGGAGATTGTGAAGAGAGCAAATCTGATCAGTTGCACAAATTGGGAAGGATATGTTGGTTGTAAAGATGTTTATTTTTTCAGTCAGAAGGATAAGAAAATGGAGAGAGACAAACAAAGAGAGACATAAACCCTGGCCAATTACTGTTAACAAACAATAACTGGGAACAAACCTGGTCACTCACTCTAATTGATAGGCTACCAAGAAACTTCAGACAAACTAGGAATTTGTGACAACTAAGGATGCAAACCTGAGGATCCTACATGTTGAAGGTGATCCATGGTACTATGCCAACTGATGAGGTTATGTGCAGGGGAAGGAACAGAAAGAGAGTTATGCAGAAAGGGGTATAAAAGGGGTCATTTGTGTGTAAATCTGAGCTGGTCAGAACACTTGTCTGGCTGAGTCCTATGCACTATCACTGCAGTTTGTGATGTCTTCTTATATCTTACTATGCCTTTTCTTAACTCCCTCTGTGTAATCTCATTCTTTCTCATTCTTTCATGTTCTTCAAGGACTCAGTACCAGCTGCTGTTGGGACCTGTGTGTGTGTGAAATGTGGTGTCATTTGGAGTCAAACTTGGGTGTGTGGGGTCTTCTGACCTGTGGTTTTGGCTGTTGGAGACAGTGGGATCTCGAGGATCAGCAACGGAAGTGAGTGGGGGTTTTAACCCCCAGCCACTAGGTGGGAATGCTGTGTGTCCTGAAAGACGATGTCTTCTATACATAGGTGTGTAAATATGTGTACATGTACATGTATCTAAAATATTAAATGTAACAAAGGTGGACCTCTTAAACAGGTTTAAAGGTTTTACAGAGTGCAGAATATTATGATAGCATATTTAGGAGATCCTTGTTGCTAGAAAGATTGTGTTTTAATAGCTCAGAACACAATTATGGTAAAATTTCTTTCCTTGAATAGCATATTATTGCACTTTATGTGCATACAGCTACATAAAAGAGTCAGAGAATCAGCTCATGTACTCAATTTTTGCTCAGACACACCACTTGTTAGCTCACCCTCTGGATGTGTTTTGGATGACCGGAGAGACATGGATTTGACAAATGGATCACCCAGTGGATAGAGAATTGGCTGGATTATGGCACTCAGAATGTCATAGTCAACAGCTCGATGTTCAAGTGGAGAGGGATGATGAGTGGTGATCCTCAGGGGTCCATAATGGGACCAGCATTATTAGGAGACTTCCACTGCCTAAAGGTGGCCTACAAGAAAGCTGAAGATGGACATTTTACAAAGGCATGTAGTGATAGGACAATAGGTAATGGCTTTAAATTGTAAGAGGGTAGATTTAGATTAGATATCAGGAAGAAATTTTTTACTGTGAGGGTAATGGGATACTGGAACAGGTTGTCCAGAGAGGGAGTAAATGCCCAGTCCCTGGAAGTTAAATACCAGGTTGGATGGGGCTTTGAGCAACTTGTTCTTGTAGAAGATACTCCTGCTGATGTCAGTGGAGGTTGGAACTAGATTATCTTTAAAGTTCCCTTCCAGTGCAAACCATTCTATGATCCTATGTCTTAAACAAACAACATGTCTGGAATTGTTTTTTTCTTTGTTTGTTTGTTTTGTCACCATTTTAACAGAAAAAGTGTGAATTTACCCATTGTGCAGTTTCATATGTTGGTATTCTGCTTTTTACTTTAATTTCTGAAAAAAAAGGACTTCTGGGGAGTTACAGACCTAGGTGTCTCATCTCAGTGCTAATACAAAATTGATTTAAAGTGTAGTTAAAGTGAGTTTAGCATAATATCTGACTGAGTGTCACATGATATAGGTACAAATTCATACATGTGAAAATTATGCCTTTTTAATTTGTTAGAGGTTACTGAAAAATTAATAAACAATAGATTCATATCACCCTAATTGATGCAATTTATGCCATTTTTTCCTGATAATGTGGTACATAAAAGTTCAATGGAATTAATGAATAAATAGAATATAAAATGCTAAGTCTTGTCATAGATTTTTAAATTGGTTAATCAGTAAAATAGGAATGCCAATGAAAGACTGTTTCCAGGGCTATAAGGTGCAATATCTGATCATGCAAGAAGTTCTGCTGATTTATATTTAACACATTATTTGAAGTTAGTGTATTTATTCTTCATGAACAAAAAAACTGAAATAGACTGCTATGTAAAATTCATCTCTTGACAGCTATGAAAGGTGTGACAGGTCACGCCCTTATAGTTTTCTCTCTCTCTGACAACAGAGTTGAGCTGAGACAACGAAAATTTGTGGAAATTATCCCACCATAAGATTATTTTGAAAATGAAGAGGGAAATATGTGTCTCTCCTCTCATGGTGCTATGAAACTAAGTAAATGAAAGAAAAAGATTTAATTTTTTTTCATCATATTTGAACAATGGTGTGATGTTAAATATCTCTTTAATTTTATTTGGAAGTGTGGTCTGCCCTGAAAAAAGCCCAAAAAAACCCAAAACTACTTTTCATGATTAGAGGTCAATAACAAAATGCATGCCTGATTTAGTTTCAAAGCTCAGGAATTTCTGACAGAGTTAAAACGTTACTTAACATGAACCATACAATGTGAGCCACCCTGCTTAACTTACAAATTTGTTGTGTCCAAGATGTCTTTGGAGCTAAACCTATGGGATTCATTTTATGTATATTTTAATTTCTTCATTTCTTGGTAAATCCACATTATATTTCTGCTACCTAATTTTTATTTGGAAAATAATTATAATTTGTATTAGTGCAAAGCAATAGCCTCCAAGCTTACTTCTGGCCATAACAGATCATGCTGGAACCTTTGTTGATTTGAAATGGTCCTGGAAAGCACTTTGCAGATGAAGAGGAGAGGCTCAGCTGCTAGCACTATAATTACACAACCTTCATCAGATCTGATATTTGAAAAATATTCAGTAATATTACTTTTTTTTATGATGGACTTTTCTATTATCCAGAAATGCTACTTGCATTTTCTGTAGTAGTATATCTATTGTCAGCTCATGATCTGCCGCAAATTCTGTCTACAGACAGGTTTTCCACTCCACAATATTTATTCACCTGTTGATCCCAGGTTTCTTCAATGGTTTGTTGCCTAATATTCATCTGCAAATAAAAAAGACTTTATCTAGTTCTTCCAAACATAAATCCATTGCTTCTTCATGATTCAGACAAAAAAAATGCTATCATGCATTTCTGAAATCAGTGTTCTTCTGTGCTGTGATTCTTCTGATTGAAATTTTTATTTCAGCAGGCTGTTTTCTTAAAAAAGGTAAGCATAGGTAACAAATGCCTTCTTAGTCCCTTATGCTGTGTTATTTGGATTGCATGGATAAAATAGGTCAAAATTCATTAGTATTTGAAAACAGTTCACAAAAATGTATTTTGTGTCGCCCCCCCCCCCCCCAAAAAAAAAAAAAAAAAAGGCTAGGTTTGCCTTGAACATTTACAGCTTAGTTTTCCAGGTGGGGAATCTGTGGAAGGTACTACTCATTATGACACCTTTTACTGAACATAAAGTAAATAAAAATTATTCACAGTAAATCACAGAGATTACGCTGGAAAATTCCAACTCTATAAAAATATTGTAGCTATATCTCTACAGTCAAGATATTTGATGGAAGATGGGAAGGACAGTTATTCAGTTGTTACTGTATTTTATGTCTGTTAAGTGCTGAAAATAAATAAATTCCTTACATGTTCAAACCCCCTACAACTTAGAAGATAAATCAAGCACAATAATTTTTACTCTGAGAGGGCACATATGTGTCCTTCTTTATATTTTCTATAGATTTAAAACTATTTCTATTACAGGTTAGGAATACATAATGAAATTACTGAAATGTTGCATTTTACTGAACTAGAGAAACAGAAAAGGTGTAAATCAGAGCACTTAAGCTACTTACCTACACTAAATCATACTGTTAGGGTATTTTCATTGAATCAGTGGGAAAATTATCCTTATGGATTTCTGACGCACCATCGCAACCACATTAAAACAAACAAAAAATTTTTAACAAAACCAATTTCATTTGAATTTTTTAAAAGATAACATACTTAAGGTCAGAGAAATTAAAATATTACAATATATACGTTTTCATGCACTGTTTAAAATCAATATATAATTTATAATTTCATTATAGATTATTTATAACTTTATGAAGGAAACTATCAACTATGATTTCATTCACTAGGATTTTTTTGTGTGAATACATTGTAAAATATAAAAAAGTTTACTTTCCACATACAGTTGATATGACTATGTATTTGATGTGATTTTCCTCCCCTACTCCACTTGTGAGACCCCACCTCGAGTCCCCAGCACAGAAAGAGATCGACCTATTGGAGTGAGTCCAGCAAAGGGCCACCAGGATGATTAGAGGGGTGGAAAACCTCTCCTGTGAAGAAAGGCTGAGAGAGTTGGGGTTGTCCCCAACTGGAGCCTGCAGAAGAGAAGACTCCAGGGAGACCTTATTGTGGCTTTTCAGTACTTAAAGGGGGAGTTTATGAGAAAGACAGTGAGAGACATTTAACAATAGGACAAAGGGTAATGGTTTTAGACTAAAAGAGGGTAGATTTAGATTAGCTATAAGGAAGTTTTTTACAATGAGAGTGTTGAATCCCTGTTGGGGCTGCCCAGAGAGGTGGTAGATATTCCATCCCTGGAAACATTCAAGGCCAGATTGGACAGGGCTCTGAGTCACATGAACTGGTTGAAGTTGTTCCTGCTCATTATAGGCGATTTAAATTGTGTGTGTGTGTGGCCAGTCTTCGAGAACGAAGATCTGGGAAAGGTCTTTTGACCTTTCAAGCCTGCGCAATGGATTTTTTAGGTGAGACACAGCCTGCGCT
>JAWWLV010000001.1:72868266-72896183 GCA_035041135.1 Platyrinchus mystaceus
TTCGAGTGACCTTCTCTTAGATGGATGGCCTTAGGGGCTGACGAGCTCCATCTGCCTGGGGGAGTATCCCTGAACCCAGTTTGTGAATCGAACCGGGGTCGCGGCGGTGAAAGCGCCGCATCTCTGGTAACCTGTTTAAAAGGCAAAGTTACTGCAGAACAGCAACTGCAGCTGGAGAGAAGAGTGAGAATATGTGAAAGAAAGAAGCTCTGCAGGCCCCCAGGTCAGAGAAGAAGGAAGGGGAGGAGGTGCTCCAGATGCTGGAGCTGGGATTCCCCTGCAGCCCATGGTGTAGAGTCTGTAGACCATGGTGAGACAGGCTACTGTCCTCCAGCCACAATGGAGCAGACAACCCCCTGCATCCTATGGAGGACCCCACACTGGAGCAGGTAGATGGCTGTGACCCTGTGTGAAGCCTGCACTGGCGCAGGCTCCTGGCAGGACTTGTGACCCTGTGAGGGAACCACACTGGAGCAGCCTGTCCCTGAAGGACTGCAGCCAGCAGGAAGGGACCCATGCAGAAGCAGCTCATGAAGAACTGCAGCCTGTGGGAAGGATTCACATTGGGGAAGTTCATGGAAGACTGTCTCCCATGAAAAGGGCCCCATGCTGGAGCAGGGGAAGAGTGAGAAGGAAGGAAAGAGCAGAGACAATATGTGATGAACTGACTTCAATCCCCATTCCCAGACCCCCTGTGCTGCTTGGGATGAAAATTTGAAAGTACAGTTGAATCTAGGAAGAAGGGATGTATGTGGGGCAAAGGTGCTTTAAGATACAGTTTGAGGTTTTTATTGTCCTAATCTTATTAGATTGCTAACAAATTTATTTAATTTTCCCAGTCAAGTCTGTTTTGCCCATGATAGTAACTGGTGAGTGACCTCTCCCTATCCTGATCCCAATCCATGGATCATTTTTTATATTTCCTCTCCACTGTCCAGCCTAAAATGGGGATTGATAGAGGCTTTGGTGGACACCTAGCATCTAGCTAGGATCAATCTACCACATATCCATCCTGCAAATCACATGTCCAGTTGCATCTGTCCATCTGAAACCAGTTCAAAACTAATGACCTAGTGGAACAAGGTATGGACTCCAACTGATCTGTGGCCAAAGCTCAGCCCTTACATTGTAGAAGTCTTTCTTGTTGAGTTTCAATTTATTCACAACTTCTGCACTGAATATTATGTATTGTATCACTCTGTCTCCCTTGGAGCCTATTGTTTTAATTACTAATTTCTTACTGTCAGCATAAACCATCAATGGGTTTGTATTCTCATTACACTGGACCAATCTCTTAGACTTTCTCCATTGCAGTGGCCAAATACTAGTTACATCTGTAGTTTATGTGACTCTCTAGGTTGCTGACCAAGTGTGTTATGAGAAAAAGTTGTCTTTGGTATCCACATCATACTGAGTGAGCCAGGTAAGTTCAAACTAGGCAAGTGCAGTCAAGTCTCATTTCTCTGGAAGCTACTGCTGGGTAGACTACCTTTAGTTAGAACAACCAATATGTCAAAAGAAAGAAATATAAAGTTTTAAAAAATATTCGAGAAGTTCAGAATTCTATATGGTGATATGCATATCTTAACTTTCAGACTCAACAGCTTGGGGTTTTTACAGAAAGACAACACATACTTTGGGAAAAATGAGATAGAGGTTTTCTATTGATCCAGAAAAGTCCATCACTACATCTTAGTAATTTGTATGGAACACTTATATTACTCTTAAAATTTTTGGAATTCATAGTTCCCTTTTGATTTTTTTTTCTGTATTTGTACAGAGAACAGTTTATTCACAATATTCAGATTTTTTTATTCGCTAAAGACTTTGTCTGTGCTAATTTCTAAGTTTGTAGACAGCAACAGAATAAGAAAGTACGTGTTTCAGTGCACAAATGATGAGCCTGAGTTTTTGCCATTGTTTTATAAGTGGGTAAGAAGTTATGAAATATAAATTAACAAATTCAGATGATCACAGCCAAACAACTATCTCTTAGGTTCAGTGTGTACAAGTTACTCATGCAAACAAATCCTCACTTTGTGAAGAAAGCAAGTTTTGTAAGGTACTTACTGTCAAGATAGGTCAATCAAGGCACAATTAGCTCTAATTAGCAATCCCAGAAGCTATTAAAATTGTTTACCTTCTGTTGAGATAGGCACAAAAAGGTACATAATTTTTTCCCACTTGTGAAAACATCAAAGTATTTCCTATCTGAACCATAAAACCAATTATAAATGAGGACAAGCACAGCAGTGATATCAACAGAATTTAGGAAACCATTTGTATTGCTAATTGCAGCATTTCAGCTAGCTGAGGGAGTACATAACACACTTCCTATCAGGCTCAAAATAAAGGATCCCAAATAATTTTTGGGCTTTTTAATATAAAATTTCACAAGGACAGAGAAATTGACTGACAGATCCAGGATTTCCTACCAGTTCTATAGCTGTTTCAATTCTCATCTCAAGGTCTGAGTAAAGAGGTAGAATGGCTATAATTTTTTGTTCATATTGAAGTACCTAAATTAGTAGTCTTGTTTTCAAAAGGAAGAGAGTCTAGAATAGATCAACTCCTAGATCTTGTTCATTTTTGAAAAGAGAGAAATCCATAAGTTTCTCATTTAAAGTCTTTTTGAAATTGCTTACAATTATATTGTCTACAGAGGGGAAAGCAAGCTGCAAGAAAAGCAATGAACACAGATTTTACTATTTAAAAGCTTATATGATTATTGCATTAAAATGAATTTAGGAGTAAAAAAGGTTTTAACTTCCTCACTGGATGAGGAAGAAATTATTGCACTAATACTTGCTTTAAATGAAGAAAATTTTCTTTTCTGACTGAACTTGAAAATGGATCCAACAAGAATGTAGTTTGGAACAAGGTTTTTGCCCCAAAATGAGGGAACATACCACAAACATTTGTTTTGGTTTATCTGACCCACTAAATGTGCTTAGATGCTACTGGCAAGAAACAATTTTTAAGCAATGATTTTAAATATATCCATGAAACCACTTACATTTTACTTAAACAGTAAACCTCATAAATAGTACCCCTCTGGATGCATTTACAGTACTTGAATATGTCCAGAGGAAGCCATCAAAGCTGGTGAAAGGGCTGGAAGGCATGTCCTGTGAGGAGTTGCTGAGGACACTGGCTTTGTCTAGTTTTGAGAAAAGGATGCTGGTGAGTATAAGTGAAATCAGAGGTGCTGATTTCTTCTCCCTGGGATCCAGTAATAGGGAAGCTGGGAATGGCTCAAAGCTGCACCAGGGGAGGCTCAGACAAGGTATTAGGAAGCATTTCTTTACTGGGAGGGTGGTAAAACACTGGAACAGGCTTCCTAGAAGGGTGGTAGATGCTGTAAACCTGTCTGTTTAAGGAGACATTTGGACAATGCCTTTAATAATATGCTTTCAGTTTTGGTCACTTCTGAAGTGTTCAGGCAGTTGGATTAGATTCTTTTGTATTGTATTGTATTGTATTCTGTTCTATTCTATTCTATTCTATTCTATTCTATTCTATTCTATTCTATTCTATTCTATTCTATTCTATTCTATTCTTGTATTTTCTTCTGTTAAGTTTGCCATCAACCATTCTATATTCATGATAACAGATTAGATTCACCAGAAACTTTATTATTGTTTACAATTATTTTAATCCAAAGAAGGGTAATGAAAACTGCTAGCAATGCACTGTAGCTGTGATGGGAAACTATTTTTAATGAAGTTCATTATTTGGATTTCAATATTCAAATAATGTAAATACATATGTTTCGTTTTTCATCACACATTGTTCTTGAAGAACGAAAACTATGAACTGCATCTCTAGTTACAATACAAAGATATATCTTTGGGGGTTTTTTAATTATTTTTATTTGGGAAATAAGTATGCCTAAACAAATTCACCAACATTTAGATCATCCCAATATGCACGTAGAATACATTATTGAAGACACTGCATTTCACCCTTTGCATAACAATATCTTGGCTGGTTGGGAGTTTCTAACAGAATTGTTAGGCTTCATCTAACATGATGTATGACTGATTATTTCTTTTTAATTAAAATAATACATTACAAAGGATTCTAATCCCTTATACCTCTGACATAAATGAGATTACCCATACATTTGCCACAGAGTGGATTAACCTGTCTTTCTAAATGTATGCTCAGAAGAAAATAGCAATCATGTTAATGTATTTCCAGCCTCTCTAAAGCTGCACAGGGTTTATAATGAGACCATGAGATTTACAGATATGAGCCGCAGCAGACCAAGGAGGTGGTAAAAAAAAATAAAATTCACGAATCCAGTATTTCTAAATCAAGTAGCCTGGCAGCTGATTACATGGAGGACAGGCTAGGTCAGGAATTTCTGGTTATCACACCTCAGGCAATATGGTACATGAAAAGAAACAACCTAGACAGAACAGTTTAGGCTTTTAAACATGAATCCTTAATGCACTAGTTCTACACAGACTCCCAGGAAGTTAATGAAACTCAAAAGTATCCACTGCTGGCATAGAAGTGCAAATCCTGCTGTTTAGATTGATGACTGAAGTGGAATGCAACATTGTTATTTTCATCTATATGTAGGTTTTGTGTCGGTGAAAACTAAAAAGCTCAAAGTAAATCTGACCCAAAATCATTTGTTTTCAAAGTTATAAAGAAAACCACTATGTTTTACTCACTGTCCTCTGAAGTCAGATTTTTGGGGTATGAACAGTAAGAACATTAAACAAATTTCTCCTTCTCTTAAGAAAAAATGGTTTTAGAAAGGCTTTGCACTGTGTTTTATTTAATATGTGCTCTGGAATTCTTTGTGTAAAATGTTGTGTTTCATACAACCAGATTGAATTGCACAGAATATCTTCCTCCCCTATCTGAGAATTATTTTTAAAGATACTGTAAAAAGCACTTGCTGGACACTATCAAAACTTCTGTGATACAAGTAGCAAAGTTATCATTCACCTGTGATTATGAGGGAAATAAAGAAGATGACTAT
The DNA here is from genome assembly GCA_035041135.1 of Platyrinchus mystaceus. Lineage (NCBI taxonomy): Eukaryota > Metazoa > Chordata > Aves > Passeriformes > Tyrannidae > Platyrinchus > Platyrinchus mystaceus. Next base: position 72,873,266 of record JAWWLV010000001.1, read on the forward strand.
TCAAAGCTATGACCGTCATCCTGGTCAAATTATGTTCAAACTTCACAAATGTTGAATCCTTCCTCAGTTCTGAGCTCTGCCAATTAAAATGGGTCTAAATAAATTCTGTATTGCTACCACAAATAGGGAAATAGAGGGGAATATAATTTTACTTTTGAAGCTGAATAAAAGACTTGGTTCTATTTGTGGTAATATGGAAAAGAAAAGAAAAAGGAAAAGCCCCAGAGTTCTCATCCTATTTAATGTCAAAACTAATTCTCCTTCATTTTCCTGCTCTCTCCTTACTTCAGTAGAGATCGTCATGCTGAGATTAATTCTGGTACAAATATACTGTGCAATAGACTCTCTTAGTATCATCAACAATGGACACAAATCTTGTAATCTAATTAGAAATGTTAATATATGCATATATATTAATATTTAGATGTTATATAATTATAACATAATTAGAAATACCACCTAGGTATGCTCTGTAGTGCAGTACTGAATCTTAAATATCACAGAATCACAGAATATGCTGAGCTGTAAGAGACCCATAAGGATCATTGAGTCCAACTCTTAGTCCTGAACAGGACCATCCCCAAGAGTCACACCATGCGCCTGAGGGTATCATCTAAATGCCTCTTGAACTCTGTCAGACTTGGTGCTGTGACCTGGGGAGACTGTTCTAGTACCAAACCATCCTCTGGGTGAAGAACCTGTTCCTAATGTACAACCTAAACCTCCCCTGACATAACTTCAGGCCATTCCCACGTGTCCTGTCACTGGTCACCACAGAGGAAAGATCAGTGCCTGCCCCTCCTCTTCCCCTCACAAAGATATTGTAGACTGCAATGAGGTCTCCCCTCAGTCTTCTCCAGGCTGAACAGACCAAGTGATCTCAGTCGCTCCTCATACGGCTTCCCCTCAAGGCTCTTCACCCTCTTTGTTACTCTCCTTCGGAGGCTCTCCAATAGCTAATATATTTCTTATATTGCAGTGCCCAAAACTGCACACAATACTTAAGGTGGGGCTGCACCAGTGCAGAGCAGAGTGGGACAATCCCCCCTTTGATTGGTGATGCTTTGCCTGATTTCCCCCAGGACACAGTTGTCCCTCCTGGCTGCCAGGGCACAATGACTCATATTCAACTTGCCATTGACCAGGACCTCCAGGTCCCTTTCTGTGGCACTGCTTTCCAGTATCTCATTCCCCAGTTTGTACAAACATCCAAGGTTGCCCCATCCCAGGTGCAGAATCCATCACTTTCCCTTGAAACTCATATGGTTTCCCTTGAACTGGTCATTGCCCGGTCCTCTAACTTGTAGAGGTCTCTCTGCAGGGCCTCCCTGCCTTTGAGGCAGTCAACAGCTCAGCTCCTCCCACTTTTGTATCATCTGCAAACCTGCTAAGTATCCCTTCCACTCCTGTGCCCAAGTCATTTATGAAGATGTTGAAGAGCACAGGCCCAAGATGGAGCCCTGTGGAACCCCACTAGTGACAGGTCACCAGTCTGATGTTCCCCCATTCACTATTACGCTCCACCCATGACCAATTGCTCACCCATCACATGATGCGTTTATCCAGCTGTGTGCTGGACATTTTGTCCAAAAGGAACCTGTGAGAAATGGTATCAAAAGCTTTACTGAAATCCAAAAAGTTTACATCAATTGGCTTTCCTTAATCAACTAGGCAGGTTACCTTGTTATAGAAGGAAATCAGTTTGGAAAGGCAGGACTTTCCACTCATGAAGCCCTGCTGGCTGTGAGCAATGACTGCATTATTTTTCAGGTTTTCTTCAGTACTTCCCAGAATAATCTTCTCCCTAACTTTCCCAGGCACTGAAGTGAGACACACTGGCCTGTAGTTTGCTGGGTCCTTCTTCCTGCCCTTCTTGAAAATCAGGGCAATGTTCACCAGCTTCCAGTTTCCAGTTCTTCACCTAACTTTGCTTTATAAATTTCAAAACAAACTTTCAAAATGTAATTTTAAAATATAGTTAAAATCAATACCATCTGAATTTAGCAGATTCAGAAGCTTCAGCTGAATTGTTTTATAATTAAATGGAGAAACTGGTTAATCTAACAAGAAATTCTTACTGATTGTAGGACTAAGGAAACGAGGCCTGCTGGGTCGAAAAGACAAAGTGGGGACAATTGAAAGCTTTCCACCAAAACTCAGTTCTGTATGTAAAGGGAAGAGAGAAGCTATGTGAGTCATTATAATAATAAAAACTATTTTAGAAATAGTAATTATTTTGTAATTTTCATCTAGAAAGTTTTGTTGTTTTCTGTTTAGTTTTGTTTTTAAAGAAGAGTTTCGTATCATGTGCAATGAAGTGTTAAATCCTGAAAAGGACATAAAGTTGAAACACTGAAAGACTGGGAACTCCAGGAGTGCTACTTGAGAGTAGTTACTGCATAATAATTTGCAAATGAGATACTGCAGCTAGCCTAACTATGTTTCTTTTTACTGTCAGTTTATCAAGATTTATCTCAAGTGGTAATTGCATGTGTTGTATAATTCCACTACAGAGTTTACATGGTACCATTGCAATTTCTGTATACAAAAATATCCAGTAAAATTAATTAGTTATCTTTACAGTGAATAAATTATTGCTACTCAATATTTCCAGACATTTAATGTACTTCATGAATATTTGGACTTATTTTCTTATAAATTTGTTACCATGATATAGCTATTTTCTACTACAGTTAAAAATAGTATTCATTATTCCTCTAAATAGAAGATACTGTATTTATGGTATACTACCATGATTTACTTTCCCTGAGTTAAAAAAAAAAAGTAGGCTTCCTTCCACCCATGAGATTCCTTCATTCTTCAGCTGAAGAATGCTGATGCATTTATAATCCTTAATTACAGTTTTATGATAAGCAATTCCATGGATTATAGCCTCAGGTAGAAAAATCTCCTTCTCCTGGTAAAACAGTTTGATCTGAACACTTAGTATAATGCAGTTTTCAATCCCTGGAGCAGAAAAGGTCTGGTGGTATTACTAAGAAAATGGAAAAATTATGAATTGTTTAAACAACCAATTTTTATCAGTTAATGTCACTCCAAGGAAAAAGAAAACCAAGGAATGCCCTATTTGTCCTTGATGCCCAAACACTTTTGTAATGTGTTCTTTGGTCAGATTTAACAAAATATTGTGATGGATATTGGGAAGAAGAGGATTAAATTCAGAGAACAGTTATTCAACATCAGGTTTAGTTGCCTAAAATTAAACCACATCCAAGTGATGCCTTGGAATTTTTAGGATTTTTAGCTTTTTGTAGATTTTAAGTAGCTATGTAGCAAATACGGATTTTTAGTATAGCCATATAGTCTGTCACACTTTAGAATAGTATTTAACACTTACCAAGCCCTATTCCCCACTTCATATCAAATTTCTAAATTCTTTAGGCTTGTTTAGGCTCCTTTCAAGGCAGGACTATAATAAATACATCTTGTTTAAGAACATATGCACCTCAGGCCTGAACAAGATACCATCACAGTCAAAGCAACCTTCAAGGCAGGAACCTTGGAGAAGCTCCAAAGACAGAACATGCTGTGAAGAAAAGATGAGGAAGAAAGGGGTCTTAGGATCTCTGACTCAATTTCCAGGGCGGCGTGACAGAGGGGCAGATCTGGGAAGGATCTGGGGGACAAATAGTTCTCAGATCAAACCACAGACTGTGGAACCCCTGGACATGAGCCTTTGTATTTCTTCCACCAGAAGGCCTTCATTAAAGACCTCTTCTCTCTCTTGTCTAATATTGCCGGAAGAGTCTTTTTCTTCCAATTTTTTTAGGCAACACAAGGAACAGGTAGATAAATATTGCTGTCCACATCTAATCCATCCAATAACAGATTTGCTCCCTGTGTTGTAGAGGGGAAAAAGATCACCACTGCAACATGTTCTCATGTCTTTTTTGTCATTTAGATTTCTTCAACTTTAAGTGATTGATCATTGTGATTAATGAAAGAGCAGCTCCAAAGCTTGCCATCCAAATCTATCCTGTATGTATATTCAGGGTGGGGCAGGGGGAAGGGTGGGGGAAATAGAGGAGAGAAGGTTTCAGGTTTTGAATACTTACTATCTAGTTCTGTTGTCACTTGGGGACATAGTTTAGTGGTAAATATGGCAGTGGGAGACTAATTGCTGGAGTCAACTACCTTAGTGTTTTTTCCAACCTGAACAATTCTATGATTCTATCTTTCTCCTCTCAAGTGTTTCTCATCAGAGAATTTTTTATATATTGAACCAAGAAGGTTAAGAACTCTTTTGACAGAACATCCTTTGGATTATGCTCCATATAGACACAAATGATCCCATCAAGTTTTCTTCTATTAATCTGCTTATCCAAAATGAGTAAAATTTCTTAAACTGTCTTCCTAATGCTATGCATAACAAATATTTCTTCAACATGCATGGAATGTTTGAGGAAATAAATAATTTATTTGAACTTCAACTATGCACTTAAAAGTAGTTACAGTAATCTCCTTAGTCAAATGTTTGTCAAAAGTAGGAAATTGTTCCATTTTACAAGATTGATGGAAAATTGAACTATAAAAGCTCTTCTGTCTGTCAACTGTAATATACTATTATTTCTGCATTTAAACTAATCTTTAATTACTGAGTAGTCTTTGGAAACAAAATGCTTTTCATCATTTTAATGACAATTATATAAAATAGAATTTGCAGAAGAATATTTGTAAGTGTTCCATTTAAGTCTAAATAATCTTTCCTTAGGAAGATATTCAGCTAAAAAATACATGAGTTATACTGTCACTGACTGCAGTATGCAATAAACAAAATTTAGCATTAAAATATCAGTTTCTTTCAGTGGTACATTGATATTCAACATACATTGAAACATAATTAACTTTTTTTACACCTCTACAGTTCTTAAAGCTCAAGATTTGTGGTTTATGACTAATTTTCCTCAGTTGCTACCATCAAGTGTTATTTTGTTTTTTTCTACTGTAGGAGATTATTCTTAAGCATCAGTTTCTTTATGAGCTTTTTCTTTAGGTTGCTTCCCCTGCCTTTTCCAAAATGCCAGGTTTTGCAAGTGAACTGAGTAAGCTGCAACCCTGTGAAAGGCCTGAAATGAAACAGAGTCCTACCAGAGACTTGTGGCCTATGAAGAAAGAGAACCTAAGCTGGAGTGACTCGGCTCGGGTAGGATCGCGGGATCTCACTGAGAGCTGAATTTGGGACCTCACAGGAAAACAGGAATGGACTCAAAAAGTCATTATTTCCTGTGACACTGTGAGAAGACCATGGCAAAGCCAGTGTCCCCTGTGCATATTCATGGAGGATCCCACAAGGCCTGGGTTTTAGCCCAGGAGGGGGTAAACCCAGCCCTGAGGTCAACACAGAAGAGAGAGAGACAGTTTCAGCTGCCACGAATCAGAACTATCATCCCAGAGATAACAGAAAAGAAACTTTCAAATGCTGCAGAATTGCTTTTGGAAGATCTGTAGCTCTCTGGAAGTGGAAAAGAGACTGTTTTTCTCCTCCTGAATTGATCCAAAGGGGAAAGGGGTACTTCTGTAAATATATAGTGTTTGTGCTTAGTTAAAATAATAATTCTTTAGTTTTTATTTTATTAAGTAATAAATCCTAATATTATTTCCCCCACATCAAGTCTCTTTTGTCTGCATAAACCTCTCAACTCATAGCAATTGTGGGGGGGGGGGGGGAGGGAGTGAAAAAAAATTGGCCCATGGCCAAACCCACGACAGATCTTACAAGTTTTGACTTTTGAACAGAAGAAGTCTTCAATGTCCTTTGAAAGTAATTACTGGATGGGTTGGTTGCGTAAGATAATACACCCCTTTTACTAACATGAATTGTAGATGATAAGAAAATTCCTCCTCAGAGAATTTCTTTCTAAATTACTTACATTACTTCATTGTTCATTCATTACACAGGATCTTTCTTCAGATGTGTATGACAGCTGATTAAAAAAAAAAACCCTCCCAATTCCTTCTTATTTAATTTCAATAATATTAAATTCAGAAAGAGGCAATAATTATTTCAGCTGAACCTGAATATCAAGTCTTAATTATAGCCTATGGTACACATACATCCCTGTCTCTCAGAAAAAAAACAAGGCATATTGCTATTTTGAAAACCCATTACCAATCCATTTTTTCCTATTTACTGATATAATAGATACTGTGACCACCTTTTTGAATATTTAGGTTATAATTTATCTGATGTTTATAATGTAAAGCATGCATGCCATCTGGATGTTTTCATGTCACCCTTGAAGCTGAATCAATGTCATTTGCTTAGAACAGTAGCCTCGGCATACTGACAATGCTTCACAGATCACTTGAAATGTGAATGGTAGAAGTGTAGGAAATGACAGCTTTGCATCATGTAGCTCAGCTGCTCCAGAATTTGAGTACATCCTGTCTGATTTTTTGTTCAGATTTTTTTTTTTTTTTAAGTAGAACTAAAATGTTTTTCTGAATTTAATGTACTGTTTGGAAAGAAAAGAGATGTAAGGTCACAAACCCTAACAATTTGAGGGTGGGAGGCAAAACTGCTGATTGCAATAAAAGTTTGCCTAAGTGAGAAATTCTGATTTGAATATTAATAATGTACTTGTTTCCTCATTACAGTTCTTTGTAAAATGACTTGAATGCAGACCATAACATGTAGAAATATATATTAGAAATTAATATAGATGCCATTTGTCAGAGATACTGAAAACATATATAGTGATATATAAAATCCATTTTTTGAAGAATATTTATGTACGTGTCATGAGTTAATGTTTTAAAATGTAGAAGAGAAAGACAAAAAATAATTTGCATCATTTTCTCTTTCTCTCCTCTTGGATTTCAGGTAGAATCCACAAATCATTGCAGTATTCAAGAACTCAAGGTATTTTATTAGACCTACCATTTAGTAGCAAGTGCAATATTTTGAAAATAATAATTTAATCTAATCTCTAACTAATAGACCAGTAAACTAATCAGCTGGTCTGCATCTCTGAATGTCATATTACTGGTTTGTCTTTGAGAAGAGTAGAGGGTATTTGAAAAATCAATCATCTGGAGTACTGTATTTGTCCATTAATAACAGTATCACATTTTGATGAGGTTACAGACTTTTTGTACTAACTGAAATTGATGATAAGTGAGGCCATTCAAAGGAGATAATTCTTGAGTTTCATTTAGGGAAGTGGCACTCAACCTTTAACAGCTGAGGAGCATGCAGCTGCTTAGGCAGGTTTCTCTGTGAATTCTTTCATGCTTTTAAGTTCCCATGTCGAATCGATTCCTTTGTGTTTTTGTTTCCTTTTTGCCCATTAATTCATAATATTTTTCTCAGCAGATACCACTCTTTCAGATGTTTAACACCAGAGGCACTGCACATACTGGAAATGGCTTTTCCAGAGATCTTATGTGTCACTAGGAGAATTGTAACAACCCAAGTCTTCTTTTCATTTCCCCTGTTGTACTTTTTTCTTTTTGATGCTTATCTAGCCCTAAAATTCTGTCAAAGGCTAAAACTGTTTCCTGAATGGAGTCAACTTGCATCTATTAAGCAGATAGCTTCTGCTGAGACTACACCTGGAGAAATGTTTCCAGGTCTGAGATGCTCAGTACAAGAGAGATATGGACGTACTGGAGAGAGTCCAGCAAAGGGCCACAAAGATTATGAAGAGAATAGGGTATCTCTCTAGTAAGGAAACTCTGAAGGAGCTGAAAGTCTTCAGCCTAGACAAGAAAAAGCTCAAGGGGTTCAATGTATGTGTATAAATACCTGAAGGGAGGGTGCAAAGAAGATCATGAAATCATAGAATGGTTTTGGTTGGAAGGGATTTTAAAGGCCATCTAGTCCAACCCCCCTGCAATGAGCAGGGATATTTTCAACTAGATCAGGTTGCTCAGAGCCCTGTCCAACTTGACCTTCAGTGTTTCCAGAGGTGGCAGAATCTGTCTGGGTAAGCTGTTCTACTGACTCACCACCCTCATTGTAAAGGAATTCACCTTCATCCCCATGTCTACTCTAAATCTATCCACTTCTAGTTTAAAATCATTACCCTTTGTATTATTGCTGCAAGTCCTATTAAAAATTCTGTCCCCATCTTTCTTATAAGCCACCTTTAAGTATTGAAAGGCCACAATAAGGTCTTCCCAGAGCCTTCTCTTTTCCAAGATCCAGCTGAGAACAATCCCAACTCAGTCTTTCTTCACAAGAGATGTTTTCCATCTTCTGATAATTTTTGTGTCTCTCCTCTGGATTTGCTCCAACAGGTAATGAAGGCTCCAGTGCTGGATGCAGTATTCCAGGTGGGGTCTCACAAGAGAGGAGTAGAAGGGGAGAATCACCTCCCTTGACGCGCTGGCCATGCTTCTTTCAATGCAGCCCAGAATACGCTTGGCTTTTTGAGATGAAAAAGCACATTACTGGCTCATATCCAGCTTTTCAATCACAAGTACCCTCAAGTCTTTCTCCACAGGACTGCTCTCAACCCCCTCCATCCCTGCCTCTATTGATACCAGAGGTTGCCCCAAACCAGATGCAGGACTTTGCATTTGGCCTTTTTGAACCTCATAGGCCCACTTCTCAAGCTTATCCAGTTCCCTCTGGATGGCATTTCCTCCCTCAGGTGTGCCATCGACATGACTCAGCTTGGTGTCTTCTGCAAACTTGCCGAGGATGCACAGATCCCAGTGTTTATGCCGCTGATGAAGGTTTTAAACAGTACTGATCCCAAAGACAGAGCCAGCCTCTCAGGTTTAATGACAGGACCAGTAGTAATGGAAACAAACCGAAACAGAAGAGGTTCTCTCTGAACATCAGGAAACACTTTTTCACTGTGAGGATGCCTAAGCACTGGTGCAGGTTGCCCAGAGAGGTTGTGGAGTCTCCTCTTCTTGATGAAATCCAGAAGCTGTATAGACATGGTCCTGGACAACTGGCTGTAGGTGACCCTGCTTCGGGGAGTTGGACCAGAGCTCCCTTCCAACTTCAAGCACTCTGTGATAGTGTGATTCCATGACTCATACTAATCCATTGTTCCCTCTGAAATGCTGTTAATTGTAATTGTTCATGTTACATTCCTACTGGCCTCTGGTCCTTTCTAAAACTCTTCTGTTCGTTTTCAGACCTGGCAGAAAGTCACTCTTCCAACACAACTATTATCTGTCACAAGTATAGGAATCCTCATATCTTCAGAACACAAGTTTTGCGTTTAGGTGATGCCCAGTTCTTTATTCAACCTGTTTTGAGGGTAGTACTGCTTTTGCACTTCTTTCATTCCCTACTTTTTGAACAAGGAAAAGGAGCAGTGCCATATCACTCCGAACTGAACTAAAGGCATCATCACCGTGCAGACCTCATGTCACCTGTACAACAGGCAAAGACTTCTTAACACAAATCAAGATCACACTGAGCAGGCAAGCTTGTTCTCTAAGTGGCAGTTTTCACAGAAACAATTATATAGGATGAGCTGTATTTGGAATAATGGTCTAGAGAGGTATTTTTGTGTGACAGCTGGATCATAAACTTCACATAGGAAATCTGATCAAGGAGAAGAATTTCAATAATTGTGTATCTATTACCTTAATAAACTTCTCCTATTCCATTCCATAGGTACTCAGGAGGATCCTACAGAAACTGAAATATGACTCTGTCTCACAAATTCCCTCCAAGGCAACCATTTAAACACACTCTGTTCAAAAAAGTTTCTAACAGGTTCTCTGCACAATAACAATAGTTGTTAGAGCTGGCATGGACTGCCATGGACTTTGCACCCAGTCTGCATCCCCTTTTTTTCTCATTTCCTGCTTCACAGGATGAATGAGCAGGAGGTCAAGAGGAACACAGATGGAGACAGAACTCGAGCTATTAGCAGCCAACTCTATCTTAAAATTGCAGCGTAGGGTATTTGCAAGGTACTCTCACAGCTATTTCCAGCCCTGTTTTTAAGTGTGAATATGAGTATATAGGAGGGAAGTACTGTCAAATGTCTTAAGGTTTCTACCTTCCTATTGACAGTTATATTCTTTCAAAAGAGGGAGAGTGCATAAATAGTGTTCACACACACTATACTATATAAATACGTAACATATTTTTGTCTATTATATACACGGGAGCCAAAACCTACAAGGTAAGGCTTGTAGACTTTGTTTAAGATTAGAATAGGTTTAAATGGTTTGCAGGTTTAAAGTGCAAGGTCTCTGTATTTCTAACATTTTGGAATATCAAATGAGTACTACTCTAACCTTACTTTTATTGCTTTATTAAGTGCTTGAAGAGTCTAAAACAATTATGCATTCTGACACCCTTTCTGTTTTATTATCAAAAGAATATATTTTTTTCAGGTGCCAAAGAAAACAGTAAGCTGTTTACAAGTCCTATCATTTGATAGAGAGTGTAAATATTTGAAAAAAATTACTTATTTTAATTTCCTTTTGAATCATAGTCCAGTAGATTTCTTGATCTCCTCTTGCACCCTTCTGGTGACCCTCAGATCTTAAGTATAATTACTTCTTTCTTTCTCTTTTGTGTAGTTTTAAGTGCCTGGAATAACATGCAGTGGTGTAACAGCTGTAACGTGGGAATGTTTGAGGATGCAAAGCCTGCAAGAGGAGTGGAGAGGACTGCAGAGGCTAGAGAAAACTAAAGGTGGTATAATCACATTAATAACTACCCTTCTGTTGCAGCTCTTGAACCAAACTATTATTGTAACCATATTAAAATAAAACTGGACTTTCAGGGTCCCAAACAACGACAAGGAGTGAGAAAAGAACCATTAGAAGTGATTAAGAGCCTAACATTTAAAGTTTCATTGATTCTCTAAAACAATAGTGTAAATGCACCACAAATTCTTTTCTTTATAATGTTTTTAATTAGAAGATAAGATTTTTTCTTTTGAAATGGAAATGTTGTTCCAAACAGAATTGTCACAGATGGTGGATTCGGTTACTTTTACTTTAATTCTTCTACTTTCAGAAAATGCAGCAGTGACACATATGTCTTTCCTTTGTAATCAATGGAAAGGAAAATTCCTGTTGCTTAACTTCTTGAGCAATCTTAGAAACCTCTCAGTGGAAAAGCATTTTTTTTTTCCTACCAAGCAAAAATGCAGCATGGACTTCTGAGTTCTTCTAAAACCCAAAGCAAACTCATTCTTACAGGGTAGTAGGACTGACCAAAAATGTAGAATAGCTTAGTGCCTTTACAGTAGTAAAGGCATGCCTACCTGACCTCTGTGCAGTTAGGTGTCAGCTATAACAGCCGAATCCTTTATTTAAAAGTGTTACTAACAGGCCATAAATTAATTTATGCAAATTCAAATAGCACAGCACAAAAGTTTCTGCCTGCTAATGCATTGCTGGCTAATACGCCCCTAATAAAGAAAATTATGAAATTTTTAAAAAAATTATGCATATTCTTTCCAAAATATCATGCCATTCAATTCATATTACAAGCTTCATAAAAACCAAGTATTGATTATGAAGCTTAATAAAACTGTCTTTAGTTACACAGACAGGCTGTCTTTGACTACAGAACTACATGATATAGCAACTGCTTATATTGCAGTCTAGTGTACTTAAAACATCATGTATACCTACTGCCCTATCTCGCATAGCTTTAGCTCTTAAATGTCTGAATATGGTATCTTCAAATGTTGTATTAAAAATGTTTATTAGAATACCTGGGCTTTCCCTCTCTTTTATTTATTTATTTATTTATTCATATTTTTGTTTTGTTTTGTTTTATTTGTTGGTTTTGTTTTGGTTGGTTATTTTTATTTTGGTTGATTGTTTTGTTTGTCTAGGGTGTATGGAAAAAAGGGTGAGAAATTTGGTGATAAAACCCCCAGTAACTGTCAGAATTAAACATGTTATTGAGTTCAAGCCTACCCCCATTTTCAAGGGCGACGTTCCCATACAATTGTATTTTATGCACTCTTATGGATAAATGTGCAGAAGAGAGGAAGTAAATAAAAATATGCAGATGCCAATCTCTCAGTAACATTAACAGAGAGTAGGTCAGATAGTTACTTTTAGAAAAGTGTTTCATCATTCTGTCCATTCAGGTGGAACTTTTGCAAACGTCAGACTTTGTTAAAAGGTGTGTGTCTAAGTTTTTCTAAACTAATCGACACCAGAAATTTCAACCTATGATGACGTCAAGTCGGAAAAAGTTCAGCGAGCAAAATAGTCAGAGTATTGTTAAGGTATTAATAAATCTCTGTTTATGATCATCAGTGGTTAGACAGTGTTTACAGCAAGCAGTGTAGGTGAAAAGTGGAGTGTCATCTTAGGCTCAGAATATCATCTTCATTTCTGTGGCTCTCTTGTTTGAAAAGAGCATGATGGGGCCTCACTGTTTTTTGATTCACTAAGCTTTTGTCTGTCAAACAGTTTTGAGAGACTTCTGTTTCAAGACATAGTCCCACCTTAAACTGACATTACTGAATGTTTAGCTGCTATGAATGTGAAATTATGAATTTTGACTATTCAAGCAGTTGTTTCCTACCCAGGAAAGGTTTCAATAAAATGTAGTGCATGATCTGAACCAGCTACCCTTGGGAATCAGTGACATTTGTAAAGACACAGAAAGGGAGACATGGAAAGGGACTAAAAATATCATCCAATAGCAAAGGACTGAACTTTGTAAATTAGATACTATTGCCTTTGTTAAGTTCAGTAGGTGAACGGAAGAAAAAACAACAATATTTTTATTAAATTTTACTTACCCTCTCCCTAGCATAGAGTAGTATCATTGAATTAATCTTTCTTAATGGAAGCCTGGTAGGACACTATATCATTTTTACAACACATCAGTTCATGAAAAATCTGATGTTTTCTTATAACTTTGCTAAATTTTAACACGGCTGAGTGCTTTGTGGCTCTGGGTTGTATCATAACAAATGAATAAGAACGCCATGAAAGAAACATTTTAAATACAACTGTAAATTCATACATAGCTGTGTTCAGATCTCTTTTTATTTTTTTCATTATTATTTTTTAGCAACTTCTGAAGATCCAAGAGGTCCAACAGGTGTGCTGTTTTTCCAGTCTCTGCTTTTTCACAGCTGAATATTCGGGATTCATTAATCAACAGCAGGTTCTTTTTTCCTGTTTCTTTTAATTCCTGACATTATAATCCTGTATTATTACACATTTTATGCTGGATAAATTACGGAATATATCTAAATTACTAAATTATATTTCCAGTAAACTAAATCACATTACAAAATTATATTTGCAATCATGAAATTATGTTTACAAACTCACCACATCACTAAATTATAATTACAGTACGTACTGAAATGAATATCCATAGCCTGATTCATAATAGATATTATTACTCCAGGAGTTGCACTAAAATTCTCTTATTCTCTCTCTTTTATTCTTTTCTTCTAGGAATGTCTTGGAGCAGAAGTTTTATATTGTTGATTTTAAAACTATAGAACAAGTTACAGTATTTTAAAAGGTATGTCCTATGACATATCTATTGATTTGTTCCCTATGCTACAGTCTGCTCTGCTATTTCTTGGGCTCCAGTCTTTGGGCTAGTTCTTGCACTACTCTCTATAGGCACTGTGGTGATATAGCATTTATTTATAATTTTTTTTAATAGACTAGTACTATTGGAATTCCACAGAAAATATAATTTAAAGCTCTCTGGTAAGGTCTGGTTAAGCAGCTGCTGCTAACACAGATGCAATGTAGCCAAAAAATGGAGAAAAAACTGTTCAAATCCAACTTAGAAACTAAGTCTTCATGCAGACTAATTTCTGTAAAAATCCTCTGAGATTTGCATAATGGCAGAAGAGGGCCTCTGAGTTCTTCAATGAGGACAGCCCAATAGTCTGACTAATGACAGATTTGTAAAGTGTTCTTACATGGAAGTCTTCTTTCCTCAAACCACTATTACAGTATCCTTCAGTGGAAAGGAGAGGTATAATTTATAGATCAATGAGCTGTGTCTCATAACTCTGGTAGATGCTCTCACTACTGAGTGCTGCAATCTAATTTTACACGACTAATGCCACCAAAACGGCAAAATGGCTTCATGGCAAAAAATATATGTTCATGCACTTTCAGTAGCTGGTACAACAAAACAAGGTTGTTCATACTTCAACTCAAGCCAAGGAAAAGGCAATTCCGATGTGAATAGGGAGTGGCAGGACAGCTAAGACTCCTTTACTTCATAATATTTCACCTATCAATCTGCCTCCTCTTTTCTGTTAAAACTTTGAAAAGGCAGGCAGGACAACAATCCATGATTTATTGATTTATCTATTTAACTAGGGAGATGAATTTCCTCTCCAGTTCTTTCAGAGACATAGAGCATGTTTTACACAAACTGTATTTCATTTACCTTACACAGGTGTCTGCACTCGAGGAACAGTCCTTCCTGTCCAGAGAGGCAAATCAGATTTAAAATATGCAGGTTCCATGTGGTTGTCTCAGATTACCTAGAGCCTTTCAAATATTTAATTATTTAAATTGCACTCATAAAATAAAGGCATGAGTTGGAAGCTGAGTTGTTGCTCTATGAGCATGAGCAGCATCAGGAAAGCTGGATGTGAGGACTAATGTGAAGGTTAAAACTTCTCTTCTTCCTTCTCCCTTTTCCCCCCATCAATCTTACACATAGTTCTTCATTCTAGAATTCCTAAATTATACACAATGCTAATAACATCTATATTTAATTTTAATACTAAACATGTCAAAATACTACAAGATACTACAAAACCAGTAAGCTTAAAGACATAGATATGTCTTGGTTTCACAGATGACATTGAAATACAGAACATTTTCTGAAATCTGAGAGGAAGTAAAAGATAGACACAAGTGACTGAAGCAATCAGTGTTTGGCATGTGCTAATTCTGAAAAGAGAGCATAAAGAGCTCAGATTAGGCACTAGGCCAAAATGTAGGATGTAATTAAAAAATAGAGAAATTAGCTGGCATCTTATCTGGCATGTGAAAATGTCTGATAGGTTCTATTAAAACAAAAGGATTTTTGAGAATACTTATTTGTAATTACAGCAAAATTTTATTTTGTTTCAGAGGAGGTCTATTATGTTGCTTAAAAACAGCTAAATGGCTTCATATTTATATATGACCATATAAAATAAATACATCCAGTAAAAAGAAGTACAATCAGAAAGAGTGAAATTGTGCATTTAAAAAAATAAATTAATTAATTCTAACCATGTTTGCAAGGTCTTTGTTTCATTTGTTTTCAATATTTCAGCAAAGAAACTTTACTAGCAATACAGAGCACAAAAATAGACTGTAAATGTTGATTGGGTAAATACAGATAGAAAGAGTTTGTAGAACTGCTAACAAACCCAATGAATAGGATTTTGAGACCACAATGCAGCTATTGCCAACCTGTTAGCTGAGTTAAGAAATTATTCCAAAGGCTCTACCACTGTTGTTGATGGGCTTAGCCAGCAGTGGGTCCATCTTGGAGCTGACTGGTGTTGACTCTTCTGGACATACAGGAAGTTTCTGACAGTTTCTCACAGAAGCCACCCCTATAGCTTCCCACCACTTCAGGTTTGTTTTTCTTTTTATTAAAAAGTCATCCTGCTACTGTGATTGGGATGGTGTCATTTATTTCACTTAAACCTCAACATCTCTACAGAAATAAAGGATTAGATTATAAAACTTAGTTTAGACTGCTGTTCTGTACAACATTAAAAAGTTACTGATCCTGCAAATTTATATAACATAAACCAGGTCACTTGTTCACATCAAAGTCCTACATGTCAGTAAAATTAATGTGAATTATGCAAACCCCTAAACATATAAACCTTTGTTATTTGAGTGAGTTACAGAATACAAAATTAATGTCTTTACAAAAATAATGTATTAACAAAAGCTGACTACATTGTGTTATTTTTTTTTCCAATTTGGATCTTAGTCATGATCAACAAATTAATGGCAAAATTGTCATATTGACTTATTTTTCAAATATAATTCCGAAATAAGATAACTGTGAAGAAAAAGGATGCTATAATGTATAACCTTGATCTTATGTGCTTTACATTTAAACTATTTAAATTAAATATAAATTGTTTTAAGGTACTGTATGCGTTATTTCAGTCTTCTCATTCAGAAAAAAAAAAAAACCCAAACAACCAAACGAACAAATGCAGGGAAATGAGATATTACTGTGAAGTCCCTGAGCTTAATTCAAGGAAAATTAAATTTCTTCAAATAGCACAGATGGAGATAATTATCTTAAATTTATAAAGAAAGCAATAGACATTACTGTACACATGAAAAGTAAAGGGGGTATAGAGGTTAGATAGTTAAACACAGTTGTTTCAGTGGCTTAAAAATGGTGTTGTACCTGTGAGTTTTCAATATACCAGGGTATACTTCAATCTACAAGAAGCACTGGTGACACCGGATCAAATTTTAGAACTCTATCACTATGAAAGCAGGATGGATGGTTGCCAAATAACCTCAAGAATATTTACTGGAGTAGTTGGCACTGATTTTCGCTGATATAAATAATTACCTGAAGTACAGAATCTTAAAAGAATCTCCCAATTATTTTTAAACTGATCTAGAAAAGATATAATAATTTTTCAATTATATTTTTCTCGAGACTCAACCTATGTTTAATTTGTATTCAAAATTTCTGTTTGCCAAGCAGCACTATTGACACTGCAGAATCAGAAAAAAAAAATATATTTCCAATAGAGTATTTCAGAGTACAGAGTACCTTATATACAGACTGAACAATGTCATCAGAATTTTGTCTAGACTGTATTGATTTTTTTTTTTATGGCTTTATCTGTTTATTTAAATTGGTTTTCATAGTAGGGTAAAAAAAATCTTTCAACATTCAAGTTAAAATTAGGTCAGTTAACATTTTGCCTTAGCCCTGTAAAAGGTACAGCACAGAGTTCTGGTCACTGCATAAAGTGTTCTTTATGTAGTTTTCCTAAGACTTAAATGAAAGACGCAAACAACGTTCACAGACAAGAATCTGAGACTTTCTTGTCCTAATATAGCACTAAACTAAAATCAAGTCAGATAAATCTGACTTGCTTTTTCTCAGCTAAACCATTTTCTAGCTAAACAGTTGTTCAGCTTGATGGCTGGGGATAGAAAGTCATTCCCTCCTGGTTTTAGCCTTTATCAGCCATATCTCTTGCACTGGCACTATCTCAATGTACCAGGCAGCAGACTCCATCAAAAAAAGTCTCAGATGCAGGTCCTGAAAGGAGTACTCTAGCTAGCAGGTAATAATACAGAAGGATATAATGGTGACTGCCAGTGTTTGCCATGGCAACAATGAGGGACTGTTATCTTACTTAGCAAAGATTATTTTTTTCTATGATCCTAAAATTTTTAGAGTTTGCCATTAATCAAGAATCTTGACCCTACTGATCTATAAAGACCAATTAGAATTCTAAAATATTTAAATTTCTGTCTCAGGGATTTGATTTTCCTTATTCTCAGAATTACCTCTTTTTACAACAGCAATCTTTTTCATATTATTCTATTTTTACAGTTATTCTTCAAAAAAGGTTATTTGAAAACATTAACATTGGCAATACACAAATTTATTGATTTATTCTTCTTTATTATATGTTTTCCCAAAGGTTTTTTTATGCTTACTTTTAGACCACAGTTGCTGCATCAACTTTGTTGTTTGGTTTGGATTGGGTTTTGGTGTCAGGGTTTTTTTTTTGCTTGCTTGTTTGTTTTCAAAAACCAGCTGGTTTTCACTTATGCCACATAATATATTTTTTCCATCTGTAGTTGTTGTTGTTCTTCTTCTTTGTACTATTATTATTATTATCCTTATTTAAAACACATTCTCAACTACTTTATTCTCCATGTTGAAGACATCCATGGTAAAGAAATTTTGCTCACCCTATACACTTCAAGCTCTGTCCCTATTGCCAAATACCAACAAAAAATAGGCCATGTTAGGTTAACATAACTATCACTCTTCCAGTCCTCTCCATGTCCTGCTGTGGGGCAGTGGGTAAGCAGCATTAGTGTTAACTCTCTGTTGGGGTTAACACACTACAACTTTCCAACACTTAAGGTCTTTTGGCAACTGTCTTTAGAGGTTTTCTTCTGTCTATAAAGATTTCAGCTCAGGTAATTCACATAATTCTAGTAGAATAACCATATGGTTGAGCTAATTTGTTTGGATGACCTATCTGATGATGGACCCAACAATTTATGTTCAAAGTACTTTTGATACTATAACTTATGCTAATTCTCTGATTGAAATTATATATGAATACAAATGAGAGTAAATATTTCTACAGTGCTTCTCACACAGATATGCCTTTTAAGAGTTTCAAAGTTGTGTATTTTATTTAAATAGTCCTTCAAAGGGGGAAAAGCTTCAGTATTGGCATTAGCATGAGTTCCATTCAGTAGATGTTTGAAATACTTAATTTGTTGTAGGAGGTTCCTTAATAAGACAGCTAAGAATAATGAAACCACCACCACACCAAATGTTTAGGAAGGTACATCAGAATGATGTTATACAAGGATTTCAGAATTAGATGAAAGACAGCCTAAGATATTTTATGGTATTTCTGAAATAAACAAGTCATGCAATATTGTGTCAAGATAAGATGCATCAAGGCAAATAATACTGGCAAACCATACACAACACATTTTATATATATATATATATATATAATCTGAGGACATGCTTTAAATATAAGTCCAAATGCTGATAAATAGAGTGGGCATTTTACCTTCCTACACAAAACATATTCAAAGCATTAGAATGGAGTAAAGTACTACCAAAGCTGAAGAATGGAATAAAAACTGTTCTGTGTTTGACTTTTACTATTGAAGTATTTATAAATCAGTTTCTCTTAATTTCTATTATGATATTTTTTACAAGTTATTAACCATACAGTTAGTTTACATTGTCATAGTCAGAATAGGTTATTTGGTGTACTAGTTCATTTTACAACCTGTAACACCTTAAAGAATGGGATTCCATCATTAAGGCTGAGATTGTATTTCTTTCACAAATCAAACTAATTTTCTGTCAGTAGGCCAAAAGACATAATCTTAAGATTTTAGAAGGTGTTAAGATCTGATTATTGAAAGATGCCTCTGTTTGAATTAAGGTACAAATGAGACCACATGTCAAAGTCAATAGTATGGATTTTATTCAAAAGTAAATGTGAGGTAGAGAGAGAGAGAAAGAAACAGGAAGAGAGAGAGAAGATGTGGAGGGGGGAGAGAGAGACAGAGAGAGCGAGATTAAGCAAATATATCACTATCATGTGGATCCCTGCAGCGTCTTGCTGGTCTCTCTTCACCCTGGTCTGCTCAGTGGTGGGAATCCCAAAGTCATGCTTCTGGGGTACCACTTTTACACAGTCCAAGTCCTGGGTACTCACAGGGGTAGATGCTGTTCCCACAACTTCAGCTGGCAAGAGTACAAGGACTTGCTTCCTTTCCCACAGCTTGCCATGATGGGAGTTTTGTCCGGTGTGCTTACAGTCTGCAGGTGGGAATTTTTGTATGGGATAGGTTACCCAGATCTGCCTTACCAGGCCTGGCTTCCTGCTGTTGCCAGTCTGTGCTTTCCCACAATCTGCACAGTGCAACTCTGTTTGGTGTGCTAATTCCAAACCTTCACCTCCATTTGGAATTAATGCCATGTTGCTTGCTGTCTGTGCTTATCTGTTGTGGTTGCTTATTTTATGGGAATTTACTTCTTTTACAGTTTTTTGAGACAGTTCATTGTGCTCTTTAAGACCTAACAGAAGGGTCTTACATTAGGTTGGAAGTTGTTCTTTTTCAAAAATAGTGACTCAGAAACATGGAATTATGGAAAACAAAAATGTTGTGGGCTTTTTCCCTTATTTTAAAGAAGAAAATAAATTATTGCATTAGTATCTATTAGTAAATAGATATTATCAGACCTGACAGATACTCTTTACAAAATAAAAAATAAAGTAGTTAAACAATGAGTAGAACCATAAATATAAGAGATTTCCTTAAAGTTTTCATGTTCGCAAGCAAAGTAATTTATATTGCTAAAACAGACAAAAAACTTTCACATTATAAAAAAATGGCATCATGCTGAACATAATTTTAAATATTACACAGAACAAGAAGAAATAGCACATTTACATTTTTCTCCCTTTTGGGGAACTTATTGAAGAACGGAGAATCTGGAATAACGTGACATCATCCTTCAAATTAATTTTTTAAGAAGTGAAAATGTGTGGCTAAAGCATGATGAATTAAAGCTATTGTCAACAAGAAGGAAAAAAGGCTGAGGAAGAAGGGTCAATACCACTGCTATAATGTGGAGAATCCAAAGAACTTGGAGGTGTTATGAAGCAGCAGCGTCCTTGATCACAATCCCGACAATCTTCACAAAAAGAAGTAAATAAGAAAATGGGGGATTTATTCTTGAGATAAGAATTATTTCACTAAAATTTAGGTGTCTTCAGTGTATATGTAGGCTTTGTGATATGGTTCACCTTGGTTCCATTTGTAGTTAATACAAAGAAGAATGTTTTCTCTTCATTGGGAAATAGGGTGTTATCACCTTATCTAATGTATTTTAGGATAAAGTGAACCACATTTAAGAACAGTCTGTTCTTCTCTATTACCTGTAAGTGAATTCACACACCTAGCTCAGCTGGGAACTTTGGAGAATTATTGCTGGAACTTCATAAGACAGGAAAAGCAATTTTCTGTTGTCTAAACAAACCCTGAAATAAATGACATTTTTGTCAAAGTGCAGAAAGGGGACTGCTGGGAATAAAACCCTGTTTCATTTGACTTTATTAGAGTGCTGGTACAGGTATTTCCAGAGAAGGTAAGGTCTTACAAAAGTGGTGCATTACAATCTAAATATAGTTGTCCCATAGCCCCTTTGCATATCATTCATAGTACACATTTATGTATCGTATGGTGAGGTAAGCTGCCCCCTTGCAGCCCACAGAGGTCCATGGTGGAACAGATATCCACCTGCAGCATGTGGAGGACCCCATGCTTGAGCAAGTGGATGCCTGAAGGAGGCTGTGACCCTGTGGGAAGCTCATACTTCAGCAGGCTGCTGACAGGACCTGTAACCTTGTGGGGGAACCCATGGTGGAGTAGTTTGTTCCTGAAGAACTGCACCTCATGGGAAGGAGCCATGCTGGACTTGTTCCTGAAGAACTGTAGCCCATTGGAAGGACCTGTGTTGGAGACATTTGTGAAAGACTGTCTCCTGTGGGTGGGACCCCAAAATGGAGCAGAGAAAGACTGTGAGGAGGAAGGAGCAGCAGAGACAACGTAAGATGAATTGACTGCAATCCTCCATTCCCCATCTCCCTGAGCTGCAGTGGGGAAGGAGGTGAAGTTGAACCCAAGAAGAAAGGAAGAATGAAGATAAGGTTTTGTTTGATTTTCTCCCTCATTACACTACTCTGATTTGATTGGTAAACAAACAAGTTTTCCCCAAGTGAGTCTGTTTTGCACATGATGGTGAGCAGTGAGTGATCTCTCCCTGTCAACTCGACTCACTAGCCTTTTGTTATAATTTTTTTCTCCCCCATTCCTCCTGAGGTGGAATGATAGAGCAGCTTTGGTGGGCACCTGGTGTCCAGCCAAATTCAGCCCACCACACCCATATAAAATTTTCAATCACTCAAAACTAGTACAAGCTGATTTTCAAAGGAACTCAAAAGGCATTTCTTATCAATTATTCCAGGCTAATTGAAAGTCAAGTTAAGTCAACTGAAATTCCTTCACAGATATAAATAAACTCTCAGTTACTCCCTTGATAGTTTTGTCAAGAGCAACATATACAAAAGACTGATAAGACCTGATGTTTAGAAGTTGGCCCTGTTTTGAGTGGCTAGGTGGAAGAGATGACCTCCAAAGGTCCTTTTTTACTTAACCTCCTTTATGAGCCTATGGTTCTATGATTTGAACATCATCACTAACTCAAGTCTTTCCAAAGGCCATGTGAAAATTAAAACTGGAATCAGAGAAATGGTCTCTGATAAAATATTTCTGAAAAGAACTTTGGTTAAAAACAAACAAACAAACAAACTCTTATTCAGCATAAATTTCACAATGGAAAAATCCAATTTATTGATTTTAGTGCTTAGACACATCAAACAGGTGACCTGAGAATTACATCAGTAGGTGGATGAGTCAATGTTCTCATACACACCTTCCAAGATCATACCAAATAAACCTATAAAAATTAATAAACAACATTTTTAATTAAACAGTAAACAGTAGCCCTTGAATTATTACAAAGGAAAAGGTGTAAATCAGTCTTAGTATTTATCTTCAGAAAGAGAAAAGTGTACAAAAGTGGCCTTGTGACTGGTTAAAAAAAAAAGACTAGTCCAGATAATACACGATATTACATACACCCCTGAAAAGACAAGACTGTCAATACATAAAGACACTGAAATACTAAGTGAGAACAAATGATCTGAATTCAATATTATTTTTTCTCTCTCAAAAATTATTTAAACAGCATTTGGTGGAACCTCCTACTGACAAAAGAAAACAAAGACATATGTACATTAACTATATCCCATAGAGATAACCAAGCATTTTACCCTTAAAAGCAAATCATAGTCTTTCGTTTGGTGTTTGCCAGAGTTCTCAGTTTTTTCTTCAATTTTGTAAAAAATTCATTCACACGTACTGTAGGCACATGTATGTTGCCCACAGAGATTGGTGACATGTTCAAAAGCCCTGGACATATACAAAAGCCATTTGGATGTTGTCTTGGACCTGTTCTAGGTAGCCCTACTTGAGCAGAGGAGGTGGACAAAATGACCTCTAGAGGTTCCTGCCAACCTCAGCCATGCTATGATTTTGTGATATAATGGTGTTCAGATGTGTGTGTATATATATATTGATACTAATATATTCATACATATTGTTCATCTATTTAAGGACACAC
>JAWWLV010000001.1:72896283-72918167 GCA_035041135.1 Platyrinchus mystaceus
ATATCCCATAGAGATAACCAAGCATTTTACCCTTAAAAGCAAATCATAGTCTTTCGTTTGGTGTTTGCCAGAGTTCTTAGTTTTTTCTTCAATTTTGTAAAAAATTCATATATATGTACTATAGGCACATGTATGTTGCCCACAGAGACTGGTGACATGTTCAAAAGCCTTGGACATATTCAAAAGCCATTTGCATGTTGTCTTGGACCTGTTCTAGGTAGCCCTGCTTGAGCAGAGGAGGTGGACAAAATGACCTCTAGAGGTTCCTGCCAACCTCAGCCATGCTATGATTTTGTGATATATTGGTGTTCAGATGTGTGTGTATATATATATTGATACTAATATATTCATACATATTGTTCATCTATTTAAGGACACACTTGCTAAAACATAGTGTATAAATTACTGGATGTAACCATCTTTCAGTTTCCAAAGAATATATTGCAATAAAACTTTCTGAGTATACGTTTTGATTAATATTTTCTAATTTCAGTCCTTGTTGATTATGATTCTCTGAACATATTTATTATGTCTGCACATGGGTAAATTTATGCAAATTTTGGTGACAAAATTTGCTCTCAGAAGAGGATAATTTGAAACTCTGTTTTTCAACTGATTTTGAACAATGTAGCTGATTTTTACTCTCTTTCCCTGACATTTATTTTTCTTAGAATGGTTTAAGACATAAGCATCCAGTCTTCTTCCCCACAATTAATTCTATGGCACTGTGGATTAAAAAGCTAACAATTGTCATACAGTATCAACACAGGAGAGTACGCCTAGTTTGGCTTCATGTCTTCGACAGAAGTTATAATCAGCTATTTTACAAAAACCTATGGAAGAAGTAGTAAGATTTGCTGTTAAAAAAATTGATGTATTGTGCGGAGTCTGGCTGGGACGGAGTTAATTTTCTCTACAGCAGCCCATATGATGCCATTTCAGATTAGTAATCAAAACAGTGTTGATAGCACACCTATGTTTTAGCGGCTTCTGAACGGTGCCTGCACAACATCAAGAACTTCTCTGTTTCTTGCTCTCCCTGTCCCTGCAGGGAGTTAGCTAGGGGTGGGCAAGAGGCTGGGGTGGGACACAGCCATGACAGCTATCCAGATGGACTAAAGGGATATTCAAAAGTATCATGCTTAGCAATAAAATGGGGAAAGGAGGGAAGGTCTGAAGCAGCGGTGATTTTTCAAGGCAGGCATTGCTTGGAAATCGGCTGAACATCAGTCAGGTAGTGGGAGGTGGTGAGGGATTGCCTCTGTATTACTTATTTTGCTCTGTTTTATTTGTCTTCACTTATTAAATTTTCTTTATTTTGGCCCATGAGTTTTTCTTACTTTTTGTTCTTCCTATTTTCTCCCTCATCCCACTGATCATATCCATTCCAAAAAGACTTTGCTGTTTTAACAGTTCAACTCTGAATTTTTCCATTATCCATATAACATTTGAGTCTTGATAAATATACTTCTCAAGGACTACCAAATTATAACAAGTTCTCTGTACTAATTAAACATTATTAAAAAGTGGTTCCATCATCAAGTTTTCTGCTATTATCATAACTGAGTGACAGTTTATTACCACACTAGAAAACAGAGTACAAGATTGGGATCACAAAGAAATAGCAATAATATTTCAAGATTTAGGTTTTTTTCTTTCTGAGCATTTCATTTTTATTCCATAAACAGTGGCCAAAGTGCAATACAGAATCCAAACAATGACAAATATCTGCTCTTTCATAACCCCCTTGGAAGCCTAGTCTTTTGACAACTTGCAAGTCCTGAGATGATGAAAGGTGACTTCATTTGAGTACTTTTCTACGCAAAATGGGCATGTCAAATTTCATGAGATAAATATCTCCCAATGGTTTAGGAAGTAAATGCCTCAAGGCTGCCTAGAAACCTGGGGCAACATGATGGCAATACAATAATAATGTGCTATTTGGTTTAAAGATTGTCTTGGGCACCACAGAGTAGAGTTATGAACACATCTGTCAAAATGGATTTTCTCTCCATTCCTCAGGAATGGGAAGAAAATATACTTACTAAGATAACTTTTGAAATAAAATAACAAATTTCTTTTTTTATTCTCTTTGGATGCTGATTTTCACAGCCTTTTTCAACATTGTTTTTCGAATATTTCTTTAAACATCATGGATGTCATCTCACCCATTTGTATATATGTATATACTTCCAGTGATCTGATAATGGTGAATAATTTATATATGGTGATTAGGATCTGACTTCAAAAAATAGAGAGGAAAAGCCATAGTAAAAGCATAAAACCAACCAAACAAAAAACTTATTATGTAAAATAAACAATGGCAACACTGAGGGAAAGTAATTTTCACTGAGTGGCATCCTGATGCACAGCTAAATACAGCAAGGTAGCACTACTCGGAATATGGCAACATATTCAAATCTAAGACACTCTCTTCCTGAGGAAACCCTGTGCGTCATAAGGCACAGACTCATTCATACTGATATCACAGATACATCCAAAATTACCGGCCTGTGGCATCTGCTTATTACTGCAGAAAGAAAAGGAACTTAAAACAGTGGGGTTTTTTTGTAAGAAGGTCTTTTTCTTTTCCATGAATATAGTGATTGAACCGCTTGTATGAACAGGTGAACACTTTCTGCTATTTCCAAGTAACACAAAAGAAAAAAAAAAGAGTTGGACCAAGGTTCCTTTGCTAAGTTCTTAAGCCCCCTCTGCACTGACACCTAAAATTTTCATACATAAAATGGTAGCCTGAGAACAATGACATTTACTCATAAGGAAAAATATATAAAAAAAGAATTTTGAAGCTGTTTTAGATGTAAACCAAATGTCATAAAAACTATCCTGATTTTAAGTCTTGACCCATGTCAAATCTGTGATTGGCTCTCTCTGGATTCATAGTAGGTTTTTTCCCTGTGTTTTCACATTTGAAATATTCTTTAAAATGACATTCTGCAATATAGTTCAAAAAATGCTAGCATTTACCCTATGCAACTTTATATTATTCTAATGGGTACTATGCACTTCCTAGAAGAAATAAAAAGTATGTTTTCTGTTCCAAATTGTTTTTTTCATTTCCTTGCTATAATTATGCAAACTTTTCAATTAGACAATGAGAGAAGGAGATTAGAAAAAGAATTCAAAAAATGTTGTATTACATAAACATTTTATCCCTGGTTATTGCTGTATTTCTGAGAAGTGCTGTTGCAGCTTTATACTGCATTACATCACAATATGTTTGTTTCTCTGAACATTCAATATGAACTGAAAATGAAGAATATAGAGAGTGTCTGCAGGAAAAATGGAGTTGTAGATAGCATTCTTACTAAAGTAAAAAGAGAAGGATATATTTCTGACTGTAGCAAAATTAGGAGGATACATTCCCATCACTCCTATATAATTTAAATATTGCTGCTGTTTTTTCTTCATAAAAGCTACAAAGCCAATTTTATATGTTTCAGAAAAACTAAAAAACAGAGTTAATTCAGGAAGCTTAAAAACAAAACCCTAAAACCTTGCAGTTAATAAGCATATAATTTCAAAACTTGATATCTTGTAATTTCCTAACTTTAGAAAAATAATTCAGTAAGTCATTGGAACACAAAACAATAAACGAGTAACAAAAACACAGAAATGGAAATTACAGGCATAGGGCATTGAGATTTTTCTGATAAAGCTTCAGAAATCCCAGTACTAGTGAACAGACTCTGGTTGCCACAGAAGTTGTCAGTATTCTGGAAAAACTGCAGCTGTACTTTGAGTCCCACAGACAGCTAACTTCTGACAGCTGTGAATGGTTCTTTGTAAATGCAGACTTCTCTCTTTGAGTCAAAGCTGAGCTTCTGGAATAGTTCCAAAACAGTCACTCTGGTGTGGCTGAAAAATGTTCCAAATGCATTCTAGGAGACTGCATGGCAGACTAGGCTCATCTAAACATTTGTAAAATCTGCTGATGCTCTATCTTTCTTTCCCCACATAGGGATTGCAAGTAGTCCATTTTGCACTTCCTGTTTACTAAAAACTAGGGAATGTCAGTTGGTAAAAGGAATACCATAGAAATGAAGGGTCAAAACACATTGCAACAAAGTGCTATTGAGTTAATGTAAACAGTAACCTTGGTTTCAAGTACTCAAGCACCCTGTCAGAAAAATAACTCAAAAGGTTTAACAATGTTAGAAAGAAAAATTACTTTTTTAACAGCACGATCAACTCTGTTGAATAGGATTTGTTTCAACAGTATCTTTTCAATCAGTATTAATTCAATTTCCATTAAAATACATGACATTTCAACTTGAAAAGGAACGTAATTTAAAAAACTGTCATTTATCATGAATTTTCCTTTTTTAACGCCACAACCTTTCAGCTTAGGAAGCCTGTTGATCATATTCTCTGATTTATGTTTTCCTACCGTGGGAATGACACACTGAAAGCATTCTTAGCAATTACTATGGTGTTCCCACATCAGGCATCATTTAGGCACCCAAATTCACCAAAGTATTTTGACACTGGAATTCCACTGATTTCACACACATTTTTCAGAAAGTTGTTAGATGCATAACTATGGTCCTCACTGGTCCTTAGCTCCTTTTCAAATGCCTCCAATTTATCTATATTCATTGTTACTAAGTGGCACGTTGCAGTTACTACAGATATATTAATTCTTTATTGTATGAAGATTACAGAATTATCAAAATACCAAAACTCACTAAACATGTAACCCTGTGTGAAACATGTGAAAATCTCATCTAGAAGGGCAAATTCTTCTTTACTGTTCTGGGATCGAATTAGTAGTGGAGAATGCAGAGAAATACACTTACAGTCACACACTCTGTAGGCAAAGAGCAAATGCAGCCTTGGGGAACTATTTGATCACTTTTCCTCTGCAATTGTGTGGCATCTTAAAGAAGACACATGATTGAGGAATGATGCACTATTACTGGGTAGTAAGGCAGCCACCTCCCCCCACAAAAAGTTATACTTTTAGATATAATATAGGAGAGGTATAGATATGTATATAGGCATATATATATGTGTGTGTGTGTATATAGAAGAGTTATAGCCCTAGGACCTTCATATGCACTCTGCCATCAGCAGAGCCACTGTTCTTGATGTTTGTCTTGAACTGATGCTGCAAGCATCTTCCTCTCTTATCACAGAGCTATCAATTTTCAGTGGAGAAGAACCTTATTCAAGTCTCAGGCTAATCCTAAAAATCTTTGGGAGAAGCAGATTCAATACTGCCTTTGAAATATGATGTGACCATAGGCTATATGAAGCAAAGGCAAGTGTATACATTTGCCTTGTATTGTTACTATATCCTATCTGCAATACAGAAAATATTGAAAGAGAATAGGAAGGTATACCGCAGGAAAAAAAAGGAAAAAGAAATAAAATTATCCTGCTTTGGTACAGGAAGTAAAATTTTTCAGTATTTTTCAGAATGTTCTAGTTATCCAGAATGTATTGAGATCTTTTTCAGTGCATATTAACTGGCTGATTTTCAAAAACTAAATTATCCTCATCAAAAGTTAATTCCAGAGAAGTGGCAAATTCCATGCTATGAAACTGAATTCTGAAGTCTTATTCAGTTAAAAGTTTTTGGCAGTTATAGACTGGTGCATAACATTTTAATGGGGACCATCTTGCTAAACAACTGATCGGCTGGAAATATAAAATGCCAGACTGTAGAATTCGTCCAGATCTCAAAGTTCCTCTCACATTAAGCTTCAGAGTATCTGGAACAGGTTTCTATTTACGTGAGAATATTCAAGAGTTTAGTAATTACGATCACTTAATCTCCACTGAAAATGTAAGATAGGCATGTGGACTGTAAGGAAAGAAAATAATATCTGCATGTTCTATTGTAATAGAACTGAAGAGGAGTTTCCTCTTGATTGCAAAGTTATCTTTTCCAGATCTTTGCAAACTCTGCATTCTTTACAAATGTATTTTTTAACTTGAAGATATAACTGCAAACATTGGCCTTCAGTTGTTGAGTGATTTTACACCTGTGGTAAAATGTCACCAAAGGAAACTCTCAACTTTTTTTATCAGTGTTGTCAGTCCATAAAGGATCTAGCCAACATTCATAACACTATGACATGCATTGCAACTTCATGCAGCTCTTTTTATGTTGGTTTATTTAAATCACTGAAATAGTAACCCTGCTCTTGTTTGTTTAGAGTTTGAAAAGGTCAGGCTGAACTACTATATAATCAAATAGAATACTACAAACACTCAGTGACTGAAAAGGCATTCCTGGAGTGGATTTTCAAGCTAAGGCTGCTCAGATCATTTGAAAGATTATTAACTGATTATTATAAATGAAAAAAGTCTGTGCAAACAAGCCAAAATTAAACAGAGGAAAAATATTGAATGTTTAGATCCATAATTGTCTTTATAAAATATAAAAGCCTAGCCTGCTACACTCAGTGCTTCCTCTGACCAGGAGGAAGTGATTTTGAAACCTATGAATTTCAAGAGACTCTTAAACTTGTGTTATCAAATTCCTTGGTCGAAATTCCTTATCACTGAACTTCTGTATGAAAGGAGTAGTCTCACCACATTTTACAATAAAATAGCATGCTATGAGGGGTATACTCTTCCTGGAATATTCCTTGAATGACATATTTGTGACAGATGAACCAAATACTCTGTTTTTAATGGTCTGTAAAACCAGTAATTTGGTATCAAATTAC
Organism: Platyrinchus mystaceus; assembly: GCA_035041135.1. Classification (NCBI taxonomy): domain Eukaryota; kingdom Metazoa; phylum Chordata; class Aves; order Passeriformes; family Tyrannidae; genus Platyrinchus; species Platyrinchus mystaceus. Next base: position 72,902,985 of record JAWWLV010000001.1, read on the forward strand.
AGTGGAACGCAGAAACACGGAGTTGGAGAAAAACACACACAAAGCCAAAAAAAAAGATAAACCCCAAGATATTAAGCATAGAAAATATGTTTTATCTAATAGATTAAATATAGATTTATGGCAGAATCAAGTCATATTAGATGGGTTATAAAGAACCAGAACAATGCCCCAGTCAACAGACTAGCAACAACAGAATGACAAGAAACAAAGTAAAATCCTATTCAGCAGTTTTCAGAATGTTACAAGTACCAAAAAAGCCACAGAATTCTCCAGGTAAAAGCACCTTGATATTAGTTTAAAGCATTTAGACTGAATATGCTGTGGGCCAATACTAAAGCCAGTGCCTTCATATGGCAGTTGTTTTTAATTGGTTTTCAAAAATCAGTTTTATACCTGATAAAAGTAGAGTAGGGTTAACCTTACATTAGGTATTTCCAACATCCTCAGTATCAGTATAAGTGTCATTATACAGTTAGGTTGTTGAGGATTGAGATCAGAACAAAGTAGATATGATGAGTCATAATGTTAAGGCTGCCAAGAGGAGATCCCTCAAACTCTGAATTGGTATAAGCTATTACTTTCTTGTTGGAGCATATATGTTAAAGAACTTGACAACTGAAGACCTCTTACAAGACCTCTCTGTGGTATATATTAGGCTGTAGATAATACAGGCAAGTAAGCATGTCACTCATGCTAAAGATTTAAGTATTTGACAAGAGATGGTTTCTGATTCTCCATGTTCCAAAACTAAATCGACTGTGGAAAAGTCAGTATCAAAACCAGCATTGGAGAAAACTTCAGCAGAGCAATGGTGAGATTGGAACTTGAGAGTAAGACCTACATCTCAGCAACCAAATGTGAATTTCTCATGTGCATTGTATTTCCTTTGGAAGATGTGAAGGAGTAATGTAAGGCTAATTAACTCTTAAACAGGCTTGTACTGAATCATAACATATCATGGAACATTTTGATATGGGTTAATAATAAAAAATTCCATTAGCAGTCTGACTCAGTCAAACACAATTTTTGTCTGTCTCAGAATCTTTTGTCCCTCGGATTTGTTAATTCATCTGGTTTATGATTAAAGACTTCCCACAGACACAACCTCAAGCTCAATTTTCTCATTACTAACCTTTAAAGAACATAACAAAATAGTGCAGAACTTTCATGTAAACTGCTTCTCTTAATTTCCAGAACTGAGGTTAGCAGCATGGATACTTACTCATTTTTAGTGAGTTCTGGCATAGCCAAAAATAGATTCTTGAACCTGAGTTTCTTCCACCTAGCTTCCAGCACTTAAATGAGCCTTTAAATAATCTTAGATCCCTACTTTTCCTCAGGGACAAAGGGACATAGTGAACTGAAAGAAACAGCTTTCTTGGGAGGATGATTCAGTTCTAAAGGGGCTTTTAACACCTGTTTACCATTAAGTACTGAGACAGCCTAGAGCCTCCATTAAAGCATGCTCCAGTACCTATTAGCTGTGCTTGAATTCTTCTGGTAAGAACAGCTCATCTCCCACGGGAGCGATTTTTTGCTGGTTTAGGTGTCACAGAAGGCTCTTCTGAGAAAAACCTAGTTATATTCCGATATACTTGAAATCCATCTCAGCCTCCTTTTAGTATGCAAGTCCCTGAACTTATCCACAGGTTTAACTCAAGGTATTAGTTACTGTATGAGTTGACTGAAGTTTTAACTTTGAAATCTGTTATTATCAACAAACTTTCACAAAACTTAAACAAAATGTATGCAATAAAAGAGAATAAACAACAATAGCAAGAATAAACACCACATGTTGCATTTTCCGAGGTGCTAATCCTAGTGTGTATGTCAGGTTCTAAGCAAACACTCTTTAAAGCTTTGGCAGTCTGTAAATTAGCAGCTTGAATTAACAGTTTTGTTAATGAAAACAACTGAAGGAATTCTATCCACAGTGGAAGAGTATTCAAGGCAATAAATAAATTTTCCAGGCATGCAAAGGATAAAGAAAAATTATGACATTCCCAGAGCTATTTCTTATGCCTATATTTCAGGCATGCAAATCTTATTCCTACTTGCAAAAGGAAAAATAAAATTGTGTATTAAATAATTTGTAAAAAAAATTATCTTGGAACAGCTGAAAAGTTCTTATTACCGGTTTTACTGCCCACTGACATCACGTTCTGCAAGGCAGAACTCAGAAAGGGGAACAAACCTGTGAGTGAGGGACCTATGGGTCATTTAGGTTTGAATCTTAACCTGTACATATGCATCATGGACAAGATTTGGGAAATGGGGTGAATGCCACCCCATGTCTACTACAAGTATGTTGAGAGAGTAAAAATACTAAATTTTGATAGAGAAGTAACAAAAAGAAAAGTTAAGTCTCTTGCTCACAGATTTTGATACTTGGGCTCTATTTTTCTGGACTAATAGAATCAGTGAAGTGAAATGCTACTTTAATGTCAGAATTTCATCCAAAAAACCCGAGATTTATGTAAGTTAGGAAACTCTGCAATAAAATAAAAAGAAATTTTATTACAAAAAAATAAATTGTAGTAATATGGTTATTCATCAAAATCTGAAAGTACCAGTAAAATTCTAGAAATCATAGCTGCAATTCAATAAGAATTAGAAATCAAAATAAGATGAAGGCACATCAAAATTGTATATTCTAAATAAGCATAAGAGATTATTAATTTATTCTTCAACAACTACATGTTAATGCAACATGAATCCATGATAAAAGTTGGGTTTTTTTTGCAAGGTGAGAACATTTATTACTTTGTACTCTACTTGAGTAATATATTTTTTTCATTTAAAAAAACACTCTTTATTTGAAAAAAAATATGCTGTAAGCAGCAGCATATGTTGAATGACTATAGATTACAGACTTCTCACATCTAGAATGTTCAGAAGGTTTTTCATGATTGTACTAGATCCATCCAGCTAAGACTTTGGAATGAGGATAACACATGGGACATGCAAGAAAAGTAAATCAGGTTTTGTCAAAAGCAGAAATTAGAAAAAAAATAACACAAACCATGTTTTACAGTAGGATTTTGGGTGTTGGTATAGCAAATTAAACTTTGGTAGTCAGCAGTCAGTACTGATAAATCACATAGCACTTATTGTTCTGGATATCCTGTCAAATCTGCAGGTTTCATTGGCAAGTGATGGCAGAATTTTTCTGGCTTTTTTTTTTGTAGTTTCCCATCAGCGTAACAAAGACACTTATTCCATTTTATCTTGGATGTGACGGTTAACGATTGAGCTCTATTAACTGTATGCAAACAAAAAAATGAAGGTTTAAAATATTATTAAGAACAATGGAATGTGTAATGAAAGAAAATAAAAATACAAATTAATAAAAAGCTCTTTTCATTAAACATAATTTGTTGAAAAAATAGTAATTTCTATTATAAGAAAACATAAGTATAAAGCAAGGAAATTGATTTCTTATTATGGCATCCACATGAGATTTTAATCAATGCATAGCAGCAAAAAGGGAATAAACAAAAAAACCTACTCCTGTCTACAGAGGTCTGCTATCACATCATTAATCCAAACAGCTGTTCCATAATACATATATTCATCCATATCAATTTATCAGAAGAACAAATCAGAAATACATATTATTACAGATATAACTACATAAAATAAACTTGCTTACACAGAAATTCTCAAGTGCACTTGCTAGCAACAATATTAATTAATTTTGAAAGAGAACTCAGGGTGTTTCCTGTAATATTAACTTTTTAAAAGTACTTCTGCTAATGCAAGTCTGAATTTTTACACAATATCCACATCATGATTAGTAGCACTACATTTCCCAAAAAGCCAAACCTAGGTCAATAAGTCTAGAGATGACATAAAGTCTAAATATATATTTTATCTCTTTACAGTTATATTTAGTTATCTCTGGTTTCATACATCAACTGACCTTTCTCCAAGTATGTATGAAGCCCACTTGATTTTAGGCAACAGGTCAGGCACTAAGCTAAATGCATTATGTCACCGTGATCAGTAGAGGGGGACACATATTTAGAGAAGACTTCAGGTCATTTAATTAGAATAATCCTTGAGAGGTGCCCATCTCACATCACTGTCTATAGGACATGCATGGTTGCCTAGTAAGACTATTTGAAAACATGGTACCCATTTACCATTAAAAAGTATGTTTCATTTTATAAAGCTATGTAAAATATTCCTTGCTTTTCCTACAATATTTGGGAAATTGCTCAAGTGGAAGGAATTAATTTAACTTAGTACAGCATAGATGCATTTGAGAAATAGGTAACATTTTGTAAAGAAAGATAGCTTCTTAACAAATCATGAAGCTTGCAGAACCTATACAGGTTACAAAATGCTAAAGTTCATCTTAGGCAAGGCAGACCTCATGATTTAGGTACTGATACTGTTATTTTTTAAAATTCTCTGTTGCCATCCATTTCAGCAATACATTTGCATTAAAAAATAGATTGAAGCAAGACATAAAAGGACATTAAATATTTCCAACTTTTTACTGTATTAGGAGTCAGATTCATTTTCTAGATGAGATATTGGAAATGGAGCTCTGAATTAATTTATTAAAGTATTTGATATTCCATATGCAACATTTCAGTTAACTGATCTCATTTTGCTTTCATTCCTGAAATGAAAACTGGAGATATTTCCTTTCACTTCTCTTTTATCTGATTTTTCTACTGTGGTTTCAAATTTACAGGTAGCAAGGTACAGTTATGTAATTTCCCACTATTCAGTTACCACTGGCTTTCAATAGGACTGACACTCTCACTCCAAATTATTTTCTCTAAATCGTAGGCATAGTAAGGTGACATGAATTGATACTGTCTGATTAGATATTTTTAATGGATATTGCCATTTGCAACTACTCGGTATCACAATAATAGCAATAAAAATAGTAAAATCCCATGTGGCTTTCTACTTAAGCTTTGTAGGTTGTTTATATTCCACAGGGACACATACAGAAAACTAAAGCTGAAACTATATTAAGACATAACTTTCATACAACTTCTATGCAGAAATAGGCTGCTCATCAGCATTTTTTCCTCTGAAGTCTGTAACTCTATATTGCTGTTCAACAGGGGGGGTGAAAAGGTGCTTGCTGTATTATAACTTGTTTGTATTATACAAACAATGCTTGCAGAGCATTTTGATTTTCTTAACTCATAACATCATATAGTTATGATGACTTTTTTTAATGTATTATGTCTTTAATGTCTTGCAAGATATCTGTATACTTTATATAGGTAATATAAGAAATATAGAAGCTTTTATGACATATATCACTGTCATTTTTTACTTAAACTCATAACTTAACTGATAGACCAATTCAACTCTTGTATTACTCATTTATTTCACTGTTATAAAACGGATTTTCTTAATTGTGTATTCCACGTTTATCATAATGTTCAATATCCTTTGGTCCCAAAAGATCTTCTACTTCTTCATATTGAACAATATAGCACCAGTCCTCCTCCTTCCATTTCCTATAGAATTCTAAGTAATAGATAATTTTAAACAATAGATACTCAAACTATCCCAATTTCATCCTGCGATTCAAAGACTATGGAAACCTATCCCAATATCTTTAAAGACAGACTGTCAGTTTTATAATAAATTTGTCTCATAGTTTTTTTGGTCTACAAAAACTCAGTCTTGTCAACTGAGGAAATATACTTAAATCTAACTCAATTTAATTTAAAATCCAAAACAAATAACAGACTATCATATCTGTTTTGATACAGGGTGCTTTCACTTTGACTTTCAGTCAGTTTACTTCCAAAGAAGAACCAGTAACATGAAGTAGACAAGGCTGATGAAGAGTAACAAGCTATTATTCATTAATGTATTAATCAATTTATAAATTTTCAGTGCAATGGACTTTTAACTCTCTCTTCCTTGGGTTAATAGACTATGGGCTCAATTTTAAACCAAGACCATGACTCTTAAAACCAGTGGAGACATTCCAACAAAATTATGCTGTTAGTAAATTCCTTTTAAATAAAATATCTTTCCCTGATTCCAAATTCTTAGACTATGTGTGATACAAATATCCAGAAGAAAAATGCTTAACAGTGCTGGCATCTCCAAAAGAGAGCTATTGTTCTCTATCAGTTCAAAACAAGTAAGCTCAGAATTACAGGTTCAGAAAAGTAGCTTTTCTCTAGTCATGTTTTGAATAGTATTGAGAAGGAGGAAAGCTTGTTTGTTTGATTGCTTATTTTTTAATTAAAGGTCTGTATTTTGAAAAAGAGAAGGCACTACTCAAGGACTCTTCCCAGACAATATTAGGATAATTCAGCTGTCATTGTACATGCAGCCTTTTGATGTCAGAGGAAATAATTATTTAATACTCTAAAGTGTCTGTTCAAGTGTCTTGCTTATTACACCTGAACGACCATATCTTCATATCTCTGCATTTTTACTTTATTATCATTATTATTAATATTATTATTATTAAAAGGTCTCATGTCATAATTGCTGCTGAATTTGATTAAACAAATGTCCCACTAGAAGAATGTTTGCATAACATCTAATAGCCACTTGATTATGAAAAGAATTGTGGTCTAAAACAAATTATTTTACATTACTAGTGATCTATTTAAACATTAATTGTTAGGGTTAGAGGGCTGTACAATCCATCAAAGGCTCTTAATTTGTGAAACATCCCATTTATCAAGATGTTCTAGAGAAGCTATTCATGGTTCACATTTCTTAATGACTCTTAGACATATATAATTAATTGAAAGGATTTACTATCTGAAAATCCATTTTTTACACCAAAATGTATAAATATTTTCAAAATTATAATAAATTTACCAAATATGCAGCTTAAACTGACGTTGTTAGAAGATTTTTCCCATTTTATATACTTATATATAACTACATAATATCAAAAATACTGCATAGTATCAAAGACTGTGTAATATCTAAGAGCACATTATTATCCATTTTTTAAAAGTTTGTTTTGAAATCTAGCTGCACGATCATGAATCTATTCATATTTCCTCTTCAGTAACGTGCCAGATAGTTGCCAAACGGAACTCAAAAATCACGAAGGACGTTTACTATCATGTTTTCTACTCCTCCCTCTCAATTTCTCCCCTTCTTCTCCCTCAGTTAATGTTTTCATCAGGCATTTTCCTGCACACAGGGGCATATAGGGACACCTAGTGGCACAAACCGATGAAAACTCCCCAGTCAGAAGACCTGTAGGAGCCACCACTGGTATGGAATTCAGGTCATGCCGAGTAGCCAAAACACGCAATTTCAGTTCATTCTGAGGCTTTTGCACTTTTACTGGAGTGAGCCCACTTAAAAATACAAAACAAAACATAACATTCTTCACTTCCTTTTAATACAACATAACAGGTATAGTGCCTATTAGGTACAATGGTAAAATAATATATTGATTTTTGATTATCACTGTGCAAATAAAGTTTCATATTTATTTTAAATAAAAACCCTCTCATTAATACCCAGCCTGTTCTATGCTATCCAGTGAGTTTATAAATATGTGAAATTGACGTATTATATTTTATAAATATATGTTTAAACATGCAATGTAGAAATACAAAAGACTGGCTTTGGGTTTTTTTGAAAAAATAAGATTAAGGACTTCTTTATTTTACCAATTACTCTGCATCCAAGTAGGTTAAAAAAAACCCAAAACAAAACAACAAAACAGTAAAACAACTGGCTATTCTCAGAGAAAAATATAATCTATTAAATTATATATTAAAATTATAAAACATAAAGCTAAGCACCTGTATCCACTTACAGTCACACAGGGTTAAGTTTACAAATTATAGAGATATATATAAGTTCCTACCTATTAGAAAGTCTAGATCTAGTTTTCAGAAACCATTAAGACTGCCAAAGTTTTTGCTGAATACATTCATGTGCCTCAAGGATCAACATTCCTTGCTGTATTTCTTGCAGCAATTTTTTTCATAGACATTACGAATTACATTAGTGCTGTTACTACTGAGTCACTTGGAAGTCTAATTATACATAATCCCTGATTTTCAATTTCTGACTTTCCCTGCTTGTCTTGCTTGTGAGGAACAGTTCAATAGAAATTCTCATGAGATGCTTAACTTCCCCACAGTGAACAGGAATGAGATAGGTCAGTGTCTGTGTTCGAGGGATAGTATTCATATTCAAATTTCTATTAACTAATGTGGTGTAAGATTTTAAGCCCCCTCCTTCTATTGAATTTTTTAACCATTAAGGCAGAAAACACCTGGTAATTCTCTGAGTGCCTCCTGTTAAATCTCTTTTCTTTACTGTAAAAAAATTAAAGCAAAAAGAAAAGAAGAATAACCTAACAGATTTGTACCTTAAGGTTACTTCCGTATGTAAGAATATGAATAAACCTCTGTATAATTCCTATCCTACAACTTCCATCAGAAAACCTAAGATACCCCAGAGGAAGTGTTCAGAGCCACATGAAATCAGAATCCTTTTATTTCAGTTATTATGGATAGATTTAGATACCTAATATTAGACATATTTGACAGAAATAATTTTAATTATTTGATAATCCTAAGTATAGCAAGGAGATAAGAAAAATGAAAAGTCAGAACTAATGTATAATGACAGAACAGTTTAGGAAATTTCAGAGAGATTTTTTCCTATATGTCACTTAATCCATGCCATTTCCTATTGAAAATGCTGAAAGTTTAGCTAGTATTTTTGAGATAATGGAACAGAGTTGAATATGATTTTCATAAGAAGTAGTAATAGAAACATATTGCTGGAAGGGACTATCTAAATTTCTACATCCTCACAGTTGAGTGTTACAATATACTAGATATTTAGGTGAGACAAAGAAAAAGAAAAAAAACAGACACAGATATCTACAGAACTTTTACTCTACATGGTACTACCCACTGACTCAAAACCTTTCATTTTGCAGTAAAGACCAAAAGTCAAACCTCTAATCTTCCTTGGGGAAGAAAAAAAGGAGGAGGAAGGGGGAAAAGGGCACCATCAGTGGTCTGTGGAGGCCCCCACAATAGGAGGAAATATGTTAGAAATTCTCTGCAGAATGTTCTAGGACTTAAAATACACCCCACTATACAAAGGAGAACAAAAGAAAGAAAGAAATTAACATAACTCGGAATCTAAATTATACAATAAAGGGAGAAAACATCCTACCTGACCTTAGGGCCTGCAGGCAAGCCCTGAGGCAGAGAAGAGATACAGTATAAATGTAGAAAAAAAACATATTCCATCTTCTTCAAAAAGCCCCTTCTTTCCCAACTTGCTACAAATGTCCCTTTTTTAACAGGAACTGTCCCATTCAATTACATATTTTTTTTCTGTAAGCTTTTCAAGTTCTATTTTAAAAAACTTTATTGGCCTGATTACCTATCTGGAAGACCTTTCCAGTCTCAGTCAGCCAGTAAATTTCTTCACATTCCTAGGCTTTGTAATCAATATATAAGTATTTGACGGCATGCCAACATCACTCTTCAGTTTAAATATTTTTTGCCTTTTTTAGCATTTAACTAAAAATGCATTTGTAAGGACTCACATTTCCTTTCAATATCTATTTGGCTATGTATGCTTTTTTTTTTTTTTTAATCTCTCTTCTGTAGACATATTTTCCATGCCCTAATTACCAGAGTTTCTTTCTGATCTTTAAATTTCATTTTATTTTCTTTGAATGTATTACTAGAACCATGCATAATACAACAGGAACTCCTGAAAAAGCACATCCTTTACAATACTAGTAATGCCTCCATACCTATTAGAACATCCTGTCTAATACATCCTAGAATCACATTTCTCTTTTCCCTTTATATAAGTACTTCATTTATAATGGCAACTTATAGCCACTTCCTGATTGACTACTACCTTCAAATTTTTAGAATTTTGTATAAACTTGGATCTTTCTTGTTTATAGCAAAGGTTTTCATTCCTGAGTTTCTAGATTACATTATTCAATTTCACACCATCTCTATCAGCCTAGGACAAAAGAAAAAAAATACAGATACACTTGAATTAAATTTAGAAATATTGACAAGTTAAAATACAAACAGTAAGACTTCATTTGCAAATATTTATATAGTATATATATTGACACGAGGGGAGGTTTAGGTTAAATATTGGGAATATTCCTTCACTAAAAGGGTGATCCAGCCCTGGCAGGTGTGGAGTCTCCACCTCTGGAGGGATTTAACAGCCATGTGGATGTGGCACTTGGGTACACGTGTTTATTGGTGGCCTTGGCGGTGCTGGGGGATGGTTGGACTCGATGGTCTTGGAGGCTTTTCCAACCTCAATGTGATTCCATGATTCCATGATGTATCTCAACACATCTGTTTCTCATAAAAACCATTAATTTTTTGTGGTCTAGAAACTCTGACCAGATGCACTTACCTTATACCCTGCAATCAGCGCTAAGTATTACAAGGGACTGGGCGAAAAACTGGCCACCAACAAAATCCACTAAAGACTTCCACCCATATAGATAACTCCCCTCTCAAGATTATATACTGTACCCTTTTCTAAGCTTCTCCAAAATTTTTTACTTGCATACTTTTGGACTTGAATTTCATGTGTTGATCCTTTCAGTACTTTAGGACAGAAAATTGCTGGACCAAATGCTTGTGCCACGCAAGACCAGATACATTGATGATGTGATTTCTCTTTATATATAAAAATTTACATATATTCTTACCAGAAACAGAGGCAAATTTCCACTATCTATTTAAACCAGGTCTACTTTATTCCTAATGTCTACATTATCCTTTATCATCCATCCCACTTCTTAAGTTCTCATTTTACTTACATGGCTTAAGAAATTTTTACTATGTTTCAGGCTTCTGTGCAAGTTTTGGTTTAACAAGATTTCTGACCATTCTCAGATTGGTTTTACAGTTTCAAATTATTGATGCAGATTTCTTCTTGCTAATCAGTATCTCTTTTTCATTCTTTTTAGGTTTCATGCTTACTCTTAATAACTTGCTTAAAGTTACTACCTTCCGGGAATTCTTTTTCATCCCTGTTTAGGAGAGCTATTTTGTTTCTTTCCCTCTTCTCCAATGTAAATATTTAATAACATTAGCTTCCCCCACCCCCCACAGTAATATCTGTGTTATCTGAATGTTACTTCCAGTACTCCTCACTAGAATTTTTTGCTTTTGTTTGCCGTTCTGCAACACTGGACTGCTGTTACAGATCCTTCACATTCAATCTCGCAACTTCACATGAAGCAGAAAAGCTCAAAACCATCACATTTAAGATTATTTTCTATCATTTTTTGCTGTAGATGCTATCATTTACTAAGATTTAGTATAAGTTATCCTTGCCTCTTTCTTGCTCAGTGTCTGTTCCATAAAAGAAGCTATCTTCTATAATGTTCCAAATGTCATCATCCCCAGCACTCCTGGTTGAACTTTTTGCTGATATTTACCCATGAGAAATCACACAGATTTGCATGATCACACAATCTCAACTTTTGCAACCCCTCCCCCCCCTTTGCTTGGAGGCACTATTATCCAGATCAAATTTGTAGCAGCAGATTCACAATAAATTGCATCCCTATTAAGCACTTTTCCTATCCTTTGCTCAATTATATTCATTCAAATGGACACTATCTCATCTTAACCCTCAAATTTTTATTGCACTGTTGTTTAACAGTCTTCACTCCTTAATATGTTTTAGTGCATGAACTAAACAAGGAGTGTCCATCCTTCTGTTCCAGTATATTTCACTTAATGACTTTGGAACCTCCATATTCCTGTTTTCCCATATCTGGTTTCACATGCTAGATCAACTGTTCCTGCCACTGTCATCGACTGAAGTATTATAGAAAACGGGTTGTGATACACATAATGCATGTATGGCCTATATCCTTTTATTTATCTAGCTTTTCTCTTTTTCCATCTTTACTCAGGTCCCTCTATTTTTATTCCATGTGAGGGTTATATGAGTTATTTCCAACTTTCCTCCTGAGTATTGCAGTTTAAAGGCTTTTAGGATTTCCCAGTTTAATGAAACGTAGACAAAGATAAATTGGCAAAAGGCAGCACTATAATTATAAAAGCATCTTTATTTCACATAAATTTAGCAGCATTTATTGTTTGATGTTTGTGTGCTTCGGTTTATAGTGACAGTTCCAGTTCAACATTCAGATGTAACTTTTCACTGTCAGAAATACATTTGGACTATGCAGACTCCATTCAAATTAGAATTAGACTCCATTCAAAACTCCATTCCAGTACGCAATACAGAGCTGTGTTCTCTCATGCTAGTCATACACATGGAAATAAATATTCTGAAAAACTCTACAGAACTTTAGGGTCTATTACTAAAAATATACTGTTAATCAGAATAAGAATGAATGGAACAACAGCATGATAGTTCTACACTAATAACTATTTAAATCTCATGCATGCTACTAAAACAATCTAGCAGTCTACTAACTTACAAGTAAGATTTCATTAAATCAGATTTTCTATTTATTATGCATTTTAATATCTAATTAGTGCAGAATCAGAACAATTAAACTGAAATATGTCTCCAATATTGACTTTTACATGACAGCTTTTAACATGATTTTGGTCTCATGAAATGACAAATTCTCCAGAACAGTTTCATGGAAAGAGTTAAGCTCAGCCTAGCTGACAGGGTTATTTAAAATATCTTTCTCTGTTATTAATAAAAAAGTATTTACATGTGTCTAATTTTGTGTGTCAGAGAGAAAAATAGCATAGAAACAGAGGCAGATGCTATAAATATGACAATCCTAAAAAATGCAAGCATATATGCATAAACCCCCATATATTCAAAATGCAGAATTATTAATTCAAAACAAAGATGTTTTTCAAAAATAGTAAGACCATAAGAAACTCCTGTTAGACATCCCTGTTTACTGTGAATTCTTTTTGTTCCACTATTGTAAATTCCATGTTGAATATTAGAAAAGCTTAAGAGAGTATATGTAAGGGGGGAAGGAAAAGTACCTAGTGTGGTTTGGTTTTTTTGTCCTGACTAAAAGTAGCACCTTGGAACTCACTCTAAAGCCATTCAAAACCTTACACTAAATTAATTGGTTTTGCATCAAAACAGGAATGTCGGTGATTCTTTAAGAATTTAAGTAAGTACTTTGTCCCACTGAGAAGATTTCCAAAAGCTTCTGCAAGGTCAGGAAAATTACCTGGTCCATGTAAAAAAATGTCTTCCATTCAAATACAAAATCTCGCTTATTTCAGGCCTAGGGAAAGAGGATTTGAATCACACTCCTTTTATGTTTGCAAAGAAGACAAATACGCCTTTTGGGGAAGGCTGAGCATTAAGAAAGATGATTCTTTACAACCATCTTTGGGTTTAGCATGTTAGGATGTTAAGATATGAGTTAACAGAGGTCTGCTGAAGATATACATGTACTGAAATCACACACCATATACAGAACATTGTTTAGTGTCTAGGCTCGCACAATGAAACCCACAAAGGCACAACCACATCTAGCATTACCTTCGAGTTAAAGCCCGATTCCAACCTCTGTGCTGTGCATGGGATGTACTCCACGTGTACACTTACTCGACTTACGTACTACAATCTATAGAGCCCACAGCAGTAATGAACACACAAATGCGACCACGTGCACATCTTTGACCGTATGCAATTAAGTTACCTTTTCTTTTCCTGTTTATGTTTTTGGGTTTTTTTTTTTTTAATCAGCCAAACACGCAATTTGGCGGAAAATAAAAACCGAAATCTAACCCGAAAAAAAAAAACCCATCACGACTGCTAGCCAGCCAGTGCTACCCTCTGTGGTCCACAGCACACCGGATAACGCCGGTGATCCATCCCACCGGCAGCACGGGGAACGCGGCGGCCACGGCGTCGCCTTCCGCGGGGCAGCCCCGCGCGGCCCATCCGCCGCCCTGCGCTGCCACCTGGCGGCGGCGGCGGGAGGCGCCGCACCGCGCCGGGGATTCTGCCCGCGCCCGCCCGCCCGCCCGCCCGGAGCGCGGCCGCGGGGATCGGCCCGGGCGGGGTGGCGGGGGGGGGGGGGGCGGGCGGCCCCACAGTCGCTTAGTTTGCTGCGGTTGCACCCTCGCCGCGGCTCCCCCCGCGCCCCGCGGCTGGCGTGGGCAGGCGGGAAAACACAGACCGAACGGCCCCGACGCGCGCGCGCGTCCCCGGTTTCGGAGGATGCGCGTGGCGAAACCCGTCGCTCCGTTTCACCGCGACCACCCCCGACCCCCCGCGGTTTCCGCGAACGCAGCGCAGGCTCCCGCGCAGCGAGCGCCCACGGCCGGGCCCCCCGGCTCCCGCTGCCTCCCCTTCGCGGCTCCGCTCCCCTCCACTCGGCCGCGGCCACCGAGCGCTGCGAACACAGCACCGGGCTGGCTGCAGACCACCGCCCCAGGGGGCGGGGGGCAGAGGGGGCGGCGTCCGCGGCGGCGGAGCGCCGGGAAAGTTGGCCCGTGCTGAGCAAAGTGCGGGGGTGTGGCGGGGCGGACGCCGCGCTCGTATCGGCATCTGTGTGTGCTGCGTGTGCCCGCGCCGTGCGTGCCCGTGCGGGCGGGGGGCGCGGCGCCCCACGGCACCGGCGGCGGCTGCTGCTGCCGCTGCCACCGCGCCGTCGCTCGGGGACGCCCGCCGAGGACCGCGGTCCCTTCCCGCCCGCCTCCCTCCCCGCGCACCCCCCGGCGCCCCCATCGCTGCCGCCCCGCCCTCGCTCCCCTCGCACCGCCCCCCCCCCCGCGCTCAGCGGCGGCGGACACACCGCACCGCACCGCACCGCGCCTCGCGCCGCCGGCCGCCCCCGCCCCCGCTGTGCGGCCGCGCGCGCCATAGCGCGCGTGCGTGGCGGGCGCGCCCCCGCGGCTGCCCGGGCACGCGCGCGTGTGAGAGTGTGTGTGTGTGAGTGTGTGTGTGTGTGGCGCGTGTGCGCGCGCCCCTGTGCGCGCGCCCCTGTGCGAGCGCTGTGTGTCGGCGCCGCCCGCGCGCGGGGGGAGCCCGCTCCGCTCCGCTCCGCTCCGCGCCCACCGCCCCGGCCGCGCCACAGCCACACCGACACCGCCGCCGCGCCGCGGGGAGGCTTCTTCATGGGCTGCCACCATGCTTGGGCCCTGGGGATTTCGAGCGAAGTAAGTACCGGGGTCGACTTTTCTCTCGCTCCCTTTTCCCCTCTTCTCTTCCTCCCTTCTTCGG
>JAWWLV010000001.1:72927565-72945373 GCA_035041135.1 Platyrinchus mystaceus
TCCGGCACCAGGTACCCTGAACAGCCAAAAACACTCCAAAAACAACCCAAAACCGCCCCCAAACACCCCCAAACACCCCAAAACCTCCCATTCTCCCCTCTACTCTCCTCTTCTTCAAGTACTTAATCCCAGAAGATATACCCTGTAATTCCTAGACATTCTTACATACTTCTTGTAACACCAGATGTTATGTATCAGTTAAAAGTCTGACATAAGTGCATCTTCCACTTCTATAGTTCTAAACCCCAACTTTTTACATTTTTTTTATGTCTAGCATCTACTATTTTAATGGTTACTTAACGTTGTGAAAATACGTTCAATTGATTCTGCATACAGCAGTATTCAGTTTCTGAATGTTTTCCTGTGTTTTAGTTTTTTATAAAGCTTATATCTGAAGAGTATTCTTTTTAGGAAACAGATGCAGTGGTACCTTTATCACATAATAAGTTAATTATTAAAGTAATATGAAAAATGGTAAAATATCATAAAAATGAGCTTATGACCCATGGTAAACACATTTTAGAAAATAAATCTGGAAAGGCAAGAATAGCTAATTGTGGTTGTTTGAAAATATGAAGGCAAGATCCTGGTTCTGTAGGTTCTTTAGACTTATGTTTAGCTGGAGCTAAAATATCTGACCAGCATGTTGTTTCTTACAGAAACTTGAGAGTCTGTTTAATGCATATGGTTCCCTCTCAGGGGGCAGAGTCCATTAAAGCACTATATCCTGAAGGACAGGGTAAACAAGAGCTCCTTCATTTTTAGAGGGCAGGTTCTTTATATTGCTCAGTGTCTCTAGGGAACCTGAATAGTCTTTCATTTGGTTAAAGACTGGCATACTGAAATGCAGCGTCTCCAAACCAGAGAAGGAGGCTGAAGTCTTTTGCTGTCTTATGCAGAACTGAGAACACGACTGATACTACTGGCATTAAACAAGAAAAATGGGGAGAGAAGGGAGAGTGAATGGCAGACACAATTCCTAAACTGTCAACCTTCAAACAGTCTTCACATTTCTATTGATTATTTCATTGTAGGGAACTTGTACCTCCTTTCTGCAGCATCCACTTAACTCTGGAAAATGTAGAACCTCAAGCTAAGTAGTGACAAGAGGATGGAGCAGTAGCTGAATGTGTCTGTGAGAGAAGAGGGCAGGATAGCAGCCTTCTGAACAGGGCAGCCATATTATTGGTTTTTCCGAACCTTTATAAGAAGCTTTGCAATGTGTTCTGATGAAATGAGGGCACATAGATCTCCTTACAGTTCATCAATACTGCCTTACAGATTTGTGTTTATCCATCTATGTGTAAGTACTATCCTAATATCACAAGTCTTTACAATGTTTTTTTTTTTCCCCTGTTCATTATGCAGCTACATTTCAGAGTAGCTAGCAGTATGATGATACTCCAGAAATTCTAAGCACAGTTATGCTTTAGAATAATCGTTTATTCTTAAAACACTGAACAGAACAGAGTTAGGACACAAAAAAAGAAGCATATTTAGGTACTAGGAACAAGAAGCAGTTAATTGAATAGTCAAAGAAGTAAAGTGTAATGAAGTTTGTAATTAAATGGCTATCAAATTAACTATTTAACTTACAGCTAATGGGCCACAATTTGCTTCTTGTTGTATTAAACTGGATTCCATTGACTTAAGGAAGGCATTTACCTTGCTCTTATGAGTTTGGCTTTTTGTCATTGAAATAAGCTGTTCTCTTAGTATTTCTCTTTTGTAAAGTGAAAAATTTGAATACAGTAATGATAAACATTTTGTAGTTCTGCTATGTACTTAAAAAATTAATCACATCTATTTCTAATCTGCTGGCAAATTAACTGAACATTGCTGTAGTATAACACTGTAACAATTTTCTTGGACCCATATTGTCCTGATTATATGGGAAGTCCATATAATCCACATGTGTAGATGTGGTTCTTCAGAATGATGGACTTTATGAACAGGCAGCATACCTCTATTTAATTCTGTGGACTTGATCCTAAAACCTTGAATTAGATTAAATATCTATGAATAGAAATTATAACCTTTGTGGTGTTTTTACCATGGAAGATGCAACTACTTTTACTGCAATTTTGCAGGCTTATATTTACAGAATTTTTAAATTTTGCAGTAAACTACAGACCATGTCAAACATAAATGATTTTTTCTGGTTGGATACATGATCACTATTGTATATCATGGCATGGTTCTGGGTGACCTTTGAAAAAGGTCTAGAGTGGGATAAGATAAAAGGTTGAAATAATACTTGTTTAGTATTTCATGTAATAAAACCTTTTCTTATGATTTCAACAGTATATCTGATTATGTGAACATTAGATTATTGAAACCTTCTGGTAATTTTGTACCAATACTGTGGCAAAATGTTTATATTTGAGGAGGTGGTCAAACAATGAGATTGGTTTTGTCAGAGACATCAACTTTATTCAGAAATGCCTAGATTAAAAGTACTAAATTAGATTCTTAAAATAAAACTTGGGAGGTGACAATCTGGTACAGTTTTTGAATTTCTGAGAAGTGTTTAATTACCAAGTAGATTATTATTTTAACCATCTTTATTTTTTTACCATTTGTATTTTAAAAAAGAAATATATATTTGTGTGTGTATATGTATGGAAGTATATGTGTACATATATATAAGTATGCAAATATATATGTATGCATACACTTATAACTATCTTTATTTCTTTAATTAACACTGTCTTTACTGTGATGTAAGAATATTTCCATGTCAGTTTTGAAAGCGTTTAGGTTTTTAATGAAACAAAAGTTCTTTGTACAGCATATGTAGCTTATAAATGTTATATCCACATAGTCCCCAAAAAGTCAGTCTAGTCCTACAACATTTCAACTTTAATAGTATAGTAATATAAATTTGGGGTTGGAGTTGCTAGGAGCAAAAGTTCAGCTCAAATGCAGTTTGCAACTAGCTGAATATGCATTGAGGGGCATTAATATTCCTATATTTTAAGCCTCTACCTTTTACATTTCATGCACTATCACGTGGCTAAACTGGCCTGAACTTGACTTTGCTGTAACTTCATTACCACTGCAATAATTTTGTCCAGTCAAATGGATAAATAAACACATACCAAATGTATTTATGAGTATTACAGCAGTTCTTACAAAGGTCTCACTATCAGATATCTGAATTTAGTTCTAAAATTCTGAATTCATAACTGCATTTAATTATGCAGTCATTACTATATGACAAAGATTTGTTCTCCTTCTAAATGCTGAACTTGGGTGAAATGATCAGGTTTTTAGTTTCAGCTATAATAAAGCTGGTAGTCCCAATGGCAGTTGCTTTCTGCTAAAAATTAAAGCACTGTTGTTCACAGCATTGGTACTCTTCAGCCATGATACAGTTTTATAATTGTAATTTTTTTTTTAAATATGGAAAAATGAACATTTTAAAAGCATTTTCAGGCTGGCAGTTTGCTAAGTTGAATATATCATTAATTTTGTCTAAAATTTTTTAATGATCCAATTAAAAATAGTTTTGACATAATTTTTTTAAGTCATTCATACAAGTCTTTATAAGTGATGTAATGATCTGGTTGCATGAGTTTATGTGTAGATATATACAGTACTGCACACTCAGGTGGTTATTTGGTAATTTATAGCAAACCTAAAAGTATAGATTACAATATGTTTTACATTAAGCTCAAAATTCAAGAATGTCCATTTTTCTGTTTGCAAATTTATAAGAAATGCCTATATTGACATCAAAGCACTTGAACCACATACTTTCAAAGAATTAATATTCTGCTGAATCATTTATTCTTAAATATAAATATCTTCCTTTAGTGATGATGAAAAGTGCATCAAAGGAAAAATTGGCTAATCAGTGTATTTGATGTTTTTGAAGTGAATGAAAATCCTGCAATTGATTTTGTTTTTTGAAAGTATGGACTTTATGTTTTTTTCTCCCCCTGTTAGAGACTGTTTATTAGCCTACCATGCATAAGGAAAATCCCTGCTACAAAGGTGTTTCCAATCTCAAATGGCAATAACATGTTTATCGGTTACAGCTTTGGCTGTTTCTTAAGATTGTTTTATTTTTTCAGTGATTAAATTATGCTTGGTCTTTTAAGGGTGGATATTTTTGTTTATTCCATCCAAACATAGCATGCAATGTAGTCAATACTGGTCATGGAAATGATTTAAAAACACTACATATTGACGAGTTCTTAAAGTTTATAACATTAATGTTTAAAAACATTCTAACTCTTTGAAATGGAGGTAATGGTTACACATTTTCTGTTTTAATTTTCTGTTTCCTTGTCACTCTTTTCCTACACATTACTGAATCATACTGCCTGCCTTAGCTTTGAAGGCTGCTTTTTTACTTTTTTTGAGTGCAGAGCAGGGATCTAAGCTGTTGTTCTTCAATGTGTTTGTTTGTGTTAAAGAAAAATATTGTAGTCTTTTAGGTAGCTGTTGATTTTCTGAGCAGAATCACATGGTGTACATTTCTCCCCTCCTTCTTTCTCCATTCTTACACTGTGAGGCAGTGAAGAGGTGTGTTTGGTTTTGTAGCTCTGATAGCTGATGTAAAACCTTAAGTAAAATCCTCATCAATGTTAAAGGAAATTATGGTTTTGGTAGGGATTTTTTAAGAAGTTCTATCTATAGCATCATTCATGTAAACTTGTAACACAAATACCTTCTCACATAAACATTCATTTATATGTATGTGACTCTGGAGCACCAGATAGTTAATTTTTTTTTTTTTTTGGGGGGGAGGGATAATTTTTTAAAATGCATCTTGTCTTAAAAAGAGGAACTGTCTTATAATTAGGCTGTGCTTGTATAATGGAGCTTTTCATCATAGTAATTTAAATGGTAACATGAACTCATTATTGACAATTTATGATCAGGTTTGAAATGTTTTTTTCCTTTTTGGCATGACTAGTAATAGCTACCAACAAATAAGTTGCAACATACCATAATATGTTGAACAGTAGGATCTGTTAGGTTTATTGTGCAATATATTACTTAATAAGTTTTAAATTGTAGAAGTCTACTAATGCATATTGTACTAACTCGTCCGTTAATTCTTCCTTAAGAATACTTTTTCCTAAATAAGAAGTTGATACTCTTTGAGAAAAGTTTTTCTATAAGTCCAAAAAGTGGTTAAGATATTGGTTCTAAATTCACCAATTTTTAGAAATATAATTGAATGTATTTATGATAGTTAATATTTTTCATCCATACATAATTTTATACAATGAATGTGTTCTATAATTTTCAGTATATTTTATATACTGAATGCTGTCTGTAATTAAATATTTATTAGCAGTTGTTGGATTACTAAAAAGTTTTGTTAGGTTTGGTTAGGATCAGAGCTTTAATTGTGGAGAAAAAAAAACTCATCAATTTGTTTTCATACTATTTATCTTATGAAAAATTGTCCAAATGACTCAGATTTATTTTTTTCATGTCAAAATATGTATTAATTTTACCTCACACTCTGTTTAAATGTTTGCGAATTACTAAATGCTCTATGTAATCATCTATGGTGAAATAACAAAAATTCCCAGCTTTGGCCTGATGAATACCATGTAATTTCAATTTACAGTTACATAGTGAAACTGTTTTCCTTTATGTTCATCTTATACTTAGGTACCCTTACCTCCAGCTCTGTGTGTTGATGTAAGGCCTCACAAATGTTCATTTAGTCATTAAAACTCAATATTATTTGACAACCCCAAGAGAAAGACAATGTAACGTAACAACAAAGACAAAATCTCCAAGATAGATATTGGTTCTCTGACTACTTCCACATGTGGATAATTTGATTGATGAGAGTAGTCTTCACCAGATTCAGTCAGAATTTTTTGTGTAACATACCTTTATGTTTGGAGTTTGAATTTAAATATATGTCTAACACATGCAGGCTTACTTCAATCCTTAGTCTGAGTTCTGATTTGTCAGATGGAGAAATGTGTTTCTGAACATATTAGGATAATGTTACTGTTACCAAAGTATTTTCTTCATCTTGAAAGAGTATTTTTTGATATTAATCATGTAGACCACATACAATTAGGTGTGTGTATATACTCAAAAACACCTGAGGACCTTGAAATCTAAAACTAATTCAGTTTCTGAAATTCTTCATTTTTGTTTTCCTATATTTTGTTTTCAATTGAATGTTGCTGGCTTGAAAAGGTCACTCCTCATAATGTTTAAGCTGAGTGGCAGAAAGGTACTGGGAAAGTTATATTAATATTTTTATTTATTCAGAGATTGGAACTGTAAAGCCATATATAGAATATAAGTTCTTACAGGTTCTGAATGTCTTCATTTTGTCTTGTCTTCTATAACAAGGTTTAGGGTGTTTGTTTTTTTTTTTTTTTATCAGAATAGGTATTGCAGGATTTGAACGAAATATAAAGATGTTAAATAGCTGTCATTCAAACTCTTCAATAAGAATTGTTGTTTTTATTGTTGTTTTTCTCCTCAAGCTCAGAAAAATCAGGTCATGTTTATTTTTGGGACTCACAGGGTTTTTAGGAGGTGAGTGAACAATTGCTAAAAGGCCTTTTCCCTCTCTATGTTACAGCAAGTTAAGTGACCACAGTGATTAAATAGGAGCCCTTTTTAGTGAATTCATATTTGAGAATATGGTCAATATATATTTATTTCTTCATTTTAATACCGAAAAGATTAACGTTGTCATAAATGTTTCTTAATACTGAGAAGAAATTAGTTATTCTAAGCACGGAGACTCTGAAAGCAAGCGTTCTTGTTACCAGAAGTTAAATCAATGATTTTAATTTAACTGTCCAAATTAAGAGATGCAAAAGTAAAAGCATACGGAACATAGAGTATTTAATACTTAGAATATTACTAAATTTTAAATTTGCAAGTATCCTTTTTAGATATGTACAGCCTTTCAACCCTTCTTATGAGATTCTTAAAGGATGTTTTAGCTATAATTAGGGCAGCACAGTCAGAAGAGGGGTAGGTATTTTGGTCTATCTTATTTTATATAATCCTAGAAAAAAATCATTTTGATTGGCCTTTTTTACTTTTTTCATTACACAGGCATCAAAATTCTTCATGTTAAATTTGGAAATTATAATGTCACAAAATGTCTCAGAGCCTGGGCAAATAATAATTCATTAGCAGCATTAAAATTGCTACAGCAAACTAAAATTTGAAATTAAGATATGATGTTCTGTGACCATGGGAGATATTTGTGAGAGTGCTTTGTTGACAACTAATTGATAATTATGGTGTGTATTTTTCTAACACCTTTCTTCCCAAAGGATCCTAAAGTGCCTTACAAAATTAGGGCCTGTTCCTGCCCTGATTGAAGTCAATGGGAGCACTGCCAATGGGAACAGCACTGGGCACTTAAGAAGCTAATAAAAGCTGCATTCAAACATCACTTCTGCCACTGAAATGTGAAACTGTTCAACTTACACAGCAATACTCCCAGTGGTTTGAGACAGGAAGTGAATATTATCATATACAGCTTTCAAATTTTAAAAAGGAAGTATGATTTTAGAGGGGTAAATGGTACAAATTAATATTAGTGGTACTAGCACAGCCTTTGTTAAAATTTGTTTGAGTCTTCATCCAAACAGGTTTTGACTGATACCATTTTCATTATTTATATGTTGTATACACATATTTTGGAGGTCAGATTTGCATGGTTTTGATACAATAATTAAAATAATTTCAGAAAAATATAACATGGAAATACTAGAAATCTTCTATAATAATTGTATCTTTCTGCTGATTAGTTTTTAATGTCTACCTGAGAAAGCCTGATATTACAATCAGTATTTTGCGTATATTTCCATATTTGTTCACTTTACATATTGAGCTGATTGCTGTGATATGTGAAGGACAGGATTTGATATTTGTATACTTGAAATGTGAGTTGAAAACAAGCATTATGCCATGTGTTCCGATATTTTTCTTTATTTTTAATATAGGGGACTTTCATATAGAAATTTTTCCAGCTGCAAAAACACTAAGCACCATGAATAGATGCAAAAAAAAAAAAAAAAAAAAAAAGAAAAAAAAGTGGGAACTAATTTGTTTTTCACTCTGCATTTTTTTCTCAACCATTTATATTGGTGAATGAGGAAATAATTAAATTATTTAGCATTTAAAAACCTATTACAATTTAACAAATAAAAGAGGAAAACTTAGCTGTTGGACTGTTTTATTTGTCTCTAGTTAGATACTTTAAGATGGGACTGATAAATAAGCAGCTCCAAGAATAACTAACCATCACAACAAGCTGTCTAGTTGAATATGTGCAACTGAAGTCTTTGAATCAGATGAATATACATTCTGTATTCAAAAAGAAGTTTTGAGATTACAAGGACAAATAAATTTAACAGTAGTCTTATTGAATCTTTTTAGTCTCATTGAATAAATATTTACTAAATCTGCTTGCAAATTTGCAGAAAAAAATAAAAACAAAAACAACAACAAAAGAACCACCCCAAAACCAAACTGAAAAACAGATGTAATGCAATTTTTAAAATAATATTCTCCTTTTTATACAGGACCTGGATAAAATATTTACAGTGTAATTGAATAACCTGGGTCATCCATGGACAGAAGGTTTGTAAGGTAGTTCATAAAAGGAGTTTTCAGAGAAATAACAGCTTATTGTATGCATGTGTTACATAGATGTAGCTTTCAAGTAGTTTTGAATATGGAGAGGAAGGTACTCAGAACTTAATTGCTCAGTAGATCTAAATGTCTCCATCTACTAGAAACAGAGTATTTTAAGACCTTTTCTAAAAATAAAAACCTTGAAATATACAAATTACTAAATCTATGCTGAATGAGCAAGTGCCATGTTTTCTTACATTTCTGGCTAGAAAACTCGCATCTTCTCCAATAAGAATTTAACATAAGTAAAAATAGTTCAACATAAATATTCCAGAAAGCTACAGGCAGATATGGACAACAATCACTAAAGTTAACGGCCAATTCTTTCCATTTTTTTCATATGTGTTTTCTGTAAAAGTATTAAATTCTTAATACTTTAAAATAAGTCATTATGTCATAAACATAGGTTATAATAAAATATATTGAGGTTAATATTGCACTGTCTCTTTTAGGCATGCACAGGCAAAAGCAAGAAAGGAGTAATTATGCATGTGCT
Source organism: Platyrinchus mystaceus (assembly GCA_035041135.1). Lineage (NCBI taxonomy): Eukaryota > Metazoa > Chordata > Aves > Passeriformes > Tyrannidae > Platyrinchus > Platyrinchus mystaceus. Next base: position 72,936,717 of record JAWWLV010000001.1, read on the forward strand.
GATGACAGGCCAGGAGGAATTTAGCACTTCAGTCAAAAAAATAGGATTAGATTTTATCCTAAGGATAGGATTAGTGTGTGATCTCATGGTCACTTAATAGGTTTCCTGTTAGATCTTCCCTAAAGCCTTTTTTTGCAGTCCTTAGCCAGGCAAAACACCCAAAGAAATCAGTGCACTTTTTCCTAGCAAAGAAGTTTTCAATTCTTCTTTAGACTTCAAATTATTTAATACATGCATATAATAAATAAAGGGCTAAATGACAGTTACTAAAAAAAAAAAAAATTAAGATGAAGTTTCATGCCTTTAAGTATCTGGGCCTAAATGACTAATGCAATACAAAGATCACACATCCATCTCATATTAGAAATAAATTAGCTATTGTCCAATTCTGCATTCTTTGCTGATTTCCATTTTGCTCAGCAAAGCATTGTAGGATCTGACCTTTAAAATCTTTTGTATTGTATTTCTTCACTAATAAATGTTCTGTAAGACTTTATTGTGTACTACAATACTTTTCATTAAACATCTTTTTATTGGCATATCTGTAACCATTATAGGAAACATCAACTTTATATTATAAAATGAGGTGAAAATAGCTCTTTTTTTTTTCCTTTTTTTGTGGACATGCTCAATATAAAAATCAACTCACATCATTTTCCCAAGGAAGTACTGTTTGTCAAATGTGGTTTAGAATTTGTTAAATAAAAATCTACCTGACAAAACTTTTCCTAAAATAAAGAGAAAACCATTCAACTTATTTTATATTGAACTAAAACCTTTGTCAAAAGTCTCAAAATTTGGATGTTTTCTCTCCAATTTTAAAAAAAAAAACACAACCCCAACAAAACATGTCAGTAAACAAATGGTTGATCTACAGTTTAGAAACAGCTGAGTGCTACTTACAGAATGTACTGCTTTATATTCTTCAGTTTAATTAATATGCCATAGTAATTAAGAGTATAAAATACACATTTTCATACATGGTCACCTTGTAATTGCAAGCTATAACAATGGATTTTTTACCAACACATTATACTGTTTAGGCTTCAAAATAATTTATATAATTAATAAGGAAATAATCCTTTAATATTTGTTTTATTTGGTCTTTAAAAAGCCATACTCAAAAAAAAAAATAGGCCAAGCAATGTTTTTTCACATAATATTTTTAAATGGGTTATTGTCAAATGGAATGTATAATTACAGTGCAGATCTATAGCAAAAATAACACTGTTAATAGTTAATATATTGCTCATATTTGTATTTGCATGCTCTGAACAATATGAATAATTTTACTTCCAGGAATTTAATAATATCACCAGGACCTACTTATGGCAGTAAAATTCTTCATATGTCTAAGCATTTGCAGGACTGAGCCTTCAGTTTTTGATTGTTTAATCAAATGGGAAAAATATCTACTCAGTAGTCACTGGAGCTTTTCAGTTCATAAAGTCGATTCATGTATTTTTGTCTGACACTTTCTACATTATCCTTCAATGAACAGTAAAGAAAGCAAGTATCAAATAATACCTCACAAATCCAGTGAGATACTTAACAGAATAATCCAAAGACTGTGTTTAGACTGATAATATTTGTATTTTCAGTATTAAACATAAAGCATTAGAAACATTAGAGAAAATCATATATACATAAGTTTATAGACATATATATTTCTGTGTATACTTTTAGTTTTCATTTATACAGCATCATAGGTTTACACGATATCGACGGATGCTCATATATGTACATAAAAGTCTCACGAACTTAAAAGCACATTAGACCTAAATTATGCAGCAAGGTACCACCTTAATGTATCTGACAATTTAACTGAGTTCTGTTACAATGTTAGTTTATTAAATGGTGTCAGATAATTTTCATTGTTACTGGTATATTTCTGGGGTGGGGGGTAAGAAAAACCACCAAACAAAAAAAAAACAACGAAAGAAATCCCAAACCTGGAATATGTAATGAAGACTCTTTTCATTCTGACAGAGAAGTGCTATTCCTGTGGTGCTTAGGCACTTCACAAGAGAAGAGTTTTTTGCAATATGATGCCTCCTGTGGTGCAGTGAGGCGTGAAGCAATACAAGAGGTAGAAGGAACTGAAGAATGTCATATGAGGAAGCGCCACATCATAGGAATCATTCACAAGTGGAAGACAGCTGTTGTTATGAACTATTAAAGACAGCAGCAGGGTGTTCATCCCTTTCAAGGTTTTAGGAGCCCGAGACAGCATTTCCTTCTATCTCATCCCCTCTCCTGTCTGTCCTCCTCCCTCTCAAAGGTCTTCTATGCCAGGTACCTTTTATTGTAGCATGCACTGAATCATTGTTACCCTCTCTTTTGCCCTTCAGTTAAAGATTAGCTGGGATGGGGCATTATAGCACCAAAGAAAAGCTCTGAGGCTAAAAAATTGCTGCAGGTAGGACTAAAGAGAAACAATAATCAGACAATCAGAAAACCTACTGAAATGGCTGAAAGTTCATATTGTTTGGAGGGAGATGCATTTATAATTATATGCCTAGTGACATTAGAGGCATCCTCAACTTAGTACAGTTGTAAACTGTAAGATTATTAAGTTTAGACACAGTGACCATTGATTTTCCAGGATGGTTTGGCGAACGGGGATGACTAAGGGGAAAACTAAATTAGCATTGACTATTCTTATTAGACCAAATGGTAGTCTTTACGTATGTACACATAACTCCTGTAACTTTAGTAACTTGTTTTACTTAAATCAAAATGTGACTAGTCATGAGTACACTTTAACTTCTGTGTGTGTGTGTATATATATATATATACACACAAGAAAAAAATAGCTGTATAGCTTTCTGCACTGTGGAGTTTTTTTACCGGGTCGTAACAAAATAGAGGTCTAAATTTCTTTATGCTAAAACTCCTTGATGGTTGTAACATCCAGATTGTGTAATCTACAAATGATCTGCATAATAATTTCCTGTGAAGGTTTGTACACAAGCTGTGGCCTCGACTTATACTGGTGAACATGTGACTTATACTGGTGAACTCCGTTGATGTTTCTGCCTGGCAGTTACACCTGATTTAGGTCAAATTAAGTGAAAGGATGTGCAAAGGATGAGTCCAGAGCGCATTAGTCTGCTTCTTGAGGTAAAGCACTTCAGAATAATGAAAAATATCTTTAAATTAAATTTATATTGTACATCTGGGAAGTGTAATTTGAGCTATTGTCACTTATTTAGCATACAACATGGTTCAAAAGCAACTGGCACAGAGGTCACATATTGCAGACATAAAATTTGAAAGCATGATGGAGTTCAGATTCTGATAGGCACCTTCTCAGTGCAGCTACATATAATTGAGAATGACACAAGACACCCCTAAGCCAACAGCCATATACTAATGACACCATTAGGTGTTATATTTTCTCATAGATGCACCTCATTGAAGCAGACATTAGTAATTAAACATCAGAGATGCTTCTTCATCATAATGTTTTCACTACTACAGATTCTTTAGAAAGCAATATCTGCATTAATCTAGACATTGTGTAGAGGGGAATACAAGTAATTTTATTTGTATTCAGTTTTTTTACGTACTGTTTCTGTCATGGTTTTGAAAGTGCACAGCTTTATCATGTTGAAAAATGAATTTTAAGGGGGTTTTGAGTTGTTCATTCTTTCCGTGTCAGAACTGTCTTTTACGAAGAGCATTTTTTTTAATGTAAAAGCATTTATTAAGATATTTTAGCACTGAATGTCAAAATTATTCTGTGATGACCTGCATTTGAAGACATAGTATATGATCTCTAGCAAAGCAATATCCTGATAGTTGCTAATTAAAGATCTTTTATTCTCTGGGAGAATGCTCTAGATAACTGTTTCAATAGCTTTGTTCTTTTGTCGTTATTACACAATGTTTCTATTGCTTTCACACATTTGTTGGTATCTGCCAAGCAGAACCAAATTTAGCCTGAAGCCTGGAGGAGGATAAAAGGAAAATATATTAGGCATATGGATGATAATTTGGAGGGGGGAAAAAAAAGTGTTGAAAATCTTATGCTTATATTTTTGGTTACACAACCTTTATGTCAAACTTTTGCATATACACATTATGCACAGTTGCAGATGTCAAAGTTTACATCAACAAACAAAAGTTTTATATGCAAAATTACACCCAGAGTTTTGTATCCACCTTTTAATATTACACATACAGCAGCTTATGTAGGAAAATTGACCCAACTAACAGAAAAAGTTCAGGACATTTGGAAAACTGGTGTTACAATTCTGATCATTATTAGAAAGTATTAACAGTGTGCTGAAAAATACTTTTCCACATCTTTTCTGACATTAATAGAACTCAAGTCTTCACTGCTTATTATATCTTGCTATGACACTTGATGATTATAAAGCTTTCCATCTGTAACAAGAATTGCATATATGTTACAAATTATTTCTAATTGTACCACCCCTCCAAACTTAATTTTCACTACATTAGAAACTTTTATTTTGCAGTTATTTTATTTCCTTTATAAAATCTACTTTTATTTATAGACTTTACTACCTGATTAGTTCTAATTAAGAAATTAATTATCTTCTCAACTCTCTACAGTTGATTTGCATATCATATGCACGTTGAACTTTCTGTTCCTCTGTGTTAGTCAGACCTGCTGCATTGCATGAATTTATGAGTGCTGTATTGTTTTGAATTGCTTTTTCCCTAGCTGTCCTAAAACATTCTTATTTGCAGTCCATTTACAAGTCAGCCATTGCAAAATGAAAAGAAAATCTGATCTCATTGAAATTACAAACCTATGATGAGTCAGACTTTCCCAGAATGTTCTAAGTAAGGGTACTGAGGGCAGTGAATATCTAGAAATAAAACTGGTCCAAAGTTTCAAAACTTTTGGAAGTGATTTGTGAATTCTTATTATATTCTAAAACTATCATATCTGTATACCTTAAGTTGTATGTTTTTTTGTGATTACAGATTGTTATTTGCTGTAATATTTCACTATAAGTGAGAAATGCACTTTATACTAGTTTCAGGGTAAATTTTTTTTTCGGATCAGTGTGATCTGATCGAAGTCATAGATCCAGACTGACTTCATTCAAAGCCTTTATGAGGTAATTCACTTCATGTAGAAATGGTCTAAATTTACTGGATGAAGAAGAACAGACTGTGTTCAGTACATCTCTTCTGCAAATAAAATTATTTTTTTAAGGAAACTAAAGGCATGAAGAGACCTTAAATTTTTTTTAGAAGAATGGATATTTTTTTTTAATTGTTGCTGCTTTTAGTCATATTACAGAATAACACAATGATGCGAATATTAATATAGACACTATTCTTGGAGAATTTAGGAGTGTAACAATGGAATAATTCCAGGTAACAAACACAAAAAATTTAAGGTAGTTTTTTTTTCTGTAACAAAGCAGCTTCAGTCAATAAATGGGAAGAGATTTTCCTTTCTAAGTTTTCCATTTTAAGCCGAGAAAACACCTGTGGAGGTCACCATCTGTCTTTCATATAGTAGCCAGTATGTTGGGGATTGGTTTTGCTGTCTAAGAATCATTTAAAAACTGGGCTGCAGAGGTATTCTTGTCTGGCATTCCATGCTTTATTAGTGGTCTGTTCTCAACAGAATAGTATCACAAGGAATTATCAGCACTGACATTCACACAGTAAAATGCCTTCCCTGATGTGTGAGATGTATTAAACTTGTGAAGACCAGTGCTCCCTTGAATCTGTGAAAATAACTAGCTGTCAGTCACTATGGAGATTGGAGAAGAAAAAGCCCCCTGGTGATATAATTCCTCACATCTTTCTCCCACTTTTCTCCCAAATATGCACACACGTGTGCACAAACGTTACCATACTCCCAGAACCAAAAAAAAAAAATGGTGTGCTATTTCTGCTGTTTCATACAAATTAGTATTGTTTTTAAAATATCCCCCCCAAAAAACCAAAACACATCCCCAAAAGAACCACACCAAACCCCCCAAAATACAAACGAGTTTTTTTTTTTTTTTTTTAAGTAGTATTTATTTCTACAGCTCTGGACACTGCCACATGGGAAGACTACTAAAACTATGAAATTATTAGAGGAAAAATATCTGAATATTTTAAAGTATATTTGAATTACATCTTTCATGAACGTCTTAAAATATTTATGGTTTTGCTTGAGAAACTACTATGGGCAATAAGGGAACGCTTTGATATGGCATGATTAATTTTGATAAGTTTTTAGATCTAATTTCAGAATGCTGACATTTAACATGTTCCCCTATGTAACCTGCTGAGCTATTTGCATTACTATTGATGGTTTTATCTAAAACCCCCCCCACCTTTTAATCAGTGGCATCAATTTACTTTCCAGAGCATTTAATTGTCTAATGTTCAAGGCACACAAAAATTGAATAGTAATTTAATTTAATTATGCTAAAAGTATTGGTATATTGAGTTACAAAAATGGCTGGCTGGCCTAAAAGACTTGATTTACAATAAGAAAAAAAGGTAAATATATCAGATTCAAAGAAGTGGAAGTAGCAAGACCGTATGTCAGGAAGTCTTGAAATGTTAGACTACTATGGGAATAGAAATATCTCTTAAGTTGCTGCATTGGTTTTTAGTAGGAAAGAGGAAACAGAACCTTATCAATAAGAAAAAATATTCAGATTAAACCCATTCTGAAATACTAATATAATCAGTAGTACTATGGTGCATTTTTATTAGTGTGGAGTCAATGGAGTGATGTATTTTGTTCTAACAACCAGATGTGAATATTAAATGTATTCAGTAATGTTGTGCTTGACAATGGAAGTGTGATTGTCAGAATCAGAGAAACTTCGTTATTTTCTAAAGAGTATGAGATACATTGGAAAAATTATTCTGAAGAACAATACAGAATTATTTTGCAATGAGTGGGAAAGATTAATTTAGTTACATCTTATTGACATCTAATTCTTAGATTTTATGATCAGTTTTTATGTAATCTTTTTCAGTGAAATGGAAACTTGCTTGCTGAAGACTGTAGGGTATTTTAGACTCAATTCAATAATTCATATACAGTATCTCCTGGTAATAAAGCATTACATTTCAGGTCAAGTTCTCTTTTCTCCAGTTATCTCAAAATCCTCCCATCCACATAATTCTTAGGCATTATTTCCATCTGAAAGGTAGTCAAAAGTTGAGGGTTTCTTTCTTTTATTGTTGTTGTTGTTGTTTTGTATTTGTTTTTATATCATTTTTGTTTTGGCTGTTAGTTTGCTTTTTAAACATTTCTATTACACATAGTTTAGTCACACAGACTGACTTCAAGCAACTTTTGGATAACTGTCTAAATGGAAGACTCATCCTTTGTATCATCTGGAAGCTAGAAAGTAGAGAGTTTCTTGATTCTGTAATCTTCCAGGGAATTAATCATTTTCCAATCTACCTCTTTGAGGTTGAATGCACAGTAGAGATGCCAGGTGAATCAATTAATGTTTGCCTCAATAATGCGTGAAATTTTTAAAATATGGAATTACCCAGCTAAAAGTGGGAGCTGAATGTAATTTCTGTGAGATTGTCTTGTCAGTACTACTGTTTCGCTGATTTTTTTTAGCTTTCTCTTTACTTACAAGTGTAGTTACCAGGAAATGGGCCTTTTATGCAAGAAATATTTATGTCAAGGGAGGACCTTTTCCCTGAGAAGTATAAGTATTGCAAAAAGGGTCATTGTGAAAGGAAAATTTTCAATAAAAGGGCCTTTTCAACCAAAAGGTACAGATACTAGAAAAGTATGTAAATATTCTTCAAATTTTATTGAACTATTTGAAGTTTTACTTATGTTAAATGCTTGTTGATATCAAATGTCATCACTTTCCTTTATGACTTTGATATTCTTCCTTGACATAAGACTATAAAATGCTTAACTGATGCTTCCCATGGAAATCACAAGCTAAGTCACTGTGAAAGTTATGGAAATAGTATTTTCAAAGAAAAATAATGGAATACTTGAAAAAAAAAAGAAGAAAAAAAACAAGAGAAGTTTGTTGTCACGATATGTCAGCTGATAGCACTTGGAGTCATCTGCAAACTTTTAAATCTGGTCAAGGATGAGAATGACACATGATTTTTTTTTTTTATGCAGTGTCTAACATTCATTTATTGATATCTGTGAAGCACACAGCCAGTTCTCTACGAAAGAAGAATTAAACTGTATCTCTTGGTTCATCGTGTCATAGTGAAATGATGACTCAGACAGCAATTTCTATTATTAGAATCACTTCTATAATACTAGTGGATTTCTAATACTTACTTTTAGTAACTTCTATTATTATAACACTTCTAAATCCCATGTTTCTCACATTGTTCCAAAGACATTATTTCCTGATAAAACTTAGTGTTTCAATAATCTAAAAAAACCCCTCAACTCAGTTCAGCTTTAAACATTTTCCTAAAAAAGTACTACCGTATCCCTATCCAGGAACAAATACCTGTAGTGGTGAGATATATCTCCAGAAAGTTGCTGATTTACACTGAAATGTTTTTAAAATAGTCAATTTGTGTGTTTTGAAAATAAGTCTTGTGGTTTTCAAGAACTATTTTTTTTTCCCCTGACTCAGAATAGAGTAGAATAGAATAGAATAGAATAGAATAGAATAGAATAGAATAGAATAGAATAGAATAGAATAGAATAG
>JAWWLV010000001.1:72945473-72959765 GCA_035041135.1 Platyrinchus mystaceus
GAATAGAATAGAATAGAATAGAATAGAATAGAATAGAATAGAATAGAATAGAATAGAATAGAACAGAACAGAACAGTTTTGGTTGAAAGGAACCTACACTGACTATCAAGTCTAACTACCTGACCAACTCAGGGCTGACAAATTTAAGTCATTTTATTAAGTACATTGTCCAAACATCTCTTAAACACTGACAAGGCTTGGGGCATCAACCACCTCTCTAGGAAGCCTGTTGCAATGTTTAACAACCTTTTTTACCAAGTAAAGAAATGCTTCCTGATGTCCAGGGTCTAATGTCAAGAAACAGCTATAATGCCACATAGCTGTTAACGTAATTTATAGTGTGTTTTTAATTTTTTTAAAAATATTTCATAAATTTCATTACATTCAAAGAAATTTTCCCTGTTTCAGGAAGTACTGTCATTGTTATGTGTTTCAAGGACACATTGCAGGTAGTATTGTTTAATGTTATAATATGCTTAACTGGTCTTCATTTCTTAATATCCTGATTGAGTATACTCTTCCAAATCTTAAAGCAACATGCTGACAAACAGGCTCTTTATTTTCATTTTTCCATATTTTAAGTCTTTATTGTTTTAAAATCAACTTAGTATAATATTCTTGTGATCGTGATTTTATTTTCCCATAGAAAGATAAAGAAATGGATAAACACCTGATGGTGTGCAAGATAAATGTGGAGAGGTTTGTTTTTATTGTTTGCATTAATTCTGGGTTTATTTTGATTTTTATTCCATTAATCTCAATTGGCTAAAAATAAGAATCTAAGTCATAGCCCTTGAATTTAATAGCAATAATAGTACTAATTTAGGTAGAAAATAAGAATACCCAAGAATAACAAAGGGTACATTTGGTACAGTACAAAGAATCATTCTTGTATCTCACTGAAAAGACTTTATGTGTCAACAAAAACAAGAATAGGGAACACTACGTAGACATCTACTGGTCTACTGGCATTTGTACCATTAACATGAACCTAAAATGTAGTTACATCCCGAAAGAGCTAGCTATCTACATTAGGCTTATGTGCTATAGTTAACCATGAGATGTAACAATAAGGCTGGAAATAAATCAAGTTTTAGTTAATGAGTAAAAAAAGGAATGGAATTATTCACTTTTTAAGTAGAGGTAAAAATTACTTAACCCTGCATCATGAAGTACAATGCCTTTTTTCTTCCATAACCTTCTTCAGAAGTCTATATTTCACATTACATGTTCTTCCTTAGGCTTAGTAAAAGTGCAAAAACTTGAAGGTGATACTGAACAACTGAATTAGCTTTACCTTAGAGGTACTTGATGGAAAATATGGTAGAAAAAAAAAATCTGCTTTTCTTTCAGTTGATTTATATTGAATCATAGAATGGTTTGGATTGGAAGGGACCTTAAAGATCATCGAGTTCCAACTGCCCTACCATGGGCAGGAAACCTTCCACTTAGATCAGGTTGCTCCAAGCCCTGTCCAACCTGGCCTTGAACACCTCCAAGAATGGGGCATCCACAACTTCTCTGGGCAACCTGTTCCAGTGCCTCACTACCATTATAATTTTATTTTTTTTCCCTAGTATCTAACCTAAACATTCAGCTTAATGCCATTCCTCCTTGTCCTATCACTCCATGCCCTTGTGAAAAGTTCCTCTCCAGCCTACTTCCAGGCCCCCTTTAGGTACTGGAAGGCTGTTGCAAGGTGTCTCTGAAGCCTTCTCTTCTCCAGTCTGAAAAGCTCCAACTCTCTTAGCCTTTCCTCATAAGAGACAGGAGTCTTATGAAATTGCTAAACCAGCTAAAAGCTGTGAACCAAGCCAAACTGAGGAAAACCAAGCCAAGCTTACAATGAAAATGATGCTCTCATGGAAGAATAAATGGATACTACCAGAAAATATATGACATATACTTTCTGAAGAAGGAAAATTAGTTGTTCAAAGGCATTTGAAGGTCTTCATTATATTACATCTTGTAGTCAAATGCTATTCAATTAGTAAAATAGTTACTACTTTTATTTTTTTTAATCAATCCATGAGATTTTCCTTATTTGATAGGGTTAATAATTATCTTTCCAAAATAAATTAGAGCATAGACGCTTTAAACAAAAAAATATGAGTTGGTGATACAGAAAAATCTAAGAGACTAAAAGAAAAATGTGGTTTTCTGTTTCAGCAGCAATCTATTTTTTCTTTACAACTAGATTTTCCACAGGCTATGTGTGGAAAAGTAAGCAACACTTGCAAACACAAAATTGAACATACTTTTAAATCATGTGTGTATATATAAATATTTTATCCAGAAATCTCCTATAAAATGTACTAGTAAAATAAAAATAATAACATGTAAATATGCCTGGCTTATATATTTTAGGCAAGTAAGATACAGTCAAGTGAAATGCAAGTGAATAGATTGTAGAAATATTTAATTTATAGCTCTAGAAGATAATATATAACACATCTGGGAAGACATTTACATAATTCCACTGGGGAGGAAAAAAAGTAATCTGTATCAACTGTTCTTGGGGAAAAATATAAAAGAGAGGGATACATATGAGGAAATTGATTTAAAGATTCATTTCGTCCTCTGCTTCTGGGGAAAATGGTCCTGCGAGCATATCACCGTAGTTGGCAAATTGATGTAAGGATCTGTAAGATATGATGCCTTGTATATTCATAAGATATATAGAGTGGCAATGTGTCTCTTAATAGTTCAATCATACCTAGAGATTATCATAAATTCAGATACATGAGGAAAAGTACAGGAAGTTCTTTCCTCACTGTCTCCCAACTATCAGCACAACAGAAGTGCATCTTCATCTCACACCTCAAAGCGTAGATCACACCACCATTGTGTTAGGAACTGTATAAAGCAATTCCTGCCCTAGATAGCTTCAAGAATAAATCAAGAGATGGAAGACAGATAGGACAGTAAAAAACCCCGAGAGGAACAGTAACCTCTATTTTTCAATTTATAAAAATTTTGATTTGCATTGGACTTTAAATGAGTACACAGTATTAGCACCACCAACAATCACAGGTTTCAGAATATGTGAAACCTAAATGTAATTTAGGTAATGATGTAATTCTCATACTAATGCTATTGCTTGGGCTTCTTTCTGTAAAACAAATAAACAAACACTCTACATCCATTAGTACCTTTCTACACTAACAAACAAGAGCACAAAGGGCAAAGAAAGCATAGCTTAAAGCCAACAATGAGATAATTTGATAATCTTTAGATAATCAGGTCCAATCCCAATTTACACAATTGTTCAATTTGTGTCTTGTTTGAGGAATTAAAAATTAAAAATAAAAAATTAAAGTAAAACCTGGGGACTATGTGCAGAATTAATTTCACCCCGTGAAAAGGGGCCTTTGAGAAGTACTTCTTTACCTAATAGTTGAAGATTTGCTTGTATCTGTAAGTTTTTAAAAAAGATTATGTTAGACCATTACTGAATAGATTGGAAAAGCTGCCTGACACTTTCTTTTGCCTGTATTCATGTGATAAATACACATTAACCCTTTGGTTCACAGCCATATAAGGAAAAGTTTAGGAAAGAACAGCTGTCATTTAGCATAGAAAGTAAAATAAATAAATAAATAAATAAGCAAATGTATTATTCTCTTATGAAATATTTCTTTCTGAGTCAGTTTGCCAACTTTAATATCAGTGGTTTTTATTTAAATTTGCAATTTTTATCAGGATAAATGTTATCAATAAAACACCTTCCAAAGAAGATGCAGATATATTCTCTGCAGATGTTAAGGCTCATTAAAATTGTTGGTTGCGTCTATATCCTTCCTGCAATTGGTGCAACAGTAATGACCCTTACCCATATTTTTCTATTTGCTTTAATAAATTAATGTGTAATCATAACAATCTGTAAATTGATATAGAATGTGATATCCACTTGAAAGTCCAGTCAAAAAATGGTGCAGCCTGCACTGACCTCTGTGCTAAGTCAACAGGCAGAAATATTTACAGACTTAGATTCATCTAAGTGACTATATTCTAAAAAAAATCATGAGTAAAAATAGCTCATTTCATACTAAATCATCAAGGAAGATCAGGAAGATCTTTTTGGCAAATGTTAACTGGTACTGTGAATGTGTAAATTTTTACTTTTACATTCTGTTTAATGTTAGTTATGTTTTATATCTCAAAAAAAAGGTATATGTCCTATATAGTAGCTATGGCAATACAATGCTGTGCAGGGTGAGAAAGTATGAAAAGTATTGGAAATCATCTCGATCTTTATATCAAGATATTTATATATATTTTTATCAATTTATAATATATAATAAACTTATATCCATCTTACCATTTGCAGGCTAGATCTGAAACTGAAACAACAACACTTTTAAGGTATTAGGCAATACATTGTATTTAGTTTCAGCTAATGGGATCTAAACTCTGCTTTTGGGTCATACATGAGAAATTTAGGTGTGTCTACATATTTTTCTTCCCTGGTTTTTGGGTGGGTTTTTTTATTTTATTTTTTTAAAGGAATAATTTGCCTAGGGGGTTGGAAACAAGAAAAACTGATGGAACAAAAGCTAAAAATAATATCTTCAATAAATTAATAATTTATGTTCCATTGCACAGTCTGAATCTAGTGAAGATTAGGGAAGTTAATGTATCTTTGATAATAACTTGTTTCAGACTAATATGTCATCTTTTGAAAATAACATTTGCTTTTATTTAGATAACTTTATTAGCACCTTGTTACCTCAGTTACACCAACACAAGATCACGATTTAACTTCACAAAATCAATTAATAACTTCACTGATTTTTATTAAATATATATAACCTTTTATAAAAGGTGATAAAAATAAAAGTTTGTATATATAAAAAGAAAATATTTTGTCTATAAAATATTAATACTTTTTAATTTTTTTAACCTTTTTTCAAATGAGGTATCTGAGTTCCTTAGATATGTTTAGCAAGTTACATTCTTAATATATATGTCAAACATTGAAGTAATATCCCAAACTGATTGTTATGAATTGTAAATTGGTAATTTGGATGTTCAAAATCTTCAACATTTGCAATTTGGATTCTGTATGATGGTATTAACATAGACAACTTTCATAGTTGAAAGAAAACTAATTCCAGGTATGGAATTAGGATTTTCATATACAATTTAGCACACTGAGGTCATGCTGATGTTCTAAGGTCACAGAGGAAAATGCCACTAATAAATCACCAGAATTAAAGTGTGTAGCACCTATGGGTTCAGCAGGAACAATCTTTTTATCTTGACATTAACCACCTAAAAGCAAAGGTTCTTACCTTAGGCCGATCTTCTCTCACAGATAGTGGAGAAAGAAAATACTTCCACCAAATGTCCTTTTTTTTACCCAGTACAGTATAGCAGAGTAGTGGAGATAAGACTCTCAGTCAGGCACAAGAAATATGACACTGTTTATGTGGATGATTATGATTATATTTCTTGCTAATACAGTATCTAAATATTGTCCATGCAGTGTATAATACAAGCAGGTCTAAAGGTTCATAAGCAGGTTCAGCTAGAAAAGTACAGGTTTGCAATCTTTGGCCTTAGAAACCTCACAATCACAAAGCAACAAAGCACCTACCTGTCTACTTTAGAATTTTATCTCTGTATGTGACCCAATCTTAGTGCAGTTACTCACCTGTCCAAAAGTGAGTGTTCCCTGTCTTTGAACTGGATGTACCCCACAAGCATCCCTTCCAGGGCAGGGGACAATCTACCTAGATAGAAGCTGCCTGCAAGCTTAGGAGACCAGTTTGCCCAGTTGACTGCAGTAGCATTTTATGACCTTTTGCAGGCCAAGGTGTACCAAAGTCAATTGCAATCATCACAGCTTTCTTCCCCACCCTGCATCTCTGGAATGCATTCATTATGTGAGCATCCAGGCAGTTTCTCCTGAAATTCCCACCTGGTGTTCTTATCTTAGGATAAATCACATCAGAAACAATCCCAAGGGAGAGGGTATGTTTGAGGAGGGAGGAAGCATGTTAAGACCCGACTGTCTTTCATCCCTATTACATACAGAGCGAGCTAAGAGAATGATAATCACAAAATGGGTAGCTTTAGGTATTTTAAGGCAAACAGAGTGAATTCCAAACTCAACAACTGCTGAGAAAAAGCATAAATTTCATCTTGTATATGACTGGAACACAACAAAAAGTCAGAAGCAGAAAGGAATTCTGTAAAAAATCTGCAGCTGATATACAGTGGAAGAGTTAAAAATTAATGTTTTTTGCTGTCCCATGCATTCCCAAGGGCTACAGGAACTGATTTTAAATTCTTGCTCAGCCTGTCTGATGATTTATTTAGTGCTGTCTTCTATGCTGCTGTAAGGGAGGTATGTACATGGATGCAAAACATCAGACTTAAGTTCAGGTAAGGTATGACACTAATGATACCCTGCAGAAAAAGGCAATTTGGGGAACTGTAGGGAATATTAATCCAACTTTCTGTTATTCATCTTCTAATGATTAATCATTAAAAAAATATCTAATTCAGAGTCATCTTGGACTAGTATTCATTACTCATAGATCCAGTTGGATGGTCCAGTGTCACTAGAGACTGTTCCTGAAAGTTTAGCTTAGCAACAGAATATCCTCAGTTGTCCTAGAGAAGAAGCCACCCTCAGAGACATGTATCTTTGTCACCTTCGTATTCAATACAGAGTAAAAGCTCCTTCCTACTAGGTAAGGGGTCAATAGAGATTCATCAACTTCTAGTTTTGCCAAAGCACATGCTATAATGATACGTAATTATAATAATACTAAAATGTTGCTCTTTCTTGATCTTGTTTTGTCAACCTATCAGTCGGCTTTAAGCAAGAAAGACTGTATAGTTCAGTTTTTTCTCAATTAAACATATATACATCTGAAGGTCTTAGCTTTTATGGATATGACCTACTTGGATAAACAATCAGAACCATGCTTACAAATGTGCTTATGATGTGCCTTGCTGAACCAGAGGCTAGCCTTTTAATATGTTGGGAACACACTGCTGCACAACTTGAGGTGCCCTCAGTCATTTCTGTAATAAATAAGTTCTTGCTGCCTCAGCTGTCCCCTATTTACTTGCCACTTACTTGCTCCAAGGCAGCCCATCGGGAATCACAGGATGCAATATGTAACACGGAACCAGAAAAGACACATTTTTTTCTATATTATGACCACTGTGAAATAAAATTAGCTATTTTTTCTTCTTTCTTATTCTCATGAAATTAAAAAAAAAATGCTTAACATGTTGCAATGGTTTTGTCATTATTTGTGATTATATATGATAAGACCCCAAAGTGATTAAAAAGCATCTCATACTTCCAAAAGTAACTATTACATTGTATACATTGTATGATAGTTTTGTATTGGTTTATCTCTCTTTCTCCACTTCCGATTGCAGAAATGATCCTTAAAATTTTATCAAAGAAAGAATCTGGAGACTCTAGTAAATTGATAGTTCAAAAACAGTATTGAAAAACTAACAAAAAAAACAGGTTTTGAAGTCAAGAATAAACCCAAACCCTACAACAAAGTAGTGCATTCTTTTCCATTCCACTAAAAGGGAGAGCTACAGAAAATGTAGAATTATGGCATTTCTCAGACAACTCGGGTAAAGTCACATTAAGCAGTCCTGAGTTTTCAGTATACTACACTTGGTTTAATTTCATTTTAGGCTTGTGAACTGTAATAAACCTGAAAAGCAAAGAAACAGAGTGACGTATTTGTAGCATGTGCAAACATTCATTTTGAAAACTGATCAAAAAACATCCTTTTTGAACTCTAAAGTCAATAGAATTATGGTCTAATTCTGTATCTGTTTGATCAGTCTTTCCCCATAAAATATTTTTTACAAATCTTTACTTCTGATACTGATGTTTTTTTTCTGAACAATATAGAGTACTTACTATGAATCTAGAGAACATAATGGTTAAAATTCCAGGCAAAAAGATAGACTACAAATAAATTAGTATTCTAGGCAAAAACCTTACATGAAGCTTCCAGATATCACATAATGCACAATCAACTGTGTTACTCTGTTTGTTTTACTTTTAGATTGTTAGACAGAAATATTTCTAAGTAAGAGATTACCATTGTAATGTTAATGCAAAAGTCAGAGAAATCATTAGAACAGTTCTGTAAATCACCTAATTTCAATTGTCAGAAAGTCATTCAATTAAAGTTAGTACTTTTTGGTTTGTTGGGAGTCAATAGTGAGAGATATTAAATGGGTCCTTTACAAAGAGCTTTGTGGTGGGTTGATCCTGTCTGGATGCAAGGTGCTGACAAAGCACCCTGTTCTCCCTATTCATAAGAATAGGGAGAAAATACAATGGAAATCTCATGGGTCAAGATAAAGACAGAGAGATTATTTACCAATTACCCTTATATGCAAAACAGCCTTGACTTAGGGAAATGAATTCAATTTATTGCCAGTTAATAACATTCTTCTACTGCTTGGGCTCTCTGTGGGCTGCAGCTTCTTTCAGGGCACATCCACCTGCTCTGGAATTTCTCCATGAGGTACAAAGTGGAAATCTGTCTCTCTGTGGCAATTTCCATGGGCTACAGGGCAATCTTGTCTCTGCCCCTGGGACATCTTCTCCCAATTCTTCTTTGGCCTTAGTGCCTGCAGTGCTGTTTCTCTCATGTTTTCTCACATCTCTCTCCTGGCTTCTGTTGCGCAGCAGGTTTTACCCTTTTTTAATATTTTATCACAGAGGTGCTACCAGTGTCACTGATGGGGTCAGCTTTTTCCAGTGGTGGGTCCATCTTTGAGTCATCTAAAAGTGTCCCTGTCTGACATGGGAACAACTCCTGGTGTCATCTCACAGAAGCCACATCTGCACCACTCTGAATTCTTTCACTTAATATTGGGATAATTGCCATATTCTCTAATATGTTAAAAACAACAAGCTATTTACAGTATTGCTAGATTTGTATTTTGATGCAGGTGCAACTTTTTCCCTTCATTTCCATTAAAACAAATTCCACTTGCAAACATCAAAACATGGACCTGACCGAAATGTTACATAGTTCCATTTCAAAGGATATTATCAGATTTTAACAATATACTGTTCTTCATCATTTCATAGCAGCACTAGAAAACTCAGAGAAAGCTAGCTACCAAGCTTATTGTCAACTACAGCTAGGTTTCATCAGCAAAGCAAGTAATAATGATCAGGATACACTGTGCATTTAGACTATTTTTGTTTGTTTGTTTGTTTGCATTCAGCTGGATGAGTTATCCAAATTCTGGGCAGAGAGTTCTCTTTTAATGTTTTAAATTAATATTATTCAAATATTGAAGCAAATGGATGTGTTTACTTAACACACAAAAGCTCTTAATCTCTCTGAATAATTACTCCTAGTTTTCCTGTACATTAGATATCATACGAAGAGATTTTGCAGAGCAGTTAAATGTGAATTATCCAATGCAATAGCCAACTATTTGATTGGAAACTATATGACCTCAACTACAAATCTAAACCACTTACCACCAATTACACAAACAAGAGGTAATTTTTTTGTTGCCTCTAAGTGTTCAGCCCAGACTCCAGAACTGAATAATGGTGTTAGTAATTTCTGCATTTTAGAAAGAGATGCATTGAAAGAGATTTTTGTAAAGGTCTAAACTATTGGGGTTTTTATGTAGATAAAAAAATGGAAAAGTTTTTCATGGGAGAAAATTAGCCACCTAAGTTCTCTGCTATATTGCAATACAGAGATCCATTATTCAATAGTCCTGGAAAGTACAAAAGACTCTTTAAAGGACTGTGATGTCCACATAATAAGTAAAACATTGTTTGTACATTATTTTCATAATAAAGGCTTTCAGCAAAGAACTTACATTGATTAAAATCAGACATTTCTAGGTACATTCTTAAAATAAAAGGAACATAATATAGCCTAACTTAACTCATTAATTGACTCACTCAAAAAAAGAGATGGAAGAAACACTTAAAATATTATCCATGGATAAACTTGGGATATATAATCAAAAATACTGAAACTATTTATCAGTTCATTACAAAAATGTGAATAGGAATGTCAAGTAATTTTTATTTAATGGGAAAAATGTACTTAATTTTATCTCTACAAGAAGGAGAGAATATGAAAATTGTAAAGGTAAATGATCTTTGTATTTATAAGAACAATAATAAATATTACAAAATCATATAAGGTTTCAGCAGAATTAATTACAGCAGAAAAGAAGATTATTTTCCTCTACAAATAGTTAAGCATACCTATGTGTGTTGGGTTTGTGTGGACAGGTTTTGCTAGCGGGGGGGTGGTGTACAGGGGTAGCTTCTGTGAGAATCAAAATAAATATTCTAAGAGTGAAATGATTTAGAATTTTAAGTTAAAAAAAAAGGAAATATAATTCTAAAGACTCAGATCTATCGACATGCATGAAACCTTAGCAAAATACTGTGAGCAGTAAATTTCATGTCTTATTCATCATCTTAAACATTCTGTAACTTTGATGTTAAAGTAATATGGTAAAAGCATTTTCTGACTATATTGCTGATATGCAGGAAAAGCAAACTATCTATCTGAAATGAGCTCTACCTATTTGTAGTTTTGGTGGTGTGTCTGCTGTACTGTATTTAGGAGAGTTCAGTAACTGGTGTCTTGGGTGGGATAAAACTGAAGATAGGCACAAAAAGTAAAGAAAATCTCTGACTGTTTGACCCTAATAAAGCATATGTTGTATTTCCAGGGTTTTATTTCCTTTTAACTATAGAAATCAATTATTTTCTTAAAAGAATTTGAAAATGAATTATTGGTGGATTACTGCCACCTAATTTTATTACCTTGTTGAAAAGTCTTAAGTTAGAAACACTGCATGAAATACAAAACATCTAATTCATGAATCTAACCTGTCTTGTCAGATGGTCTGATTTGATCACCGATATGTGTTAGGTTACTGTACTAGAGTGCTGACAGACCATGAAAAAGCATATATGTTTGGCTTCCAGAAGCTGCAGAACCTGCTTCTGCACAGAAAATCAGGAAAAAGAGCACAGATCAACTATAGTGTTATTACTTTATATAGATATTTATCAATTAAAAGTCAGATTTTCACCTAGATTTTCAAACAGGGATACATATTGCTGATCATGAATTAATATCGGAGGTATACTTTTGGAAGATGATGGAAGTAAGAAAAAGCCTGTAAGTCAGATTCAATGAAACATATGGTGTGAGAGTTTCCTCTAAAAATTTAAGAAATACACAAGGTCAATATGACAGTTATTCAAGCTCTTTCATAGCCAAAGGAAGAAAAAGGGCTTTTAAAAGGCATAAATCATTTGATTTCAGTCACTTACTGTAGGATGAAACTAACCCCACTCCAAAACAGTCTCTTCTTTCCACGAACTAAACTAAAAGAAGAAAGGGAATTTAACTGATTCATTCTGGTTAAGATTTCTACAGTGAAGACTGGATTCAATTTCACAAACCTATGTCTTTAATAGTATTTGAGATTATCTTGGCTACCTGAAACTGGCTACTCAAGCTGGCAGATAAACCACAGGACTTTTGCCCTTATGAACTACTCACTGCAAAACAAGCAATGTGTTCAAAGGCATCTTAAATGGCACTAAACCATTTGAGTTTAGGCAAATTAATTTAGCCTTTGAGAACAGTTTCAAAGCTTCAGCACAGGAGTTGTGTTTGACTTCTATATGAGTTGTAGAGCTACTCTACACAAGGCGTAATCGAATATTAAGTTAGTTTCACGAGAACTCCGATTGAAGGTCTGGGTGAGGGTGACAAGAGAAAGTAATTGTTATACAGTGATTAGACTTTCAAAGAAAACCTACCTTAAAAATTTCTACCTTTAAAAAAAAAATAAATTTACCATAATGCTAAGTATTAAAAAAGAGTTCTAAAGAATATATGCTAGAGAACATTCTTGCCTTACCAGAAAGAAAGAACTAAAATTGTACTTCTTTTTATGCTTTAAGTTCCATAAATATTGAGTTGAATTTAAACAGTAAAATACATGTGAGAGGCTGATTATAATGCATGGATTGCTGTGATATCTGCATAGATAAGTGATTATTATTACTAGTGTTATATAAGGAGAGTTCAAAATTTGTAAGTAAAATTAAAACTGAAAAAGAATAGTGGTTCTGGCATCTTAAAATCATATTCCTTTTTCTGAAAAGCTGTTCTTTATAGAATTCCAATTTTCATATAATCTCTTAAAAGAATTCAGCATTATAAATATCTATACTTTACCATAGTTTTGGCATTTTAAATATACATGTCATCACATCGTGGTATTATTGAGCATTGCTATGTTAGAAAGGTTTGAAGAAAAATAAGGATGCAAGTATATATATTTTAACAGTAAGTTTTTTAATAGAATATGTCCCTAACTTCAATCAAACACCAGAATGAGCTTGAATTAAAGTTTAGTAGAATTGTGTTCTAGATTTTGGTTGGGTCTTTGCCAGTCTTTAAAATATTTCCATCATTTTATGGGTATTGATCGAATCAGTTATGTCACCATATGCTTACTCAGTTACTGAGTTCTGAGTAAGCATGAGAAACATCACTTAAGTCCTTTGAACTATATTTTTTTGACTCTGGATGTTCTGAATTTCATATGAACACATAAGAACGCCTGATGGAGAGGACGCCATCCAAAGGGACCTGGACAAGCTTAAGAAATGGGCCCATGGGAATCTCATGAGGCTTAATAAGGCCAAGTGCAAGGTGCTGCACCTGGGTCAGGACAATCCCCGGCATAAGTATAGGCTGGGGCATGGAAACATTGATGCAGCCCTGCAGAGAAGGGCTTAGGGGTGATGGTGGGTGAGGACATGGGCCCACAACGAGCACTTGCAGCCCAGAAAGCCAATCATATCCTGGGATGCATCAAAAGGAGAATGGTCAGGAGTCAAGGATTCTGCTCCTCTACTCTACTGTGTTGAGACCCCACTTGGAGTGCTGCATCCAGATCCAGGGCCTCCAGCACAGGAAGGACATAGATCAGAGGAGAGTCAACACGTTGATTAGAGGGATGGAGCACCTCTCCCATGAGGAAAGGCTGAGAGAATTGGTTTTGCTCAGCCTGGAGAAGACAAAGCTTAGGTGTGATCTAATTGTGGCCTTCCAGTACCCGAAGGGAGCCTACAAGACAGATGGAGAGGGGCTACTTACAAGAGCATCTAGTGACAGGACAAGGGGGGATGGCTTCAGACTGAAAGTCAGTTTAGATTAGATATTAGGAGGAAGTTCTTTGCTGTGAGGGTGGTGAGGCACTGGAACAGTTGTGGAGGCCCCACCCCCGGGTGGGTTCAAGACCAGGTTGGATGGGGCATTGAGCAGTGTAGTGGAAAGTGTCTCTGCCCATGGCAGGTGGATTGTAACTAGATGATCTTTAAGGTCCCTTCCAACCCAGGCCATTCTATGATTTTCAGTGAAACTAAACATGAATGATTAGTCAGTTTATCATTGGAGACAGACATCTGGGAAGATGCAACCAGCTTAAATTTGGAAAACAGAACAATAAGAAAGATCATCATATTGGGTAAGAGACTGAACAGAGTCATGAACTTCCTGTATTGTTCCAATATATAACAGAATTTTATATGTGAATTCTAGAAGATGAAAAGTAAGCTTCCAGCCTGAATTCATTTTATCTAACTTAGTATCCTTATTTATATTCCTATATTTTGGGAAGATAAATCCAGGCCCAGCAGGCTTTCCTAAATAAATAGAATATTTACAGACCTTTAATAATGTTCAAAGTGTATAAAACTTCATAGAGGATTGTCTTCATCTGTAGTATTTTAGCTTTTCATTTAAATGTATCTGCTTTACTTTGAAACCTTAATGATACCTTTCATTTATCACATGGTGCCAAGAATATAAGAGCTCCTAACTAAAAAAAAGACAAAAATTAAATGACCAGTCTTTCCACTTCATACTAAAAGGTGCTTTTCTTTCTCAGGGAAAGCAATAGTTATGTTTTTATATTGTTTCTAAACTTTAATGGATGGCAGAAAAATCACTTAAGCATTGTTGTTAAATGCTCTTATATAAAATATTTAGATTGAGAACTGATCTTTGATTGGTATCAGTAGAAATATACCATGGGTTGTCCTGTGTGTGCTGTGTGATTGCACCAAAGTGATCTGCTTCATAACCTTTCTGGGCATCGAGGTCAGGCTGACAGGCCTATACCTATCTCTATATCTCATCTATCTATCTATCTATCTATCTATCTATCTATCTATCTATCTATCTATCTATCTATCTATCTATCTATCTA
>JAWWLV010000001.1:72969314-72993555 GCA_035041135.1 Platyrinchus mystaceus
GCTCCTCCATGGGCTGCAGGTGGGTCTCTGCACCCCGATGGTCCTCCATGGGCTGCAGGGGCACAGCTGCCCCACCAGGGTCTGCACCACGGGCTGCAGGGGAACCTCAGCTCCAGCTCCTGGAGCACCTCCTCTCCCTCCTTCTGCACTGAGTGTCTACTTTGTTGCTCACATGTTCTCACTCCGCTCTTCCCTGGCTGGAATTTTTACTGTGCGATACCTTTCTGTTCTTAAATATGTAATCACAGAGGCATAACTATCACTCCTGATTGGCTTGGCCTTGGCTAGGGCGGGAAGACCACCCTGGAGCCGGCTGGCATTGCCTCCACCAGACAGGGGAAGTTTCTAGCAGCTTCTAACAGAAGCCACCCCTGTAGCAACCCCCGCTACCGAAACTCAGCCACTGAAACCCACTACATGGGGACACGAATAAGCAGCTGGATGGTACTTAGCTGCCTGCTGGGGTTAAACCATGACACCCACCCAACTGCCCTCTTGTTGCCTATCCTCAAAAGGACAAGAGAAGAAAATAGGATGAAAAAGCTCATTGTTTGAGACAAAGACAGGGACACCATTTACAAATTATTTTCATGGACAAACAGACTCAAATTGGAGAAAATTAATGTATTGTCAATTAAAATAGATTTATAAATTGAGCAAAAAGAAAAAAAAATAAAATATCCTCCACCACAAGCCACTCATTTTTCCCAGGCTCAAATTCATTCTTTACTCCCTACTTCACTATATCCTTGCCTCAAGTGGAACAGGTGGCTATGGTCAGCACATAAGTGTTCTTCTCTGCAGCTCCTTCCTCCTCCCACTTTTTCCTAACTCCATTTTGGGTCCCCTACGTGGCATGCATTTCTTTAGGATGAATTTGCATCAGCATGGGTTTTCCATGGGCTGTAGTGAAGATATCTACTGTGGCGTGGTAGTCTCCACAGGCTGCAGTGAAATATTTGCCCATCTCCACGGGCTGCAGTTGGACCATTGTATCAAGTTTCTACTTAACAAAGTCAATGAAACTACAGGTATTTCAGATGATAAAATGTATGCATGTCATTTAGCTGAATAGCTCTCTACACCGAAGACTGATTCATTCACCTAAACTCAAGTATTTAATGCCTTCCAGGAACACTTAGGATATTTCTGGCTGATACGCAGATGTTGATCTGAAAGAGATGTGGGTCTCCCTACTGTGTGAAGTCCTGTGCAAGATTTGCCAGCCTCTTGAAGGTAATGGAGATATTATGTCTCAGATGACACTGAGGCCCCAACCACTGATTGTGCTGAACAGACATTCAATTTGTTTGCCTACATGTAGACGTTTACTGCCATCTGCTGTGTTTTAGGATATCCAAACATCTGGGCAGTCTGGCAGATATGGTTCAGAATGACAGGCAGCTTGTGTTATTTTGGAGAGACAGTTGGAAGCTAGGTAGGATAGCCCAGGAAAAGTCTAGACACTGCTGTTCAGGTAAATGAATCCCATTATGTTCTTAAGAGCAGACAGAATCAGTTATGTAAACTTAATAATTTAATTTTGCCTAAACCTTCTTGCCATCATAAACTGACTGAATCACCTAGAGTTATTTCTGACCCTTACAGTATCTGAAGCATTTGTATGGGGCTTTACAAGATCCTTTAGGGAAACTCATCACATTCTGGGAGGCAGGAGGAAGACAGGCAGAACATGCTGAGGCATGTAGACACTGGTAGGCAAGGGACAGTTTCCTGATATTAAATTTAATGTATCTCTTTTGCATGACAACCATGTATTGTCCTCAATGCCTCATAGATATTGCACTCAAACAGAAAATGGAAGGTAGACCAGCCACTCTGCTCTCATTCTCTCTTTTATTGTTTTGCCTCAATACTGCAAAACTCCCCTGTAGTCCAAGATTGTTGTGCAGCCATGAAGGTCAGTACAGTTTTAGATGTTCCTCTGCTATAATGAACAAACACAGCTGAATTAATAGAGCTAAATCAATTACACTGGATTCAGACAACTGACTCTATTTCTAAACACAGCTACGTATACAGTGCCAACACTCAGCATATTTATATTTTATTTTTCATATTTTACTAATGTGTGGCTTGGTCAATATACTGATCATCTCATGTAAGGCAATAAAAAAATAAAAGCTATTTTCATCTGTATCTGTAGTAGTTCTATTTCTGCTTGTCCATTTGTCTTTAGAGCTAACAACCATCAGCACTTCCATAGAAAAATATTCTTGAACTAAAAAGCATAATTGTAATTAGTGTGAAAGAACCTGATGAATAAACCCTCGAATAGTACAAACACAACCTCTATTTTTATTCTTTTTATATAGAATTCATTTTATCCTCATATTTGTAGTAACTGGCATGTTGTCATATGAATTGCACTGATATTATTATTAATGTGAGCATGCAAGACTTTTGTAGTGTTGTTGGGTGCAGACACAGCATCTTTCGTAATGATTAACTTCTACCTCTTCCAGAGAAAAGAAATTTTGAAAATCCTAGGGTATTAAAAATGGTTTAGAATTTTTTTTCTTTTCCTAGTTGGACATCTCACATTCCTGTGTGTCTTTATAACATGTTCTCTAATTTCATTGACAACATTTTGGGCATATTTATGGTGGATTTTAGTTTTGAAATTAGTAATAATTATTAATTTTTAAGGATAAGGTCAAAGGCAATTTTATCTCTCTACTTTTGGTTCTAAGAAAGAAAGAATCCTGAAGAAAAAAAAATGTTAAAAAATATTTTTTTAGCCTTTTTATCTCCTCAACTGCTTGATCACGTAGAAGACAACACTGATTTTTTTATTGTTGTGGTTGACACAATTTTTTACATAGAATTCTTTCAAAAAACCTTTTTTTTTTTTTATGTTCGTATTTGACAGGAAAAAAGCAAAAATTGCTGAAACCAAATAAGGTAAAATCTTTTTTTCCTTCTCCGTGCAAAATAGCTTTATTAGTGCTTCAACTGATTTCAGTCAAATCAGTTGCACTGGTGTAAATCTTGAATCCATTCACATTCTTACAGCTTTATGGAAATATGTGATTCAGTAGAAGTCAGCTGATTTAGCTGCCACAGCTACAAGAAGCTGCAGTACAAGACTATCCTTAACAGCCACCATAAGTCTGTGAAGGAAATGACACATTCCCAACCATTGGGTAATTTTCAGTATTATGTTGCAGGTTTCTAATTCTATTTGGGGAAAAAAATTTGGTTGAACAGAAGCATAATTTAAGAATTCGAATCTGTAAAGATGGAAGACATTTATTAGCTCCCTGGGTCTCACAGTCTTTGGCCAGACAGAGTTGTAGTATATATATATATATATATATATATATGGATATTTCACTTCACCATATATAGAACTCAGATAATTTTTTACAATATAATTAAATCCTTTTTTTGTCTCTGGTTTGAGTTTCCCATATGTTCATATATGTTGGCTTTTAACATTCATTACTTCCAATGACAATTAAACTACTTTTTCTTTACTTTTAAAGTTTACAACATTTGTATGCAAATGTCAGACAATATTTTCTCCATTGCCAACTGACATGCAGTATATACGGAAAAGAAAAATCCCACATTTTAATTTAAAAATCTACTTCAACACCAGCAAAATCTTTGGAAATATACATATATAGTTACCATAATCTGTGTTGCCCTGCATAAGGAAGGAGATTCAACTAATCAGTATAAGTGTATAATTTAATATGAACAGATCCCTCTCCAAATTCCACTATTGATCAGTGAGATAATTTCCTTGGGCAGGGTAGAGTATTCTGCAGGCATCTTATGCCATGTAATATCCCTGACATCTCAGCTGAATTTAACTGCTGTCTCAGAAAGTCCTAGTTAGTCCTGTGTTGTATCTGGCAAGTGCATGTGGATGTCTCAGCTGTCTTGTATGCACCTTTCAATAGGAAATTGTATTATTGTCCCTAACTGATTTGCTCATAATGGGAGCTTAGACACCCAGCCTGCACACAGGCACATAAATTTAGCTGCCTAGACCTGAGTTCATGGCTTAGATGATGATATTGGAATCTCATCCATAACAGGAGCAAGTGTTGCAGTGAAAGTCCTTTTGTTTTTTTGGCTAAAAGGGCCACACTGTATATAGAGTTGAGAATTTCTGCAAGTCAGAATTGTCTACTTAGGACAGAAAAGCACCTTTAATAATAAAGTTGACTTCTTATAAACAAAACCTTCCTAGTATCTATCTCCTCTCCTTGGTTTTACATTGAATCTCTATCACCCTGACTCCTATGGCTGCTGGGAGGATCAGGGTACCCATGGTGGGTGGGCCTCTCCTTGACTTGGTGGCCTCAACCAAGGGCTGTTGTGCCCCTCCACTCCTGGGTTTTTTCAGGCCATTGCCCTCAAGTGAGCATCAGCTCCTGCCAGGAGGAGGACAGTCATTAGAGAGTGGGCTGTGGAATGGGGAGCAACTAGCTCCAATGCCCAAATGCTGGGAAAGATCTGCTCAGCCCCTGCTCTTGCTCCTATCCATGTCCTTGTTCCTGCCAGACCACATTCATTGCTGGAGACTTTCAGCGGGTCAGGCTGGGTGAGGACAAGGAGGGCACGAAACGCAAGACACACCAGATATGTGTTTCTAGTTACTTCCTTTTCAGTAAATAGTTGCCATCATTTACAGAGCCCTTTTGTTCAACAAAGGTCCTCTTGTTCTTACAGAAATGCAAGAAAAAACATGGTCTTGGTGTAGATGAAAAGAAGCTCAAATGACAATAGAGCCCAGTGAGTAGGGAACTAGAAAGAGTCAGCCTGAAAACCTTAGTCTATTCCTGTCTGTGCCATTTATCTCTTTTTATAGCAAAAAAAAAAAGATTCTGCATATAAGTACTGAAGTTAGAGCATATATAATCATAAGAAACAGCCTACATAAAGACTCCTCCAGAAAGTGTTTTGAAGCAACTGAACAGAGTTTAGGCTGCTGACACAGGCATGTAAAATTAGATTGCTAAAACATATGGTGTGAATATATTTATCACTTTCAATTTTGCTGCTTTCCCTTAATTTTTAGTGGAACCATTAATGGCCTCTATTCCCTAGAGGATATGTAGCTAGACCTGTGTAAGTTTTATTTGCCTAATATGGGACTGAAATTGAATCTAACCATCCAAATTCCAGGCTGTGAGCCTGGGAGCTCCTCAACAGCTCCTAATCTGATGGGCATCTCAGCCCAAAGAGCACCACATTATTTTTCAGGACGGAATATTTATTGCTGCATATTTGCTACTGTTATGACAATGCCAAACACCTCAGTGTAAGATATATGTAAGGAAATTATAAGTACTTCTATGTAAATCACCAAAGGGACTGGTATTTTCAGAGGATGTCTGATGATGCTGAAATGCTCAGGCTTTTTGTAATATTATTACTAGAACTTTCTAATGCATTTGGAATAATAGGCTATTTATTCAGATGCATCTTCTTGCAGAACTCTTTATTTTTCACAGTGGAAAACATTTCCAGGAAGTCCTCAGTTTCCACATGAGGCTGGAAAAATTCAGACTCAAATATCTGGGACAGTGTTCTGATTACCAGATTAGTAATTTAGTAAATTGAAATCAGTCTTAATAGTAAAGCTTTTTCATTGTGGTTAACATACTTCAGGATACATTTGTAAAAATGAATGTAAAGAAAAGAGGTATGACTAGTAATGTGTAATTAGTTTATTTAACATGGAAGGAAAATGTAGGCCCTAGTCTCACCTTTGTGTATTATTTGTAAATTTCATCCAGTAGTCATGAGACCAAAGCTACACCTAGGTATTCCTATTGGCAGGAAACCATTGCCTCCCTAATTTCAGAAAAAATCCATAGAATCATAGAGTCATTTCGGCTGGAGGATCATTGAGTCCAACTGTAAACCTAACACTGCCAAGTCCCACTAAATGGTGTTCACAAGCAGCACATCTACATGTTTTTTAAATACCTCCAGAGAGGGTGATTCATCCATTTCCCTGGGCACCCTGTTCCAATGCTTGATTACACTTTCCATGAAGAAAATTCACCCAATATCTTTCACAGCTTGAGATTGTTTCCTCTCATCCTGTTGTCTGTTACTTAAGAAAAGAGTCTGACCCCCACCTTAATACAATCTCCTTTCTGATAGTTGTAGAGAATGATAAGGTCCCCATTGAGCCTCATTTTCTCCAGGCTAAACAACCCCACCTCCCTCAGCTGCTCCTTAAAAGACAAATAAGAAAAAATGAGGATCCTAAAACCAACATGGGTAACATATTCTAGTGCCTTGGCAACCTCTTAGTGAAAGAAACATTTCCTAACAATTTGAACTCAATCAGGCTCATGACCAGTGCCCTTTGCATCTCCTAACACAATAAGAAGAGAAGAACTGCTCTGTTTTGGGAACTATCCTTCAAGTACTTCACCTCCTAAATTTCTCTTTATCATACTAAACGAGTCCAGCCCCTTTGCACACACTTTCTTGGATATGTGTCATTTTTCAGAGTTCCTCAGTTTTCTCCCTATCCCTCTGAAACTGGGAAAGGCAAGTAAAAGATCAGATGTGATTGTGTTCTATAGGGAAATACTGGCTTTTACATGGTGGGACAGCAATGGGTTTTGTTTACTCTGACTTTATCAAGTTTACTGACACTTACTGACAGAAAAATTGGTGAGATATATCTTGCATAGGTAGAGAAAAAGTAGCAGTACGACTGAGCTCAAAGGTTTGTGATTAGTATTACCATGTCTAGCTGGTGGCTGATTACTGATAGCATGTTGAGGTCAATACTGTTTTATTATATGTCTGGAAAATGGGGCACACTGTAGCCTCAGCAAATTCACTGTTGATATGAATTGAATTCCTCTGGAAGGAAAGGCTGCTATTCGAAGGTTCATCTCCAGGTTATAGAAAAGAACTGACAAAAACGTCATGATATTCAATTAAAGTAAATGTGAAACTCTGCACCTGGACTGAAATAACCATTTGCATCAGTACAGTCTGGGAACTGACTGGACTGAAAGCAGTTTTCCAGAAAATAGTTTCATAGAATATCCTGAGTTGGAAGGGACCCACAAGGGTCACCAAAGTCCAGCTCCTGGCCCTTCACAGGACCATCCCCAAGAGTCACATCATGTTCCTGAAAGAGTTGTCCAAATACTTCTTGAACTCTGACAGGCATAGTGCTGTGACCACTTCCCTGGAAAGCCTGTTCCAGTGCTCAACCATCCTCTGGGTGAAGAACCTTTTCCTGATATTTAACCTAAACCTCTCCTGACACAGCTTCATGCCATTCTCTTGGGTTCTTTTATGAGAGCACACCAGTGTCTGCCCCTCCACCTCCCCTTCTGAGGAAACTGTAGACTGCAATGAGGTCTCCCCTCAGTCTTCCCTTCTTTGGCTGGACAACCGAGTGACTTCAACCACTCTTCATCTGGCTTCCCCTCAAGGCCCTTCACCATCTTCATTGCTCTCCTTTGGATGTTCTTTAAGAGCTTAATAACTTATGTTGTGGCACTCAAAACTGCACACAGGACTTGAGGTACAGTGCAGAGCAAAGCGGAACAATCCCCTGCCTTGACTGCCTGGTGATACTTTGTCTGATCAACACAAACCAGAGGACACAGTTGGCCCTCTTGGCTGCCAGGGCACTGCTGACTCATATTCAACGTACGATCAACCAGAATCCTCAGGTCTGTTTCCATGGCACTGCTCTCCAGCTTCTTGTTTCCCAGTCTGTACGAACATACAGGTTTGCCCTGTCCGAGGTGCAAAATCTGGCACTTGTCTTTGTTAAACTTCATATGTTTGGTGATTGCCCATCTCTCTAATTTGTCGAGGTGTCTTTGCAGGGCCTCCCTGCCTTCGAGGGAGTAAACAGCTTCTCCCAGTTTTGTGTCATCTGCCAACCTGCTTAGTATCCCTTCCAGTCCTGTGTCCAAGTCATTTATGAAGATGTTGAAGAGCACAGGACCTAAGATGGAGCCCTGTGGAACCTCACTAGTGGCAGGTCACCAGTCTGATGTTCCCCCATTCACTATCACCTTCTGTGCTCAACCATGAGCCAATTGCTCACCCATTGCATGATGTGTTTATCCAGTTGTGCTGGACATTTTGTCCAAAAGATCCTGTGAGAGACAGTATCAAAAACTTTACTGAAATCCAAAAAGATTACATCAGCTGGCTTCCCTTGATCAACTAGATGGGTTACCTTGTTGTAAAAGGAAATTAAGTATTACAAGCAGGACTTTTCCCTCATGAAGCTGTGCTGTCTGTGACCAATGACTGCATTGTCTTTCAGGTGTTTTTCAATACCTTTCAGAATAATCTTCTCCGTAATTTTACCAGTCACTGAAGTGAGACTGACAGGCTTGTACTTTCCAGGGTCCTCCTTTTTGCCCTTCTTGAAAACTGGGACATGGTCCATTGACTGGCACCTCTACAGACTTCCAAGACAGCTCAAAAAATTATTGATAGAGACCTCAATGATTTCTGATATTCTTTGCATATTCCTGGATGAATACCATCATGTCCCAATGACTTATAGGGATCCAGCTAGAGCAGGAGATCCTGTGCAAGTTTAGGATCAACTGAGAGCTTAAATGATATGGAGGATTCTAGTGGTCAAGTTGGATGTGAGACAGCAGTGTGCCCTTGTGGCAAAGAACACCCTGGCTGTATTACCTCCAACCAGGTAGAGGGATGCTTCTCCTCTCTCTGACACACTAAAATTGTCCCTGTAGTACTGTGTCTAGTATAACAAAGACAATGAGCATAACAAAGACAATGCCATACTGAATTGAGTCCAAGGAAAGACTTCCAAGGTGGCTGGGAGGCTGAAGTATGTACCATGAAAGAAAAGGCTGTCTGTCTGCAAAAACCTGAAAACCAAGGGATGGGGGTGTGGACTATCTCACTTTTGTCTACAGCTACATAAAGTGAAGGTATAAAACAACAGAGATAGAATTGTCTCGGGGGGGCACATGGTAAATTCAAATTACATAGTAAAAAGAATGAAGGCAAACACTGGAACAGAATGCCAAGAGAGGCTGTGAAGTGTCAGTCCTTGGAGATACTCGTAAGTCAATTGGACACAACCCCTTGTGATCTGAAATAAGTTGTCCATCGGCTGTCCAAACTGACTGACCTGTCCTTCCAACCAAAATTATGCTGTGATTTTATTGGCCTATTATGTAACTATAACAAGTGAAATAAATTTGATGACAGCTGTGGCTTGGTTTACTTAGGCATGTTTTGGATGTCTCCACTTGGATGTTTTGCATTTAATCTAATCAAGCTAAATTCTCTTGCATTTAACAGATCAGTGATGTTCTAACTTAAGATCATACTTGTCAATGTGGTTTTCAAAAGCAAATTCTGATGACTAGAAATTTTTTAGCATTGAAACTCAATTCAGCTGTCTAATGCCATTTGAAAAACCTTTAGACACTGAAACACCCTCATAGATGTACAGAAGGCTTAATATCTTTCAGAAAACTAGGTGAAAACCTACCAGAACACTCTATTGTAACATTTACTATGAAATTTTGAGATATACCTAAAAAAATGCTCTGTGAAGTAATTTACTCAATATGCATACTTTCAAATAAATTTCTAATTTATTTGAACTTTACTTTTGAGGCTAACATGATTTTTCATTGCAAAAAAAAAAGCAACTTTCAATATACTGTCTAAATTACAAGTCTTTTATTTTTTGTGAGCATTTATTGTTATTGACTGGCATAGAGACAGTAAAGTTCAACAGGAGTATTTCCTATATTTAAAGCTATTCAGTAGCAAAAAAAAGAGTTTAAATAGTTAGGCATATTTCTCAGCAAAAGAGCTTTTAAAATATCTTTTGAAAAATGTTTGTGTTTATGCCTCTTTAGTGACTAGGAATCAACTATGGACAACTTTTCAACTTCCACAAAGAAAATTGCTTTAAAACTTCATTAAATATTTTTATTTGTCTGCTTGCCTTGTTAGCATTTTATGAATAAACAAAAGCAGATCCTGAAAATTTTCTTTCCTCTGAACAATTTTATATGAGAAATTTTAATATGATATTATTAATGATATCTGAATGATATTAATCAGAATTATAAAAATAAAATAATAAGCCTTGCCTGCAATTTTGAGTTATACAGCAATGAATATTTGGAAAATCATATCAATGTGGTTTTGTGTGTTTAGGGTTTTTTTTTAATGTAAGAGATTAAAGACAAGACTATTAATTCTGTAATTAAATTATTTGAACCTCAGTGGAAAGAATGTAATGTAACTTTATCACGTATGATTCTGAAAACCAAATTTCTAGATAATAAATAGTTTGTGTCATGCTTACATTAATCAGTGTTTAGTGCACATTTATTTTCAAAGGGATATTTACTGAAATTTTATAGTTGTGGCAACAAAACTATTCAAAATGCTGCAGATTTTATTTTAATAGTTGAGTTTTGCTTTAAGAAAAGAAGTGAAACACCCACAAAAACACACACACAAGGCTGACCAAAACTGAATTTTAAACTCACAGAAAATGCTGTACAAAAACAAATTACTTGGCTCTAGCTGCAAAAATGCCTATCCAGTCATAATGTTATTAATAACATAACTCATTGCAACTAAAGCAGCAAAATGTTGATTAACTGTAACCTTAGAAACCCACCCACATCTCCCTACATTTCCCCAGCTCATCTACTTACAGAAACAAGCAGGTCACAAGTAGACCCTCCCATAATCATCAACACATTTTCCTTTTCACTCTATCACTCCCCCATAACCTGAAGTTTTGCTTGTGTTTGTGTAACAGCAATTCTTTAAAAATTATTTATAGTCAAAGATATGCCTATGCCGTAAAACCTACAGCCAATAAATGCCAAATTTTAATGTGTAGTCCAATAAAATTGCATAAAATGCATAAGTCCATCTTTGTTCCTATTATTAATTATTTCTAGCTCTTTCATCTTCATCTATATAGCATAATTATTTTGCTTTCTAATTTTTATCTTAATTGTTTTAACTGACCTGTGACAAGGTATGAAAGTCATATTAACAGTTATGCCTTAATTCCCCTCTTTTGAATATGTATTTCTTTTTTTTTCTCTAAGTTTGCACACTTCAATATTTTTTTCTGTTAAAAAAAAGAATTTTGATCTTGAAGGATTGATTGTTCACAGATTATCCTTGCATTTTAGTGCTGTTACTAATAGATAGCAAAGACAATACCTTATTTTACTAGATATATTTAGCAACTCTCATTCATCATTTTCTATGAAGACAGAACTTGGGGAACACAGCCCAAGGAAAATATGATCTTCATAACAGGACTTTTAGAGAACAAAATTATTTGACCATGTAAGTTATACAATGCTGTTATTAAAATTGATTATTATCTATAGCTACTTAGCTGAGGCAGACCTCTGACAAGTGTTGTCAGAGCTTTCCCTTACTGTTTAGCTCACTTTTAGACACTACATGGAAAGATTTAAGTTAATTCTCTCAGCCTTCTTCCCACAGCTCTTCTTTTGGACCGTTGTTATACACACTTGATTTTCTTTTTTTTTTTCATTGCTAAAAACTGTTTAAAAAAAGAAACACTGAAAAAGATTGCAAGAGGGATATATTATTCAAATATCAATTCCAGAAGATTTGTAAATTTCTTGACTCAGTTGCTCTTCTATGGTCTTCAGGCTACAACTCCAACACCAATGACTCACAGTGAAAAGGAAAATTCATCCCTTCACGTACACTCAAGTGTTTAATTATTGATTAAATATTGAATAGATATTAAATATAACTACTCTTCAAAAGGTTTCTAGTTTTCATCAACACAAGCTTTGTTTTACTGAATTATAATGGCATATGTAATGCATGTAGTAAATATCAGTCCACTATATGCATACTGTTGTTTCATTTTAATATATCAATTTTGTATAGTAAATTATTTCACCTGTCATAACTAAAGGTTATTACATATTGTCAAGTACTGAATAACTACCAGAAGCCTCTGACAGAGACAAAGAAATTAAAAATTGATTATTTTCCGTGTATAAAAGATGTTTATTCATGTTAGGCAGGGAGAAGGAAAATTGAAGGGCTATCATCCAGTTCATTAAGTTCACACCAAAGATTTAATTTTGCAACATTTACCTAGAAAATAATAAACGTAGTAGATACTGATTAACAATTGTTTCTCCTCTGACATGGCAATTAAATCTACCAGTTATACTGATAAAACTAAACTACTACTTAGGGGCAAAGGGAGGAGAAATGACTTTATTACTCTAACTATGCCAGTAAATAAACAAATTTAGCTTGTAAAGAGTGATTATGAGTGCAGAAATGCCTCTGATATTTGAATGCCATTCTTAGTAAACTGATGGACCTGAATTCTCATATTAGAAAATAATGGACTAAGGCCTTGTTCAATGGAAGGACTTATAAAATTACTGCATCTTGATGAACCATAATTAATAATTAAAAGTATGTTTACAACTAAAAGAAAAAACCCTAACTCTTACACTATAGGCTAAATCTAGGTATGAATCTGTGTTTTAGTTTATTTTATAGTCTTTCATATGATGAAAAGCAAAAGAAAAATAATTATTTTCCAAATTATAATGGTTAAAGTCATCATGTAAAGAAAGTAAATAAGTATACACAAGGTGCTCCACTTGGTTTGGAGAACTGAGTAAAGACTGGGAAAAGAAACTGAGAGCAGCCCTGCAAGAAGAACTTGGGGGTTCCAACAGACAAAAGGCTGGCCATGAGCCAACAGTGCAACCACATCCTGGGCAGCATCAAGAGGAGTGACCAGCAGGTCAAGGGAGGTGATTCTGCCCCTCTACTCATGAGACTTCACCTGGAGTTCTGAATCCAGATCTGGAGTTCTCAGCACAAGAAAGATGTGGACCTGTAGAATGGGTCCAGAGGAGGGCCATGAAGATTATCAGGGGGCTAGAGTACCTCTCCTAAAAAGACTGGTTGAGAGATCTGGGGTTGTTCAGGCTGGAGAAGGCTCACAGGTAACCTATAGTAGCCTTCCAGTATCTAAAAGGGACCTCCAAGAAAGCTGGAGAAGGACTTTTTACAGAGGGACATAGTGATAGGACAAGGCTAAACTAAAAGAAGAGAGATTCAGACTAGATGTTAGGAAGAAATTCTTTACTCAGAGGGTTGTAAGGCACAGGAACAGGTTGCCCAGAGAAATGGGATATCACATCCCAGAACTGCTCAAGGCAAGGTTGGATGGGTCCCTTAGCAACGTGATGTAGTGGGTGACATCCCAGCCCATGGCAGGGGGGTTGCAACTAGATGATGTATAAGGTCACTTCCAACCCAAGCCTTTTATGATTCTATGATTGTCATACAAAATAATATCTTCTAGTACTATGGCAAAAGAGGTAAAAATATGAATCAAATAGATGTAATCTCCCAGTGTTAGAGATTAACTACCACTGTACCTCTTTTCAAGAACACTAAGCTTTAATTGGTGAGGGCAACAGTGCCTTTGAACTTTTAACAGCAGGCACTTGAACACATTAATAAAGTAATTGACACCTGAATTCAAAAGCTTTGCTGAATGTTGTAAAAAAGGCTTTGATCTTTAATAATTTTTCAGCCAAACAGCTTTCTAGTTTCTACACAATGTTGAATAAAAGACATGATATACGAAACTACTGGTTATCCTAAAAAACCTCCCAAACAATATAAAAAACAATCATCTCTTTTTAGCTGTTTTCTTTCTTGTCCAGAACCGGCAGATGATAAAAAAACCCAACAAACAAACAATCTAACCCCAAGCAACCCAAACATTTTTTCAGTGTTTTTTTATTTCTTTCTGATTCATTTATTCACATGAAACGGCTAAAAATAATCTGATATTTCTCCTGAATAGTCAGTGTGAGACTGTTGCAATTTTCAGTGCACTTAAACATTTAGTTAAAAATAAAAAAATAATTAAATCAATGTTTAATCGATTCAATTTTTAATTCTGAATACTTTATGAAGGTCAGGTCATTTGGATCGTTTCTGATCAAGTCTTCCTTGCACTGACTTTTGCCTTTATAATATAAAAATACTTTATATATCTCTTCTTCTCATGAATCCAAAGGTTTACCTTGGAAGTAAGTACTCTTTTGTTTACACCTTTAGTCCACCTCAGGAAATACAGGTACATGCATTATCTTTGTAAATACTGAACTGTAATTCAGAGTTCTTCTGTCAAAGCTAACAATGGCAGAGATATCATTGTGTCACACATTAGGTATCTTTAATATAGCCACAGTAATTTATCTAGCTTTTAATTTAAAACAACAGAAACACAGAAGAGCTGAGGTTAGGAGTCATCATGAGATCATGTCGTCCACCTGCCCTGATAAAAGCACAGTCAGCTGTCTGTGCCAGGTTGTTCTGGGTTACACAAAGACTCTGGTATCCACCTTTTCTTTTCCTTTTTCCTCAGATATGCCTACTAATTTAGACTATAGGAAGGGACTTAAGGGTGGTACTCTATTATCTTAGGAGAAGAATGCATTCCCAAGTGTGAAAAGACTAGAATGCTAAAGACTCAGACAGTCCAGGTGTTGAGGGTGTACACATCTGTCACCTTAGGCTACAAGCTGGCTACAAATGACTTATCTGTGATAGCTCCCCCCAGGGAGTTATCATCTCTGCTGATGGGCTATAATGGATCCACCTGCGCTGACAAAACAGGCAGCTGTAACATCTTAGAAGGCGTCAAAGGCTCTTGTCCTGTGATCCAGTATTAATCATACAGTGATGAACTCCTCACCTCAGTGGAGGTATCAGAGGCTTTGCCATCCACCGTGAGCCCAAGAAAAGACCATGCTCAGACTTCACGCAGCAGATTGGGGGTCTCCTTCCTTCACTCCATGGGACTTCTACCACCCAGGCATCTACCACCACTTTGGCAGATCAGGACAACAACCACCATCAGAGTTGCAGTGACCAGGTCTCATTGCTGGATCCAGTGGGTGTCTTGTGGGTCCTTCCAGTCATCCGGGGGATATGCAGCCCTGCTCCAACTGAGCAGCCTCATTCCTGCACTGGCCATCCAAACAAGGTTTTAACTGATGAGGGGGAGGCCGGCTGCCATCTCGTTTTGGTCTGGTGGGTTGGAGCTTGGGAATTTTCTCCTCACTGGTTAGCTAAACCCAGTTTTACCAGTATGGTTGTTCAGCATTCTTCTTGATAAAAATTTATTATTTTCACTTAAATCCAGGCATATTTGGTCTCTCACTCTGTATCGGAGAGAACCAGGGGTATTGAATCAGAGGAAGGAGACTTCCATCTGAGGTTTCCGCCTCTCCAAGTGGTCTCAAACTGAGACATGGGCCCTGTCCAGTCAGGTTTTGTATTTCTCTTGGGCTGGAAATGGTAATATGGACAACTTACTTCAGCATTTGACCACAATTGTATGAATAAATAAATTAATAAATTAACCTCATATTTCAGTGAATGTCCATCAGTTTTTGCCCATGGCCTCTTTTCCTTTCACTGGTGGCCACTGAGAAGAGTCTGGCACTCATTTTCACTCATTACGATCAGCAATTTTCTGAAAATAAAATCACATTTTTTCCCTATAACATCCATACCATTACAAGAGCAGATCTGAATACTAAAATTTTTGTTTAAGGAACAGTTGACTATTTTATTTTATTTTTCTGCTTCTTATCTGGACTTGTCACTGAAGGAACTTCTGCTGATTTCTGTTCATATTTTTTGTTATTTTCCTATTCAGTCTTCAATTATACTTAAATAATCAAATTAGCTGCAGAACTATGCTTAATAGATAACTGAGCTTCAGGTAGTTTTCAGAGTGACAGCGAGGTATGAAATTTCTCTTAATACACTCATAAAACACAGGTATCATGTTACCCTGTAGAATAACAGAGAAATCCTTGGGAAAACTCTCTCTGAAACAGGGAGCATTATGACTGCTAAAGTGGTCTGTGGCTGATCTATTTTACACTGAGCTGAGGGGACTAGACTGCAATGAGGCTTTGAGCAAGTCTGTCTGTATAGCACAGTGTAGATGTTTCAGTTCAAATGGGTCTAGTTCTGAGCACTATGCTGTCTGGCTCAGCTAGAGAGAAAGATGAAAGATTTTGATAGCTGTACAAAGATAAGGGAGCAGGAAAGAAAAAGGAAAAAAAAAAAAAAAAACAAAACCCAAAACACAAAACAACCCCAACCAAAAGGCACCCTAGATTTAGTTTATCATCTTGATAAAATATTCAGAAGTGCTCATCTTTGACCAAACTGTGCCCAAACTGAATTCTATGGCAATAGGAATCACTTCTAAAAATACCACCTTCAAAAAAGAAAGTAACTCCAAGAGAGGCTTTGCTGATTGCAGCAACTATATAAAATAATGAATGCTTGATGAAACTCTCTTTTAATGTAGTGAGTGTAATCTTTGTCCCACCGAATTTAATTATTTGGTCATAGTGGAACTGGGCTTCATCCTCCACAGTGGAAAAGTGCTTTCATTTTTATCAACTACAGAGATTTTTATGGCTAAATTGAAAAAAAACCCTAATACTACTATGCTGTTATTTTCTTGAAAATCTTGTAAGTAGATATAGTGGATAAAAAGAGATGCAATAAAATGGTAGTACTGGGAAAACGAACAGGAGGAGGAACATACATAAAAAAACACTGCAGAAAGGGAGAGTAAAAAAAAAATCAGCAGAGAGTACTGTACCACCTTTCCTAGACTCTAGGTTTTTTGGGCTTTTTTTTTTTTTTTTTTTTTTTTTTTTTTTTTTTTGTCTTTTTGTTTGTTTGGTTTTTTTTGTTTGTTTGGTTTTGGGTTTTGTTGGGTTTTGTAGTTTTTATTTTTGAGGGTTTTTTATGTACAATTATTGGAATCATTTAGGTTGAAAAAGACCTTTAAGATAACTGAGTCCAACAACTGACCTAACACTGCCTAGGGATGGTGACAACCACTTCCCTAGACAGACAGTTCTGATGCTTGATAACCCTTTCCATGAAGAAATTTTTTCCAATATCCTATCTAAACCTTCCCTGGTGTAAGTGGAAGTTGTTTTCTCTTGTACTGTTAGTTGTTACTTGGGAGAAGAGACTGATGCCCATCTTGCTACAACTTCCTTTCTGGTAGTTGTAGAGAGTGATAAGGACTGCCCTGAGCCTCATTTTCTCCAGGCTAAACAGTCCCAACTACCTCAGCTGCTCCTCATACGACTTACCCTCTAGAACCTTCACCAGCTCTGTTACCCTTCTCTGGACAGGCTTCAGCACCTCACATGTTTTTCTTGTAGTGAGGGGCCCAAAACTGAACACAGGATTTGAGATGCAGCCTCACCAGGACCGAACACAGGGAAAGAATCACTTCCCTGGTCCTGCTGGCCACACTATTTCTGATACAGGCCAGGATACCATTGGCCTTCTTGGCCACCAGGGCACACTGGTGGCTCATGTGCAGCCGCTGTTGCTCAGCACCCCCAGGTCCATTTACCCTGGGCAGCTTTCCAGCCTCTCTGCCCCCAGCCTTTAGTGCTTTGGGGTCATTGTGACCCAAGTGCAGGACTTGGCATTTGGCCTTGTTGAACCTCATACCCTTGGCCCATCAATCCAGCCTGCCCAGATCCCCCTGCAGAGCCTTCCTACCCTCCAGCAAATCAACAGCCTCACCCAACTTGGTATCATCTGCAAACTGCTTGAAGGTACATTTGGTTGCCCCATCCAGGTCATTGAGAAAGAAACTAAACTGGACTGTCCAAAATACTGAGCCCTGGGGAACACTGCTCATATTACATTGTTTATAGAATATAAAGCAGAAAATGTGGTGAAGGAAAGGATAATTCCTATAATATGGTGACTTATAACTGTGTGGGACTGTAAAGCAAGACTAATGTAATATTTTCATAAGAGATTACAATCATTTTTTGTTGCTATGGGAACTTCTGGGGGGTTCG
This sequence comes from Platyrinchus mystaceus, assembly GCA_035041135.1. Classification (NCBI taxonomy): domain Eukaryota; kingdom Metazoa; phylum Chordata; class Aves; order Passeriformes; family Tyrannidae; genus Platyrinchus; species Platyrinchus mystaceus. The sequence continues at coordinate 72,987,278 of JAWWLV010000001.1, forward strand.
GGTTTTTGTTTGTTTGTTTTCAAGGTGTCTGTGAAACCAGTGTGACAAAACTAACACTTTTATCTGGAAAAAAAAAAAAAGACAGTATTTTGAAACTGTTTTACTGAAATCAAATTATTTTAAATAATAATGAATGTCACTGTAGCAGTGGCAATGAGGAAGCAACAAAATAGAAATAAAAACTTTTAGGAGAAGCTGCACTGTTATACCAAGTGGTGGAGTATCCAGTTCAGCTGTTGTCCCGTCTTCCAAGCAATGGAACCACATAATGCATTACATTATCATGGATAGGGAATACGTTTGCATATAAGTGATATGAGAAGATTGGAAGTGGTTTGGAAGATGATATTGCTCTCAGACCTCAAAAGGGAATTGCCATGGTGATACCAGCATGTTTGGGCTATCTGTCCAGGTGTTCTACTGTTGGTCAGAGAAGGGACCCAGAACCACTCCATTTCTTGTCCTCCAGACTGCCAAAGCAGGCCATATGTTTGTGTGGTATGTTTGGAAGAACAAGCTTTCCTCATTTAGGCTGTGATGACTAAGTGCAGAGCTGTACCCTGAAACATTATCAATAATGAAATTTGCATGTTTTATTATTTTTTTCTACTTTATTCACCCCCTTTTGCTTGGCCTCCTACCTTCCTTTCTTTCCAGCCTCAAGGCTGTGAGATGTTGACATCCAGGTAGAGCAACTTTGTTGTTTTGCTGGCTTGTACCACTAGAGTGAGCCCTTTTCTTGTCTCTAGGTGGAGATCTTTGAACTCCTGCTGGATCTTGTCCCACTTTTGTACATCTTTGATATTTACCTCTGATCTCATTGTGCCCATGATATGCTGTCATATAGTGTCCCACAGTCATGAACCATGATACAGATTCCATGACTTGTATTGACTGTAAATGATATATCTGATACAGCTTGTCTGTGATATCAGATGTCCACCAGTGGTGTCAGGTGCCAGAATTGCTGTGGAAAAAGCATTTAGCTGTTTTATGTTTGAACTAGAAGCTGTCCTCTGAAAGTCAGATTTATAAACCGACTAACAGTGGCGTCACAGTAAGAATTTTGCATAGTCCTGCAGTTTGTTCTTTATAGGCATTACTCCTGTACTGTTATATAATCACAGACTTCTGACATCTTTTAAAGAAAATAGTGTGATTGCCAGAGGGTCTTGATTAGGACACAGGGCCATTGGATATCTTGAAGTAAATCAGAATTCCAGTGCTGACTGAAACAGGAAAAAAAGGAATAATGATGTCAGCTGGGTATTTAATTGCAAGCACATACGTGCATTCACAAACACAGATCAGTGGTATGTCTGTGTATACACTACATACAGAGATTAACACACTGCTTATATATATATGCAAAAAACACCCCCAGAAAAACAAACAAACAAAAAAAACCCCCAAAAAAACCCACAAACCCAATCAAACCAACCAAAATCATAGTAGCATGAAGAAGCTACTGTCAGGTTTTTTATTAAAAGATTATTTAATGGCAGATGGAAAAAGAGACTGGTGCCTAAGTGAATGGAATAGAGAAGCCAGGCAAACCTTTACAAAAACTCAATGGTACTGCCATTCTGTCATCCCAGAAATCTTGCTTTGGCATTTCAAGGTCTGCACTGCATATGCTCAATGGCACTACCATCTCACATGAGCTGAGCTAGAGTATCACCTTCATACTGGAGTTTGTTTGGGATGGACTAGGTGTTCTTTCTCATAATTCACAGCTAGAGAAGGGAGAGTGGGCCAGATGATTTCCAGAGGTTCCTTCCAACCTCAGTAATTCTTTAATTCTGAACACTCACAGATCGATGATATTAGATAGTGATATGGTCTGTCCTTCTATCATTTGTTGTTCCATCATTTGATCATTTTGTCAGCTCTGGGACTAATTCTGGGGCTTTGGTTTGGAGAGGGAACAGTCGATAGTGGTGATAACTCAGGACTACAAAATCATTAGGATGTTAGATAGACTGAACAAGAGTTGTTATTCACCAAATACCATAACGTTAAAACTAGAAAAATCTCAATGAAACCAGTTTAAACAAAAGAAAAGAAAGTACCTCTTTACGCAGGAGGTGATGAATCATAGAATCATAAACTGGGTTGGAAAAGACCTCCGAGATCATCAAGTCCAACCCTTGATGATCCAACACTGCTGTGGTTACTAGACCATGGCACTAAGTGCCACAACCAGTTTTACCTTTAAAACCTCCAAGGAGAATGAATCCACCACCTCCCTGGGCAGCCCATTCCAATATCTGATTACTTTCTCCATAAAAAAACCTTTGCAGCTTGCTGCTATAGGAAGTAATGGAGGCAGCCAGTGTCAGCAAGTTCAAATTCATGGCTGAACGAACAAAAAAAGAACAAATCTATACTGAAAGAAACAGGCAAAGAGTGAGCAACATGTTACAATCCCTAATACAATTGTCATGAAGTCAGAGAAGGAGTTATGGGAGTGGACCACAGACAGGGACGAGGCTCCTGTGCTCTCCCTAAATATGTCTCTAGTCACCTCTATGGGGACAGGTTGGTCTAGACTGGTCTTTCCAGGAAAGCATGACTTAGGTTACATTCTTATCATTGATCTCCTTCTGAGAGTCATAGTTCCATTCCCAAAACTTTTAGGAGAGGATCATACATAAGATGTGATGTTAAAATCAAAGAGAGGAGGAAGAATGAGAATAACAATGCAACAGAAATTGATATGCAAAGCATGATTTTTCCCCAAGCTTTAAAAACTATTATTTAGGCTATTAAATCCATGAAGAGATTTTTTTTTTTTTTTTTTTTAACTAGAAATGACACATGTCATCCTTGATTTGTGCTAGCTTGAGAAGGCCTGATATACACCATCACAGCAGGACTGGAAATAAGAACTTTTTCATAGAAGAAATAAACAATTCTGGTATGCTAGCTCAAGAGATAACAGAGCAAGCTCAAGAGATAACAGAGCAAATACATTGCAATACCATACAAATTAAAATTATTTATTTTACTTGCAAGGTTCTTTAAAACATGATATATTCCGTGTTTGGTTGGTTGATTATTTTTCCTGTCATGCGTATTTTCTGTACCACTAATGCAATTTGTATTATTTTGTTTCTATAATGCAGAAAAAAATATTTTTAAAACTTTTCTAAAAGATAATTTTAAAATGACACATAAAGATTTTTTTGTAGCACTAATTTAGGATGATAGGCAAAATTCACTCATGATTTCTTTCCTTGTGGTCATCCCAGGCTTATGCCTTAAAACCATTGCATCTATACTGTCATGCATTCTTTGGAAATATAATATGCAAATGAAAATTCTAGTTTGCTAAAGACAGATGAAGCCTGGAAAGTTTTGATTACTACCCTTAAGGAAGAAATGAGGAAAAAAAGGAAGTATACATAGCAAAAGAAATTCAGTCAAGTGCAAAGCACGTATCAGGGGATAAAATGAAAGAAATAAGTAAAATACTATTTTAAGGCAGAAAAGTCTTCTGAAAATAGAAGTAACTAAGACAATGTATCTACATGAAAATTACTACAATACTTAACCCCTATAGAGCAGTTTCTTAATACAATAACTGGGTTGGTAGTAGTAGAAGAGTAATTTTAAATAGAAGACAGAGGTTTGAATACCTATACACAGAATTGAAAATAGTTTTCATATTCAGTGAGCTGTGATGTCGGGTATTTTGTGCATTTCTGGCAACCTGGCATTATTGTTCCCTCAGTTTCCATATACTGTGATACATTTAAATGGAAAATTTACATCAAATATTTGTATGTATCATCTTAGATTAAGATAAAAACTAAATGGGTGGAATTTCTGTGATTTAGGCTTACACTTCAGCTAACTATTGGACCAGCCAATTTCTCTGTATAACTCACTCAAAGACAAAATACTGAAAACAAAAGTACAAAATTACCATGAAAAAATGTATTCTGAAAGTCTTCTGGGGCTAATGCTTAAAGCAATATTTCCACTTCCACGTTACACTAGGATCAGATCAAATGAAATATTATGCATATAAGACTGTGTGAGTTAGAACCATTTAGAACCATTAGAACACTTTAGAACCCTTACTAAATTTGATTCTTCATGGTATTCCCACTACTCTCTTCAATTTACACTTTTTCAATCTTTTTTTCCACAGTAAACTGTCTAGCATTATGAGTTTGGGTGCAGTTTACTGAATGCTTTATTCACCTTGACTTCTCCAGTGGGTGAGAATTGTAATAAATCTGATTTAGCTAGCTACCACAACTACATTTGCATTTGCTTTATGCTGTCAAAGTGGTTTAACACAGCTGAAACATCCCAGTGAGTCTAGCAGTGTGTTTTTATTCACAACATAGTAAGCCTCAACCAGGCTAGTGTTTCTGTGTAAAGTACCCTGAAAATATAGAGGAAGTGATAATCCCAGCTCAGAGAATTTCAGAATGCAAAAGTCAAGACATAATATCAATATAAAACAAGTGAGCAGGAAGACAAGGGAAAAAAAAAGGGTTTTTTTTCCCAATTATTTTTTATCTTAAAAAAATTAGAGTATGATGCATGTTATACATGCTATATAACCATAAAAAAGGCACGATTAATTAACTATAGACCCCATTTCTTTGTTTTATTTTCCTACATCTCCCATAGTTTTTTTTCAGCCATCAGCACCTAAGTGTATGCCATGTACTGTAATAATATAAATCCCTCAACCTTTCTGTCTTATCTTGAAAAATGCAAGTCTCAATTTACCCAGTAATTAATCTTTGAAGTTATTGATAGCTCCTTGGACAGTATAGGAAGAAATTCTTTACAGAGAGGGTAATCAGGCATTGGAATGGGCTGACCAGGGAGGTGGTGGATTCTCTGTCCCTGGAGGTATTTAGTAAGAGACTGGATGTGGCACTTAGTGCCATAGTCTAGTAACTGTGGTGGTAGTGGATCAAGTGTTGGACTTGATGATCTCAGAGGTCCTTTCCAACCCATCTGATTCTATGATTCTATATTTACCAAGTCATTGGAAAGCACTTTTTAATGGGGTTGGTACTTGTCTTACAGTTTAATATCAGGCATAGAAATAACAAAGAGACAGAGTCCACAATGTAAAGCTATGTTGTCAGTAATATCTTATTTTTCTATTTGAATATTGAAATTTCATCTGACATGATATCTAGTTCAAAATACCACCATATGAATAGCTGGATAACTCCTAAGAGTCAAGTGAAGTCAGAATCTGCCTCTGTATTATTACTGAATCTGAACAGACATTTTATCAATTTGCAATGAAATTCAAAATAAAAAAGTTTGGGTTTTTTTTAAATAAAATATTTCTTTTATGTTTATTTATAAGTTCTCAATTCAACTGAATGAAAAGACTATTTCTGCAGATTTTTTCATATCAAGTAAAATGTAAAAACTCCCCCAAAAAGTAGAAAAACTCTCAAAAAAAAGTACTACCTACTAGGTTGCTCTGAAAGGTACAGAGTATTTCCTAACCTCTCGATGTGTCCTTCTCCTTCCTCCTGGCCACATTTCGAGCATTCTTCATGCTGTAACAGTGCATGACAAACAGTATATATTTGGCTCCTTTGTTGACTCCTTTCCCTTAGTACTCTCTCAGACTTCACCAGCTTCCTGAAAGCTGTTCGGAGATGCTGCAGGTCTTGTTGGCCCCTGCGTGTGGTCTGCTCCCTGACTGGGTGACATGGAAGAGGGATGCTGCCAAGCCTCAGAGCTGAGGCCCTTCTGGTGGGACTTCACTAAGTGTGGCATTTCAGGCACATACCTTGCAATGTTACAATCTCTGCACCATCCAGCCCAGGGGAAACTGGACAGTAAACCACAGACCAGTCCTGGTATTTCTGTTTGGCATTTTGGATCAAAAAATCTGAGATACATAGTTGTGGTCGACACAAAATAAATGACATCTCAGCACAACTGTGCTGGCAGAGGACTCTGTAATGGAAACTGCTGCAGAGACTGTAAGGAGAATAAGGCCAGATGAGCTGTTCCCCTGCAGATTGCCTATGGATTAACAGCTCTGAATTTTCCCATGGCTATATACCACACTTTAGAGTTGCAAGCATAGAAAAAAAATGAAGCATATGGTAGAAACCACCTTTGAAATTATTTATTTTATATACCTCTATCTATATATAAGTGGCCAGTCTTCGTGAACGAAGATCTGGGAAAGGTGTTTTCACCTTTCAAGCCTGCGTAATGGATTTTTTAGGTGAGACACAGCCTGCGCTGAACTGAGCCCACCCTTTAATCCTAAG
>JAWWLV010000001.1:73013094-73023265 GCA_035041135.1 Platyrinchus mystaceus
ATCCATTGCGCAGGCTTGAAAGGTAAAAACACCTTTCCCAGATCTTCGTTCGCAAAGACTGGCCACTTACTTACTTACTTGAGTGCACATAGGTCCTTCAGCTTATCTTTGATAACAGAATAAGGAGGACTCTTATTCAAGATAAGAAGTATCCTGTACCCCAGTTCCAACAGATTCAGGGACTGCCATTTTGTTTTGGCTACAATTTTATGTCAGGGAGGATAGCCAAAGGTTAGTAGAGCTGGAAGCCCCTCCCACTATGTGCTCCGGGTCCACCATGTTGTGTCAGACATTGTTTTGACAATGTCAAGTGCTATGTGTTTTCATAGTGCTCAGTTATTGCTGAGCCATCCCTACCCAGAAGCATAACAGAGTAAGCAGTGTCCTCTCACTACATACAGGGAGGCTGGCACTGGTGAGAGCATCAGGCTTCATGTATTTTCATTCTGCTTTGTGGCTGGCTGATGGCCATTTTTGACACTGTCAAATACCGTGTATTTTTAGACCATCTTCTGACTAGCTGCCTAATCCCTTTGGCACTCTCTGGGAAGCCCAAAAAGGGGCCCCCGATATAACCAGTGTTACATGTTAAGAAAAGGCAGGTCCTGTGAGCCAATGGGCTCTTGAACTACAAACTGGACTTTGAGGTGTCACAAAGAGAGGGTGGGTGGTGTGGGAGATCTCCCTTTGCCCATGGTTTGGATGTCTTACCACTTACCACTACCAGAAACATTATGGGGTGCAGGCTGGTGCTCTATGACCTCACATAACTTCAAAAAGCTCCAGCTGACTGATTGGGGAGGGACAAAAATGTACCATCTCTTGTTTGCATCTGTGCCTGTAGTAGCAGCAGAATAGAAAATGGACATAGAAGTGAAAGCAGTGTTCAAGGGAAAAGACTGGAAATGACTGACTGGCAGGCAACTCCCCACATCCCCTGTGAAAAATTGTCTGTGTATTAGAGTTAAACTGATTTCCCAGTGTTTCGTTTTGTACGTGTGTGTAGTAACAGTGTATTGACAAACGTAACATTACCTTTTTTTGAAAGAGATTAATTGTCCACCTAGCCATCTGGGAAACTTTGGATATAAATCCCCTTTCTGAAACTGCTATAAGGTGAATTGCCAGTCTGAACAGAAGCCAAGTAGCAATCTGGTTTTGCAAGTCAGGATCCTTACAGTTTACAGAAGGCTGCAAAAAAGCACTTAAAAATCTGAGATGATTGTGGCAGAGGTGGATGCACAGTGGCAGGCAGATTTATTTGATTTGCTATAGTTTTCCAAACACAGTGATGGTGTTATGTACATCTTAGCAGTGATGGACATATTATCTTAGTATGCTTGGAACATTTTTCTAAAAGGCAAGACTCTGAAATAGCTGTGGCTTTTTAAACAATTCCACTGGTATCAGGTTATTAAAGCAGTAAGAATTTTATTTCAGATTACAAAAGAGGTAGAACTGAGTTGGTACCAAGGAATTGCTAAGATGCAAATGATATCTATAATGACTTGACAAAAATTTTCTGCACGAAACATTACCTGTTCTCAGAAACTGAGGGGCAAATGCTTTGGAAACCATTCACAACCTTCCCACCAACACATAACTGCATGTGTGCTGCAGCTCATTTTGAAGAAGAGGTAGAGAGATGATCTAATATCAGTTAGTCTGATTCTTGCATCAGTCTTTAAAGGTTTTGATTGATTGAGAATGTAGCTCTGATAAGGATTTCTGGTCTGGATTTAATGCTAACTCTCCACCTTTTCATTGAATTGCTATACTAGCTAGTACTCCAAGATATTTAAATAAATGTTCATAAGTTTCAGTTTGATTTTGCTTCTAAACCACTTCCAGCCACTGGATTTAGTTACCTTCCATCTGCTAGATTAGGAAGCCTTTTATTATCAAAAATAATTTCCTCTTGAAGATACTAAAATTCTTTCAATTAAATTGCTTCCTAAAATTTCCTTTAATAAGCTAAATAGATTGAGCTCTTTAAGTCTTTCATGCATCTGTGAGCACACAGGTTCATTTGAAGACTTACACCAACTTTATCAAAGTAAATCCAGATCTACAGGCATCAGAGCAACGGTGAATCAAACTTTACAATTTCTTCCCTTTAAAGCTCTGCATCCATTTACTTTTAGGGAGAGCTCACTGATGGTTTTTAACACTGCCACAATTATTTGCTTTTCTTCTGAAAGACTAGCATATTTTTAGGTGAGATTATTGTCCTTTGAATAATACATATTTTTATTTCATCATCAGTTATCTCCACTTTTTCCATCATTATGTAGATTGTTACAAAATGAATTTTTTTAAAAAAACTGTCTTATGATTAAATTACGCATTTGTGTGAAAATTGTTTTTCTGCCTACATCCATCTATACATTGTGAAACATAAACCATATACAAATCTGCATCATTATATATTCTTCCTCTTCAGCAGTAGTACAATAGTGCTGAAATAACACTGATGTATTCCTTGGAGAGGGGTGGGGAGACAAGAACAGTCATTTGGTTCTAGTGGTGTATTTGCTTCTAATGTCACCATCCATCGTTTTTTGCTGTCCATGTATCCAATGAAATTTTTGCTACATTGTAACTTCCTAGAAATACAGTTTATTTGTCTTATTAATTATTTTATTTCCAATACATCAGATTAGCTAACACAGTCTGCAACCAAAACATGGAATATTCTCATATACAAATATGTAAAATGTATAAAGGTTAAATACCAACTCTCATATGCAAAGTGAATGTATAGAGACACTTTCCATCTTGGATTTTTGAAAAACTCTGAATATAAAGGTAGCATAATCACCTGGATGATGTATAAATAAGTGTGATTCAGAATATTGCAATAAATTCAATATTTTGTCAAGAAAGATGGGTTCTAATAATGATCTTCAGATTCAAAGTAAATAATTTATAAAACTCATGTGTATTTGGCTCTTTTTCTTTCTTTTCCTTTTTTTTAAATACATTTAAAGTCAGAATGGAGTATTCAGTTGCCTTCAAATACTTTATTCACATCATAGCACTAAGTAACTGCTGACTTACAGTTTCTCAAACCTGATGAGACTTTTTACCTTGCAAGTATAACAAAGCAGCAAATAAACAAAAATTGCTTTGATCAGAAGAAAGCATGTGGTAGGGAAAAAAAAAAATCAAGGTAAGTGAAAATTCTACAAAGGAAACTTTATAAGAGAAGAAATTGACATATTTATAAGCAGACATAGAATTAAAGATAATAACAGGTGATAAAGGGACTGTTTGCATAACCAAGACTAGAGACAAACATATTAAGGTGATGGAGTAAAAGCAATTTAATACTAACCATATTTTTATTTAGATATTTCAGCCTTTTCTAATCAGGTGAAGCATCTATTTTTATGTACTGTGGTGTTTATTTTAGTGTTTGCCTTAAGCAGTTTAGATCCTGGAATAAATTGCTGTTACCACATTTTTTCAGGTAGAGAAGAGACATAATATTTAAACTGAAATGGAAGTAAATTATCCTACTATTTTCAAGACCAATAAATATTTATTATTACACTACATTAATATTTCTTATTACAGTATAGTACAAAGGACACAATCAGTCCAAAAAAAGTCAGAGCTAATTTATTCAAAGAGAGAGATTTACAAATTATGATCAGATACCCAAAGTTACTGAATGCTGCTAACTCTTTTTTTAAAGATGCAGCGTTCCAATTTGAAGTTGTTTATCATATAACAACAATATCAGCAATAATGTTTAATTAACTTTCAAAGTAGAATAAAACAATTAGCACTTCTAAATTACGTGCTTCCTTCCAATGAGACCAGCTTTTGTAGCTCAAGAAAATGGGGATACTAATTAACATTTATTTATTTAATAGCATGAAGTGAATTTGCAGTGACAAGAGCTTGGTAAAACGAGTATATATACCGCAACAAAAAATCTGTACCTAAAAACGATGAATCAACTAACAGCAGATGCAAAGGCTTTCTTCAGTTTCCTCATTCGCAAAGGCAATAAATAGTATTACCAGTTTTGAAAACATACAAAAAACCTTATTTATCTGAAGAGGATTATTGTCTTTGGGATGCCATTATTACCATAGAACTTATCACAGAGTTGTAGAAACACTGATTGAAAAGAATCTCAGGAGGTCAAGTAGTACTGTCTTCCACTAACTGTGGGGTTGTAATCAGCACCAGCTTAGGGGTGCTATGATTTTTTTCTAGATGAATCTTGAAAATCTTCACAAATGGAGATTTCAAAATTTCTCTGGACTGCCTGTTTTCTTGCTGCACTACCTAGGAAAAATTCTTCTGTTAGTATCTAATCTGAACCTCCAAAGTCATAACCTCTGTCTGTTCCACCCTGTTATATCATTTATACTAATGATAAAAGTTTGGCTCTGTCATTTTGGTAACTGCTTTTCAATTATTTGTATATATATATAATATATGGCCAAGTCTTCGCGAACGAAGATTTGGGAAAGGTCTTTTTACCTTTCAAGCCTGCGTAGTGGATTTTTTTAGGTGAGACCCAACATGTGCTGAACTGAGCCCACCCTTTAATCCTAAGGTTCATCTGCCGGGGCCAAGCAAGCTTGGACAATGGCAGTGAGGTCCTCAGGACGTAGGTTTGTTTAGAGTGACCTTCTCTTAGATGGATGGCCTTAAGGGCTGACGAGCTCCATCTACCCGGGGGAGTATCCCTGACGGGTTCAGGAATCGAACCCGGGCCACGGCGGTGAGAGCGCCGCATCTTAACCACTAGACCACCTGAGGTCCCCTCAATTATTTGTAGGTCATTGCTAAATCACCCCTCAGCTTCTTTTTCTCATGTATGAAGAGACCTCAGTACATCAACCTTTTTTTTGCAGGATATGTTTCTCTAGGCTTCTGACCATCCTAGTATACTTTTGTCTGGACCCTTCCAGTTTCTTCCTGTCCCTTTTTCTGGGGGACAAAAGCTGGGCACAGCATACCAACTTTATTCTTCAAGAGAAAAAACGAAACATACAATCACTACCAATGTAGAGTTTGTGAGAACCCAAGTTTTTCTATTCAAGCTTCATTCCTAAAACAGAACAGTGTTTCCCTCTGTGCCACTGCACCAAAACATTTAAACTACAAATACAAAGCCCTAGAAGTCATAACCAGTATTATTAAAGAAAAAAAAAAACACAACAAAACAAAAAACTAAAAAACAAACCCAATAACAAATAAAAACAACACCATATTTTAAATGCAAGGAGACTAAAAATAATATTGGTATTTTAGTTATATTCTTGATTCAATCCCTGTAAAATGATCCATTTTCCTCTACAGGAATACTGGGAGGTAGTCTGGTTCAAGAGTAATGGAAGCTTATTCGTGCAGGTGGAACAGTCTATCTCGAGAGGTGAGATACCATCTGTCTGTCTAAAAGCAAGCCCTGCTGGTTGATCCATCAAGTGGAATAGCTTTTGATTCACTTGCCTTTTTTTTTTTTTTGGCTATAAATGAAGTGAAATGAAAGAAGTCAACAACAGTTTGGAAAAGAAACAAAATAATCCGGTTGGTTTAATCCCATTAATATGAGAAACAAAAAAAAGAAAAATAAAATTAGAATTCTGAGGGAATGCTTCACAGAAATTGAGTTGAAAACCTAGAAACACGGGTATCTTCCAAATTAATATGGTATTTCAGAGTAGCTTGAATATGTCTTACATAATTTATTCTGGTTTTCTTTGCTTGTTTGTTTGTTTGAAAAGGAAGAAAACATACAGGTTTATCTTAGGCAGATAGATTAGAGCATAGTATTATAAATTATCCCTGCTTATATTGGGAAGAGACAATAATTTGGTTATTATGTTTTATGCATACATGCATTTTCTGTGTATCTGGTTGTGTTATATAATAAGACCAAACAGGCCAAAGTTTTCAATTAGAAGACAGAATTTACAGCTGTTTTCTGTGGTTCAGATCTTTCAAATACATTGACATGTGACTACAAAGTGTTAATTCCTTTGGACAAACAAGTTGAATAAAGTTAAGTGGCTCACAGAAGGTGCTGTTACAGCAAAGAAATGAAAATTATCTCTCTTTGCTAATGCTCAAGCAATAAACTACAAGTAGTTCAACTCATTCTTGACTACTAGCTATAGAGCAGTTAATTTTAAAAGAGTGAATCATTTATGAATGTGAATGTCAGATTAATATACCTGTACATAGTTATTGTGTTGCCAAAAGCTAACACTCATATAAAGCAGGTGTAAGAGACAGTAGCTAATGTTACTGCAAAAATTCTTTTCCATCTGAATAAAGCTTTCCTGGTTTAAAGCCATAAATTGATCTGAAAAGCAATACTGCTTTAAAGAGGTGCAAAACTAAAATAAGTCTAAAATATTTAATAAGAAATATTGGAGATTTAAGAAATCCTGATGCATCACAGCTGTAGGACCAGAGCTTGAAAGATGTATTATTCTTTTACAAACACTTAGCATTTCCTGCACCTTTGCTTATAATCAGTTATGTCTAGTGATGAGGGAGTGGGTTCCCTGTTCACTTTCCAGATAGCCTAATATCTAGACAAGCTCAGGAATGGGTAGCATTGACAATCTATGTTGGTGTCTGTTTTATCCTGTGGGATGCTGCGATGGAATTGCAGTACACTAAAGGAGAACTTTCTTGACCTTTTCCTTTAAACAAGCACTCCCCAAAACACCAGTAAGGTTCCATTCTGGTTTTTAGAGCAGAAAATAATAAACTAGAGAAAGCTGTTCTTTAAACACAGCAACTCAAATTTTCTGTGTGAGACATTAAAATAAAGCTAAATCCATCAGACACTAACTATTCCCCACATATTCTGAGCCACTCGTGTCATCTTGCTTTCTAATCCAAAAATTTTTAGTGTCTTCCTAGGTTGAAAAACTCTATGTAGTCCCATCTTTGTTCCTAAGAAAGAAGTTTTGTCTGTGAGGCTTGGCTCAGGTTTAGGTTTTCTCCCTGCTGCATGCAGGCACTCTGCACTCCACAAGATACTGAAAATTTGCGGTTTTGCTCTGTGTCTCATCTTCCTTACCCCTTCATTGAGCAACTGCCCTAGCCTGAACACTGTCATTTCTCCACAGAATGAGAATCTCCAAAGAATGGGGGGGTCTCTATTGTTGCCCTGTGGAGCATTCAGGACAGCAAAACCAAATTACTCTTACATATGCTCATCTTTAACTGAGCATGATACCATACATGCAATAGGCTAGGACCCAGTCAATCAAATGATTCTATGTCTGACAAAAATACCTTCACTTGCACCAGTCAAAATTTACTGCTAAACACAAAAAAGACAATTAATATTTTTTTTTTTTTAGTTTTCCAACGTAACATGGAAATCTGAAAATGTGTTAATGTAGAAATTTGTGAATATGTGTATTAATAACAGAAGCAAAGGTGAAATCAATTTTTTTGTGTACAAATATAAGGTCTACCTAATTGTAGGGCACCAGCAAACTATTTAGAGTACTAATGAGGATGTGAGAGGTAGCAAAAATACATAAAACAATAAAGAATTCTGCTTTTCAGTCAGTGTTGACGACTCTCGGAACTCATTTAATTGGTAGTTATATAATAATTATTTTTTTCTTAAATCTTCAATTTGTCATGATATGTTTTTGTGTAAGCACTTTTTTGCTTCCATCTTACCTAAATTTCTGGTTTTATAATTTCAAAAAACAAAATCTCAATATAAGATGAAAATTTACCCAAAGGTTTGGAGGAAAAAAAATAAAAGCAATATGCTTGGGGTTTTGGTTTCGATTTTTTTGTGGATTGGTGGTTTTTAAAACTTTTTTTTTTCAATTTCAGGAATTGCTGAATGATTAATCACTGATGAATGCTTGATATTGACAGTAGAATTAAATATTACATATTAAGAATTCCTATTGAACAGGTAATTATGCAAGCAGACCTATTAAGTAATCCACAATATCTTACATAAAATTTAAAATGTTTTTTCTTGAAAGGATTAATATATGGGGGTTTTATTTAAGAATATGAATGTTCACTATTTTGATTTTATTAACACAAGGGTTTTACCTGTGCAAAATTTATTGATGTAAATAAAGTTACAAGGATGGATTGAAAATGTTTTTTTCACAACAAAACTAACTACTCATAACGACTCAATTTCTATTTTTATTTTTATTAATTTTAGGCTATTAACTTGCAAAACATGTCTTGTTCACTACATAGAATTTTTCACATTAAAATTATTAAAATATATAAGCTGACTCCTAATATATTAAGTAAATTCTTCACAAACTGATAGTTTTATTTATTTTATAAAAAATATTTATGCATGTTAGAATTTGTATAAAGAGCATATTATTCATTATCATCTCGTTCAATAAGTTCTGGTCATCAGCATTGACAGCAGTGGTATCATGTTATTCATATGACCGGTTACACTGGATGAATAATGAATGAGAAACAGTCATAACAAGCAATTTGCTGACAACCCTTAGGCTGAAAATAACTGATTAAAGCTATTTTGGGAATACTGATCTTTAACAAGGGTAGTCAGAGAAATCAGGATGAGTTTGTGATTGATTCAGGAATGAAATATATCAATCATTCATAAAACTCTTGGGTTTATTTTTGAGAGCCTGACCATTAGTCTTTTGAGATGTTTGAGAGTCATTTGTGACAAGAAGAAATTGCATTTGTCAGTGCCTTGCTTGGTTTTGATTGGTTTCCATACTCCTCCCCAAATCATATGTGGGGGAAAAAAAAAAAAAAAGGAAGGAAAAAAAGGAGCATAAAACCTGGAGTTAAGCCCATCATTTGGCAGCAAAAATACATATTTCATCCAGATACTGAAGCATTATTATTTGGATAGTATTACACAAAATTATGCTTGTTTATTTTTACACAAAGAGATGTCAGTCCTACAGGGAGCACTGCCAGGCAAGAGGGTAGAGGAAAATGAGGAAGTGGGCAATGCTATTTGTTGCTGTGGAAACCAGTAGCATTACCATGATGCTTTGAAAAAATTGCTGAAGGACAAATCTTTAAATATATTCAAAATTATCTTTACATGTCCACTCTTGCAGTGAGATTTCTATGATAAGATCCACACAGAATGTTGATAATCCCAAAGAAACATAAGAAGATATTTCCACGGCCTCATCAGCTTCACACACCCATCACACCAAACCCCAATATTTTGAAAACAAAGTTTGTTTTTCCTTGTTTTTTTGAGATCTTTGGGATTTTTAATTTATATGGAAATATAAAATTGTATTTCAAACAAGGAAGGCTGAAAAATGAATACTAAGTTTTGAAAAAGATGAGCTGTCCATAAGAGATGGAAGTTCCCATATCCAGAATATCCAGAATGTACAGGTTGGTGCCTAAAATCATATCTTAGAAGAAAAACCCTAAGGTTCAATTTCTGAGTTTTAGCATTCCTTTTTTACAATTCCATGTGCACAGGAATATTTTCCAAATGGTGCACACCAAATTGCATAGGCTTTACAATTTTATACTATCATCTAATTACAATATTCAGATTCTAATTACAATATTTGGACATTTCCTCATCTGTTACACCCAGTTCCAAAACTATCCCTCCCATAGTACCTATCACCTTTAGCATGCCTCTGACACACCCCATCTTCATTTTCTCTTCCTTATGTCCTTTGACACAGTATCACGGGCTTTGTGACATGTTATATCTCTTCCTCAGTACATTTTCACAAATAGAGAATTTGCTGTATGAACATTTCAGTCTGCATTTGTTTCATTCTTTTTCATGTTGTACATTATGAAATACATACAAATACATTAAAAAATAATAAATACTTTTTCTTTTCACAAATAATTACCCGTAAAGATGACATTGGAAGCACCCTGGAGTTTTCTAGTCATTCAAATTGAAACTCTTCTTCCCTAAAGAAATGGAAGTTCCTTTAAATGTTGTCATAGATTTGAAAAGAAAAAGAAGTTATATATTTTGCATTTTGTAAGATACTTTATTTTCCTCATTTTAGTATGTACCCTTTTTTTTTTTTTGTATTTTCAGGTTTACAAGTAAGCATGTATAGATTATTAGCTGAGATAAATGCCAGTTATAGTGTGGTGTGGGGTTTTTTTTCCATTCTTTAAAACACATGATGGAATTTGCATTGAAATATCA
>JAWWLV010000001.1:73042382-73061492 GCA_035041135.1 Platyrinchus mystaceus
CTACATTTTTTGTTTATCTATAAAAATGAACCATGTTTGATTTTACTACATTACTGAACATACTCATCCCGTGAGTTTATGCAGCAATTTTCTTAGAATTCTGTAATGAAGAAATATCTGGTCTCTACATTAGGTCAGGATGGATGGGGCTCTGGACAGATTCAGTGGGTAGCATCAGTGCCCAAGGCAGGGGCGTTGGAGCTAGATGGTCTTTAAGGTCCCTTGCAATCCAAATCATTTTGTGATTCATAAGTCTATGATTTGTGATTCTCTCTCACATAAGCAACTGAGATTATTGAGGTTAACCTCCTCACTAGATGTTTTGTCACATTTGTATAAGCTATCCTACATATCACCAGGGAATATGTAGGGATTTTTTAAATGAATTCAAATATTTTGTCATACTTAGAAGGGATTCCACTTGAATCCTTCCTAAATAGCAGTGGACTACTTACTCCTGAATATTTTCTGTTTTATACCTTTGGGTAGCTTTACTGTTTTCTTTGCCCTCATAGCTTTCATGGAAATTTTCCTGGACAAGGTGGATAGGAATCTATAGTAAGCACCTTGGAATCTCACTACTTTCTCTGTCAGTGTGTTGAGCAACTTTTGTGTATTTGAAGGGACTCCAAATGACACAGTTTTAAAAGATAAAGCCATTACATTGTTAGAACAAATAAACTATTAGGTTGAATGATATTGGACTCTGCGTCCAAAAGTCTTTGTTGACTGGGCAGCTGTCAGCAAGTGGTATAAGGTTCAGCTTTTGTTTACCCTGCATCAGCTTCATTTTTATTGTGTCATCTTGAGGCTTCCTGTTTATCTCTTTATGTAGGCATTGAGGGATTTGTTGATTTTGCTTTATTGTTGTTTCGATTTTTTTTTTTTTTGGTGGGGGTGTTGTTTTGGTTTCTTTTCAGAAGTCATTGAGCTGCAGACTCTCCCTCCACCAGCTGTCTTACTTCTGTCTGTAATATTATATTTCTTATCTTACATGGCTCTATTCAGCAGACTTTATCAAAACTTGGCCTTGGATCACTGACAGCTCAACCTCTGGGAGGAGGGAAAGGTAGTTTTATAGTATAATTAATTTTATCAGGAAGTAGAAGGAGACATAAAGTGAATCATACTTTCAGTGTGATTGACTGCTTTTTTCCTTCTACTGTATTTGATGGGTAGGGCAACGAGCTAAGAAGCAGATGTCTGCATCAGGGATTTCTAAGGTGACATGAAATCTCTTCAAGCTCTCTGTCTTTAATCCTTCAAAGGAAATGACCACTGCACACTTACAAAGGAACTACTTAATCTTCTCAAGTTCTAGTCACTTTAAAAATAGACATTTGTGAGTGTTCTCTGTTAACTGTTTATATCATCAGGATTAAATAATAGCTGCAACCTGTAACACAGAGTTTTAGCACACGGTCAAGAAGGTCAAAAGCATCCTGGCCTGTACCAGAAATAGTGTGGCCAGCAGGACCAGGGCAGTGATTGCCCTCCTGTACTTGGCACCACTGAGACCACATCTTGAGTAATAAGTTCAGTTTTTGGCCCCTCACTACAAAAGACATTGAGGTGCTGGAGTGTGTCCTGAGAAGGACAACAAAGCTGGAGAAGGTTCTAGACTCTTAGAAGGAGCAGCTGAAGGAGTTGTGGTTGTTTAGATTGGAGAAAAGGAGGCTCAGGAGGGACTTATTGCTCTCTACAACTACATGAAAGGAGAATGTAATGAGGTAGGGTTGGTCTCCTCTTCCGGGTAATAAGTGATAGGATGAGAGGAAATGGCCTCAGACTGCTCCAGGGGGAGATTTAGATTGAATATTAGGGAGAGTTTCTTCACTGAAATTTTGGTCAGGCATTGGACAAGGCTGACTAGGATGGTGGGATGTGGCCCTTGGAGGTATGGTTTAGTGGTGATTGCAGTGGTGCTAGGTTAGTGGTTGGATTTGATGATCTTAGAAGTATTTTCCAACAAAAATGATTCTCTGATTCTGATGTCTTCTCTGCCTAACATTAGGCTTGAGACTAGATAGCCAGTACCTCAAGGGATCCTCAATAGTCCTAACCACATTCTGTTAATAACTTTCCACTAGGAAAAGTTAGGAAAGCCAATATAATAAGCAAATCTATAGGTGCAAATTGGAGTTAGATGTTAGGCAGAACTGATCCAACTCTAGCCTTCATATATGACAGAAGTCCTACCTTCCTATAGGACATCTCTCATACTGTGATCTGTCTATAGGCTTTACATTTTAGGACAGTATTTTCCAGGTTATTTTGTCAGAAAGGAAAGAAAAAAAAAGTCTGGAAACAAGTTCAGTTTTGACTTGAAAACTTGAAGAAGACTGTAATACTAACCGTCTGAAAATATATTCTGCATATATTCCATTCTGCAATCTGCAGAATAAGTGAAACGTTTAGAAAGTGGTGGGCTAGAGCTAACATAAAAATACACTAATACAGTAATATTTTGTTGATATACAAGAAAATTAAAAAACCTTAAGTTCAGAAAATTCAAAGATTTATCACTGTTGGTTTTTCCCCACTATGTACCAGATATTCCAGAACTCCTGTTGAGATTATACTTCACCTCTAGACATACACAGGTCCAGACTATGGATGGTTTTGTGTGATCGGATTACAAAAAAGGAATAAAGACAGAATTTTTGTAACATTACAAAAGTCTTTGTGTGAAGGGAAAAGACAGGGCAAAAGCTTAAAACTGAAAAATCCATTAAAGCACCATTAAAGTTACTGAGAGCTTTACCATTGATTTCAGTGGCTCTGAGAGGCTGTTAAAAGAAAACTGCAAACCAATATCACCAGTTTTATCATCTTAATGAAGATTTCAGAGAAAAAGTTGAGTTTATAAGGATAAAAAGGATTTCTAATTATTAAGCTGAAATGTATCCAGTGGTTTCTCAGTCAAAGAAAATATAAACTTCATTTTTTGTTGATTGCTTTTGTTTGATTTTTCTTTTCAAGTATGAAAATCAGTAGCAATAAATATATATATATATATATAAATGGCAGAATTATTGTGATTTCCCTGGAAAATAACCTAAGGCTGCAGATATGTGCCATTCTAAGTGGCCAGTCTTCGCGAATGAAGATCTGGGAAAGGTGTTTTTACCTTTCAAGCCTGCGCAATGGGTTTTTTTTAGGTGAGACACAGCCTGCGCTGAACTGAGCCCACCCTTTAATCCTAAGGTTCATCTGCTGGGCCAAGCAGGCTTGGACAATGGCAGTGAGGTCCTCAGGACGTAGGTTTGTTTAGAGTGACCTTCTCTTAGATGTGCCATTAAAAACCTAGGAAAATGATTTCAATAAAAAAATCAAGTTAATACCATCACATTTTTTTTTAATGGAGTTTTGGAATTTGTTGTTTTGAAGGCTTGGAATGTAAACTGATATTTCTCTAAAAACTTGAAGATTAGGCTACTATAGAAAGAAAAGAACATGAAAATGATGATTAGCTATTAAATGTGGCCAACGTGCTATCATTATGCAAGCTGTGTGAACCATAAAAATAAAGACTGCTTCTGGTGAAAAGTGAGTTACCAGGAACTCATGCAGCACAATATCCTCAGCACTCTGCTTCATGTGGCTTAATGATGACTCTTTAAAGGGCACACAGATGTATATATCCATGATTATGGGCATATGCTGACATATAAGCCACAAGTATAACGGTCTCAAGATGTGTGAAATGTATTAATATATTAAGCATTAATTTACTGAATATATAAATAGTCCACAGTTTCATAATTCATTACAGTTATCTAATGGAATTTTTCATATGAAAAACATATATTATCCAAAATATAAAACATGATTATCCATCATTAGTGAATTTGATGGTAATTTTTTTTTCCCTGAGTTCAAGTTGTGTGTTTCCACATATATGTGTTATATATATATATATATATATACACATATATATACACATTTGTGTGCATATGTATTTATGGACATGCAAAAGCTACTCTAGCAATATCAGTGTAAGGACAAGTAATACTGTAATAAACAGTTAAATAAATGTTGTACAGTTTCAGTGAACATAATAGAAAGACAAGTTAATAGCTTGACCAGCTCATATCCCTGTAGGTCTGTTCCTCATAGAGCATTTTGTAATGACTTAAACACTTAGCTCAAAGGGAGTATTTCTTATCCTAACTTAATGGATCTAAAAGTCGTTAAAATAGAATTCAGTCTGAAAGCATTACTGCACAATCTGTTTCATACTGTAGACCAGAAGGCAAATAGTACAACTTAGAGGTAAAATACATTTTTTATCTGCATTTACAGTAATGGAAATAATATATGGGACATTAGATTGTTGCTAAATTTTCTGTGTAAAAAATCTGGCCATGCTTTCCTTGGAGGACACTTATCAAATAATTTATTATCAATATCAAACAACAAAATTATACAATATAATTAATGCTTTCAGGAAAAAAAATCCTATTAAAAACACTGGTGAAGGAATTTGAATTTTGCTTAAAAAAGGTGTAAGCACTCAACATTCATTTCTCCATTAATGTAAATGCAGCCAATTTCTTAGAATAGTTCTTCTAGTTCCTGTGTGTATTTTAATAATTTTTATATACCTATCATTGTAAATACTCAGTATCTTGCTGTAAATTATAGTTACTCAGGGTCTGGAAATTATAATTCAAATAGTGTTACTTTGAACAAAAACATTGGAGAAAAAAGAAATTGTTTGAATTTTAATCCCTCATATTTTCATTAAAAAATCACTGACAAACCCTCAGAACTTTAACCCAGAATCTAAGAGGTTGGTTCCATTCCAGAATCCATTACCATGGACTTCATCTAGGTCTGAAAATTTTAGCTGCTCTGAACAAATAATATTTTTGTTTTATGTTTGTGAAATATCTCAAGATTGAAAGTTTGGTTTGAGTTGTTGTGGGTTTTTTCTTCCCTTTTATTCTGTTATCATAAATACATAGAATATAAATTTCTCCTCTTACTCTGGCACAGTTTCCTAGCGACTGTAATAGTTAAGGTCTAACATTTCAGCTTTTCTTTTATGAGTAAAATGCAAACTATTGTTAATGAAATAAGAAAACTTGAAAAAGCTATAAGTTAAAATAAAATTATATCTTCTTGAAAGACAGGTAGTACTAAAAATGGTTGCCTCCTTCCCGGTGGAATTTACAATTAAACAACCTTCCAAGTGAATCAGTATGGCGGTTTCAGGTCTCTATTGCATTTCGGCACAAATTTACCAGACTAAATTCAAAAGAAAGGCTTCTAAGAGAGTATGAAGTTACCATTTCAGGTTTTACAGTATCATATGATTTACTACAACTTACAGGATTCCCAGCAACATGGTAAGTGATCACCAAAATTCTTTAAAAAAATGAAATCTCACATTTTCAGAAACTATTAATAAAATTGTCATTGTCCTGATCAGAACAAATATTTTTTATTCAGAATCCATGAAATTTGGCATCATTATTTTCTCTCTGGGTGATGAGGATTGTCATAACGAAAAAAAAAAGAAGTTAATTTTAAAACAAAACCCCAAAAGAAAAAAGTAGATCATGATATATTGTGAGAACTATTGCAAGAAAACTTTGCTGGTTGCTGCATTTCATTTAATTTAAACAGCATAACAAAGAAAAATTTTCTTTGGCAATGACAGGTCTGCAAATGAGCAATACTGGTTTTTAACTGTAATCAGTGTTTATCTAATTATTTTAAATATATGCAACTTAGTCCAAGCCATACATTTCAATATGGAATGGAATATAAACATGAGAATAAGGCCACTATTTTTATGTGAATCACTTTAACAGGCTAAAGTTTTCACCACTGGCAGTCATAGCAGGACTTCATTTATATTTATAGTTAAAAATTATTCTTATAGTCTAGAAAATATTTTGCAGCTCATTTTGAAGAAAAAAAAAAGCCTTCAAACCCTATTCATCTTCAAAGATTTTGATTGTCCTTTTTGATTATCTTTTTTCTAATTTCAAAGTGAGTCCTCCAAAAATAGCTATGACCCCAACTTATGTTATCTACACTTTGATTAATATGGAACATCTAGATAGCCAAAAGTACCAAATGTACAAGGTCAGGGAAGTAGCCAACACCTTTCAGTTAATGTAACACTGGCAATTCAGCTATAAGCTGCAGCATTTAATGTGTTTTGAAGTAATGTGATTTATATTCTAAATTCATGGTGAGAATATCCTTTACTAGTTTCTACTGCTCAAAAGCTAGTTGACTAGTCTAAGCTAATGGTCAAGCCTCCTCATATCTGGAATCATAGAATCATGGAATCATAGAAGCATAGAAGCATAAAATCATCAAGATCAGAAGAGACATTCAACATCCTCCAATCCAACTGTTCACCAAGCACTATCACTGTTATCACTCCTAAACCACTAAACTGCATCACCCAGCACCAGATCCAGATGTCTCTTGAACACCTTCAGGGATGGTGATGCCACCTCCCTGGGCAACCTATTCCAATGCCTGACCACTCTAACAGTTAATTTTTTTTTTCTAATATATAATCTCCTCTGCCTCAGTTTAAGGTAATTTCCTCTGGTCCTCTCACTATAGGCACGGCTCCCACCTCACTACAAACTCCTTTCAGGTAGTTTTAATGAGCAATGAGCTCCCCCCAATCATCCTCTTCTCTAAACTAAACAAAAACAAAACATTCCTCATAAGATGTATTTTCCAGAACCTTTATGAGCCTTGTTGCCCTTCTCTGGACACAAATATAGAATCACAGAATATCTTGAGTTGTGGAGATCCACAAGGAACATAAAAGTCCACTTCTTAGCCCTCCACAGGACCATCTCCAAGAGTCACACCATGGGCCTGAGAATATTATCCAAATGCTTCTTGAACTCTGTCAGGCTTGGTGCTGTGACCACTTTCCTGGAGATGATGTTCCAGTGCCCAGTCAGCCTCTGAGAGGAGAATCTCAATATCCGACCTAAATCTCCCCTGACAAAACTTTGAGCCATTCCCTTGTGTCCTGTCACTGGTCACCACAGAGAAGAGATCAGCACCTGTGCCTATTTTACTTAAAATGTTACCAATGCTAATTACCTTCTCATTATGATGTTTTTTTCTTATCATTGAACTATTTATTTTCTAAAGACAGAATACTTCAGTATTCATCAGCATGCAGATTTTGAATCTTACTTATTTTTTGAAGTACTGGTTTTACCTTTGCTGAAACATAAAACTTTTTATGATGCTTTTTGTCATGTCATAAAATCTATAATTTATTGGCTCTATGCTTGTCTTTATCATACATTCTTAATATAATTGTGCCAGCATTCTCATTTATCATACATCTGATAACTGAAGTAAAGTATTATCTTTACCTACTAATAATATTCCTATGCAGTACTAGTATGGAAAGTAACACAAAATCATGCTATCAATGTCTTGATAACGATGAGGAATGTGCCAAAGTGAGCTACTTTTTAAATATCACTTCAATCTGCTTGTGTCTCTTTTTTGGGGTTTATTTGATGCTAAGATGATCTTTTAATGCCAGATATAATTCCTGAATAAAAAGAGTGAATTCTTAGAAGTTATTCAGCAATTCATAAATTTTGAAATTGTGATAACAAACAGGAAAAATGGAATGAGCAATTTCCTCCTTTTCTCCTCACACTAAAACAGAAAAAGAAGACTAAAGAAAGCCTTTCTATTAACAATATTAAAGCTAACAGGAATATGTTATCAGCTTTGACAGTGTCAAGGTTCTGAAAATCAAGGGCCTGAAAAGCTAAAGTTCCTTTTGCTCAAGAAACACTTTAAGCTACTTTAGATTGTTCAGTGAACTCTGGTCCAGTCTAGAACTTTCGCTTGAGAAATTACATTCTAGAGGCAGAGTCCATGAATCATTCTTTGAAGTCGTGATCAATGACTAAGAAGTCAAATAGAAATCCCAGCTCCAGCAGTAATTATCAGGCTACCTCATTTATTAAGTTTGTCAATATCCTGGACAAAACAAATGAATTAGCTATAATCTAAGATTATTTCAACTTCTAAGGTCAAGTAGATGCTATGAAATGCAGTTTTGATTGTAGCAAGATGAAGAAATGTATTGATTTTTAGATACACTTTTTCTGTAAACATAGCATTTCATCTTTTTTTTTTTCTTCCTTTTTGTATTCTATTTGTTTTTTTGTGTATTAAAATCAAGGATCATATCAAGAACTATACCCATATTTTAATTTTCTCCTAGCAAAGATATCAGATGTTCAGTTAATTAAGAGCAAACAGTGACCTGATAATATCTACTAAGGATACAATTACAATTTATATTATCTCTGTGAAGCAGAGAAATTGTTACAAGCACACTTGGAAAATATCTTCCTTTCCAAGAACCAAAGAATTTCTAAATGAATAGTAATACTATTTTGAGATGGTGCTTCAATAGGTAAGCATACTACTGCAACCTGCAGTGTTAAACTCAAATAAAGTTTCATATTTGTATTTCATATGGTTTGAGTTTTGTCCAAAAAATCTTTCTTTTCCAAAGTTAAAAAAAAAAAAAAGTGATAAAACTAGTCATTAAGAAACATTTTGCAGTGCAAACTTTCTTAATATGTTCAGGACAAAACAGTACATAAACTCATCACTTTGCTTGTGAAAATATATGCAAATACACCAATTATGATAAAAAATTTACCAAAAAACCCCCTACATATGGGATTCTAAGTTTGCAGTTTGGCTTGTGAAGAGTTTGGCATTGAAAATGTTGAATAATGAGTAACTCTTAGTGAAAAGGGGGATTATTTGTTAATTGAAATTCGAAGTTGGAAGGAAGATGAAACCTTTCCTGAGCCACAATTTTTCCTAGAAACCTCAGTAGTAACTTCATTTTTTCTGACAAGAAAAACCATGTTTATATACAGAGAACATTTGGTATAGCATACCCTAACAGAAAAACTAATGATTAGAAATGGATAGATTTCATAATAAAAAAGCAAAACTGCTTGATGGAATTCCCTTTCCTGTACTGCAGTCTCTTGTAATGGTAAGTGTTCTCGCCTCCAAAGCAGTAACAAACATATGCTTGCCTTTCTTTCTAAGCCCTTGGGGGAAAAAAATACTAAAATAATCTGGTTTATTCTTACCTCAACGTACCCAGTTACAGAATTCAACCACATGATTTATTTTAATCTTAAGGCAAATTACACATACTTCATTCCCAAAGAATTTAGGAAACATCTACGTGCATGACAAGTTAGTTGGTGCTCCTGTATGGTACTCTCAGATTTTAAAATTGTTTCTTCAAGCTTTTTGTGCAGGATGGCATTTCAGGATGGCATATGTTCCCAATTTTGACAATCACAAACAATTGCAAGTGTCGCTAAAGATTATAATCTAGGAACAGATGTGTCCATCTCCACAAAAATATAACTCTTTTCCTAAATTTGTTATTTTACTTTTATTATATACTACTTCTTTCTTCACTGTTCATACGACTTTCAAACCCATAGCCCTCTCATCAAACTCTTATTTTCCCATGTACCTCACTAGAATACGCCCCTGTCTGTCTTCTCCTTACAGAGTTATTCTACTTTATTCATCCATTTCAACCAAGATGCAGGTTATTTCTCCTAATGTTCTGCTGTGGCTAGTCAAACCCAGGACATCATATTTTCCAGCCCTGTTTTAATTTGAAAATGACAAAGCCTGTTATAGGTTACTAATATGCACGACTACCATGCAAGGGTGAACAAATGAGATCTGAAGTTTTCAGCTGTTACTTAACTTTTAAGGGGGCAGTCACTCAGATTTCCCCTAACCCCCTCCCCCATGGTATTCTTTATTTTGAAAACAGAGTTGTTCTACAACACCGGTGTGCCAAGCTTATGTGATTTATAAAGACTGATAGTTCCAGCTGATAGTTTATAACAAATTCAGAGGAAAATAACACTGTCATTTTCTGTGCTTCTCAAACTGTTACAGAGAAAGGAAAAAGCTAAGTATTGTTTACTTTGACTACCAATATGCATACCTTTTTTTTTACTTGCTCTCTCAGGAACTGTTGCAGTTCCATTAGTAGTGTGTGAATTAAAAATTCTATTTTATTGGCTGTTGTCAGATAACCTCTTTTTCCTAACATTTACCATGGCAAAATAATTTAAAAATTATTTAAAATATATATTCTTATGCCAAAAAAAATTCAGAAGTGACAAGTCTTGATATTTAACTCATTATATTACCTGGAATAATATACGTAAAAATCTGCACTTCTGAAGAATATTTTCACATTTTAATATTTTGATTTGAGAGTGGTGTAGAGAGTGAGAAAAAGAAGTGGGATAGCCATAGGGATAAGATATTTAATAAAGGACATAAAATGCTTGACAGAGAGAGAAGGAAGGAACAAAAAGAATGAGAAGCAGTTGCTTTTTTTCTGCACACAGATGTTATCTGCACACAGATCCAGGTGGCAGGGAAAACCTTTGCAAAGAAGAACAAGACATGATATATATTAAGTCAGTGGATTTTGTTGTGGTATCTTTGTATTCTCTAAAATATGAAACTGCTTATCTTGTGCAACAATTTTAATTACTAAGTTGATGTTAACTATGTCATATTCTTGAAGTAGGGCCCAGAGTCTTTTTACACACAAGTAGTAATTAGTAATTGCCACTTTTCTTACCAAAATATTATTTGTTTGTTACTTATCTTTTAAGTTCAATGGTAGTCTAACTAGTTCAGATTCTTAATAATTATCATATATATGTCAGAGGCCATTAGGAGGGCAGAAAGAAACTGAAGACAATGTCTAGAAACACAAGAATAGATAAGAAATGATAATAAGTGAAAACAAGGAGATAAAACCATGCACATAGACTTCTGGAAATGTCACTGCAATTTCCAGGATAAATTTTTATCTTTCAAGCAGTGGTGCTAAAAAGAGCAATGACTAAAAGAGCAGATTTTAAAACATATCTGTACGTATAGATCAGACTTGTTTAAAAACTCAAACCAAAGTGAAGAAAGACTAACCATTTACAACCCTGTCCTGAAGAAATTTATAGTATATAGTAAAAATGCAAAACCTGAAAACTGTCACCTTAAAAGTCAAGAATTTGAAAGGAAGAATATTTTTAGCAGAATCTGAGGAAATTAAGTTAAACATGAAATTCTGGAGAGGGTGTGCCAAAACAAGGCTATAGAAAAGATCCAATTAAAATAAGCAATAGGACTCTGAAATGTTTTGAAATTAAAAAAGAAAAAATTGAATTTGCCATACTGAAATACAAAAGCACGTTTCAAGGTAAAATAAGTAAAGGTAAAACTAGGTGACGTTCTAGTGAATTGGGTTAGCATCATCAGGTTAATAGGAAGGAGCTGAATAAAAAATAAACCTGAAAATTGTGGAGAGAAGCTTGTAAATGCCTAATAACAGAAGCAATTCAATATATTATCAATATCTTACCTATGAATAACTGTATTTACAGGAAACAGAGCTAGTTTGCAAAAAACAGCCAAAAAGGGCAGGGTCTACTCAAAAAAAATTCTTCACATGCTAAAAAAAAAAAAAGAAAAAAAAAAAAAGATTTCAGCATTACTCTGTAAAGCAGTAGCATTAGAGAATAAATATTGTTTGAAATTATTCAAACATGCATATATATCAATTGGATGGAATCTTTATTCCACACAAGGAGACATGTTGTTACTTCTGAACTGTACACAAGTGCATATCTTAATGTCATACCTTGAGTTATAGAAAATGGTTTGAAGAAAAAAAGCCATTTTGAAAACAGGCAGCCAACAATTTAATATCATTATTGAAAGCCTTTATCACAGTGGATATATGTGAAAGAGATGCAACAATAATATTAAATATTGAAAATATTTCGTTTATTTGGTGTAGAGGTCTAGTTGAGGGTAGCAGTTTACACCAGGGGTCAGTAGTGGGTCCAGTCCTGTTTAACATCATTGCTAATGATTTCAGGGATAGGTCAGAGTTTGCAGATGACAACAAACCTAGAGGAGTGACTACTAAGCCAGAGACTGGTGCTGCCACCCAGAGGGACTTCTGACAGTCTGGAGAAAAAGGTTGAAAGGAACCCCGTGCAATTCAACCAGGGGAAGTGTAAAGTTCTGCACTTGGAGAAGAATAATGCCAGGCACTACATGCCAGGGACGATCTGCTAGAAAGCAGCTTTGCAGAACAGGATCTAAGGCTCCTGGTAGACAACAAGCTCAATATGAGGCAGCAAAGTGCTCCTGCTGCAAAGAAGGATAATGGTATCTTGGGCTACATAAGGAGGAGTGTTGCCAACATCCTGAGGGACTTGATTCCTGCCCCCTACTCAGAACTGGTGAGGCCACACTGGGGAGTCCTGTGTCCAGTTAAGGGCTCTCCAGTACAAGAGACACATGAACATAATGAAGAGAGCCCTGTGAAGGGTTACAAAATTAAGATTAAGAAGAATGTCACACATGAGAAAAGACAGAGAGATCTGGGACTGTTTAGCCTGAAGAAGAAAAGTTTCATGAGGTTCTCATCATTGTTTTTAGATACCTGAAGGGAGGGTGCAAGGAGAAGAGAGCCAGGCTCTTCTCAGTGATGCCCAGTGACAGGACCAGAGGCAATCGGGCACAAAATGAAAAACAGGAGGCTCCTTCTGATCATCAGAAAACACTTCTGTCTGAGCACTGGCATAGATTGCCCAGGGAGTCTGTGGAATCTTCCTCTTCTGAGATATTCAAAAGATGCCTGGACATGGCCCTGGGCAACCTGCTCTAGGTGGTTGTACTTGAACAGAGAGGTTGGAGCAGATTACCTCCAGAGCTCACTTCCAATCTCAATCATTCTATGATTCTCTTATTCTGTGTTTTCCTGTATTTATTTCTGATTTTTTTTTTTTTGGAAAGAAGTTTAAGTTTCTGAAACTTGAAACCTTGTAGTTTCAAGTAGAGATTCAGGACAAATTAGGCTAGGAAAAAAATAGCACAGATTTATTTCTATCTCTCTCACATTCTTTCTTAATATTCTTATTATTTGTCTCTTATATTTATCATCGTTGCCACTTCAGATGTAAAATCTTTGTCTTGTTTAATTAATATAGCAGAATGTTAATTACTAACTCTGCCTCCAAACAATCGTTGTATTCTGTGCAGTCAAGGGCATACAAATTGAACGGTAAAAAACCAAAATGCTAGTGTGCAATAATGCAACCCTCTCTATTCTATAACATAAGAGATGTTGCAGGAAAGACAGAAAAGGTCAATCTGGGATTTTAATTTTTTTGTAATAAATAGAAAAATATTTTAAATGCACCATCTTCATTTATATTTTAAACTTTTATTCTTTTTGCAACAATTTTCATGCAGACCATAAAAGCTTTTGTGTAATATGTGACAAAGAATAAGAATAAAGTGAGAAAGTAGTTGAAGTTGCATTCTGATGGTAAAACATAACTTGTTTTGCTGATACTAGGGGTAATACAGTTCAGAGTTCATAAACCTTTGTTACCCATGTATATTTTCTGAGACATAGAAAAGCACTTTGACAAATTTTATAATTAAATTAAGGAGTACTGCAACTACAATCTTAATTCATATGTGAGTGACAAAAATGAGTTTAAAAATTTCATCCTCAGAAGGAAGCATACTTCTTTGTAAATTTAATTTTATATCATATTCTCCTTTTTTTTTAAATTACATTTCTTACGTTTGCATATAGGCATTAGACACCCTTTAGTATTTTAGTCATAGTTATCAAACTTTTCCTTGTTTCTTTCCTTATCCAGTGTGTTATCAACTTAAGAAAAATTTTATAAATTGCAGCAGACAAAATCTCATCCAATACAGCAATAGAATTTAATTATGTAATAACTGCTTTCCATCTTAACACTTTTCACACTACTCTTCAGAGCTAGACGTTTCATGAATGGGTCCCTAAAGATGTTTAGCATATAAAGGCAACACAAAATGGTGATAAATGCACTGAAAAAAATGTAAAATATATTATTGCTATAGAATTACTAAGAAAACTCGTTACAGCTTTGGAAACATATTAACTGATCAAGTCATCAAATTTATCTGAGTTATAAAAGTACCTTCAGACTAATTTCCTGAAAAAGATCATAGTCGGCAGTTTACCAACATGAACAAAGTTATTCTTATAACACTGAAAATAATTGCATATAGGATGCTCTTAACGTAAGGTACACAATTTGCTGACAGAATAGCTATTTCCCATAAGGTCTTAAAAAATTGAGTCAGCCATATCCATTTATTTTGTGAGTATATAAAGACATAAAAATATAACAAATGCATATATTTTACCTTAGGTAGAAGTTATTTCTTTCCAATGCAAGAAAGAAAGAAAGAAAAAGTAGAGTTCACTGCTACCAATTGGTTATGTTAGGATTACATATCTTATGCATAAAATGAAAGCTAGTTAGGGTTTATTTTACTTCATCTCTGACATTTTTGTGAATCTTAGGACTGAAGTCTTTTATTGACAGGGCATAAATCACTGAAAAGAAGTAGATTTCTCCAGTTTTTCTTGCCATCTTAATCAGAGTGATTACAGCCATGATGTAAAAGATAGTTCACTCTTCATGCTCAGTGTGCCCTGGCCTCTTTCCTGAGGTTTCCAACAGATGTACAAAACAATGCCAGCTGCATTGGTCTTTTTAGGGGGTCAAACATCTGCCCATTAAAAATAAGGAAGAAAATCAACTTCACCTTCAAGTAGCAATGTCACATTTTCTCTGGTTCCTTTCCCCCTCAGATTCCATCTTCTTCTGACTTCCCAACCTTCTCTACAGAGACATAATACTATAGTTGGACTATGATTAAATTTTAACAGATAAGTGAGAAGAGTCAATAAACAAGAGAACAATAAACAAGTGAAAGACCAGATACTATTCTTTAATCTGCCAATGGAAATCAGTGAAGGCACTTTTTCAGGGGGTTGGTGTTTTGTTGTGGAGTTTTTGATTGTTTGTTTGCTTTTACATTTCCACTGCTTCTGATACTACTCAATTCAAAAATATACATTTTTACCAGCATGATCTCTACAGCTTGGATAATCACTGAGTGTAGTGCTGTCTGTGCACTGAGAGCCTTAGGCTCTGTTTTCAGCCAGAGATCCACCCATATCCGGCAAAGGTGAGGTAGATTTTAAGGTAACACACAATTAATTCTTGCCACACTAAACTGAAAATTACAGCTACTGCTTTGCACCTTTGTGGCATTTTAGACACACATCTCTTGGTTTGTTCATTCTTGAAGCACTGCAGATGACAGGTGAATTTGCTACATTAATCATTACTTCAGTTTTCAGTACCACCATAAACTGTCTTTTTCAGTGGGAAAAAAGAATGGGGCATTTGTCTTTAACAGAATATCAGGGTTTTGAGAGGCTAGGTGGTTTTTTTATTTATTTGTTTAGTTTTAACATGGTATAGAAACTACACAGAAAAGATACTGGAAGAAATCAGATTCCACCCTTCTTTCAAAAGCAGCATACAGCGTTAGCAAAATTAAAATAATTTTTAAAAAGAAGAGCAACAGAAGAGCAAAATGCATATCCTTGTTATATCCTTGTTCTTATGTTTAAAATATTTTTCTTCTCAGACTTATAAAAATTTACTTAAGCCTTTATTTAGTAATTGTAACAAAAACACACAACCTCTTTCTTAAATTCAGAATGGCCATTACTGAACTGTCAGCTTTTACCTTAGGTTACAGTACAATAATTGTTACTATTCTTTCATGTTCTATCACATTATTCTTTGGTATTTCTTTAATACGTTTTATGAAAAGAATATCATTAGCGTATCTCAAAGGATTTAGTATTCTCAGGAGTATGATCTACCGTGAGAAAACAAGAGTTCTCAAGGGACAAAAATTATGTACAACAGGAAGGAAATATTTAATTCCAGAATGAAAACCTACAAATTACTGAGCCACTTGAAACACACTTCTTTATTCGTACAAATTAGTCTCTTCATTTAAAGTAGTTCAGTACAATGAATAAGACAGCTGTAGAACTTTAGCCATGATAGAAACATTTCTTTTCTTTGGAAAAGACCATTATTGCATATAAAGAAGTAGTGTAGGGGTAATCACTACTTATGGATCCTTGAAAACTCTTGATATGTCTTCTCATACACAATTTTAGCCTAGCTAGTATGTTTGAAAAAGGCTTTATTAAGAGTAAAATTAATAGTATGAGTACTTCGGGGAAACTGTATATCTCCAGTACAAGTCGGCATCAGGTTTCTGTTTTTTAAAGCTCCTGGTCGTGTTTACAGTCATGACCTGCAGAATTTGCTCTCCATCTTTCATCATGATCCAGGCATGTAGTGTTAAGGGATGTCCTTGAGCAGCTCCAGTCCAGGACCTGGAGCTCAGTTCGGTGTCTGAGAACCCAGGGTCTCTGCCCAGACTGAGGGACTTGGCCTCTGCTTTCCTGTTTGCTGAACATATATCCCAGAGACAGGCACACAGGGACACACACACAAAGCTATGCACTCATACTCATCCCACAAGTACCCCACACTCATGGCTCTCCCCAAATACAAGCGCAGACATTCTGTTGGCCTGACAACTTACCCCAGACCTGAGGAACCCTACTTGTGAGGTGATCCAACTCAAAATTTGCTAGTGGATACACACACCCCCCAAGCACATTCAATTTGGTAAAGGTACAGATACTCAGCCCCAGCAACTAATACCAAGACATGTGCTGTAACCTGTGGTCCAGCTCCATCTGCCAGCACTGAGCCCCTCACTTTCCTCATTCACACCAGTACCCCAATAGCTGGTTTTGGGGACACACATGGTTCCCATTTCAGTGGCTAGAGGTTAAAGAACCCCACTGTCTCTAGTAGCTGCTGATGAAATGCCACTGACTTCAGTTACTGACACCTCAGGCTATGGCCACCCACACTCACAGTTTCAATTCTTACAGCAAGAATAATCATAGGATAGAGAGTGAGATTACACAGAGAGAGATAAGAAAAGATTTACTAAAATGATATGAGAAGGCAGGAAGGACTGCAGTGACCAAATGCTGTGCTCAGCCAGACAAGCATGGGTTTTTACACATGATTGACCCCTTTTATACCCCTTTCTGCCTAACCCCTTCTCTGTTCCACCCCAGCCCCCCTTTCACTGCAGATTACCTCATGATTTGGTACAGTCCTAGAGACTCTTTCCAACATCCTGAACCTTCAGGTTTGCATCCTTATCAGTTGCAAAATTGAAGCTGGTTCCTGCTTTGAAGTGATTCCTGCAGTTTTGTGATAGTCAATTAATCATTATGACTAATGAGGTTTATTTCTTCTCATTATCTTCCTAGTTACCAGACAGGTCAGGCAAGTCTATGTCTCTGTACATTTTTCGTACTGTCTTCTCATTCTCTGTCATCCCATTTTGATCAAGGTCCTCTGTCAGGTGATCTTACCAAGCTAAACAT
Organism: Platyrinchus mystaceus; assembly: GCA_035041135.1. Taxonomy (NCBI): domain Eukaryota; kingdom Metazoa; phylum Chordata; class Aves; order Passeriformes; family Tyrannidae; genus Platyrinchus; species Platyrinchus mystaceus. The sequence continues at coordinate 73,059,850 of JAWWLV010000001.1, forward strand.
TCTCACACTCCATCTTTATCAATTGCTGTAACAGAAAAGGTTTTTTTTCCTGCTTGCTGGTCAAGTTTGGGCCTCTCTGTATTTTGCTTCCTCTTTCATACCATTCCTTTTGACAGGGTCCTTGATCAAATTAATTTAAGGGAGCTCCTCTTGCCCTCCACATACCCATGTGCTCTACAGAATTCTATGTAATAAATACTGAAGACAGCAAAAAAACTTAAAAAAAAATAAAAATCACCATGACCAAAAAACTTCCACTTTTTGACAGACAGATGTTTCAATTGGATGTACCATTTTTTTCTGTTCTTCTTGATATGGATTTCAGAAACAGAGGCACTATTAGAGAGAGATGGGATAAGACAAGGGAAACCTTGCTATAAGCAGCTACTCTGACCCAGAAAGACCCTGATCAGTCAAGCATTTTTGTTGTCAAACAAATCTACTGAATAGACTGCTGTAAGATTATAGTATTTCTTCTGGCCTTCATGAAATTCTAAGAAGGTTAAAGTTGCATTCTACAACTAAGGAAAATGAAAAATTTAAAGATAAATCTTTATTCTTATTTTCACCTTGAAAATAGTTGTTTTCTGGACTACCTCAATGATAACGAAAATGTAATAAATAAAGTCGGGATTTCGGACATTTCACTGTAAAAAACATATAATCAAGAGTCTATTTTTTTTCAAGGTAAGATTTATTGTTGACTGCTTATATGATTTAAAGCCAGACTCTGCTTCTGACTTTAACTGTAAAAGTGATACTTAAATAAACCAAGGAATGGTGTTATAGTGAGGATTGTTTAATTTTAAAAGTGCTCGAAGGCTCAGAAAGGTTACATAATTTTAAGTCCTATTATTATAATTTTTCAATCAGTTTGCTTATTTGATAAGTGCTGACTAGCAGAGAAAAAAACCTCCTGGACACTGAAAGATCAAAAAGCTTTTCTTTGGAAGGCTCGTGATTTTCTATTTGAAAATAATGAAGGTTAAAAATACTGTGAAAGATGTTATCTATTCCCTGCAAGCAGCATAGACAAGTACTATGTTATCTCTTCCTCTGAAATTTTTTCTTCACCCATAAAGCCTACCAGAATCCCAATGATTCAATGATACTGGGGACATTTGGTAGGTCAATGCATTTTTTTTTCCCCCTGCATCTACAGTCATCCCAAGAGAGTAGAATCTTTAGGAAAGTGAGGGAAAAAAGTGGCAGAATAAACCCTGACATTCAGTAAGGCAGATTTCAGCTTGTTCAGGGACATGTTAGGCAGAGTCCTTTGAAAGGTTATTTTGAGGGCCAGGGTTGCTCAGTACAGCTATTTGATCTTCAAGGTCATCAGCATCAGTACTGAACAAGAGCTGTTAATGCTGATGCACAGTGAAACAGGCAGTGATTGCAGGAGGCAACCTAACCAAATAAGGACCAAGTTTACATGTAACATGGAAGCAAATGGGCATTTGAAAATATCAAAGGGTAAATTAACATCTCTGGAAATGCAAAAATGGAATTAGGTGAGCATGTGAAACTCAGCAGGGGTGTGATAAGCAAGAAGAATGGCTTCTATGTATAATAAGTGGCCAGTCTTCGCGAACGAAGATCTGGGAAAGGTCTTTTGACCTTTCAAGCCTGCGCAATGGATTTTT
>JAWWLV010000001.1:73064377-73102483 GCA_035041135.1 Platyrinchus mystaceus
CCTGGTATTCTCACCTTTAATTTTTCTTCTTTCTTTTTCTTTTGTTTCCTAATGTTTTATTTTATTCTTATTTTTCCTGCTGTCCATCAATTTTGTCCTACTCAATGTTGGGTTACAAGAATTTTCTTAAACTGTAAGACTTTGTCGTTATCCCTATTCTCATACCTCAAATCATCGGAATTTATTCCAGAATCACCTATTTTACACATTGGTTTATACAAAGGGTTCTGCATTCATCACACAAGTATGAATACCATATCTTTCCTGTGGGGGTGATATTTAAGATTATTCCATTGATCTCTGTTGCAATCACCTTCTTTCTTCCCTCAAACAAGACCAGGTTACAATATTTTTAATCCAAGTACTACTAGTCTTTTCATGGTGTATATATGAAGGTATAGGAATAATGTTTACATGCCTACAGATGCAGTCATGCTCATCTTCTCTCACGGCATAAGCGGGGCAATCAACTTCAATGTGTGATATTTTTCTGCCTTTATATATCTGTAGTGAAGGCAATGTTTTCAGCTTTAATGATGTCACTCCAGTAAAATGACGGGCTTGAGTCTGTTAAAATAGATATTTTGTTAAAATAGAAATGAAGCACATATGGACAGTATTTTCCAGAATATCATTATGTTTAACCCCTTTTATTATCAGAGACATAAGGTTGACAGTGGTAGCATATGCTGTGTATGTTCAGTCTGCCTTTATGTCTTTTTGCTATGGGAGACAATGGGCTGCAGTGTATATTAAAGCCAACACTGTGCAAAAGGCTTTACTTTTTTCCTTCTCCAAAGGCTGGTTTCTGTTTGCATCTAGGAAATTACTTTTTTTTGGTTCGTTAGTTTCAATAAGGCATTTGGAACTATTTTATTCCACCTGCTTGAATGGAAAGCTTTTTTTTTTCCCTAACAATTTAGCACATCTCACTGCACTACAAATGTAAGTAGAACCATATTTATGAAAGTTGTTACAGTTGAATAAGACACATGTATGCTAAAGTAGATATTATATAATTTGTCTATTAATATTTCATTGAGAATATATAATATGAATGTGATATCTTGATTTTAAAGAAAAAATATTTCCTTTAAAGGAAAACTACTATTTTATTATTTTTATCAGTGTAAAACTTCAAATGTAACAATCACACTTCAGACTGGAAGTAGAATATTATTTAAATTTTTCACACTTTCTATCATATAACAATTAAACAAAATCAAATCAGATAAGATGATGTCTCTTTTTTTACTTTTTATAATTCCCTTAAACATATACAAAGTTACTGATACATTTTTTGCATTAACAACAAGTTTTCACCAAGGAGTGAAACTAAAGTGAAGATGCAAGATCATATTCTTCAATTTCCAAAATAAAATAAGAAAGAAATAAGAAATAATGCAATAGCTGCAAAAGAGTCTATTCTGACAACCTATGAAATGTTGGCACTTCTGTATTTGCAGAATTTAGTGTTCTACAGGTAAAAAAATAATGCAAAAAAATCCCTACAAATTCTTATGTTATAATAAATATCTGCTTATCTGTATTAATAATCTGATAAACTCATCTTTAACAGCAAGGCAGATGATTTTTTGTATCAAAGATCAGATGCAAAAAATAAAAGTTTGTATTCAAGGAATGTTTAAAAGTGTAACTATGACCTAATGTATGACACTCAAAATGTTTCTACACCAATGCACACAGCATAAGGATCAAACAAGAAGAGCTCAGTGAAGATGGTGAAGGGCCTTGAGGGGAAGATGTATGAGGAGCTGCTGAGGTCACTTGGTCTGTTCAGCCTGGAGAGAAGGAGACTGAGGGAGACCACATTGCAGTTACAACTTCCTCGTGAGGGGAAGAGGAGGGGCAGGCACTGATCTCTTCTCTGCAGTGACCAGTGACAGGACCCAAGGGAATGGCCTGAAGTTGTGTCAGGGGAGGTTTAGGTTGGATATTGGAAAGAGGTCCTTCACCCAGAGGGTGTCTGGCCACACACATTCTTGAGAATGGTCCAGTGCAGGGCCAAGAGTTGGACTCAATGATCCTTGTGGGTTCCTTCCAACTCATCATATTCTGTGATTTTGTGATTCTGTAAGGAACTCTGAGTGTGTGTGTATCGTGGTGGGAGCGATATGTAGTGTATGAGCAACTGGAGTGAAGCTGTGGCCTTGTAGGCTTGTATATTCAGGTCCCAGCAACTGAAGTGACTGAGATCCTGGGGCAGATATTGGGCAGACTGAAGGTCCAAGTCCAGCTGCTCTACATCATAAAGAGGGGAGCAGGATGAGACCCTCGGTGCTGACTGTATTTGTGTGATTGCCCTGTGTGTTTGTTAGTGACCTGTGTGTCCAGACAGGTACAGGTGTATGTATGTGTTTTACAGCTGTGCTCTGCACGCATATGCCTGCTAAGAATATGTGATCAGCCTAGTAGTTACAGGTTGGACCTAGGAGCATGAAGCTATGGCAGTCTTGCCTCTGCCAGGCTGTCATACCAGGAGGAATATGTTCCTCTAAACAAATTTAATTCACTGTAATCTATAGATAAGAGTGGAATCTAATTCACAGTTTATCATGATTTAACCAGTGAAAAATGTTTTCACCTAATGACAACTGTTTTCTTGTATCAGTATATGAACATAATATTGAAGCTTGATGAAATTATTTGATTATACAAAATAACTGAATCCTTACCAATCAAATAATTTATGAATCTTTCAGGATAGATGTTGACATTTCAGCTCACTGATGAACTTTATGCATGTTCAAAATTAGCATAGCCTGTTTAGGAAAAAAGAATTGTTGCTTATAATAAAGCAACTACATGTGAATAGTTTATGTAAAATTTGTGTTGTTTCTCTCACTTGCTAAGGCTAATACAGACAATTGATTACAAATAGTCAAATAGGCAAGTTATCAGTGTCTTATTCACTTGATCAACCAATCAGACAAACCTCATTTTGTTTCTTAGACTATAAAAATATAAATTTCGTAATACAGTAATTTTTTTTTTAGTTTATTTTCTGGGGTATTACTGGTGAGCTCACTGTAAACTAAAACGTTTGGAGGTTATCTTTTAGGGCTTTAGCCCTAATCACCTATGTATTTTGTACCTAATCATGTGCCACATGAAACAAAAAAAGGAGTTTGTTAGTACAATGGTATTTTTTTCATTAGTCTGTTCTGCAGCTAAAATATCTTATCCAAGTTGTCTGTTTTTGAGTTGTTTTCTTTATTAAGGACTAATACAGTCATAATTATGCTGATATAAGAAAAGTTAATAGAAATTTTAATAGAAATATAACTTCATTAGGACTGGAAGTTGATATATTTTGAATTACAATATAAGCATTTTGTCTGACAGGTTACATGGTCTTTAGATAATGATAGCCACAGGAACACAGACATATTATTGAGCTACTTCAGTGTTCATACATATTTTCATTAATGTAATGAAATTGTAGTGAAAAGAATTAATAACATAATGCTACTTCAAACCAAGTTCAAACTGAAAGGGTCCTCAGTTTATATTGAGCTACCTATGCAAATACTGGTAAGGAATATCTATAGGTGACAATATACTGAAGGCACCTACGTCTATGCCTCCTGCCAATTCATGTGATAAAAAACTACAAAGAAAAAGAAATGCACTTATGTTTCCTACTGTAATTTAACCGCTAAACATTTAAAATAGATTTGCTAGATAGACTTGAAATAGGCTAAAGCCTAGTAGGATTATTTTCATTTTGTCAAATTCTTTCACTTTTATCTATGACCTGCCACAGTAGTTCTTCAAATGCTGTTATTATGAGCAGTCACTGGGAGGGCCTTCAAATTTTAGTCTTTTTATGTAGATCAAGTACTACTAGTCACTCTGTCAGTACTTGAAACATCAATTCATTTTCATGTCTTTTTTTGCTACACTCCTCTGCTGTGGGTTGAATGAAGGACAATATTTTAAGTCTATTCAGATAGATCTAAATGCATTCTAAGTGCAGTTAACATAATGTTCCACTAACTCTTTGTTAAAATGCGCATTTCAGCACATCTAAGCCACATGAGAATTTCAGTATCTGTTGTGAACTGTATATATTTTACTGGTAACCTCTGAGGCATCAAGGCCATTGACAATAATTGTGGTACTACAGCTGTTTCCACAAAGTTGATGAAGAGTTCAGAATCCTCTGATACTTCCAAATAATGTACTAATCCTGAATACAGGAGGAATCGAACAACAAGAAAGATCTTTTTTTCTCAGCGACTCAAGCCTTCTCACTCAATATTTCAGTCAAAAATGCTCTTGGTCTTTTCATTTTATTTTGCTCAGAAAAATTTTATATGTTTCCATGAGAATTTTTTCTGTGATTTGCTACTGACTCCTTTACATTTAAACTCACTAAAGATGCAATTTTTTATTCCTTTCCTTCTGTTAAAATGAAGCCTTAACATAATTCTTCTTCAGCTAGGAAACTAGGTCTTGGGCAGTAATATGTGTTTATGTTTTGCGTAAAAGTGGTTTTATACTGATCCCATTGAAGGTCTTAAATTAGGAGGCAGAGATCTTAAAAGAAGACCTGTAGATAGACCTACTACTGAAGATGTTTCTTCCAAACCGAAATAGTTTAAAAAACTTAAATTCTGACCATTAGACTCACCAACTTCCCCTTGGCATTTTATTTCTACAGGTATGATCAATATGATGGCATTATTTGGCCTTCAAGCAGAAAATTAGGCTGCTGCCAGAGCCCTGACCTGAGTTTAAGCTAACTGACCAGTGTGTGTACAACTGCCAGATATGGCAAAGGAAATAACAAATAGCAGAGTTAGAAGATAAAAGAAATTACAGATAACCCTATGACAGATGACTGGATTGTACAGATGGTCCAGGAGAAGGTATATGAGAGATAGCTGGGCTTTAAGGGAGTACTGTGGACCTTCTGGGGAGTGGAATCTCCCAAAGCCAGAAGCACCTCATCAATCCCACCAGTGATACCATATAAAACTAAGACAATCGCAGTATTGGTGTCAGAATTTCTCGTTATGTATGTAGGAAAACTGGATGCAAAAGACAAACAGTAATTACAGGTCAGTTGTTTATTTCCAGGTCTCATAGCACTGGCATCTTCCTAACCACTTTTTAGCAGAAACAAAGCGGAATTCTTTTTGTTGATGAATAGAAAAATTGCCATAGGAAATTGCCTATGGACCATAATTAGTTTTGTTATTTGCTCACATTTCCTCTTTAGAAAAGATAGTTGAGTAACTAACTATCAGAATGATATAATAATGATATTATTCTCATCGAGATAAATTAATATAATTGAAAAAGACAGTAGTTTCTTTTTCTATTTAAAGATTAATGTCCATCATGAAAAAAGTGAATATATGGTACTATGTCTGACCGATTATAAATACATAATAGATTTTAGGAATATAGTGGCCAGTCAGAACTTTTTTGAACATTGGAGTTTCTTGGGAATTTCTCAATGACCGTTTCTGTTATACTATTACACTGATATTCTGAAGCAGAAACTATTAATGGAAATACGTATTTTATATAAAATGTTATCAGGATTATTTTCTTCATCAAATGAATTCTTTGGTGAGAGACAGGGACAGACCAACACCAGTAAGCAAATGAATGACTACTTTCAACAGGGATGTGGAAGATGTCTTGCATCTACCCTAACAACTAAGATCCAGTTAATAATTTATTTAAGTAGAAGAGCATCAGAATCTCTATAACATCTCTATAAAGTGTATATAAAGACCATAGTTTAAAGGTCAAGCAATTCAGTTGATATAACATTTAAAACCTCTATCAGGCAGAACAAAACTGTAATCTAGTGTCTCCTGGACTACAGTTAAACTATTAAATAGAGAGTTCAAGGATTGATCCATGCCCCAAGACCAGATGTCACTAACCGGATGGGATAATTGTTTTACATGGCTTCCTAAATACCTTATTCCTTTATCTGGAAGAGAACTAGCTAGTGTTGTCCAAAACAGAGTGAGGAATGGAGAAAGTAATCCGGTAGTATAGGCAGACAGCAGTCTTCTTGTGAGCTCACTCAATACGTTTAGTAGTATGGATGTGCCTTGTTAGACAGAGAAACCTAAGCTTTTTATATCATTGACTGTTAATTGCTCCTATTCTTGAGGGGACTTCCTTATATTTCCACTTTTTTTAAAAAAAAGATATACAATCTGGTAGTTCTTTCTTCCTTTCCTTTTTGGGGAAAAAATGGAAATCATAAGAAACCTGTCTTCTTATATATCAGCATTAGACCAAATCTGAGTAAGTAGACAAACTTGAGTGTGCTCATGGATGCATGTGGGGGGACACATATTTGCATGCATTTATGTAAACTAAGAAACTCTTGTACATGTAACAAACACTACAGTACGAGCTGCAGCCTTTTGTGTTTGTGATGAATTTTTGAAGTGAAAAATATTTTCATCTTATTATCTTAGTTGATTATCTCTTATCATCCTCATGCATTTTTCATCACATTTAAGTAGGAGATTGGCTGATAGTTCTTAAAAGTAAGAGAAATCAAGACACCTAAGAAATTACCTCTAAACTATTTGTTTTCAAAAAGACAAATATCATACTATGTCTAGCAAATAAGAACTATTTCTCATAATTTGATCCCTACTCTTATTGTTTACCTCTTTTGACACACAGAAAAAATAGATACCATCTTTATTAACCTGTTCATCCTTTTGCAAGGGCTTATCAATGTTGGAAACTATGAAAAACAGTAAGGAATTGGGGAGAGGGTGTCTTCTTGTATTTCCTCTAGCCACACTCACAACTGCATGGACCAGTAGAGAGGAGGGTAGTCGGGTTTGCTTTTCATTCCACATCCTTCAGAAGTGGCTGTTCTTCCTTCAAGAAAAAAATCCATTTTCAGAATTTACCATACAGTGTTATGCATTGTCACCCGCAGGAGATAAAACAATAATTTAGTCAGGAGATTTGGTTATAATATATCCATCTAGAAGTTCTCATTTTTCACTCAGAACAAACCATTTTGTCAAAAGCAACTTTGTACTGAGCTTCCTCTTATTCTGAGAAAGGTGTCTAAATTGAGACACAGAATTTGTTCTGTGGGGGTTCCTTTTTCTCTCCATTGAGTATAAAAGAAATGTAGGATGGCTAATTGAGATGTAGATTAATTTTTCAGCATTTAAATAAGGTGACATAAATCCCAACTGTGGTTTCTGAAGAAATATGAAAGTTTTTTAGCAATCTAAACCAGTTTGCTTGCCCTCACATCTACACCCTGCAGTTACACCAAACTGTTAAATGGACAAGTGATAAAAAGACAGTCTTCAATATTCTCATCCAGCTGTACTTAGTCTTATCAGTGATCCCAAATCCAAGAAGGATTATTTTTATGATCTTTATTTCTTTTATTATAATTTTTAAAATTCTGGTAATTTTCTGCTACTTTTTCTATATGTAAATTACATTTAGTAACACTTTTATAATTGACTTTTTATAAAGAGTACACTAGATCAAAGACTAGGTCATGAAGTCTTATTCTTCCAACAATTCACATATAACAAAATCCCCAATTTTCACTCTGTTTGTTTAATAGAAATGCTATCTGCCACATTTCAAGCACAAAATATATTAAAAAGTGTAAGTTACTCTTTCACAGGGTTTACTTATAATATAAAACATGACTTTTTTACTATTTTGGAAACAGAAAGCTCCTTTTTTGCATTTTTTGAGGAACATGCAAGTCAATCAGATTCTATTATGGCATATTTGAGTCTCAACTTGCACTTGATTAAAGCTCTATTAATCATTATTATAGATTTCTTCACGCAAACAAAATAACATTTAACTCATTTAACTTATAATTGTCCATTAATTTTCCAATAAGTAGTTCATAGAACTGTTAAATAGGTATGTAAGTGTAAAAGATAAGTACATTGGGAATAAAGTTTCTCAGTACTAAGTTTTATGTTTTTTTTATTATATATATCTCACAACATGATTGATATAAAATTGTATTGCTTGTAAGAAATGAGTTTTCATTAATTACAGTTCAATTACTTCTTGGCTCATGTAGTATGTCATCAGAGGAAAAGAAAATCAAGCAAGTTTTCTTCTTGTCTATTTATACTGTCTGTAAGTAGTATAGGTCTATAACTCCTACATTCTCTTTCACACTTACACAAAGATTGTGTCTTAAATGTTTTAAAATCAAATATCTTTATGCATATAAAAAAAATAACAGTTTTATTTTGGAAACAAAGTTCTTCTATCTGTGTTTCTGGGAAAGTAATATATTTTTTCCATATTTTCATCAAACTAATAAAACCAAGAATTTTATGGTAAATATTTTTCTCATGGGGTATAAGCTTCTTAAAGAATCCAAACCAAAACAAAAAGATGAAAGACAGTTCTAGATTTACATGGCTAATCTAGCAGTGTTCTGTGAGGGAGTGACTGCATCAGTGGACTGTGGATGTCATCTACCTGGACTTCTGTTAAGGCCTTTGATACCTAGTATTCTTTCTGCTGTATTGGAGAAATAAGGATTTGATGAATGTAGTATTTGGTGGGTAAGGAAATAGCTGGTTGACTGCATCAAAATTGCTCAATGTCCAAATGAAGATCAGTAACAAGTGGTGTCCCTTAGGGATTCATACCTTGCTACCTTTATCAATAACTTAGTGGGATGAACTGCGAGTTTGCAGGTTACGCCAAGTTGACCAGTTCAGCTGATTTGCTGGGGTGGAGGGGAGGCACACAGAAGAACCTTGACAAGTTTGAGAAACGTGCCTGTGTGAACATCGATGAGGTTCAACCAGGCCAAGCGCAAGGCCCTGCATCTGGGTTGGAGAAATCCCCAGTATCAAAACAGGCTGAGGGGATGAGTGAACTGAAAGCAGTTTTGCAAGGATCTGAGTATATTGGTGGATGAAAATTGATCATGTGCTGATAAAGTGCCCTTGCAGCCCAGAAGGCCAACTGTATTCTTTTTTGCATCAAAAGCAGGGTGGCCAACAGGTCAAGGGACAGGATTCATCCCTGCTACTCTATCCTTGGGAGACCCTACCAAGAGCTCTGCATCCAGCTTTAGGGCTCCCAGCACAAGAAAGATGTGGACCTGTCAAAGAGTGTTCAGAGGAAAGCCATGAAAAATATCAGAGGGCTGGAACACTTCTCCTGTGAGGGCAGGCTGAGAGAATTTGGATTGTTCAGTCTAAAGAAGATAAGGCTTAAGGGAGACTTTATTGTGGCCTTTCAGTACTTAAAGAGGGCTTATAGGAAATATGAGGACAGACCTTTTACTGGGGCATGTAGTAACAGGGACAGTTTTAAACTGAAAGAGCTGGTGAAGTTGTGGATCCATCACTGGAAATATTCAAAGTCAGGGCTCAGGTCAAAGTCAGTTGGACAGGTCTCCAAACAATCTGATCTAGTGAAAGATATCCCTGCCCATGGCAAGGAGGTTGGACTAGATGATCTTCAAAGGTCCATTCCAACCCAAACCATCCTATAATTTGTACATCAAGGCTAGGCATTACAGAATAGGAGACTACATATGTCCTGGGTGCTTAAACTCAACTCTTCAGCCCTACAGCTAATAGAGATCTAGTCAATAAGTCAGTGACCAACACTGATAATAATCAAAAGGTATACTTAAAAGAAATTAGAAGTCTCAGCTCCTACAGTGACTATTTTTCATGTGACCTTGTCTGAGAGTGTGTCACGCAAATGTAGGTATGCATGGCTTAAATGCAAATATACAACTTGGTGAGATGAATCTATCAGCTCCCCTAACCTCAGGCTCCTTCTGCCCAGTGTGAGTTTAGTACTGCTGGAAGGGTATGCATGCTGCCTTGAAATATGCACTTCTGCAAGAGCTGAATATCTTTATGCCTAACTAAAGAAATGGCATTTCCAGTGTTTTGGATTCCTTATAATTTTCCTAATTTGAGTTTTAAATAAAACCCAATTTTTGATCTGAAAAAAAATAAAATATTTTATTCCCACATTTTTTTTTTTAATTCTTTATGTGCAATTAGTTTGAAAACTAATATCAACCTGCAAAGTTTTTCTATATTCAGGATGTTTCAACAACATTCCATTTAAATAAAGATTCAGTTTTATCTTGTGGACAAGCTATAAGGATTTCAAACAGAAGAGAGGTAAAATATATGAAAAGATATCTGCCACACTTACAGCAATATTCTGTTTCCACTGAAACAAGATATGTGATAGAAGGCTACACTGACAAAAAAAAAAAGGAAAGAAAAAAAAAAGCAAAAAAAAAAGGAGGAAAATAGAGTAAAAATTGACTAAGAAAAGTAAGGAGATGATGGACCACATATTACCCACAGGTCAAGAACTGTCAGATCAGTATTAGCAGATGAAATGAAGTACAGTCAGGCACGAAGCCCTCCCAGCAGCCACCAGTGCCAAAAGGCATCTCAGAAAGAAATCCACACTAACACTATGGCAGTTACTTTCTCCACTGACCTTGACAAAATGCACTAAGCTGTTTGCACTGTTTGCCATAAGAGTATCATTTCAGAAAGACAGAGTTACTTGTGAATTCCAGTGTTGAAAATCAGACAGCAGGTATAATATTGAAAAGTTTCAATACATGACGACATTCAAAGACAGTGGTAAACTTGCTGCTCATCACACTGTCCCTTCAACTCCCCTTTATGTCTTGTTAATACTGGGGGTGGGAAGAGAGGGAATAAGTTCCAAATTCACTATTACAAAAATATTGTTTTCTGATGAGAATGTAGTTAACCCTGGACAAAATTCTGAATGTTAAAAACAATATAATATTGTCCCGAAGGAATTAGACCAGACTTTATAAACAAGACTGTGTTAGCATTTTTTAAATTTTTCATCCAACCATCAAAGAACAATTGCTCAATTGACATCACGTCATTGCCCCATTTTCACATTTTCTGGCAAAGGATGTTGTGTCATATCAGCTACTACTGCACAAAATAAAGAGATTTTCAGATCTTGGGGAACAAATAATTAATTTCAGTACACTTGCTCATATAATAAATAAAAAATGCAAATATCCATACTACCATCTATATTATCTAAAGTAATATTGCTTTCCTATGGATTTCTTGAAAATCAAAAGCAAAAAACAAGTACTGTTAAAATCCTGTCCCATAGTTTATAGACTACATGGTCTTCAAAATATCCTAGTGAAAGTTATGGGGATTTGCCTACATATAGATGATTACAGCTCCGGACATTGAATGTGTATGACCACTGAATATTTAGAGACGTGAGTTTTGACACTGAAACGAACGAGTAGCAATATTTTTATCTGACTTTAGAATTTCATTTAGGCAGATCCTCCAAACTGCTTTAAGTGCTCTCCAAATCCCGCTTAAGTAGCATTCCAGAGGCAGAATATTTCCATTTCCACAGAATATTCTCTTACTTACTATCTTTCATATTTACAGAATAAAAAAAAAACCAACAAAAAACACACACCCCCCAACAACAACAACCAAACAAACAATTAAAATCCCCCACCTCAGTAGCATTTTACCAACTGTTGGAATATGCAGCTCAAATGCTTCCACAACATTCCTTCATATCCTTTCAATAATTCCAATTTTCCTAAATTTTTTTTTTCCAGTTGACGTACAGGAAATAAAATTTAAATTCAGAGTTATAAATCTTATCAAACTGTGAAAATTGGGGCAAGTAAAAAACTCGGCAACAAAAATATGAAAACTACTTTTCTTGCTATATGCATGTTCTTCATCCATGTATTCTTAGAGTTAATAGAAAAAGGACAAACTACATCAAACAAGTATAAACTGTAATATCTACCAATAATCCATTGCAATTTATGTCAAGATAAATATGTTCAGCCACAAATCAAAGACACAATACTTTTTGCTAGTTTGGTCTATCAGCTATGGAAGACACATCTAATTCTATAATATTATGAGACATTTTTCTCTAGAAGCATCAGTATTATTCCATTTCTTACAGTATGTTTTCAAAACATTGATCATGTCTTCGTGCAGAGCAGTCATCAAAATATCTGCAACAATCATAAATGATTTGCCCGTGGTTTTAAAAGTCTAATGTGTTGATAATACATCACAGAAACTTGATAGTTTTGCATAGAATTTTTTGAACAATTTTATAATATTTTGGAACCTGGAGTTAAGGTTTCATTCAATCTAAATATGATGTCTGCATTTCAGCCTGAAGACAAATTGCAAAGCCATTAAAAAATAATTTCAGATGTTTTTGTAAAAGAAAAAAAAAAGAACTGTGAATGGGTCTAGTCTCTATTGATTCAATAATGCAAAGAAGAGAAGATTTAGAGTTTTTTCAAAACTCAATTTCCTCATTTTATTCCCAAATTTATATTTTCACAGTTAGCTTACTAAGTATTTACCTGCTTTGTTTCTGGAAAAATTTGCAATGTTCCTCTGCAATCCTCTACAAGATGCTGATTTAGGGTTAGCCCAGAATAAATAAAAAAAAAATAAATTTTCTTTGCAAGGAAAATTCTTCAATGTTTTAATATTGGTTTTGTACTGAACCACTGAAAAATTTTGTAGTTTTGTAGAAAAATCAGAATATCCTCATGATTAAAGCAAAGGGCTAAAGAGAAGCACAATTAGGCATTAGTAATGATCTAATTTTATCTGAATTTAGTTGGTCTCACTCTGAGCATGACCATGTCCCTCTGAGAACTTAGCAGGGTGTCTGTTTACTGACAGTAAAGTACTTGCAGTTTAGGAGGGATATGTGTGTTACCACTTTTCTCCCACCCTCCCAAACTAGACACTTCTGAACATGATCTACGCTTAGCATTATATGTTTAAGGAACTTTAAGCCTCAGCAGAAAGACAGAATTTTAAATGCCTTAAGGTTAGGTAAAGTGGGGAAAGAGACTCAGACACCAAAATTCTGACTCAAATAACATTTACCTCTCTCTTCAGAACTTTTTCTAGTGATTTTAGTAGAAATGTTTGTGTACAAGTAACATGATCAAGTGTCCAGGCAATTTTTACACCAATGGAATGAATTCCATAACAATTAGTTTCCTGCAGCATCATGTTCTTTGCTTTTATTGCTGGCCCTTTCTTCATATTGTGTTCTGCACTTCATCTTTGGCAGACTGAGACACAAGTTCTTCATATGGTGTATAAACATTAAAATTCATCTTTAGGCTCATGCATGAATAACACAAGAAAATTATAAAAGAAGCCCCTGGACATTGCTCAACAGATGCTGTAGAAAAAAAAAAAAAGAATTTTTACCTCAAGAGAAAACTATTTTTTGCTAACAAAAGAAATCACTGGAAGTGAATAGAGTTTTACAAATTTATCTATAAGCAAAGCCATCTATCTGCATATTTTTTTTCAAAGTTTGCAAAAAGGGAAAAAGGTAGATAGGGAAGGGATCATTGTCTCATTCTGTTTCAAAATGAACTCTTTACATAGTGTAACTCAATTTCACCTTATTTCATCATTTTTAAAGTAAATACTTTTTCTCTCTAATTACATGTGGCATTTTCAGCACAGTGAATACTTCTCATGCTGATGATAGGAAGGCACAAGGGAGTTGACTCAGAATATGGAGGCAATGAGCTGTCAAAAATTATGCTAAATCACATGTCGGAGCCAGGGTTATTTTCTTGCTCTGCGTTAAAAGAAAGAGAATTTCCTCTCTCCTTCTACCTCTGAAACAGAATAAAAGTTAAAAAACCACTTTGCAAAACAACAATGTGGGACCAACTGAGATTTTTGACTTTATGAAAAAATACTTATTGGTACTGTTCACTACTATTTTGGCACTTGTGAAAATTTTGTCTTGTGTTTGAGAGTATTGCTGAAAAAAAATGTAGAATTGCCAAATCCATTCTTCTCCTTTATTTCATGCAGTACTAAATTTTATCCTACAGGTTATTTTTATTTTGTACATTTATTTGTTTAAATGTATGACCAAAAGGAAAGATTCTTACAACATAGAAAACAAAAGTGAGAGATTCTTGAAGTGTTAAGGGAACCTACTTGTAGCAGCGAGCAGATTTATAGCCAAACATAAAAAAGTAGAGAGAAAAATGTTTTACTAGGGACTTTGAAGAAACTATGCAGAGAATACAAGTTACTGTACTAAGAAACACAACTATGGTTCTGCCATGAAAAAGCACAGAAGAAAACATGTGGGAGAAATATATTTTCAAACATCTCCACTATAATGTGTCTGACACAGAAACTCTGATTTATTTTTTTTTCTACATAAAAGTCTATGTCTTTTAATAAGTTTCTGTTCTAAAACTGTTTATCTCTGAAGTCGTCTTCAGTATTTTTTATCATATCCAAACAAGTCAGACTTTTGTTGAAATAACAATAGCAATAATAAATAATAATGATTAAAAGAAAGTCTATGAAATTATTAAAAATTTATTTGTCTTGGTCAATATGATACTGTTATCAAAGTACTATCAGTCTGAAAAAAAACCTGTCAGATAACTGTTAGGTGCTAGTTACAACCTATACAATGTGGATAACTATAAATAAAAATGTTTCCTAGTATCGTTACTTTTTTGCATCTACATAAATTAGTTCTGTTTTAAACAGAACAAACATAATTAGTCTAACTTAGAAAAGGGAACCTTTGAGGCAGCTGGAGATGGCTATACTGCATGCACTCACTTTTTCCTCTACGAAATATTGCTTACTAGTAATTACTGTTTTTTTCAAGAATTTTTCACCTTTCTCAGAAAGTTTATCTATTCTGGCTTCCCACTCCCCCACCCCACTGCCTACAACCCAAACTGAGACATAAACAGAGACAATCTTAAAGTAACAGAATATGTTGGGAACAAAAATTTAAAGATAAATAAAACATCATATTTAAAATAAAATTCTATTTAGAATTATAATGTTGTATCTATATTTTATCTTTTTTTTTTTTTAATCCAGCAACACTATCATGAGGCTTATAATAATTTAGATTAAATTTGAAACCTCTCCTTGGCTTCTATTGAAATGTATTTAATTTAGTAGGCTATTTTACATATTGCTTACTTATATCCAGAACTGTAGTTTAGGAAAACTGCTTAAGTGTTAACTGATGCCTAAACCAGATAAAGATTCTGAAATTACTAATTTTTCTGTATTACTATTGTGGTCATGATATGTAGTTAATTCATTATCCTGTTTCAACATTTCCTAAATAGTGACTGAATTATGAAAGCCAGTAAAAAGTTTGCTGAAGGTTAATAGGTTTGATAACAGCTTACCATAAAGAAGATTTGGGTGAAAAAACACAATGCCACATTTAAAAGTTCAAAAGGATTATTTTTCTTCCAAAATGGAACTTTCCCCATTGAAAAGCCTTATGAAAAAGTCTCTAGTTTGAACAGCCAAAAGTTTTATAGATTCCTAGGAGAAAGCAGACTCAAAGTCCTCAAAAAAGATTTGAAAAACAGCCTGAAATCACAGTTACTAAAATTTCCAGTTAAGGCTGATTTTAATAATATGTCAGAACAGCAAAATAGGTCTTCAATCCTGTTCTTTAAGAATGAGCTTTTTAGAGTAACCCAGACTTGTTATAAAGCTTCTCCTGCAAAATCAGATTTCTGACACTGCCAAGCTAGTAATCTTGTTTTGAAAATGGTCTGGTCAACAGGCATGTTTTGAGGGTCGCTTGTGGGGAAGCAACAGTCCCTTTAGCATCCTGTTTTGTTTTAAGCAGTATAAATAGATAGTTGAAGTGCTGCAGTCATGCTGTATCACTCCAAGACATCTTATTAGCAGTTCCAGCTGAGAGACTGCTGTCATTCTCCTTTGGATACTTTTCCTGTCTGCCTACAGTGTGGCCTGTCACACTCCCATTCTCATCTTGAGACTGAAAACTTCTGCTTGTTCCTTTCCTTCCTTGAGCATTGTTCTTATATGATATTACTAGTTTTACTGTGATGTCCATTGCTTTTCTTCAAGCGTCTTTCTTATAATCATTATAATGCTCAGCAAAGTAATAATAAACCATAACTTTGCTCCCTTTTATTTTGTCATAAATTTGGCTATAAATGGAAAAGGGCATGTAAAAAGTGGTTCCACATGAAATACATAACAAAGCTGCTAAAAAAATGCGAACTTAATGTTCCATGAGTATTTATATTTGATAGTGAAACTTTAAAGTGAAAAAAGAAATATACTATTATTTTATTTAATTATTAGTCCCTCCTTCATTTCCTATTCTTCTTTCTGGTCGTGTTTTTATTTTTCTGGGGAGTAGGGGTTGAGTTTTCATGTTTTCCACTGTCAATACTGACATATGAAAAGGTATAATGAAGGGAAACTGGAGAAACTAAGTGTGCCCTGGAAGCCAAGAGGGACAATTGTGTCCTGGGGAGCATCAGGCAAAGCATCACCAGTCGATCAAGGGAAGGGGATTGTCCTGCTCTGCTCTGCATTGGTGCAGCCTTACTTTCTCATATTGTGGTGCCCAAAACTGCACACAACATTTAAAGATATTAAGCTCTTAGAGAGTGTCCAAGGGAGGGCAATGAAAATGGTGAAGGGCCTTGAGGGGAAACCATATGAGGAGCAGCTGAGGTCACTTGGTCTGTTCAGTCTGGAGAGAAGGAGACTGAGGGGAGACCTCATTGCAGTCTACAATATCATTGTGAGGGAAAGAGGAGGGGCAGGCACTGATCTCTTCTCTGCAGTGACCAGTGACAGGACCCAAGGGTTGGATATAAGAAAGAGGTTCTTCCCCCAGGGGGTGATTAGGTACTGGAACAGGGTCCTCTGGGAAGTGGTCCTGGCACCAAGCCTGACAGAGTTCAAGAAGCATCTGGACAATACTTTTGGACACATAGAAAGATTCTTGGGAATGGTCCTGTGCAGGGCCAGGAGTTGGACTCAATGATCCTTGTGGGTCCCTTCCAATTCAGCATATTTTGTGATTCTGTGAAAACCTTTTAACAAAACATAATATTATCATTTTTCTAGAGATAATTGAAAATTTAGGTACAGCAATTCATTTACTCAGAAAGTATATTTGTGAAATTTTTGATCATTTTAACTTGACTTTTAAAACAACCTTCAAATTAGACATTTCAAGTAACTTTAAAATATTAATTAATTGAGTTAATAAAAATACTTCAAGGTAAACTTTTTGAACCATTAAGTAAGGAGGCTACAATAATTTTTCAGAATTCTAGTGGCAGCAAAGGAACAAGTAGAACAAAGAACTTTGCAGTTAATTTCCATACCCAAGAAAAATATGGAGATGGGAGAATAAGTGGGAGAAGAAAGGAGTTCATAGGGGACAATCAGAGAATGAAGACTAGATCTAGTCAGATGTACTGAACAGTTCCATCAGTACTTTGGTGTAACAGTTTTTATAGCAGATTATTGTAGAATGGATTACTCTTTGTTATAGTAGTTGTGTAAAACAGCTTTTGTCATTAAAATTAAGAAAAATATATGACTCGACTAATTTTAAATGGTGTCAGATACTCAAACATGCAGAGAATAAAAGTATAAACTGGTTAGTATGGGAAAACAACTTTTTTATTGTCTTTCTGAATGTGCAATTATTCTCTAAAGATTATGAGATTTTATTTATTTATGTATTTTTTATTTTTTAAAATTTTACTATAAAAAATTTGAAAGTGTGGGTAGAAAATTGCTATAAAATATTATACTCTAAGCAACAAACAGAAATGAATTAAATGTGCTTGCTTTGTATCAGGTTTAATTTCAGGTAAACCTTACCATGCTGAGAATACTTTAAAACAACATCATCAGTAATCAGTTCAAAGAACTAATGCCCTATTCTGTCTTGGAAGAACAGAAATGGTTTCACTGATGTAAATGCAAAGTTTTCATTAAGTTAAGAACTTGGATTTTTCTCAGAGATATATTAAACCGAGGACCACATTAATCCATGTATATTTCTGCAAAGTACACTTTCTGGCTACAGAAAAAGCAAGGTACTGCAGCAAGAAGCACTTTTGACATTCTCCTTTGAAATCCTCTAATTAAAGAGTCAAGCATATTAGATCATAAGACTTAAAAGACTTTAGAAGAAGCATGACTTTAATCTCTGTTAGGTCATTTGTACAGTGACATGGAGGAACTCTAAGTCAAGAGCCTGGAGGCACTCAGCAAGGGCTCTTCATGTTTCTAATCCAGGAAGAGGAAAACAATTTTTGCCAGCTTTCAATTGTAATCTAATTTTATATCTTTTTAATAAATGGAATTACTGCAGAATTGAACTAGTGTCACATGATTTTTGTCCATATTTTAAAATCCTGCTCTGTTCAGAAGACTAATACATACTAAGTGGCATTTATAAAACAATTAATGAATTAACATATAATACAAAAAATTATCTAATTGGACTGTTATTGAAAAGTCAACAAACATCAGACAAATGGAATGATAGCAATACAAAGGAAATACTGGATGCTTGCCAATATCATGTTTGATAGCAAATGTAATCATCAATTTTCTATGTTTCTTGCTGTATTTAAATAATATTACTGTATTTCTGTGGGAGGAGGCAGTTGTCTGTTTCTTTCACCCACTAGTATCTGGTAATTTCCTAAATTGAAATCAAACTCTTCTCTATAATTATGAAAAAACTTTGTAAGAAAAATCTAATACATTGCCTCTGTTGATGGAACATTTTGCAAGACTTAAATTAAGAATATGAAATCTTATAAATCATTAGGGGAAAAACAAAGAAACCAACAAAAAGCATCAGAAACACAACCTAGAAACCTTAGAAACTTTATCGATGGAGTGCTCATAAATATTGACAATAATTTTTGCACCTAGGTTTACACTTTTGGAATTTTCTTGAGGGATCATATATGTGCATAAAAAAAGAATGTTGGAGTGTTGTGTAATTGATTCCATGATCTGTGGGTCTGTATCGTTTTTGTTTGAAACAGTATTGCGATTTTGACGTGAATCCTGCCATCCTTGGTTATCGCTTCAGTCTAGCACACAGAGCACGTTTTAGCTGTGTGAATTAGGCTCCATTTAGAGGAAACTAAACCAGAAGGTCCACTCTAAGTATTCACCAAGTCCAGTTGCCAGTGGAAGAGGAACTGAACAGCCTTGAACAACATTCACGGCAAGGAAAGTCAGGCCACAACAGCACTCTGAAATAAACGCCCTGAACTGCACACAGTGTAAATGTGGACCATGAGCACCAACTGCTGATAACAAGTTAAATTAAGGAAAGAGCAGTACTAACTTGGTTATACTATTCTTGTTACCCATTACTCCTTTTTTCAGAGGTTGCGCAGTTGTTTCTCTATTGCAGTAAATTGCATCATAAAAACATATTTTCTGATGCACCATTGACCTCACTGACTCTAATAAAATTCAGTCATTAAAATACCATAATGGAGATTGTGAACATATTGGCTCTGGTTTTCTTCATTTTCAGAACTCCCTGTGCTGGCAAGGACAGAGTCAAAAGCCTTGTGGTAAAAGAGACCTTTATAACCTGAGTTTAAAAAATATGGTCTCAATCTGTCAAATGTATCTAAACAGAACTAAAACTAGTCAACTCAACTTGCCACCTCCCACAAGTCCAGCTTTTTTATGTATCTGTCACTGCAAGCAAGACTTTATTTCTGAGACACACACTGATTTATGCAGCTCTATGAAGTACATGTTAATATTGTGAATATAGAGAATAATGCATTATACTAAAGGATTTCCATTTTAAAAACATTTTTAATATTTGTAGTACTTTGAGTAATATGTGCTTAAGACTTAATTTCCAAACTCTTATTTTAAATTACTTTTTATGAGTCTGACCCATGCTGTATACAGCAATAGGTCATTTACCATGTTAAAGACCAGGATTACCCATGAGAAGAAGTTCTTTCAACTTTACGCACAAGAAGAATGAATCAAGATCCACATCTAAAGGTTCCTTGAGAAGCTTTATATTGATACAAACATATTTTTAGAAATCTGGTTGTGTAAACAAGTTTTTAAGCAACATGTAAGTAATGTTAAGGAAAGGCTGGGTTTGGAATTCAGACTTCTCAATCATCCTAAAAGTAATAATGAGAAAAAATATCTAGCAACTTCCTCAGAACTCCAGTCTTTCCTAAAAGTTTCCTCAGAATAGAACCTGTATTTCTTGAAGTGCAAATAAACCAGGATATGTAAATCAAATCCCCAGACTCAGTTAGAGGATGATGAATGCTTTTCCTAAGAATTTCTAACCATGGGTTTGTTTAACTCTTAACAGACTGCTTAACCTGCTTCTGCTTTCTAATTTTTTTCTTTCTCTTTTTTTTTTTTTTTTTTCTCATTATGGTAACAAAGAAGGAAGAATCTGCATACAGAATTCATTGTCATGAGGATAACACTTATCATCACCAGAAATATATACCTACCAATGATGCCTTATTACAGTATTACTATGCACCACTGTCCAGCAGTGTATGTAATGTGCATGCAATAGGACACAATCTATAATGAAAACCTTTAAAAGTTTGACTAACATTTCTTATTTTACTGAAACTGGTCTTTAATTAGCAGGTACCGTTCTACATGACAGAAAGATATCTGCCTTAGAAAACTCACAACCTTCAAAATGCCAGAGTGCAGCACAAGGTGCTGTAAGAAAATAGGTCTGCATGATAGGTTTCTGCATGTTTTTTCAGTAGTTTTGAGCAGAACTAAGAGCACTTTTATAAGAGAAATTTTAATTTTTATGGTAAAATTATGTTAAAGTTACTGCTTCTAGTATACTCTATTTAAAATTTATGTGATTTCTTTGTTTTCACAGACTGTTTCTCTGCCTTTTTCTTGTTAACGAAACGAAACTAGGGGTTAAATCTGATTAAATCTATTCAAATCAGATGCTACTGCCAAACCACACAGGTCTCAACATCTAACTAGACAAGAATAAATCTTTCCTTACAAACTGAAAGCCAAAAATCCATATCATATTATAAATTTCATAACAATATGACAATCAAGAGAAAAGTGAAGGAAAGCAAAGGAAATTCAGCAGTCCTGAAGTTCACACAACTAGAACATGCAAAGTATTACATCCTTCCAAAATTAATGAAAACCTGCTGTAAAAAACTTTGCATGAATCTGCATATTAATTTTCTATTTGATTTCTTTCTAAATGTGTCAGCACACAGTACTGTGGTTGCTATTATAAAACATTTTAAGATACCCTGTAAGTATGATTTAATCCCTTATTTAGGTATGTCTCAGTTTAATTCTACAGTTTTAATTACGCCACTATTTTAAGCTCTGACTTTTTTTTTATTTTTTCATTCATAATGGATCCATTTTAAATTACTGAAGATTTAGATTGTAAGATTTAGATTCATAGTTTTGAATCTTCTCTTAAAGTTCTGGTGTCTGATAGAATTGAGAGCAGTTTAACACTTCTACTTGTTTGATTAAAGCCAGTCCGGTGTAAACATTGATCTGATTTAGAATTGTGTGTGAAATTATTATACCATCGCTACAATCTTACTATGAAGGTACTATAATATAACTGCAATGGCTCAATAAAATGACAATAGAAGCCACAACTGAAAGGGTCACTTATGACACGGTCACAACTTTATTCTTTAGGTCATGATATCAGGAAACAGTGGTCAGTAATAGAAGTGTAAAGTGAAAACTTTGCCTCCTGATAATTGGATTCCATCTATGACCAATTCCAGTCACATCGTTTAATATCATGCCAAATAACCAACAGAATATATGACTGGATTTTTCAAGGGTTGATATTTTTTTTTTATTTTTTTCTTTTTAGATTACCAAGTGCCACTCATTTAGAGTGAAAGTTGTCTCTAATTTTACTATGTTATTTGACATGTCGCATTTTCTCTACTATTATTTGTGTAAGTAGACATTCAATATGACAATGTTCTGATGCAAGAAATGTAGTTTTTCTCCAAATTACACTGGATTCATATTTCTGTTGAAATCAGTGGAGTAAAAAAGTGTGAAAAGATTCAGATGAGAATTAGAATATTGCCCACAGTAAAAAAAGCCCTGTTATTGCATACACATTATAACACTACTGTTTGAATTTTTAAAAGGTTCAGGCCATGCAATTGCAAGTAGTTTGGGATTGACATTCCTAAAACATAGTGTTTTTATAATCCTTAACCTAAATTGCCATTCATGGTAGGAAAAAGTGGCCTGATATATAACTAGACAATAAGTAGACACTGTTAGAACACACAGTGCGGATTCTGAATAAGAAGGTAATTGTTAAAGGATTCTCTTGCTATTTATTGTCTATATGTTCCCCAAGAATTAAAAATTAAGTACTGATACAGAATACTGGGAAAAGGATTTCTATATGACTAAAGCCGAGCACTTTATAACATTATACTGCAGATCATTCTCATTATATTGTTAGTGATAGCTTTGGAATCTATGTCTAATGAAATGTCTTGCTTTTTTCATTTTTTCTACCCCTTCTCTACACTAAAGATTCATCATTCTGTGCTCTGAACTGCTTTTGCAACCCCATTTATTTATTGATTGTCTTCTCCGCTGTAAAATCAAGCTTGTTAACTATGTGCTCTGGAAAAGTGTTGACACTTTTCTAAAAACGTCTGCCTTGATTTCCTGTCCTTCCTCAGAGATCTACAACATCCTTTTCCAATGCTGTCTTTAGAACATTTCAACATGAGATGTCTAGGACTTTGAAACTGTCTTTTGATTGATTTGGTTTCATATGCTTTATTCACTGTATCAATTAAAAATTCTATCAAATGGATTCAGGTTCAGCATTTTTTAACTCTATCACCTGCACAGGTGTTCCATGTAAAATGTTGAGAGGCTATACTACACAAGAGATCAAAATGTCCTTTGAGAATGTACTCCATCCATTGATTTTGCACTGAAATTAAAAATATACACAAAGACCTTTTAAACCCTCCTTTATAAATATTCTTTTGTAACAGGCATTGCATAACTGAATTGAATAATATAGAAATTGAAAAATGATTATAAGTAAAGATCACATTTCCTACAGGGGTTGGCAGCTAGAAACTCCTAGATTTATCAGAGTGAGATCAGAAAGTTGAAAATTTTTGAAAGTGTTTCTATTTTCTTATTACTATCCATGTTATAAAAAAAACCCAAAAATGACTTCTTATTTATGAGGTCTGTGTATGTATTTTGACTTCATTTTTCTCTCTGGAATTGAAATCCAATTCTTTATTCAGCATTCTGCCTCATGCTCTACGTCCTTGTCCTAATTACCATCTTTAGTACTTGGATTTTTACAAGATGGAAATATTGTACAAGAATTCAGCCTTTGTACTTTAGAAATGTACAGATTAGCCTTACAAAATCCTTATCTGTGCTCCACTCTAATTCAGAAATGCACTAAGTCTCCTATATAAATCAAATATTGTTCACATTGTATGCATTGTTCAGGTAGTAAGTATTTTTATAACTTAGCTGAGCATTTGCAAATCAGCCTGTTACTCCTTTTGTATTCATCAAATTCCCACATTACTTATAAAAGAGTATCTTGTCTGGATACACCTTGTCAGCTTGCAGAAAAATGAAATAACAGTTCCCTGCAGAGATGGCTTTGTGAGTTGTGAGTGTTTTTGATGTTCTGCAGGAAAATAAGTGGTACTGTTGTACTTGAAGTATAGTTCATGCTGCGTTGATTTAGCAGATTAGTACCTAGCTCTTGCCTTGCAAGGGAGTTTGCTTTTTGATTGAGTATTATAGGATGAAGATTTTATTGCAAAGGTAAATCTTACCTGTGAGTGAATAAACCTTACTTTTGTCTTTTGTGTGTTCTCAGAGCATAATGATCTTGTTCATTTTTGAGCTCATTCTTCATTTCAGATGAATGAGGAGGGACTGCAGGCTTTCTAAATATCTCATTATGTATTTCTTTTTTTTTTATCTTGTTTGCTTCTTCTTCATGTCTAGTAACAGGGTAAGGCTTAAAAACAGGAGACTGCACATCCACATTAACATGCATCTACATATCTACTTCGTATATAGTTGTTGCATTCTTTCCAATCAAAGACTAAAAAAATAAGACACTTTTAGGCTATAAGTATTCATCTGACATATTTTATAAATCTACTTTACAGTGAGATTATCATAGTTCTCTGTGATTACTAAGAAAAATTATAAATCTGATCTAATGAAGGATAAATACAGTACAAGTCAAAACTTTTTCATTTTTGTGTAAGCAGAGATGTAGGAAAAATTTTAAGCCCAGACATAGGATCCTTGGCTGAATTTAGTGACATAGATATAGTTGTGTGTAGAAAATGGAACAGTGAGGGAATTTAGGAAAAATAACTTTAAAAATGTTGCTAATTATGAAGCAGATTGTTACTGCAAAATTTTGGGAAATTTTATGTATTTCCTTGTCTTCATAACAAGCATTTCCACACCATGAAAGGCAATTGCATTGGTCACATTGTTCACAATGCAATGAAGCATGCAGATAAACATCTGCCCTGTGATAAGGCAGTGCTGAATATTAACGTGGTTAATGACTTGTTTTCTTTAAAAAAAAAAATTCCAGAAAACAAACTGTTAGGTGCATACAGTGACAGTAAAGTCTATTTTCATCTGTGTTTTATTTGTAGAATCAAACTACCATTACTTTCTTTTTATATGCATATATATATATGTATATGTTACCACATTTTAGAGGGTTTTTTACTGTTTTGTTGTAAAAAAAAAAGTTTAAAAAACTTAAAGTCATGCCCTACCAAGTAAAAAAAAAATAAAAATTTGGTACCACTTCCCTTTTATCCCTCTGCTTTTTACTGTCACTCTCACTGGGGATAACTTTTCATTACAGAAATGCAAGTGCCTACAGCAACTTCTAAGTTCTGAACTCAAAGCAGTGAGAGTTATTATCATATTTATCTCCATACATCGACATAACTGAAAGACAAAAATCTGTCTAAAATTCTCACTTGCCCCCCCCCCCCCCCCAAAAAAAAAAGCCCCTCAATTTAAGAAAATTTGAGTTTCATCATTTTGGGTTGAAAGAAGCAAGAGAGGAAGACATGAGGGATTATAATTATACATATAATATAATATATATATATATATATAATGAATTAGAAGAAACTTTTAAAACAAATCCAAAACAAAATTTCTAGTGCAAACCAGGTGCACAGTTTTAACCATTGAATTTTGTCAGCGTTTTGGCATAAAAAAATTAAGATGTGCATATACATAATCAGAGTAATAGAACGGCAGAAATGGATTCACACATGTTGAAGGTAGCTGTAGTAGGATTCCATTTCTCTTTAGACTTCAATAGTGATTTTGTGTCTAAGCTAAATACCTTTGACTTTGTTGTCCATTAAGAAAATCAAATATATTTTGTATTCAATTTTGTGGATTTTTTGTTAAAAAAATATCTATTTTATGCTGAGAAAATTGCAAACATGACCTTTTCATTGGCAGCAAAGAGAACACAGAATGACATACATACATATAGATTTAAGATTTCTTTTAGATCACTCCTGTCTCTGGAACTTACTAGTCCAGACTTTCAATATTATAAATACATTTACAGAAATTCAACAAAAATATGTTTTTATTATATGATTTTTGTAAAATCTCTGGAAGGGATGACATTATTCAGTAACTCTAAACACTACCCTACAGTGCTTAGAACCACATATCATGGTACATGTCTATGAGTGGAACTCCCATTCCTTCACTGCTTCACCATTCTCCTTCATCCCTTCCATGCCTTCACCTTCACTATTTTAATGCCATTAAAATTAGGAGGGCTTCGTTGGCATGTTGGAGAGAAGGACTTAAATGATAAGCTACAACTTACTGACAGTATATGTCACTGATTCTAAACTGTTTGTCTTTTTTTTTTTCTCTCAGGCAAATAAAGGAGGAAAATATTTGTTGCATAGTTTTTTTTTTAATCAAAAACCAGTAGTTTCAAAACCAGACAATTTTACAATTGGTCCTTGGAATTTTATACCAAGAAATTCATTCTATATATCATCAAACAATATGATAATTGTGAAAGCCATTGACATGAACTTATAACTGTCTTCTGAATATTGGCGCCATTACTTCAGACTGTACAGCTTCTTAACAATAGCACTTGAGGATAACATCAGACTTCATTTCAAAAAGAGAAAAGTGAGAAATGAATCTGCAGTTAATTTGGGATCTTCTAAGGCAGGAAAAATAAAATGTTTGACCCAAATACAAAATCCCAGATATATGCACATACTATTTTTTGTGTACTAAATATTTTTTACCTCATGATAACTAAGTAGTTTCAAAGGAAGTCTACACTGAAAATGCTACTTATATGATAACTTTCTATCATGAACACTAAAATTATTAGATTACTTACATATGCATTATTCCTACAGAAATCTTTTGACTAAAACCTTCAATAAAAGCAACATCAAAAGATGCTTCCTTTTAACAGCAGACTACAGTTTTTTGCACCATTTTTTTCAGTCATGCACATGACATGAATCAAGGATCAGGACCAAATCTACACAGGCTACCTATACATCCATGTAAATAATTTTCTTTACAAAATACACAAACAATTTATTATACAGCATTTTTATAACTGGTTTTTTTAAACAATATTTTAGTATGAGTCAATTCTTTCAGTGGGCCGCTGTCTATATTGCCTACTGTCTTTGTTTTCCACATTTTTACTTCTAGCCTTCCTTATGCTTCTGCAGAAGAACAGTACTGCCTCTGCCTCTCTCTCTGCCTTTTGATATATTTATATTGAAATTGCCACAACCTCTACTTTGTTTTGTCAGAATGCAGTAAGTGCTCGGTGTATATAACCATGATCTACTTAGTCCTATTCCAATTAGAATACCTTAATGAAATGTATGATTATGTTTTCCACTCAAATCATCTTTATCCCATGACAAAGAGTGTGATTTTTTAAATGATTATTTGGTCCACAGTTACAATGCCTAACTCTAGTCAGTAGTAGTGGCACAGGGTGCCTTCTAGAGGGCACTCCTTGCTTTCTTACCTATTCAATGGAGAAAACCAATTTTTTTCCAGAGAGAAATTAAAAGCACCTGTACTAGCCTCTGTCTCTTTATGATTCATCTGAAAAGCCTGTCATTTCCTCTTTTTCTATTAACCTTATCAACTACCTTCATTAAAGAACTTCAAATACATAGTCTAAGTACGGTCTATAAAAGCAAGGAAGTGTACTTCAATCCTCCTCACTCAGAATGCCCACAGTCTTGTGGATTTGTAGGAATTAAAGCAGCTTCTTGCACCAGGGGAAAAAAAAAAGAGAAAAAGAAAAATGTGACTAGTACTAGAGCTAGTGAAAGTTCCATACATAGCTAGCTGTCTGGTTCCCTGCTTTATGATTATCTGTAATTAGAATGCCAAAATTTCATTCAAACTGCAGTTTCTCTTGTTTTATTTATCTCAAGTATCCTAGACAAGAAGATTATTCTTTTTGACTATGACAAAATGTAAGGAATACTTTCCTAGTAGCTTCTTAACAGCATCAGCCCTCTGCATGGACAGACACTACCAATCTGTGGAATTTTACAGGATTATTTCTGCAGTCAAGACATACAAACACTCAAGCTGACTATGTATCATATATTCTTCCTTAGATTTTCCCTTTCCGTCTCATAAAGCTGACTTAATTGAGTCCATGGAGATTCTTTAAATACAGGGTAGTGTACAAGTAATATAATGCGTATATAAAATCTGTGTCTTTATGCAACCATACCTTGCCATATCCATTTGAAACTCACCACAAGGGACATGCCAGTGACACACTGTAGCAGTCCCAAATGGGGACTGGTATCAGCAGATGCTGTATACCTATTGTACAGCACTGCTGTGCAGAATTTATGAATGGGATGAAATAAACTTGAGAAAGAAAAACACATATGTCATCTACATTTATTGAAAGAAGAGAAACATAAGAAGATGCAGTACTGAATAAATCTCAAGGAAAAAATCAATTAAAAACTTGACTTTGTGTTTGTAATGAATTAGCGGATTTAATGGAATCCTGTAGTTGCTATCCTGTAAATTGTATTACTCATTTTTAGAGAATATTTGCAACAAAAGATTGACAGCTTCCATTTTGCTGTATGAAACCTTTTCAAAAGCTGTGTTTTACCTACCACGATCTTTTCCTAGACACTCCCTGAGCAAATATTCCATTTTTACTTCACAATTGCCCATACATGGAAACTCCTTAGCTTTTTCTGTGACGTCAGAGAGTGATAAGGCAGTGTAGTCTGTGAAACATGCCCTAGACCAAATTTTTTGACAGGAAAAAGTGGTTTTTTTAATGATTTGAGTTTGGAATTCTACATTTCTATAAATACTATGAAAAGGCAGTTGTATAACATAAACACAGCACAGAAAGTTTTTAAGCACAGCCTCCACTTTATCAGCAAGATTCCTGCAGAGCAAATGTGAAATTCAATTTTGCACAAAGGGACAATCACACAGGCAGCAATTTTATTGTATGAAAGAAGAAAGCATTTGGAGAATATATTTTGTTTGCTGAGATAAGAAGTCTCACATAAACTGCATTATTTCCTTTTGCAAAAATCTCAAGTGTGCCATTCTACTTAAAAAGGAACTGAGTTAAACAATTTGGCTTTGCTCACTGAGGCACTGGGAGATACATGTAGATGTTAAACTGTACACGAACAACTAAGGTAGAAAATGTGCAGATGTGACAGACCTTCAGATTTTTCTCTAATAGCTTTCCCAATCAGTAAGAAAATTGTCTGTTTCTGGCAGTAAGTACAGCATGTTACTCTGCAGCAGCAATTGCTTACTAAAGGTTTGTGTGGTTTCTACTGTTTAACCAAGCCCACAATCATAGTCAGTTCATTACAGGGTGTATGTCAGTCCAGTGATGTGGAAAACTGTGCTACTGACATGAAAGGGTCAGATACTTGATAAAATCTAGAGGGATACGGGCTGTGAAATCTGAGTGAGAAGAGAGTCTTGGTCTCTTGAGAAATGACAAAACAGGCATTGACGTTAGTGTTCCATCCTCTGATCTGGCCAGAGCAGATGGCATTGGCAGTAGCTCTAGAGAAATCAGACTCAAAAATAGTAATTTTCAAGGGAGTTGCTTAAGAGTTACTGAGAAACCACTCTATAAGTAATAAAGTATAGTTTAATTGCTTAACACTGTTGTGGACAGATTCAGACTCTCTTGTAGATTTCAGATCTAGACCTAGCTGAGAAATATTGGAGGCAGTACTAAAGGAAATAGTTATTAATTTGGTGAAGTGTTTTGTCCGTTTGCCTCAATTAAGTTT
Source organism: Platyrinchus mystaceus (assembly GCA_035041135.1). NCBI lineage: Eukaryota > Metazoa > Chordata > Aves > Passeriformes > Tyrannidae > Platyrinchus > Platyrinchus mystaceus. The sequence continues at coordinate 73,093,725 of JAWWLV010000001.1, forward strand.
CTTCATAATTTTTTCCATCTGACACAACATAGAGGAAGTAAACATTAGATCAATCTTTTCAATTAAATAAAAAGGAAGATTCACCTGGATGTCAACATTGCATAAATTCCCTCACAATATTATGGAGATTTTGATGGTCTGTCTTCAAATATACACTTTTGTGCTTCCACTCTTTATTTTCTTGATGAAATAATGGGATGAGGGATAGTTACTCCTAAAGTAAACCTGTTGGTAGTGAAAATTTTAGATTTGGTGACATAAATCAGAACTCAGGCACAGCTGAAAGAAGCAGGTCCTAGATTTTTTGTAGTTTTGTATCTACAAAACTTCCTCAATCTCATTTAGATATCAACACAGTGCTGACTTTATGATGGCCCTCTGAATTTTCAACCTTATCTTTCCTTAAGAAAAGCTGTACAAGTAATAAACTAACTCATCTTACCCTGATCAGAACATTAGCTTTCTGCTTCTGTGATGATGTGCAGATGCAGTAGTCATCTACTGTTGAGGAAATAGCTTTTTCTTCTAGCAGCCATGGCAGACAGTATGAAAAACCTTATCAGAATCAGTAAAATGTCTATCCATGGTGGGCAGAGATATTTGGTTCCTGTCACTGCACAAACTGGAGAGAAAGGGCTATCCATAAGGGGAATAAGAGTGGAAAGAGCTGTTACTGTGAGGCACAGTAAGTGCAGCTTGGGTGGTACACAACTTAGATGCTATCTTCAAGGATTCTCAGATATAGTGTATAGTGCTGTAAATACAACTGTGTCTTTACATAGGTAAAGTATCCAGGAGCTGGGTTAGGAAACATAATATCCTGTGTGCCACTGCTGCAAGGTACCATTCAAAATTTTGACCTTATTTCCATGCAAGCTCTTTCGAAAACAAAACAAAACAAAACAAAACAAAGACTTTCAGGATTTAAGTGCAGATTCTGCAGACTTTATTTTATATGGTTCATGGATCCTTGTTGAAAATACACCCACCAGATAATTTAAAGTCTTTTAACCATTGAAATTAGGTTTATATAAACCCTGTGACTTGTTTTCTTTGATAATAAATTCTGTGTGACATGAGAGAGAGAATTTCTCATTTTTTTCTCTACTTTCTCCACATTCTTTTTCAATCTGTTGGATCATGTAAAATGGAAACAAATTTTTGCATTTTAAAGAAAAAATAATCTCAATATCTTTTTGGTTGTTGCTCTTTTCATTTTTTTTCAGTTAGCACTTGTTACAGTTGAATCATGTCAAATGCAAAAACTCAAGTTCCCATAGTAACACTAACATATCCACAAGTGACAATAAAGCCTTTAGAGTACTTCATAGTACTGTTTATGTCATTTATGTCATTAGTTTTGCTCTTCATTTTAATCTGCTTTTAGTATTCTTACGCTATTTCTCCTCTGAGTTATATTAGTTGCTATGAAACTGCAGTTGTAGATAAGGATGAAACCTATTGGTACTCAGAAGCATTATATAAAATCAGTTTCCCTGAAATCTGAAATGCGTACTTTGGAATGTGAGCTCTTTCTGAAAAACAAAATTAAAATGTAAAAAAAAAAAAACAACCAAAAAAACCCTAAAAAAGAAAAGTCAGTAGTCAATGCTGTATACTTCAGACTGGAAGAACTATTTTAGAATAGAATAAGCAATGCATTTTTTTGTAAAGTTTGAGCATGATATGCTGCTCAGTGAATGTAACAAACATCTTTAGCTAGAAACTGGCCTAGAGAGGATTCAAGCTTCTTGAGAAAATAAATTTGAAGATGCTGCTAAAATTTAAGTAAAGAAATATTAAGCAAAAAAAAAAAAAATCACATGTTCAACAATAAAAGCCTTAGGTTTCCTCCCTGCTCATGATGTACAATGATTATCACAATAAGAGTCATCTACAACATGGAATATAATATATGTTTGATAAAATTCTGCAAAGACAAAGAACTTGAAACTTTATAGGTTAAAAAATTTCACAATTTCAGGAGTTGATATTTTATGGAATGAGGAGAAAAAGGAATCATCTCAGTGTTAGATTGAAAGTGCATGATACAGAAGGTTTGTAGGGGGCTCTTAGTGCCAGATTTAGAGATGTGAGAAGGAAGAGTTGTATGGCTTATCTCAGTACCTGTCATTTAAATTGTTGCCTCAACAGAAGCACGGAAAGTACAAAATTACACAAAAGTGAGGTTTGAAAGGGACCTCTGCAGTTCAACTGACCTAACCTTCTCTAAAAAGAAAGGGAGTATGGTGAGGTTATCCATGACTCCATCAAGTGAATTCTTAAATATTTCCAGTGAGGGAGATTCCACCACTCCTTCAGGCACTTTATTCCAACATTTAATTGTCCTCAAATTTTGTTTCAGTGGGGAGTTTGTTGTTGTCTGTTTGTTTTAATATGTATAGTCAGTCACTTCAGACATTTGCCCTCAAATGACTTCTTGTCTGTTGCTTCTTGTCCTGTCACTGCGCATGTTATGAAGAGTGCAGGTCCCGGGAGACTATGATTAGATCTCCCATGAACTACTAGGGATTAGTCTGACCCAGATGCAAGAGTTTTACGTTTTCTTTTGTTGAAGCTTATGCGGTCCGTGTTGGCCTAGTCTTCCATTTTTTCCCTCCCTCTTATCTAAGTCTCCCCTCAGGTTGTTTTTACTTGCAAATGGGATGACAGTGTATTAATTTCAGTCATGAAAATCATTTATGGGGATAATGAATAGTATTGAGCCCAATATCAGCTCTGGAGGGCCTCCACTCTTGGTTACTGCCATTAACCACCATCCTTTGAACTTGTCTGTTTAACGAGTTTTTCATACAACTTAAGTTCTATCCATCCAGTCCATTTTACAGAAAAAGATATTGTTGGGAGGCCATGTCAAAAGTCCCTCATTCTTCCCTTCTTCTGCTTACTAAGTTGTTTCATTATACAAAGCAATCAAGTTGGTCAATACTTATTGGCTTTTTCCAGACTCCTTCATGTGCCTGAAGTGAGACTGACTGTTCTTTCCTGTATTTTCCTTTTTGAGTTTTCTGTACACATGCACCATATTTATCTCTCGATCCCAGTTGCTTCAAATATAATTCAAGCTGTCTTACACTGTAAATTGTGGGGCCCTTTTTCTATATTTGCAATATAATTTTAATGCTGTCTATAAAGAAACAAAACAGCAACACATTTGTGCATTTTAAGAAGCTTAGAAAATTTCTTGACTAAATCAGTCGGCCTCTATCTAACTGATTGCAGGTAGGAATAAGAATCACTTTATCTTTTTTGCTTTTACTGTGATGTTAGAGCCCTGAACAATGGAACTGTGTCTTTGACTTAGTTCAAGAAACACCATGTGCATTTTTCATTTTGCCAATATCCCATGTGTAAAGGCATCAGGCACCTTGCTCTTGGCCAAATGGTAAAAATGTGATTTTGGCCATTTTCCTGCTTTTTGCATTGCCTGTGTTATTTTGTGTTCCGTTTCCCTTCTACTTATTTGTTCTCAAATGTGTTCCCCTGTGCCCGTGCTTTGCCATAAAATTGCCTTTAGTCAAAGCAACAGCAAGCTGTGTGTTCATGTTGTATAAGTTTGACACTGTTTTCTCTCAGTGGGCTTCCCAGCACCTGCTGTAATATCCATAATCTAAACCTTCTTTTCCTCCACTGTTGAAGTATTTTTGTATTTTTGGAATGTAAGTGTCAACAGATGTGATTGAAGATAATGAGACATGGTACCACTGTGAGATTACAGTTGGGGGGATGGCAGGGGGAAATTGTGCAGAATAGATGGCCCTTGCAGATTTCTGTTGGCTATCTATCTGCAATCAGAACGATTTTCAGTATATTGTCTGGATTAGATGAGTAGATTAATTTTGGTTAATCAAATCAATAAAAGTTAATAAAACTGCTCAGATATAACCTATAAAAACAGACAGATAGAGAAATTTAGAAATTACTTAGACTTCAACAAAACCATTATATGTCATGCCTGATGTAACACACCTTCAGTATATTAAATGCAACAAGAGTAATTTGTTTAGCAGTTCAAGAAGGCCTATGCTGTTTTGAAAACTGAAGATCAAATTCTCATCAATTATATTCCTATCATAGCATGTTTCTATACTGTTTTCCTCATGAAAAAGAAGGGAAAATAAAAAACTGTAACTACTGGATAAACTTGAAAGCAAGTACAATAGATTAGGCTAGTGAAGGGTAGCTTAGATTTTTATAGCTCATAAGTTCAAGGCTGGAGGGTGTTGTCACATTACCATTGTTATTGTATGCAGCACACAATTGTTGAGATTTTGCTTTGATAAAGACGTGTCTACTCAAGCTGAACTGTAGGTGAAATTAGAGAACACAAATGGAAAAATCATGTGATCCCGGCCTTTATTCTGTGGTGTATTTCCTCAAAAAGTTGCAATGTAAATGTGACCCTTAAAATCTATCCTTAGAAGTCAGAAATGCAGTTTAGACTTTGAGCTTCAGGGGACAGTGAGAATAGAAAAACTGTGATGATATTTTTCAGATATTTTCTGATGTGATTTGTCCCTATCAGATGTTAAAAAGACTATCAGGTAAAGACTCTTCTGTAAGTATTTTCACTTTTCTTGAAGACAGTAGTTATGTCTAGAGGAAATTGCTTTGGAAACAATACTCTTTACTATGCTTAACATGAAAGCAGAGTCTTTAGCATTTTTGTTTGATATCTGCTCTTAGTTTTGATGCTCTGGAAAATATATTGATTATTTCAAGCTTTGTTGAATTGTGTAGTTTGAGGTGCTCATGGTAACTAGTTCTCCATTTCTAGTTTTCCATTTGTTCTATCTTGCTTTAATTGCTTCTGTGTAAGAACCAAAACTAATTTTGAAAAGCAGAACTTTTTCATGGCACTTTGTACTTTCTTAAAGCTTTTTGATCCAATATCAAAATAAAAAAAAAATCACCCAGATTGACTGATAATATCCAGGTATGGCTACATTGGAAGGACTGCATCAACACTCACTCTGCTGCATTTCATTTTTTTTAAGCTTTTCCTGCTTCCTTTATTTCTTTTCACTGGAGAAGTAGAAGAGGAATGTAGAAACTGATAGCTTTTACTTCAACATAAGCTCATCCAGTCTATAAGCCATCAACTTCTCAGCCTCACACTGCCACTAAATATTTTTATGCTGGAAAATAAAAATAAATAAATAATAATAATAAAGGTGTAAGAGAAATAATGGAAAAGAGGAAGAGAGAGAAAACAAACTTTTCGGACACACATGATTTTCAAAAGCCTACTTTGGAACAATAGTTGTATTTCATGTAAAATCACTAGCTTTTCCTCTCTGTATATTTCTGATAGAATAATTTCAGTTTTCTGTATCAACTGCATAGTATTTTTCATTAGCAACATCTTGGAAGGAACTGTTGACTCCCTCAAAGGCAGAGAGACTGTGACAAAATAGAAGACTGGGCAATCACCAACTGTGTTAAGTTCAACAAGGGGAAGCACTGGATTCTGCACCTGGAATTGGACAACCCTGGATGTTTGTACACGCTGGGGAATGAGTTGCTGGAAAGCAGTGCCACAGGAGGGAGGTGATTGCTCCACTCTATTCTGCACTGGTGCAGCCTCACTTTGAATATTATGTGCAGTTTTGAGCACTGCAATATAAGTGAAAAAAAAAATTAAACCCAATGACCAGAAATCATTGGATCGGGCATCTCTTTAATATGCCAGCTGCGGATTCATGGGGGTACTCTGCCACACATGAATCAAAGAATCAGTACAAATTTCTGGTATAAATACAGTATTCATCAAAACCTCCTTCCCACAAGTCCAACCTCGAGTTATGTCATAATTTCGGGGTCAAATATCATCCTGGAGTTCATTCGTGGAGCAAGACTGCCACCTCATGTTCATTTCTTCTGGGGAGGGCAGTCATTTTCACAGAGTTTTCCTAGCTTGGCAGGCCTCCTAACATCTATGATTGATCCAGTTGATCTTTAACCCCTAAACTAATTGTTCTAGAACCAACTGAGACACATATATTCGTCATTGATTAAAGATAACTAGAATTTTCCATTAGCTTAAACAATTTTTAATTGAATTTACTTCTTCGCAGAACAGTCTCTTACTGATCAAGTTTTCCAAGGCATGTAAGCTAATTTCTTGCAGGTGGGCCTATGGTACAATCTTTATTTTTTCTTATGTTTCATCTACATTCTACATCCTGAAACTAATTGTAGCCCTAAAAGAAAAGACAACTACTGTGCCAAGAAAGCAAATCTTGTAATTGGTTAGGACACAATTTAATCTAAGCTAAAACTTCTGATTTCCTAAGTCACTTGGAAAGGAGACCCTTTCTCATTTAATAAGAAAGGGATCAAACTCTTAGAGAGTGTCCAAGAGAGGTCAACAAAGATGGTGAAGGGCCTTGAGGGGAAGCCGTATAAGGAGTGCCTGAGGTCACATGGTCTGTTCAGCCCAGAAAGAAGGTGGCTGAAGGGAGATCTCATTGCAGTTACGACTACCTTGTGAGGGGAAGAGGAGGGGCAGACACCAATCTCTCCTCTGTGGTGACCAGTGTCAGGACTCAATGAACGGCCTGAAGTTGTGTCAGGGGAGGTTTAGGTTGGATATGAGAAAGAGTTTCTTCACTCAGAGGGTGGTTGGGCACTGGAACAGGCTCCCCAGGGAAGTGGTTACAACATCAAGCCTGACAGAGTTCAAGAAGCATCTGGACAATAGTCTCAGGCCCATGGTGTAACTCTTGAGAGTGGTCCAGTGTAGGGCCAGGTGTTGGACTCAATAATCCTTTTGAGTCCCTTCCAACTTGACATTTCTGTGATTCTGTACCTTTTCTAACCCAACCTGTAAATGGAAATAGAGGAAGATATTAAAAAAAGGCAAGTAAGTTTTTCAATGCAGAGATCCCCAAGGGGACATAATACCAAAGTCCTGTTGGACTTCTTCATGGAGACTTGTTCAAATGTAAGATTTCAGAATGCATGAAGCGTGGTCCCTGTACAGATTTTAAATCAAGTAATGTCTTGATCTCTTTATCAAATGGAGGAATTTTCCCACTCAAATCCAAGTAATTCTTTTAGTTTTGACTTTATTTCACAGTATTTTTCCATGTTTTCATTTTAGATATTGCACAGTAGCTGCCTCTGTATGTTTAAGCATCTGTGGGTGGGAAATCTGTAGGATCATTTATCAAAAAACACACTTAGAAATGGTTTTGTTTTGGAATGCAGGAGAACTCCAACATTTAATCTGAAACAGCTGTAGGCTGAAGATATTTTTTCCTCCTACTCTCTAAGCAATGAGGGAGAGTTAGTCCACATTCCTGCGAACACCCACACATTCTTAATATTAGTAAGAATACTCTTAGTAGAAATACATTATAGTAAAATTAAGTATGTTCAAGACAATTCAAAGATGAAGTATCTGTTTAAGCTATTTCACTGAGTCAATCGTCTTACAATATCAAAGAAAAGGTAAAGTAGATAATTGTGTCAGTTATACAAAGGACAGATGTCCTATAGCATGCTTATTAAGTAATATACCTCAGGATTTCTTCCTCTTAGACATCAGAAAATCATAAGAAAATGCAGAAGAGTTAGTGTATAAGAGGAAGCACAGAAAATATTTCTGCAGCTGGGAAGTGTTCTGATCTGACAATGATACCTCATTTATAAGCTGAGAAATCTTAGCAAAATTATAATATTTTTCAAGTAAGTAGTAAGAAGTCAGGTATTGACCATCCAGTCACCAGACAGTCCCTGCAACTAAAAGTATAATAGTGTTGTAAAGCATCACACAAATGGTGTGTTCCTTTTTAGACATGGAGTCAGGAAGAAAATTCAGATGTTGAAGAAAACCTTGTCCAGAGAGACATCACCAGAGAGAAGATCATAAATAAACTGTACAAAAGAGGGTATGCTGCCCAGGAAAGCTGTTTAGAAGGCATTGTAATGAGCTGGAGTTATGGTATTTGCACAGCAAAATAACTTTGGGAAGTGAAACTCTCCTGAGAAAATGGAAAGTTACTCAATGATTCATGGGCATACAAAATGATCTTCAACATGCAACATACATAAGCAAATTGAATGACCTCAAAAATCATCACACCTCCCATTTAGCAAGCCTCTTGTGGTAAAAGACAGACTGTCACAGCTTTTTCCTCTTTAGATACTTGAAAAACTATCAAAATTTTGAGAATATCTGTTTGGATCTAAGCAGTTTCATTTCTCACCAATGTCTGAGGTTTAATGAGTCACAGTGTCATGCAGGTTTATAGCACTAAATTACTGCAGAGTATGCATTATTTATTTATTTATTCATTTATTACTATTTATTTACTTATTTTTAATGGGGTTAAGAACATTCTGCAGTCTTGGAATTGTGCAAGCAAAAATTTATCAAGACTCATATAATACTCCTAATTAAAATGCTATTAAATCCATAAGAAAATTCCACTCTTCTAAATAAAACTATTTGTCTGAAGCTGCTAGCATTATCGCTGTATTATTCAGCTCATTACATGATTAAGCCTGCAACAATTTCAGTTTTGAAGCAGTACCTGGTATCCGTAGAATTTTTTTCTGAATGAGGAGGTTGTAGCCAGGTGGGGCTCGGTCTCTTCTCCCAGGCAATCAGCAGTAGGGCAAGAGGGCACGGGCTTAAGCTCTGCCAGGGGAGGTTTTAGGTTGGATATTAGAAAGAAGTTCTTTACAGAGAGAGTGATCAGGCATTGGAATGGGCTGCCCAGAGAGGTGGT
>JAWWLV010000001.1:73102583-73118561 GCA_035041135.1 Platyrinchus mystaceus
AATCACAGTGGGGTTGGATCAAGGGTTGGACTTGATGATCTCGAAGGTCTCTTCCAACCCAGTTAATTCTATGATTCTATGCATCTATGATCCAGTATCAGACTATCTGGTATAGAGAAATTTGGTATTCTGAAACCTTAAAATCTCTGCTGAAACTATAAGAAATACATTTATTTTTAAAGTACATTTTATTTATAACCTGGAGTACTGCATCTAGGTCTGGATTCCTCAAAAAAAGAAGGATGTGGACCTGTTAGAAAGAGTCTAGAGGAGGATCACAGTGATCAGAGGGCTGAACACCACTCTTGCAAAGATGGGTTAAGAGAGCTGGGTTTGTTCAGCCTGGAGATGAGAAGGTCTCACCTTTTTGTGGCCTTTCAGTACTTGCAGGGGGATTATAAAAAAGGAGAGAGAGTGACATTCACATGGACAGATAGGACAAGGAGAGACTAGGTGTTAGGAAGAAATTCTTGACTCAGAGGGCAATGAGACGCAGGAACAGGTTGCCCAGAGAAGTTGTGCATTACCCATCTCTGGAACTCAAGGTTGGAAGGGGCTTGGAGTAACCCAGTCTAGTGGATGTCATCCCTGTTCATGGTGGTAGGGTTAAAACTGTATGATCTTTAAGTTCCCTTCCAACCCAAGCCATACATACAAACTTTTAAAACATACAAACTTTAAAAATTATTAATATAAACTTTTTGTATTCTATTCATAGTAAAGAACTTAGATTTTTTTTCTTTTCTTTCACTTTTTTTTTCTTTTAAATTCTGCTATTCAACACTACTGCATGGCATTTCTACTGTGCAATTCATCCAAGGATACGAGAATGCTTTATAAACTCAAATTAATTAAATCCACATTGGTCTCATGTGGAAGGAATGGAACTGAGGAGTCATTTTACATGCAACTTAAATGCAAACACCTTCATGGGGATATGTGCCAGCTCTTTAAGACTTCATAGCATCATTAGGCAGTAGATTAAGACAAGAAGTGATTAATATTCAACTAAAACTACAGAATTAATGCATTTACATAAAACCTGCTTACTTATATTGTAGTTTAATCAAAGCACTAAAAATGAGCTATAAAATTTTATGTAAAGCATTTATTCTTTTATTTGTTCCTCCTGCCTCTGGGTAGACAACCAATCTGTGGAAGGAAATCCACCTGAATTTCTAACTTCTCTTATTGGTAATACTTATTGAAGTACATTATAATTAGCATATCTGACTGTTATAAGGTAATAGTAGTGAAAAAAATTTCTTCTTTCTAGTCTTTGTTTTTAAAACACTCTACAGAAAGTTAATTCCATTATTAAAAGGCTTTCCTCAGTTCTGTATTAATGCTATCTATCTATAGTTATTTTACTTATCATACTGTAGAATGATTTTATGTTTTAATTGATCTCTGATAGAGAGAAAAAAACCCCCAACACAACTGTTCAATTAGAGGGAAGACAAACATTCCTTTATTTTAGACAGTGAATCAGTTACAACAGCTGTAGTAAAAGTAGAGATTTTCAAGACGTCAAAAGGGCATTCCATATTTTAGTTTGTGAAATAAAGAAACATATGGAACACAACACCATGAACATGTAAAACAACTAAACTACTTTAAAAGCCTAAGTATAATAAATAATTAAAAAATGTATCCATGGAAATGTAGCATGTGGTGATTTATTTTGACAGAAGACCACCTTTGAAAATTACAATCTGTAGCCTGGACACATGTGAGTACACAGATCACTTAGTTTTGCATAGGATTTTTTTTCAAAAATAGATATATTTACATTTAAGTAATATAATTTCAACCATTTAAGAACACCTTAATGTTTAAATTACATACTATCCTAAACTTATTTCTAAGCACTCATAAACTCCAGATTTTGAAACTAGTAGCCTGTTCTGTACCATTCTTGTCTTAGCCTGACAAGCAAGCAAATATATCTGCTTTGTGTTTCTTCTATTTTATTCAGTTTCTTTACTGTGAGCAAGTATTTTAAAGAAACACTGCAAAATTTGTAACTTAAATTTAATTGGCATAGCTGAGAGCTTAGCATATGTGTTTTTCACTTTTTTTTTTCTGCCCCCTCCTGACCATTGAATGCTTAACCGAGCAAATTTAGTGTTTTGTTATCACACATTTGGTATGGAGCAGTATTAAATCATTTATACAGAACCTTTGCTTGGCAATCTGGTTTTGGTTTTGGTCCTCTCGTAGTCTGTGACAGGTGGAGATTTGAGAGCAACAGGTGAGCACCTCAGGCTCCCTCCAGTGGAGTCTCCTGAGCATCCCTTGCTCTGTTGCTAAGGAACAGGACAAGCCTACAGCTACTGCTCCTCTCTCTGAAAACCACAACACCTAAACTGTGATTAAGAACTGTCTGTTTTCATGTTGAGGAGTCATAAGTTTTAAAGCTTCAAGCCCAGGATTCTTTGAAGCATAACGGAGAAAGGAATAAATTAAAGAGTGGGGGGAAAAAAATCTTACTAAAAATGTCTCAAGATAACTGCTGCTCTTTTAGTTTAGAGCTATGTATAAATACAGCTATTTATAATCTGCTGCTGCAGTCATTATGTCAGTATATTCAGTGCAAAATTCTTTGCAAATAGTGCTATGACTCAGAAGATACAGATTTTTTTCAAGGGCAAGCACTCTGCAGCTTGGATCTCCCTTATATCTTTAAGAGTTTTGTGACTCTGAGTCATTGATCTCCAAGCTTGAAATTATAAAGGGCATAAATAATACTAAGTCCAATTATTATCAATACTTAGAATACTCAGAATACTTAGGATACTTAAATGATACTTAGAATACTTAGAATAATTGACTTAGAATCTCCTTGTACTGTCACAGTACTGATCCAGAACTTTCCTTGCCTCATACAGCTCATGATTATGAAAAGATGTATCAAGACAGTTAGGTTGATATATATGTATTTGTGGCTGAATAGAAAGGACACAGTAAAGCTGAGGTTTTTGCCTAACTTCATGGTCTCAAACAGCAATAGGACTTTTCTTATAAAGACAGCAATGTGTACAGCTTCAAAGTAATCACAGCATTCCAAACATAACACCAAACAACATTAAGAATTACAGTTTGGGTTGTTATGGACTCTGAAAAATGAGGTATACTAGCCTATCTAAGCATACTGTTAAATCTCTCTTTCTTTTTTTTTTTTTTTCCCTATTTTTAGTCTTTGGACTAATTTTTTTCTGTTATAATCTGTTAAAACATTTGTCCTGGAAGTCAAATCTCCTTGGATCTGAGTGAATTAAAGACGGCATCTCAAGTATCATCTGGTCTTGTTTACAGCTTCAGAGTAAGCAAGGTCTATAATAGAAAGGCTTTATAGGTTTATTAGTAGTCTCTATTTTTTTGTGAATATATTGAAGTGCCGTTGATTATGGTGATCACTCCAAAAGCAAGAAGTAGGAGACAAAGACGTTGGCACACCAGCTGGAATGAAGTCAATAGAACTAGTTCACTTCTGAGTGTACAAATCATTCTTTTTTAAAGAATATAGCAATAGAAGTGTTTCCTCGACATATTAGGAAGATTCAACATATTCCATGTTGGTCTAATAATTAAAAGATTAGTGTGTTTCCAGGCATTTCTTTGCAGTTTGAGTTTACCAGCTTGTCAGTTATCAGACTTGACAATCTTACACATATCAGTATGTAATACCATATAATTTTCCAGGTTTCTCTAACTGATACCTTTTGATTAAATTGACACAGTGGTTTTACTGTATTTTCAGACAGAGATGCATTGCTTTGACTTGCTGATTATGTAGCTGCTGATAAAAAAGTTCCACTTCAGCAGTTCCAGAATCAATAGCAAGAAATGCAACTGCATGCCATATGCTTGCTCCTTACTTTTTTTAGTTTCCTTTTTGGTGTTATTACAGTCTAGGGGCTCCCTAGCTATCTAACATGGTACTTTTTGATCTTTTAAAATGTTAAATTGATGCCAGGACACTGTTTGAACGGGTTTACTCTAATCACTTCAGAAGGATAGCAATTGCAGAAGAAAACCCGGAGAGAAAGCATTTTCCCCTTATTGATTTTGACCTGAAGGGTCCATGCAGTACAGATCTGTTATCCATGAAATATATCAGTTGGCATAGTCACTGATTGCTTTTACTTTTTAATATACACTGAGTAACAAAAAACCAATTAATTTTACTGAAAAAATGGTTTGTATTTTTCAGACATATCTTCAGTTTCATGTGTTGCAACGTAAAAGCCTTCCCTGTGCATTGCAGTGAAATCATATTCACGGATGTTACAGAATCAAAAAAATTCAAACCCACCTTCACCTACTCTTGAAGGGTTCTTTACATAGTTACATAAATTGATTGCATAATCCAGCTGCTGTCAGCTTCAGTCTGGGTCTTGTCAGAAGCATTTCTCAAAGTACCTACTTTGATGGGAACCTTTCTATTTCTTCTTCCTTTCTTCTTAGATGACACTGTCACTCTTAGTAAGCCTTGATAACCCCTCTAATTTTAAACTAACAGAAGAAATGTAGATATCAAAGGAGAGGAATCAGTTACCAGTAAAGGGGAAAAACATTAAACTCTAACAGAAAATATTTAAATCTTAAATAAATGGCTTATGTAGTGTTTTCAGACTACCAGTTATATGTACAGTCAAAAATAGCATGAATAAGATCTGAAAAGTAAGATCAATTCTGAGAAAGGTTGAGAAGCATCCTGTTCCTCACCCCTTTCTCTAGATCCTGTGAGTCTATATAATTATAAATGTTTTAAAATTTAAGTTATTTGGGGAAAAAAATATCATTCTATAGCTTACAAAAAAGAAAGTAGTACTTGAATCAATCAAGACAAACCATTTTTATTTTAGGGGAAAAACTGAGTATGTAGAGATATACTTTAAAATTCCACTGTGCAGGTACTTTTGTCTGTGGCACTTCTTACCACGACCCAGTGGTAGGGGCCATGAAATTTGTTACAAGCTCTTGTCGGGCTGAGCAGAGACACTAGACTGTGTGTCAGGGAATCTTATGTTTTCATTATACTGTCACCATAACTCCAGCAACCAGCTCACTATTTAGACTGAAAAGGTGTTGTCGAAAAAGCCTTTAAATTAATATAATAGACTTCCACAAAAGTGGAGGTGAACAAGCCCTTTATTTTGTACAGTACACTTCAATAAGTTCTCAATTCCCACAACACTCCTCAACGGTGATGTCTCACAAGCCACAACATACTATTACACAAGCTCCCCACTCCCACAACAAGAGTTCTGTATGGAGTAGAATGTGATAGCCATGCTTTGCTCAGGCAAAGCAAGGGAATTAAACAAAAAATATCACCTATCCTGAGATCCCACATTTGTCCTGCCACTGGGATGGTGTGGAGCTGAAGCAAACTAAGAAAACGAAAGAGAGAAGAAAGAGAGAGAAGAAAGAGAGGCAGAGAAAAAAGAGGGAAAAGAGAGCAAAGAGGCCTTATCTATTCCATTTTATAGTTAAGCTATAACCTTTCTGGTGCACACCTCTTGTGTAAATTAGACTTTTTGCGTATTTTGTTCACATGTGTACAGCCAGCCCCTCTCCAGGAAGTGAGTTGAGGGAGTGGGGGCACGGAGTATGAGTCTCAAGGCAGAGTATGAGTCTTAAGGCTCAGAACAGCACTGCCCTACCTTCACAGGACCCTCTCCTATGATTGCCTTTCCTGTAGCAGTACTCAGAATGCTTGAAACAAAACATGCTTATGTCTCGTCCTCCACAGGCAGGTAGTTCACAGAATCACAGAATCATCAAAGATGGAACAGACCTTCAAGACCTTCTAGTCCAGCTGTCAACCCAGCACTACCATTATCACCCCAACAATCAAGAAAATCCCTTACATAGAGTATTACCCCACCACCTCTCCTGCTTTGCCTACCCCTTCTGAAGAGCTTAGAGCCATCCATTGCATCATTCCAACTATGAGAGTCATGCCACTGTATTTCCATTATAGTTTTCCTGCTGCCCAACGTCTTCCAGCTCCTCCTGTCTGTTACCTGTACTGCATGCATTGCTGCACTTCAGCTGGGCATTGCTTTCACCTCCAGCACTGGCATGCCAACCACAGGCTCATCTCTAGTAAGCCTGGCTGTATCCCCTTCCCCTTTAAAATGTAGCTTAAAGTCCTCTCAATCAGTACTGCCAACTCATGAGCCATAATCATTTCCCCTACCCCGAGACAGGTGGACCCCATCTGTCATGAGCAGGCCTAGGGCCATTTAAACTGCCCCAAAATTTCCCCAACAGCACTAGCCTCTAAGTTACATGTTAATCAGGCTAGCTTTCCTGTTCCTTTCAGTATTAACCTTGGTATGGAAGGGATTGAGGTGTGCATCTATTCCTTTGACCAAATGTCCCAGTACCTTGAAGTCCCTTTTGTTTGCTCTAGGACTTCTTCCTTTAATTTTATCATTACTAACCTGGACAACTAATAAAGCATAATAGTCAGAGGGCCATACTACATCAGGAAGTTGCATCTGTATAAATCATATTTAAGATTACTTTAAGAAAAAATGTTTCGACCACACTTCAGAAACAGATTAAAATTTCTACTTAGTCAGAGGGAACAAAAGAAAATCGTCTAATAAAGTACCACAACAGAGAAGCATAACTTATAACTCCCTTAAATAACTGAATATTATCAGGTATGAAAATCTAACTCAGAATCCATGCAGATGATTATCTGTAAACAACCAGTACTAAATAGCAGTTCACACAGAAATCATTTTGAAATCCTCAAAAAAACCCCAAACCAATCCACAACCTAACCCTATCTGTGTTGGACATGATTGATTCTTTCCATGTCAGATAAATCTAAGCAAAAGTACAAGGATGTCTGAAGGATATTTCATTAACAGTACATTCCTGCTGCATGCCTCCCAAGATGAGATTGATTCATCAGCATGTCTTGTATTCAAAGACTTAGGTTGGTAATAGATTTAGCAATTTCAGTGTCAGCAATCATTAACCTAAAAGGTTCTTCCAAAGAAAGTTGGATAGATATCTGGTCCAAAATTTTTCTATTATTACCCTTATTAGATTATGAAAATGCCTTTGATTTATGGGGCACGAAGAAAATAGGAGTCTTTTAGGCAAAACAATAATATTGCCTGTTCAGAGACAGAACTGACATTTCAACTATGCATCTTTTATCTATTTTTATTTATCTATTTATTTTATGTCCTAAAAATAGGCATGAAGCAGTCCTTCGAGAATACATGGAAAACAAATCTAGACATATTAAGCAAGCCATTGGGTTTGTTGTAGAGTGTATTACAGAGACTGAAGAAATTATTTTCTACCTTCACATGCAACTGATGGAGGGGAACAACAAAAATTTGATTTTTGCTCTTCATTCGGATCACAAGAATATTTATTTTTTTCCCCTGGAGTCATAGAGATGTTCATACTTGTGTATCCGACTACTCCTTGATTTTTTACTATAATCAAAATCCAGCTGCATTTCCACCATCTGCAGATCCCTGCTCCACAGACAAATAGCCCAGCACAGCTTATCCAGAGCTTTTTTTTTTTTAAATTATCATCATAAAAATATATAGCAGGCTTAAACAAAAAGCCATGGATCTCAGTAAAATTGCTGAGTGGGTACTATTAAAAATTAATCAAGTAGCTATTTATTATAAGGGAGAAAAGTTTCTGAAAAAGTGGTCAGAGCTGATTTTCCTAGAGAAGTTTGCTGTCATCAAGGTGCAGAAATGAGCACTTGGCATTAGGCTGGTGATGAAGATAATACATATTCCAGAGTGGTGGAGTTATTGTAACTGATTTGGAACAACAGCAAGAAAAACAGCAAGTTTCATGACAGTTTTCTTACCCTCTGAACAAGTGTGGCTGATCTTTTTTTTTCTCTTCTTTTTTTTTGTTTTTTTTTGGTTTTTTTTGCAATTACTAAAAGAAGATAAAGAGATGTATCTTTTGATGGTGTAACACATTATGACCAAGAGGACTCATAACAGTTTCATAGCATAATTGATGCAATAATATTGTAAAAGTTGTGTAGCTAAATTACTTGGGATTTTATTCTGAAATTCTAACTTAGTTATTTTAAAGCAGAAATTGGTTTTAACCCTGGCTGATGGCATTAATTTCTTTTAAAATAGTAACCAGCGTATATTAAGCATGAAATAATAGTATTGTTTTTTATGCAGACCTCAGTTCCCTGTTAGAATGTTCACCACAACGTCTTGTTAATTATAATCTAATATTTAGATTATTATTTTGAGATATCTGTCAATTATACTATGCATTAATATAGAATTAATATTTACATTTTATGATAGATATTTGTGAATTTTACATTATCATAAGGAATCATAAGTATCCTCAAACAAAAAAATTTGTATAATCACATACTAATTTGCTGAATATAAAGAATAAAAGCCCCTCATATTATAAAATAAACTGAGGCTGTTGAAGAAAAGAGAAGATCTATATCTGTGTTTCTTGAATACATTATCTTGCGTTGTTCTTACTTGATTATTTGCTGCCAAGGCTGAAATATTCAACAAAATTTTGCAAACTGGAAAATCTGGTTACATGTGTAAAGATCTGGTTTGAATACAGAATTTTGAGTAAGTATTTTAGATCTTTAAATAGGAACAGTAAACTCTCAAAATCATTCTTTAACTTTCTTGAGAAACATTGGTCAAGTTGGGGTAAAAAGTCCTGACTTTGATCAAAGACAGGAACATATACCTTTAAATGGCAAAATCATTAAATAGTTTGGGTTGGAAGGAAGCTCTAAAAAATAATCTAGTTCAACTTCCCTGCAATAAGCAGGGTCATCTTCAACTAGATCAGGTTACTCAGAGCCCTATCCAGACTGATCTTGAATGTTTCCAGGCCTGGGGCATCTGCCACCAATCTGGGTAACCTGTTTGAGTGTTTCACAACTCTCAATTAAAAAAAAAAAATAAAATTCTTCATTATATCTGTTCTGGACCTCCCTTCTTTTACTTTAAAACCATTACTTATTGTCCTACTGCAAGTGGCCTTACTAAAATGTTCATTCCCATCTTACGTAAAAGCCCCGTTTAAGTATTGAAAGGCCACAATAAGATCTCCCCGGAGACTTCTCTTCTATAGGCTGAACAACCACAAGTGTCTCTCAGTCTGTCTTCACAGGAGAGGTGCTTTAGCCCTCTAATCACTTACTTGGCTCTCCTTTGAACCTGCTCCAAAAGGTTCATGTCTTTATTTTACTGAGGACCCCAGAGGTAGACACAGCACTCCAGGTGGGTTCTTACGAGGACAGAGTAGTCAGGCAGAATCAACTCCCTTGACCTGTTGATCGGGTTGCATTTGATGGAGCCAGTGATACAATTGGATTTCTGGGCTGCAAGTGCACATTGCCTGCTGATGTCCAGCTTCTCATCCACCTGTATCTTCAAGATCCTTCACCACAGAATTGATCTTAATCTTTCCTCACCCAGCTTGTATTGGTACCTTGATCAGACCCCACGAGGTGGTAAACTGAATTTTAAATGTATGATGTAGACAAGCAGGGAAATAAAATTCATTCCCCTACTATTTTTTTTTATTTCTTTTGAAAATTTGTTTTTGTTCCTTTTTAAATTAAACCAAAGAACTTTGAATTTAGCACAAAAGAACTTCAAAAGCCGCAAAGTTATTTTTCACAGCTAGAGAAGGTTTCATGTCCTTCACTAGGTTATAGAAGCTCCAACAAATTATTTAAACATTATTATTATATGGAAAAATTATTATTATTATATGGAAATCTAACTAATTTAATAGTGTTATATTGTATATGTTCTGTTAGCCACATAATTTAGATTTTCTTTATATACACCTTTGATCTTATTTAGTGTGCTGTATAACTATTTTTAGAATCATAGCTATTAGTATTTATTATACAATAGGAAGACAACATAATCTGTTTGCTCTATACAGACCAGTAGTCTTATATTCTCACTAACTACATTAAAGAGTCTAAAATCAATATGTTAAATGTATATCAGATCAGTTGAGATTCTGAATAACAGAAATTGACGTTATAGGAAGAACCACATGCTGTTTTCTGTTGTCTTTAACATCTTTAAAAGATTTTAAAGTACATGTAAGTTTACTAATTCTGCTTACAAAGTGGATAGTGGTCCTTAGAATATAAATTTTTTGTTCAGTGCTTACAATAGAAGGTTAAAACCCCCTCTTTTTATATCTCACATAGGGAATATAGATTGTAAATTCTTCAAGAAAAATGTGAAAATGTCCAAACAGAGTTTTAGAAGTGATACAGAACCAGGGCAATAAAAATTACTAAATAAGACAATTTTTATCCACCCCGTTTCATTGACGTATTGCAAAACATTATACAACAGAGAATAAGAGGGTAGAGAAGAAGTTGACACAGGAGGGTTTAAACCACAATAACTGAGGAAAACAATGTTTTGTCTGTATCGACAATAATTTTTTGTAGTAGATTTGTGAATAAAGATGCATGAACTACTGCATAAACACAGACATCATAAGTGGCTCATCTAAAATAGAATTCAGTATCTCGAGGTCTGGAAAGTCACATACATTTGTATTTCTTGCAGCATAGCTTGATAATCCACCATATGTAACAATTTCAGATTTTATTCAGGTATGCATTGAAATGAAAATGTGTCTTTTGTATCATATATGTGTATTAGTATGAGGCTGTTTTTTATGTTTCAATTTGAAATTTTACTCAGCATTTCCACTTCAATACTTACTTATTTTAAGTATAATATTCAGTTAGATAGTATGGCTAAGATCAGTATGGACAAATTTATTTTCAATATTTTTTATTTACCTTAAAAAAAAGGAAAAATCTAGAGTTTGCTCTTTATACATTTTGAAAGTTCATTTAAGCTTCTTTTGCACTGCAATTTTGTTCATTTCCAGGAATTTCTCTCATGTTTTGACATCTTGTCAGATGATTGCTCTATAAATATACCAGCTTGATGGAAGATGGTTTTCCACCCCCTGAAACCAATCTTTTCTTGTTGGTAATTTCAGTTTCTGCTAACTATAGGTAATTTTTCTTTTAACATGGTTTTGTTGATGACATTCACTGTTGATTTCAATTAAATAGACTTTTTAGACCAGTACTAATTTTTAGATTAGTATTTTGTAGTGGATGTAAGAAAGCCATTTGAAGGAATTCAGTCATTAATGGTGATACTCAAGATTCAGAAGCTTAACTTCAGAAGCTTGATTCTATTGCCCACTTGAGATGTGCATTTCCATTTCCATCTCTAGTTCCACTTGAGAAGCTCTATGATATTCAAAAGTCGAAAGGAAGCTGGCAGGGACAAGAGAGGACTTTTGGGACCTCTGCTCCACTTCTGGGTCTTGATTCAGCTGCTGGCAATTGGATGTCCATGAGTCACTTGTAATGTCCTTGGGTATTTTCATTGTCTTGCAGGTGCTTTTTTCAGGTTTGTGTATCTCTCTTGGAATGGCAACTGGGAACTAAACAGACTAGAAAATCTTTAGTTAGATTCACCTCAAAACTTTGGCCTCCTTGGTCGTGTGAAAACATATAAAGCTAAAATTTGTAATCTCTTGTTGAATGTGAAGAAACATATCTGTGAATGAGATGAATATGGAGCTTGATTAATCTACTGCTCTAATGTATAATATATCACTAATAGAAATGTTTTGACAACAGTATCTTCAAAGTTACTTTGGAGAAAACATGCGTATGATTTTACATATTGATCTATTTTAAATAAGCAAACCTTAAAAAAAGCTCTAATATGTCAATGAAAGAGTTCTAAACCATCATTTAAAATGTTAATTGGTATCAAGAAGATTGAGTTGGAAAATAAAAAATCTTCATAAAAAACAGGACCAAATTTTAAACATTGTTTTCTGATACAGTATTCATTGTAGTAAGGACAGCATATTTATTACAGGAGATCTCAAAAAATCATTCATTTTCCAGAAAGTTTCTCTTCTGACATAATTTGAAGAAAAATCAAATAATAATTCAATCAATTAGAAGTACATGTAAAAGAAGAATTAATAAAAATAATAACATTTTTGATTAATCAATTTTATATTACATCATTAAGAGTTAATGGATTATTAATCTTCAGAAATTAGTTTTTTAAAACATATTAGGGTAGTTTTATTACCTTATCTTAGTTGTCATTTAAGTATGTTTTAGGAAAAAATACCTGAAATTGCAGTAAACATACATATTTTGAAGATTTGTTCTAAATATAGAACTGAAAATGCTTATATGTTAAGATATCTGATTTAATTTTTGCATTACTTAAGCATTTTTAAAATCATTTTGTGCAACTATTTAATGTCAGTGCTAATGCTGATAGTAATAGAAATAATGATAGTAACAATAATGTATTCAGATTTTTCTTTTTGACCATGATGATATAATTTGAGTCCTATTATGTACCTTTTTCTACCATTTATGTCTAGTTGCACTAATAGACATCCAGGTATTCAGTTTTTAAGTTGCCTATTTTTGAAAGCTTCTTGTTCTGTTATTTTTTCCCAGATAAGTAATGATGGGAGGTGGGATTAGAAAAGCCATTTACTTTTTATTTGTTAAATGTTTGTGATTTTAAAGTACCTCTCCTTATGTAGCTATTAGTAAGGGCATTTTAAGGCCAATTTTCATCACAAAATAGATACCTAATGAATTCCACTTCAGGTTTTCCTTTATCATACAGTAAATTTATGACAATAATAGCTACTCTGTTTTGGTTGTAGGCATGCATTCATCCAAAAGAATTTATTAATGAACAAAATATCTGTCTATTCTGATGAATAAGTGTAAAGTATATGCACTCTTCTTTTGACTCAAAAAACACAGAATCTAATTTTTGTGGCATTTTATCATACTTGTATGTTCAGATTTTCAAACTTCTATGGTTCTATTAAACATACACAGAAATTTGCTAACTAATATTTTGAACAACATATATATTCATTACCAAGCCAAATGGGATTTTTTTTATTTTATGTCAGCATCCATGAATACAGGTCCTGCAATTTACGTACAATGAAGCATGCCTTTCTGTCATGAAATTTTAAGTTACTTAGCATGGAACAGTAGAGTACCTCAATTTGAAATGCAAAATCACACTTTCTGTAATAAATATCATTCATGATCACAAAAATCTTTTACTTTCCAGAGTGAAAAATGAGAGCTTCATCATTTCTTTGTCTAACTTTCTGATGGTGTGGATTCCAATGAAATATATTGTTTTGGCTCCTACATAAAAGTAGTTCTAAAAAGCACCAAACAGCAGCAAAGTTTATTTACACCCTTTAAAGTAAAATACTTCTTCTCAACATCCTCTTGCCTTTAGAATCCAAGAATATGATTAACTCTGCTACATTGTATTAAATTTTTCAGTTTCTAAATTAACTGAGCAATTCCCTCAGTGCCAATAGGTAGGTACTATTCAAACAAATTGCTCCTGTGGTGTTTATGATTAAAGTATTAAGCTCTCATGGTGTCATAACCTGTATTCAAAATTTCCATATGACACTGAATATTCATGTAAATATATAGTTATCAGTTTTACAGATCTGTAACTGTTGCATGAGGATATTGATGGCCTACAGAAGAAGGATAGCCTATTGATGGCGATGTAAAAGCTTATTTATGATTCATGTTGTAGTGTAACTTGAGCTGTAATTGTTCCTTTAGAAACAGGTTTATTATATTAATTTATTAAACTATTTTATTAATGGAAAGGCTTGAACTATAGATTCAGGGAACACTGCAGCACTAGTTCTTTTCCTGGCTCTGCTTTGTACCACCCCTGTTGCCTCTTTCCAGGAAAAATCTGCCATGGATGTCAGTAGTAGTAATCAGCTTCAGATGTCAGTCTGATAGTCTATGAATTATAGCATTATAGAATTGCTTGGATTGGAAAAGACCTTTAAGATCGTGGAGTCCAATCATTAAGATAACACTGCCATGTCCATCACTAAACTTTCTAAATACCAGGCAGACAATGAAGGATACGAAAAATTAATGCAAAATTCTATTCTGTAGTTCTGTCCACAATTGTGACAAAAATAGATTTATGAATTATCATTACAAGGGCTGACTCTATATATAGAGTCTGCTCATATGTATTGCCTACCTGAATGGACACCTGTTTTTCCTCATGCAGTTGCTAATCTGGCTTTTGGGCATTGGTACATAATCTCATTTAGAATCTGAACCCTGTGGAAATTAAACCCTGCTGGATGAATTATAATTTTCTCATTTATTCTGACTAAGACTAGGGTTATATTATCTGAATGACTGTACAAGAGATCTTGAGTTTTCTCTCTGCACATGACCACCTCTGGACAACAGTGCAGCTGTTCTATCCAGGAACATCTGCAGACCTTATAAACCCTGTGGAGACCATCAAAGTTGAACCTTCAGTGGGGGAATTTAGAAATACATGTCTACAGTCATAAAGATATTGGCAACATTTTTTTGACTATCTACCTGAGGATGAATATCCTTGCATCAAAAACTACTTTAAATACCCATTAAAAATACAGAAATCCATAAGGCAGAATATCCCTTCCTACGTCAGTCTGTTAAAAGCTACAACTAACTCTATAGCTACTCAGGCAAAGTGCTTACAACAGTCAGTGGGACTTCTGACCCATTAAGACCAAAAAAGCAATACTAGATTCCATTAGTAAATCATTTTAAAATTAAACGAAACAGAAAAGGGCATGTATGAGAAAGCCTTGATCCTGTGTAAGTTCCTGAATATGAACAATTCTGTCTTATTTATATGCAAGAAATTACAACAGCAGAACTAAAAATAATTTTAAAAAGTTAACCAAAACCCAATATAGAACACTTGATGACAAAGGGTACTGAAAATGTGACTGTAATTTATACAATAGTATCGGGGGTGGGGGGGTTGAGAGTGGGAAAGTTAAATCAGAAATTCAAACCCTAACAATATTAGATAGGACAAAGTAAAAAAAAATTTTTTTGCATACCTCAAATAAAATATATAAAAAAAAATCTCCTTTATAACTATAATGATATACTGAAAAAAGAGGCAAACATTGAGAAGACAAAAGTATTTTTAGATGAGTTTTGAAACAGATGGAGAATCATGTGGTTAAAACCCCATTTAAATATATGACACTTTAAAAATTGAGGAAAATGTTGGTGTTGTTAGACTGAAAATAGGTACCTCTATAGCAGGATAAATTCAAAAAATATGAGAAGTTAACTCAGATGGTGATCTGAGTGAAACAGAGAGAAGGGAAGAAATATAGAGAGAGGGAGTGAGGGGGAGAGAGAAATGCTCCTTATAGCTGCTTATAATTCCTACAAAGGAATTGGTTAATCTTAGTTGCCAAGAAGCTGAAAAAAATGTACAAGAAGGTAGAAGTTAAAATCATCCTGTGTCCTGCGTCCATTCAAAACTTTTATTTCTCCAGTCTCTTAAGTGTGTAATTTATGCTAATACATCTTTCTGATATATTTTAAAGCCCTTGTGGAAAGTTTACACTCCTGTTAATATTCTTTAGGACATGAACAGCCGCAGCAAAACATTTTATATTTTCCTGGTTCCAGACAGGATAGGGTTAATTTTTGCATTAGCCAGGAGGGTGCATGGCTAGGACCTGGAGGTTATTCTATAACACCTCACATAATTTTCCAGGAGCAGGGGAAGGTCTTGCTTCTGGGTCCATGCAGTGTGGTGGAGGAAGTGTTAGGGTATTATCAGGGGTTTTCCCTGGCAGGCGAGCAATAATGTTTCTTTTCTTATTCCTTCCGTCATTAATATTATTGCTGATACTGGTTTTTTTTCTTATCTTATTGCTGTTTCCAGTAAATTGTTCTTATCTCAATGTCGCAGTTGAGACGGACACGACACGGTATAAATAGAAAAATTTATTAGGGAGAAAGCGAACAACCACCAGCTG
>JAWWLV010000001.1:73119046-73130131 GCA_035041135.1 Platyrinchus mystaceus
GCTTTCTTCTGCTTTGGGTGCCTCAATATGTTGTCAGGCTTAAGGCCTCCATTTTCTGTCACTTTCTCGTTCCATCTTAGGGTCTCGGTCCAGCCAAGATTCCCCACATCTCAACTCATGATTTTTACCTTTGTGCCTCCAATTTACCTCTCCAGCCTTCCTCAGAGGAGAGGAGTGCAGGGGAGAGGGGACCAAGCGGCACATGATTTGGAGTTGTTTCAGTGGGGATACTGAATAATACCATTCTTAAACCACAACATATACATACAGCAATTGAGAATTTAATAAATGGTATTTTTACTGTCATATTGCTCTATATACATTTACTGAAACTTGGCACATACATTAATTGTTCTTGCATCCATAAAACTATTATCTGTCTGCTAAACAAAAAGAAGTCTAGATTAAATGTTGTTGAACTCTTAATATGGTTGTAGAGTGCTACTCCTGATGTTCCATTGTTATTAAACTGATTTTCCAGTATCACTGCCAATTTAAGAAAAGAGTAGGATGGTAAGAAACAAAGACAAAAACTAAAGCATCTTCCCTGCCCCACCCCCTGCCTTCTTACCAGGCTCAATTTACTTTTGTCATCCTCAGCTCCTGTAGCTCTACACCACAAGGCAGTGTAGAGTGGGGTAGGGAAAGGGGTTTGTGATCACATCTGCCTCTTCTTACTCTTCGCACTACTCCCTTGCTACAACATGTGGTCCCGCAATGGGATAAAGTCCTTCAGGGAAATACTACTCCAGTGTGGGTCCTGCATGGGATGCAGTGTGGTTATCTGCCCTGACATGGTCCCTTCCACGGGCTGCAGTGACTACCTTCTTCACAGGGTTCCTCACAGGCTGCAGGGTGGCAACCTACGTCACCAGAAGAGAAGGAAAACGTACATGTTTTAAGTAATAGATTGATATACACCTGTCAGAGACTCAGGTCAGAGACTGAATCAGCCAAAGCATAAATTTTTAAACATTAATTTAAAAAAGAGTAGGAGTCAATTGCCTTTAAGAAATAAATTAACTACTACTAATTCTGCAAAAACTCTTGCACAACATCTAAACTTCCCATCAGAAATTAATGGTCAAAGATTAGATCTTACTGTGATTGTGATAATTTTAAACAAATAAAAATTCCTGTGTTTATAAGGATGAGTGAAACAATGTGTAATGGTCCATGTCTGAGATGTGGGAAATGGAATTGTACATAAATCATGTCTGCCCTTCTGGGGATTTAATTTCTGACTAGTTTTGTATTTATGCTCAAAAATTATTCTTTGCGTTTCTCATTACTTTTGGAAATGGCTGCCTATTACAGTAAATGACATCTTATCCAGACCAAGATTTTTTTAAAAAATATTGAATTGGATCGACATGTTGGATTTGTCCTAAGGAAATTAATTTTAAAGTCATTACAGTGTACATTGAGAATATTTAATATTCATCTATCTGTTCTCCATCCTGGATCCAACTTCCACATGTACTCACCACAGAAGGACATGAAAGGCCAATATTCATTTGGCACTTTGCCTTCAAGCTTCCTACATACATTGCACTTCCAATGTTATTCAGTTTGAGGTTGCGGGCACTGAGCTAATGTGAATGTTGTACAAAAGCCATCTGAAACAGAAAAAACAATGCCAACTACATGCCAGTGTTTTTATTTGTTGATCAAATGTCTTACAGTTCTAGAAAGCCAGAGGCATTTAATACGCTTGTCTGGAAAGTAAGATCAATATGCATGTTTAGGGGGTGTAGGAGAAGGGAGAAATTAATGAAGATTCATGTATCAATCAATTCTTTGAAAGACTGGAAAGTAAATATAAAACATTATACTAATGAAAGTTCAGGCTCCACAAATTAAAGCTGTATTTTATGTTATATATATTTGGGCATAAAGCTAATATATCTTGCAGTGCACAGCACTTTCTGAGCAACAATAGGTGAACCTAGGTGAAATAAGGCTAAGACTGTCTACTTTCCGTATTTCTAAGTATTTTCTGGAATTTGTTTCTCTTTATTCTCTTTATTCAAATGGACTTAAAGAGAATTTTTTAGGCCTTAGAAATGTTCTCAAAATTTCTTACTAGAAATAAATAGGAGATAGGAGAAAGAAAAGAAAAAAATCACTCAAGTCATGTTCAAGACTTAAAGAAGTTTGTGCTTATATTAACTCTTATAAAATAACAATGTACAATGCAAAAGAGTAGGGTTTTGGTTGTTTTCTGTTTGTTTTTTCTTTTTAATACATAAAGGAAAGATATGAAAAAATAAATATTTACTCAAGGCTCAATATTGGGGTGTCTAATATTTAAAGACATTCTTAAAGAATCTGCTTCAAGTTAAATGGGATATAAGGATATAACCTGAACTAAACAAAGGAATGAAAAGAGACTTTAAAGACTTACAATGATTTTATCTCTCTCTCTATATATAGATATTGATATACATACTTTTCATTAAAAAGGTTTATACTAATAATTAAAAATGCATTTCTTTAAATAATTACACGCAGATCCTTAAGTCTCATTTCAGAAAAGTTATCTTCCATTTTGAAAAATGTAAGATCAGTTCTTTTAAACAGATATTAAATAATTGATTCTGCTCCTCCAACTCAACTTTTACTGTTGCATGAAAAGACAAACCCCACAGTCATTACTATATTGCTAAGCATTAGACAACAAAACATCTCACTGTGATGGAAGACACTTTGTTACCTAGACAAAATAAACTCTTTTGTTATTTGTCATATATTCTGCACACTTAGCAGATTTTCTTAAAGCGCATCTGTTTAATTCTTCTAACTTTTTTTGATTGACTCCTACCCCTCCCCTATCCCAAGGCTAGGAGAATAACAATACATGGGAATGTGTCTCTCTGAAAGCTCTTTAGGCTACTTACATCAAAATATGATGCAAATTAGAAAATAAAACAAGTGAAACAACAAGTATGGTGATCATAGTAATTAATTTTGAAATACAGAACAACTCATGAAAGCAAACCAATTACACTAGTTCGTAATGTCCAAGGTTTGCATACATTTATAATATTTTGAAAGAAGTGAAATGAAATGTGATCTCAAAAGATATTAATTGAAGATGTCAAGCACATTTATTCTTAATGAAGTTAAGCCTGAACTCTGTTCTCAGTCAAAAAAAACTGAACTATGCATTGTGTAAATGGCCTAAAACAAAGGTCCATGATAAACATTTTCAAATTGCTAGCAGTTTAAAATTTAAAAGCAGCTCATGATGTTTGAGGCCATTTTACCAATAAGGTTTGCAAATTAACTCTGGCTGTTCCAAGAGTACGTCTGTCCAGGTTCCCATCAGGTAAGGGCTAATTTTTGCTGTAGACAGGAAGAGACATGGCTAGGACCTGGAAGCTATTCTATACTACCTCAAGTCATTGGGGAGCAGGGAAAGGGAGTCTCTTTGGGAGAAGGGCTCTCTTCCCAGTTGGTGTAGCGTGGTGGAGGGAGATGTCAGGTATTGTCTCTCAGGGAGGTTCTGTGTGAATTGTTCATTTATTGTACACTATGTCATTAGTATTGTTGCTGTTACAGTTCATTTCTATATCTCATTGCTGTTTCCAGTAAACTGTTCTTATCTCAATCCATGATCTTTACCTTTGTGCCTCCAATTCTCCTCTCCAACCCTCCACAGGAGAAGGGGAGAGAGGAATAGGTGGAGTGAGCAGCAGCGTGGTTTCAGTGGGAGCACTAAATTGGGGAGAACCATTCCTAAACCACTACAGTGTCTCATGGATATAACACTTAAGCATTTATTAATTGAAGAAATCTCCAAACAGAAATATTGCACAGTTAGAGTTGTCTCCAGATCCATTATAAAGAGTGCAGGCATAATTTCTTAAGATGATATAACAGATACAACTACTGATGAGATTTATTCAAACAAAATTTAAAAAAATGATTGGGGGGCACTTGACAACTTTTGTCAAAGTTATGAGTTGCTTCATCACCTTTAATAAGTTAATTATAGATGAGAAATACTGTCTCATACATGCTATGTTATCAATAATGCAAAAGTATGACTCGTGTGCAGCAGTGAATGAGTTAAGCTCAAATCAAAAAAAATTCATTAAATGTTTGTAATTTATACTGAAAAGTCCTAGAAAAAATAATCTCAAATAATAAATAAATACTGACAGCCCTGTATTTATGAAACTTGTGGAGAGGCAGGAGTATAGTGTTGAATACAGACTTGTGTTAAATATAAACATCTTTAAAAGCTTTGTACAATGTTATTCAGAAGACTGGAAAACGTTTTTTTTGGACAATTAAAAGGGACCATTTTACAAATGCATTATTGCACTACAGGCAAAAGGAAGAAAAGTGACAATACAGGTGTGTCCTTGTTTTGTTCTAGAAGCCATAACAATATGTCCGTTGATTTAGAAACAGACAGAAAATTTAAGTGCTTCACTAGCAGAGCAAACAAATATCTGTTATGGACAAAAGAGGTGATGAATGTTGACTGCACAAGAAAAATAATGTATTCTTATAATGAGAAACCATTTTAAGTGAAGAGACTAGCATTTGTTATATTTTAGTGCTGAAAAGAAGTTAAAGTGTGGTGTCTTTTATCTCAAACTGCTTTAATGTCATTGCTGGGAGTTTGATATCAGTTTTCATCAAAGTGTTGCTGTTGATTATGATAAATGGATGGCATGAGGTCATAATACATGTAGCAGAGAACATAATGTGCCTCAGTAAAAATCAGAGGGTTTGTCTTAGTTATAAATTCAATCAATTCAAATAGAAGCTCTGACTAAATCCCAGTACAAACCAAGGTGATGATATGTACTAACGTATTTAAGCCTTCCTGATTAGAGACTTTGGAAAACAAAGCAATACAAAATTAAAATGGATCAAACATAACAAAATTTTGTTGGAATTATACTATTAGCAAAACTTCTACAAGTGCCTTATTTTGACACTCTTTTGCTTTCCTGTTGACATAAGAGGTCCTTCAAGATGCTGTGCCCAGGGGAGAGCTCAGATGAACAGTTCCCAGCAAGAATGAAGCAAAAGGAATAAACAGCTCCAGAATATATTACTGTTTTTCTGAGGCCTTTTGTCAATCTTAATGTTCCCAGGAGGCTCCTGAAGAAAATAGATTTTGATAATAATTTTAACATTTCTCCAGCTGAACTGGTAAATGGATCTCTGTAGTATAGACATAAAATAGTTGAAATGAGAAGTCCTTTTAAAAAGATGTAGTTTTAATACCAGCAAAAGGAGACAGTTTAGGAAAAAAACCCACATACCTAAACAAAGTAAACCAAAGGGAAAAAAGGATACTGAATAGCAAAAAGTTAGCAGAAGCAGTTTAAGATCAAATTTCAAATAAAAATGGACAGAGTTATAGAAGAATCTCTAACAGGGAGAGGTTTTGGCTAATAGCTGGTCATTTCCCTTTTCTCTATTAATCCCTTAAATGGCTGTATTCTTTTCCATATGCAGTCCATGGTATTTTCTGGCGTGTGGACCACAGCTTGTCGTATATAACTGGCATTCCCCAGTTCCTCACAGAGTGCATCTATGCAATGCTGTAGCATGGAGGAAGTTTTTTGGTGTTAATTTCCCTTGCTGTGTATTTGCTATGCACTCCAAGGGTGTCACTGATGGTTTCATGGTTTCATGATTTGTAGTACTAGGACAGAAGCTATATTCTAGGGGACCTTTGGAAGTGTCCCTCTTGCAATGGGGATGTCTGTGTCTCAGACTGAAAACCGCCATGAGAATTACTGATGGTAAAGTTGCAATCTGGTTGTGAATGTGTGGATCAATATCATGCCCTTTTCTCTCTACCTTTCTTTAGTTTTTAATAAAATGCATCTGGAATACACTGTCATGTTTTCATGATGTTTTGTGTCCTACCTGGAATGAAGCTTAGTTGTGCTTTAAGCATGTTTAAACGTGCTTAATTGTGTTTAATTTTGACGTGAAGAATGCGTGTCTTTTTCATTCAGAGGACTTACATTTCTACAATTTCGGAAAAAGGACTGTTAAAAACTAAATGTTATATCATTATTTTATTTTTTTTTTTTTGCTTATTATCATCACTTTAATCCCTGATTGCTTTTCAGAACTGATAACCTCTTTCTGAAAATTATTCTGTATTTCCAGAATGGAAAACGTCACCAACCTTGTCCACTTTCCTCCTTTTTTCTCTTCAAGGGTCATATCTTGAGGGAATTGCATCCTTGATACCCCCCATAAGCAGTTGCAGTCATTACTTTTGGCCAAGTAGCCCACAATAGGGTCTGAATTGGAGAAGTAATCCTATACATAGTTATTGGAAAGTCTGCTCTATATAAATGAAACTCAGCAATTTCTGCTCACTGCTAATAGCCACAGGCAGGGATTATTGCTATATCATGAAATAACAGGAATACAAGGAAACCATAAACGAAAACCAAGGAACATTCTTAGGTTATATATATATATATATATATATACACCCCTTTTGTTGTTTTTTTTCAACCATGCATTCTATTGCAGCTATATGCAAGCTACACAGAAAAGTTGTTAAACAAAGTAAATCATCCAAGTGACTCGATATCAGAATTATCTTATTGCAACCCATTATTTTGTCTCTATGGATGGAAATTCTCTAAAAACTTGTCATGCTCTATCTTATCATATAGATTCCTGCTTATATGTATTTCTTTTACCAAGGGAACAAGTGCTTGTTCTAGTTCTCATCTTTTATTCGTGGCTTCCATAGCAGTATTGTAGGATACCTAAATAAAATCTCCATGGATTTTTGCAATATCATATGCAATTGTAATGCAAAGTCATGAACCATCTATTGCATTTGAATTTGAAGATTTATTCTCTTAATCTGAAGGAAATAAAGACATCATGGTTGGGAGTCAGCTGTAGGTTAAAAGCTTGTGTTAGATTAATTAATTATTCATTAGGCATTAATAAGACTTGCAAAATTATTTATTTATTTCATTTTTCTGTGAAACGTCTCTGAAGAAAAATTTACTAATTTAAATTTATATCTTCAAGGGTGTTATTGGGCCATGTCATGTTATATCATGTCATAATTGATGGTATTTATAAGAAATCTGTATATTTAGATTTTTCTTCTCAACTATCATAAATACATGATGGCTTTCCTGTTACAATAATGTGATAGTTAGGAGAATTCAAAATAGGTCATATTTAAGCATGATGTTAAGATGTTGCTTTCATATGAGGAATTATTTTCTACTGTTGTTGCCAAATCCCTGGGCTATCATGGGCAACCAACAGCATCTCTGCTGTTGATCCATCAGCATAATATTCCACATACCAGTTTATTTCACTGGAGTGAGCAGGCAGAGGTTTTCTGCAACGAAGTTGCAGAAATAGCCAAAACAGAATAGTAGGATGGATCTTTCCCTTCATTACATTTTTCCAGATGTTCTTTCCACTGTGACAATTATAATTCTTGTGTTATTGTTTTTGATGCTCGTGTCAACTGGTGCTAAGACTGAATTTATTTATTCACCACCTGGCGCAGGATCTACTGTCTTCTTTTGTTTCTTCTCCATTACTTAGGAAGTTAAATTGCTAATCACAGCTGGGTTCACAATAAAGTGCATTGTCATTAAAATGATCACACGAGCCAAAAAAAAATTTCTGAAAGCTGTAGCTAGGATCACTGTAAAAGTAACTTCTATTAGGTGGACAATAACTGTGCTCCAGTTCTGCTCACATTCCATGCATTCAAATAATTTATTCAGTTGATTATTTGATTATATATTTAGAAAATGTCTCCTGAAGCCCTTGATCCAGCAAAGCATTTTGTTTACCTTATTCAAGGCACATAATGAAAGCCATAAAACACTTGTCATGACCGATTTATATTTAAAATTTACTTCATATATGCTTATTAGGGCATGACATATGTGCATGGATTTTGTGGATTTTCTCTGTACAAATGGCCATATTTTAATACTATGAAATTTTTTAATAATATGTGATATTAACAGATATTTCAACTAGAGTTTTATTAAAAGAAGTTCAAATTCTATGATTCTGAAATATAACCTTTCAAATCCTAAAGCTATAGGAATCAAAGTAATGTTATTTCTGATTTATTTGCTTTTTTAGCAGTTCACTTACAAAGGAACAAATGTTCTTACAAAAAATGGCAGCATTTTCAGGAAAAAAAAATCTGTAATGACTTATGGCTAATTTCACATCACCAAGAACATCAATCCCAGATCCAAAAATATAACATTAGTTTAGTAGGCTCCCTGGAGTTACTTTCTTGACAAGAAGGAAGTCACATACCAGAAGTCCCAGTTAGATTGAATTTGTGCAGGTTAGTTTAACAGAATTGAATGGCAAGAGCTAACTAACATTTCAATATCTAAGGCTGTTTTTCTGTGTAGGCAACACACTCTGCAAAATGTGTGCCAGTTTCTCAACTCTACAATAATGCCAGTTTCTTTAAGGCTTTATAGTTTGCAGAACAATATAAAACTCTCCCAAGGAGCCCCTGATAATAATTTTGGTTATGAGCAAGCTAAGTACACAAAGGTGACATTGACATCTTGTAAAAATAGGGAATCTTGTGGGCCTTGTCTCTCTTTTTTTGTATGACAGATATTTAAAGATATCAGCAGGTTTCAACATACTGGTGGAAAAGATTACTTACAACTATTTAAATTGAATAAGAAATGATAACACATTATTCTTTTGTTTCCTAAAAGGGATGAAAGGTTTTGTTTGTGTAGTTATCTATTTAGAGATGTACTCCACTTGTCCTTTCTTTAATAATTAAAAAAAAAAAAAAAAAGAGTATGTGAACATATTAATTCTGTATTTTAATGCACTGATTTTGAGTATTTAAACTGCAAATGGCATCAAGCTGTGTTTTCAATTAACTTTTAAAAGGAAACTCCTTGCAATTACTGTGGCTAGGATTCCCATCACAGAGGACTAATATCAGCAATCTGTTTCTAATTTTACAATTATATCAGAAATCTTTTCAAAATGGAGTGGTCATTTTGCATATAGGAGACAAGACAAGATATTTGAAAGATGTGAAACTGGGAATATTATGCTTTTTTATGTTAAAGACATTATACAAAATTCCCAGCCGTTTCTTTTTTTTTTTCTTAAAAGGCTTTACAGCTCACACCAAATCCTTATTTTATTGCATACTATGAATTTCTAATCACTTCTGTGCAATTACATTCACGTTCATTTTTGTGTCCAACCATTTAAAAAGAAATATTGATCAAAGAACTGCTGCTCCTTGCTGCTTATTTTTTTTCAGAGATGAACTCATTTTAATTTCATGTTTGTCCTCAAAATTGTTGTCTTGTTTTTCCCAGGAACAGAAACTATCTTTTCGTTTTGTTGGAGCATCACTGAAAGATGATCATATGTCTTTTTACACAGACCTAAAGAAACAAATAGTTTTAATATTTCTATTTGTTTCCTTTGAAGTTTTGCACTTACAATTCTGATTTAAATGTATGTGAAGCACGAAGAAAAAAGTGATAAAGAAAACAAATTCTCTGATTTTTTTAAAGGTGTTTGAGGAGGAAGGTTTGTAGGTATTTTTGTTGTAGGGTTTTTCTGTTTGTTGGTTTGTTTGTTTGTTTTAGGTATTGGGGTCTTAGGGATTTTTTTTCCTGAGTTGAAGGAATATGTTCCACATTTGCTTTCTAGATGTGTTAAGCCAAAGGCATTCTAAGCACCACAGAGAATGTATAGAAGAGACTACATGTGGAAAAGGCCACCGACCTGCAACATAACCTAGACCTTTGCGGCTATGTAGGGATGAATGGAATGGCACATTCATGCATTATGGATGTGTGGATGCATCCAAAGACATTCTTGGGATTTCCAAATGTTTTCAAACATGAAGAGAACCAGCAAAGTTTAAACAAACAAACAAAAAAGGAAACAGAAAACCCCCAAACAAACAATCCAGAAAACAACAAGAGAGAGAGAGAAAACCTGTTTGAAAAAATTGACGTGCATTCTGCAGGTAAAGTAATATTAATAAAGGAAAAAACACTGACAATGAAATATTGTTTCATTATAACACAGTTTCTGATATGTGTAGACTGTGTAGTAATAGGTTTGAATCTCATAAGGAACTGAGTACAAAACAGACTAAACTACAAAAACCAAATTTGCTTTGAATGAGTAATACTAATTTCATATCTTGATCTCCTCCAGGCACATTTATATAGTATAGTTTTTATTATATCAGATATAAAACTATATGTGATCAATATTTTGTCTTCAAAAGCATTTCTGCAGCTTCAGAACTTTTAAAACTGCTGGTCCTAAGTAAGACACACCTTTGAAGGGCACTGAAAATTAAGATAATCTGTCACTGTTCTTCAAAACATTTTTAAGTGGAAAAATGCTGTCCCTCCTCAGTAAACAAGCTGTAGCATGTAAAAACTTCAGGAACACCATGTGGGTAACAGCTGAAAACTGGAAAGGATATTAGTATTCTTGAAACACCCACGGTCAATATGTGTAACCTTATGCAAGATGGAAATTACGGGAGAATCACACATTATCAGTGAAGTGAGTCATGGCTGATAGAGACCCAATACAAATGTATGACAAAGCAGAACCAGAAATTGTTAAAGTATGTGTGTTTTCTCCTATTTGTCTGGATCTTAAACTAAGGAAAAAAACTACCATGTATTTTAATAGTTATGCTTTTTATATTCTCTCTCTTAATCAAAAAGAAAACAATTGACTACTTGTGAGGTTTCAAGTGTACCCTAACATTCCTTTATAAAATATATAAATAGTAATCTAATTCCTCCAGTAAAAGAATCAAAAATAACACTACAAAGAAAGATCATATGTCAAGTTATATTTGATAATAAAAACTATGGAAGTTGGTTTTTTGACTGTAAGTATTTCAGTATTTTTCAGTGGGTCCAGGGTTAACATATTTGCAATAACAGCATATCCTAAAGTAAGTGTGCCATCAAATATACCTTGGAAATATACCTTTGCTGTGTCTCATTCAGTGTCACTGCATTTCTACTGCAACATCGTAAGTGAGGAAAAAGTGAGAAA
>JAWWLV010000001.1:73130231-73153882 GCA_035041135.1 Platyrinchus mystaceus
TGACATTTTATAATTAAATTTTTTTTTTAGGAAAATTACACCATGATCTACTTAAAAGTGTTTTAAAAGTTTCTCAAAAGATAATCAGGTAATTACTTCCTTACACTTTCTTTCAAATAACTCAATAATTCTAAATTAATTTTTTTTTCTGTATTGATAAGAACTGTTTGGATTTAAAAAAATGTTACCGGTGTTAATTCACAGAGAATTCTTAATTAAGTATGATGGCAGTCTCTGGGTAAACAGACTACATATCCTGTTGTATCATAAGGTTTTTTAGTGCATCACAAACTGTGATTCTTCATGTTCAGACAGGCTTTCAACAAATAGTTATGTTTCATTGAGGGGTTTTTTTTCAGTTTTGAAGGCCAATCAAACTTTTCTCCACTTATTCCTGTAATGCTAAGTCTCATATTATTCCAAATTCATTCCCTGGTGATAAGTTATGTGGATAAGAAATGTGCCTTCTTATACATCCAATTATTCAGAATCAGTTTCATCAATTACTACATTTTAGATTGTTTACCAGCTTGCAGCAATGGGATATCTAAAAGTAAGCAAATAACAAAAGTGTGATTGAAAATATGTTTTTAGAAATTAATTTTTCCTTCTCCATAGTCTCTAATTTCTTCTAGATTAAGCCAGAATTTCCATCTGGGATATAGCTCCAGCTTTTAGACACCTCAGTTTATTTGTCGGACTACAGATTTTACATGTAAAATAGACTATCTAAGCTCACACTGAGTTTAATGGAAATCTGAGCTAAATCTACATGTGTACAGGTATCTAGTAATATTTGATAAGATTGAGAAATCAAAATACATCACACAACAGAATCAGATATAACAAAGGATTTATGGGACAGCCATAGAATGACGGGTTGATGCCAGTCTCAGTTTGTTGGAGTATCACAAGCAAATTTCTTGAGTCATAATTGTGTACAAATACATTGAAGTTTCCTTGTTAAAGAGGGTTTTTCCCATGGCTAGGATAATGTTACTGAAATAAAGTCAAAGGACACCCTTTCCAAATGCAAGCTGAGGTTTTTGAAATTTGTTTATGTACTTTCATGCTCAATAAAATCCCTACTTTTAATAATATGGTGTTGATACATCGTGTTAAGGCAGAAGGTGTTACTTATTACCTTTAGTATTTGGATTCAGATTAATTTCTATTACAGTCTGAAGGCGTGATGCTTAAATGTTATGAAACTTAATGTGAAAACTACGGAATCTGCAAATTTATTACTATTAAATGTTATTAATTAAAAATATTTACAATTAATTAATAATTTAAACATTAATTAAAATATCTACTATTTCTGGCTTTGGTGGTTTTGTTTGTTTGGTTTGTTGTGGGTTTTTTGTTTATTTGTTTGGGTTTTGTTGTTTGTGGGTTTTTTTCGCAACTGAGGCTTCTTTTCTATTACCTGTTGAAAAAAAAAAAAGAATTAGCTATAGCACTTTAAAAAAAGTTTTATAGGGTGTCATGAGAGGGTTAAGTTAAAAAGTCAATTTTGAATGTCAACATGGATATTTTTTTACCTAAGCTGGTAGTTTCAGTGTTATTTCAAAACAGATTTCCTGGTTTCCACTGGAATCAGTATTCTTTTATCTCTTTAACCTGAAGACTTTTTTATGTATTAATTTTGGATTCTCAATCTCATTAAAACATTTATATTGAATCATAAACTAGAACATCAGAGAAACAATTGAGAGTTTTATTTATTAGACTTACTGTAATTAGGAAACTCCTCTTGCCCCTTCTCCAAAAGCCCCTCAAAACTTATTATTCACATTGGCATATGATGTTTATACTTCAGTGGAAACACTGAAATTCACTGTTTATATTGTAGCCTGATATATTAGTTTCTGTAGAAATATGTAGGAGTAAAAGCATCCTAGCATAGAAATTTGTCATTTGAACTATCAAAACAAAGATTCAGTTACAGGCATATAACACCAGAATTTTTTACTAGCAGCCCAAATCTTTCCAATCAAGAAAGAAACTAATTTTTGTAATAGTAGCTAATGGTTTTACTATAATGCTCAACAGGACTTGCTCAAGGATTTTGAGTTCATTACATAGAAGATTAGAAAAGATATCCAAAACCAATAACTTTTACAAGCAACAGACACAGACTGTATTCAAATGAATGATTTAATGCCTTTGTTTTCTTTTTCTCCTAATAAACTCTTTTAAGTAATAATATTTGGTTTGACACTGATAAGTGAAATAAGAACTTGTCTCTAAAAAGAAATGGGACAGGAAAATGCCTAAATTTCTACTAAATATCTAATTTAATTTATTACTCTGCAAATAGGAATGATGAACAAAAGTATTCTATCAAAAAATTCAGACAGAATTCTGCAATGCTCTAATGTGTTGGATAGTGTGAAAACAAAAAATTGCAGCATACTATAATACATTCAGTTTATTTGGAGCTTGCACACAACTCAGACTTGATTTACACTTTTAGATATTTACTTGGATTACTGTGGAGGTATGATATACAAGCTGCAGAAACCATTAATCAGCATATTTGGTTCTGAACACTGATATTAACTCATTAATTTTCCTGTAGTTTAAATGTGTTTCCATCAAGTAAAAATTTTACCACTAGCATTAAATGTGAGTCAAAAGGTTGATATTCCAACTTCACTTGCATTGTGTTCAGTGAATGTTCAATCTGCAAGCTATTAAGCAGAGATGAAGCT
Source organism: Platyrinchus mystaceus (assembly GCA_035041135.1). Taxonomy (NCBI): domain Eukaryota; kingdom Metazoa; phylum Chordata; class Aves; order Passeriformes; family Tyrannidae; genus Platyrinchus; species Platyrinchus mystaceus. The sequence continues at coordinate 73,132,949 of JAWWLV010000001.1, forward strand.
ATCAGAGTTAAAAATCATGTACACTCCAAGTCCTGGCCGGTTGCATTTGACTGCAATCAAGAATCATCTGATCATCTAACCAAGAGTGCCAGAAATAAAATATACCTTGAATTTTGTGATAACTGACTTAAAGGATGCATAATTCTGTCCTACTTCACTCTGAGGCTTTTGATTTGCAGTCTGATTATTTTCCTATTCATGCAATGCTCCCTGGAGAAAAAATAAATTATGTCCATAAATACATCTGTATGTCATATATAAATGGCACAATACCTACAAGCACACAAAACAAACCTTTTATAGGTTAGTTAAGATCAAACTTTTGGGTTTTATAAGTGTCAGACATATGGCACAGAGTGCCACTAGTGCAGTATGTTGCTCAAAAAATGAAAGGAAAAAAGACACATTAACCCACTTAAGGATTAATATCCAGTTTGTATATATGTTTTTAATCAAGAAAACCACATTCTACTCCTTTTTACAAACAATTATCTCAATTTGTTCTGAAAGACTGACTTTGACTATATAATAATATACTGGACAATTTATTATTCTTTTTGAGGGGAGTAAGTAAACAGGGAACTATTATTCTTGCCACCAAACCTTGAACTGTGCTGTTAGTTATATAGACACATGCAGAGTAAAGAACAATTGGGGCATTTTGGGTGGCAACTCTTTCCCCTCTGTAATATTCCCATTCTACTATGGATTAATCTCAGAAATATTTATCTGTAGTAATCATGAGAGGACATGCTGCTGTGTTATGGAAAAATTCTGCAAAAGCGGGCTTTTAATTTTATTAAATAAAAGTATACCTTATTAGGAAAATATAATAGTAAGAACAGCATGAAAAAGAGATTGTTCAGTAGGAATAAACAACAAAATTAACACTCTTAATTATCTGGTTTTTAACTATTCTTTTCCACAAATCCGTTTATAGATTTAAGTGAATATCAAGCAAATCCATGGAGTATGTTTTTAAATTCAACAATATTTTATAGTTTAAAGACATCCATAAGTATTTTAACTCAGAAAAAAAAATAAAAAGGGTATATAATATTATTGAAAAATAACTACTGTAATATAAGATAATGGCAAAAGTATAACTTTCTCAAAATGTTCAACAAGCCAATGAATTTTTAGTGCACATAACGTGTAAAAAGTAAACCTTTGTGATCTTTCTTTTATATTTAAATTTTAATCAATTTCTTAACCAATTCCCATGCATTTGTAAAACAATAGCATCCTGTAGATAAGATTTGAAATTTTATTTTATCAAGTGTTTGCTAAGGTGATATTTCAACTTTTAAGTATACATGATTTTAATCTTCTACAAGTTACTGGCAATATATTTGTTATAACATTTAAACACTTTAAAAGACATTGATGTTTTTAGTAGGCAGCATTCAGCATTTATTGAAAGTGAATATTATTCTTCTTTTAACCAAATTGATTTTGTTGGTCAGGTTTTATTTGGTATTTGTTATTAATAGTTCTCATGCTTTTTTTCCTTTTTTTCATAAGTGGAATTTGATTGACTTCATGCAGATATCAATATAATATCTATGAATTACAGCCAGAAAAGTATCTATTTCCTTCCTTGACTATAAAGTGATATGACATGACAACTTTACCCACAGATGTCCAATGTTAAGGCAAATGGATTTCACCTTACTAATCTTCTGATTTTTTTTTTTTTAATTGGAGAAGTCTCAGAATATAAGGATACCTCATACTTCAGAGGGAAAATACATATGAGTAGTAACCAATTTCAACAGTATGGAAGATGATTCATCATTGACAAATGGAAATTTCCCTGTGTGAAACTATATTAAGGGAGGCTAAAGTGTGAAGCAATTAGTCCCTTACTCAACAAAATGAGAGACAAACAAAACCCCATCTTTTATTTGGGTGATTTTGTCTAAGTGAAAGCAATATATCAATGCAAAAATTGTCAATACATTCACAAGGTGGGTTTTTTCCTTTCATCTTTCCTTTTGTATTTTTGAAGCTACTTTTGTATTTAAACACTACCCAAGTCTTGAAGGCTAGATGAAGTATTCAAACATCAAACCTGCTTTAAAGCATGTTTTACTATGTACTATCTGCTATTTCTATATAAAGTGTGAATATAAAAAAACAGTCCAGAATAATGTTTGACTCAGACTTTGCATGGATATGTACTAAAAACAAGAAAGATGATAAATCATCAGGCTTTCTTATTTCCCCCAAAGTTCATGGTGCTCTATTTCATCTTCCTGCTTTGTTCTGGCTAAACCAGACATGGCTACATCCTTTTTAAAAATTCCTTCTGTAACTGCAGAAGAATTTAAGATATCTGAATTGCAGCACCTAATAGTGTATATGTGAAAATGGAATATGATACTCTCGAGAGTATCATGTGACAGCCATTAGCACATGGATTTTGGTAAAAGAAAAAAAAAACAGCACTGAAGCAAGCCTAGCTCTTCAATGAAGAGATTTTTCCCTCAGTTTGTTGAAAAGATTATTTTGCAAGATTTCTTGAAGAAGAAACCAAACCAAACTTCAGCCTTCCATAGAGAATTTTTGATAAAGACAAGTTGACGTAAATCAAGAATCATCATTTTAAAAATAACGCACATGATTCTTTACAACTGTGATCACATCAGAACTGATTTATCTATATTGTAAGAGAGAGATGAGGCAGACATGAACTGTACTGCTCAGAACTGCTTGTCCTCAAAAAGGATTATTCAGCCCTCTAAGCACTCATCACACAATGAAAATTGTACTGATGTGAAAGTAGCTCTGATGATGCCTCACATATACATTCATGCAGCTCTCTTTCATTTTGCCACTGATTGACTGCAGACACTTAACACAATTTATTTTAAAACTGTTAAATTGATCAAAGCCCAGTAATGTCTTTCATTGCATTTTCAGTTAATAATTCTGCTTGATGATCAAAGCAATGAATGAACTGTAACTTTTGGAACTTGTTTAAACCCTGTGCAAAAGCTTATCTTTTATTGTCTACTGTTAGTCAGTCATTTTACTGATGTCTCCTCTGTTGCATTTCCAGAATATTTTCCTTGAGAAGTTAATAGACTAAGAAAAATAGAAGCAGGCTTGAATATGGCTTCTGTTGTGAGATGTTATTTTTTTTTTCTCTTCCATCCAGAATTTTCAGAAAGACATAGAAGTTTTTTGAATATCCATTTTCTTACAAATGAAGTCATCTTGTCAAAACTCTAAAACTGCCAGAAGGAATTTAGTGACAGAGACATAAGACTATCACCATACACAATGCACACCAGATGTTTTCAATAACAATAAATTGATGAATTTGAAAGTTCTTTGACATTTTATCGATACTGTGAAAATCAATTGTTATGTGAACATATGTATAGAAAGAGATATCAAAGTAAAAAAAGGCTGAAAATAAATAAGAAGTAGGTTCCCACTTATTGCCTTGAGAATAAAAATTGACTATAGATTATAGGATTCAATTAAGTTTATGATTTTTTTTTACTGTATTTAGGGGAAAACACATAATATTAATTATAAGAATGTAGTTAGACAAACATAACAAAAACTGTCAGTTTGTTGTTTGTTTTGTTTTTTTTTTTATAATCCTATCTTGTTCTTTTGATGAAGATTCAAAAGAAAGTAAACTAAAGGCTGTTATTTTGCAGAGGCATGGTAATTCATTTGAAAGACACTTTTAGGTTCTGTGAAGACAGGAGAACAATTCCTTTATCTAAATATAGGTATCTAGATCCATTATATGAATCATATATTTATGATATATACAAAATTCTGGAACAGGAGGATAGGACTTACAGGACCCACATAGCAGAAGTAAGAGTTCAAGAATGAGAGCAGCAGCTTCTGAAAAAGCTCTGGAGTTCCATTTTTAAGCATCTTCCTCACACTCTGAGGGTCATATTTCCAGGTGCTGAGATGATTGATTGGTACAATGGTATATTTCCCTCTCAGACCTCATTTTAGTTTGAGATGTATTGATGTATTGTATAAACAAATATACAAACATACAATTTTTTTCTACTTGTTTGAGTGTTTTGATTCATACAGAATCACAGAATCATTAAGGTTGGAAAAGACCGCCAAGATTATCAATTCACACTTTTGACTGATCACAGCCTTGTCAATTAGACCATAGCACTAAGTGCCATGTCCAGTTGTTTCTTGAACACCTCCAGGGATGGTGACTTTACCAATGCTTAACAACCTTTCCTTGAAGAAATTCTTTCTGATGTCCAACATGAACCTCCCCTGGCACAGTTTGAGTCTATGTTCTCTCATCCTGTCACTGGTTGCCTGGGAGAATAGACTGAGCTCCACCTGGCTACAACCTCCTTCCAGGCAGTTGTACAGAGTGATAAGAGCTTCCTGAGCCTTCTTTCCTCCAGACTAAACACCCTCAGGTCCCTCGTCCACTCCTCACAGGACTTGCTCTCTAGACCTTTCACCAGCTTCATTGCCCTTCTCTGGACATGTTTCAGCATCTCAATGTCATTCTTAGAGTGAGGGGCCCAAAACTGGACACAGGACTCAAGGTGTGACCTCATCATTGCGTGGTGAGTTTTTCATAGGTACACAGCTAAACATGCAGTGGTTCTCTGAATATTTTGGTTAGAGTAAAAATGGATATATTCACTTTGAAATACAAAGATAATATTTTAATGGAAGGTTTTAAGGAAAACAAGGAGGGGTTTTTTGGTTTTTTTATGACTTAGATTGGAAAGCAAGTAAGAAAAAAAAGAGGTTTACTCATCTAAAATGAGATGGTGAAAAAAGGTTTTTGTCAACCACAATAAATGAGATAGCCTAATTAATATATGTGCAATATACTAATGGCTTTACTTTCAAGTAGTGTTTGCTAAAATACATTAAACAGGAGTCAAAGCTATATCATTACAGATCCAAATAAATAGCATTGTCACACTTAAAGCAGCATATCAATGACAAATATAGTATATAGTGTACAGGAAGTAATTTCATGCTTCATTTTGTACTTATTTGCATGTTTAGATAAGTGATTAATGTCCTTCCAGATGTTCCTGGATATTGTAGTTCTTGGAACTAGTACTGTGCATACCCAAACAAAATTAATTAAATACATCAAAATACTATACTTGTTGGAATATAATTTCTAAAGCAGATGCAACCAGCCATAGTAGTGAAATGCAAAGGTTTGTCTATCTCAGACTCTAGATGCAGTGAATAAGAAAAATCTAGGTAAAAATATGAGAAAACTCCCATAAGGATATTTCTGTAGAAAAATCCCCAAAACCTGCATGAAATATAGAGATTTCCTCAAATAAATGTTTTTTCTTTGGAGTTAATTACAATCTTTATTAAAGTGGAGAGAGACTCCAGTTTAGACACAAGGATGCCATGTGAGACAGTGTCAAATGCTTTGCATGCATCCAAGTGCATCAGTTGCTCTTCCCTCAACCACCAACCCTGGAAGCCTATCATAGAATGTCACCAAGTTTGTCAGGCATGATTTGCCTTTAGTCAAGCCACGCTGATTGTCACAATCACCTCCTCACTTTCTATGTGCCTTAGCAGAGTTTCCAGAAGGATCTGCTCCATAATCTTGAAAGGCACAGAGGTGAGACTGACTGGCATGCAGTTGCCCAGACTTTCCTTATTTCCCTTTTTAAAAATGGGGTTGTGCTTCCTATTTTTCCAGTCAGAACATCAGTGGACTGTCACAGCTTCTCAAATATGACGGATAGTGGCTTAGCCACTTCCTGCACCAGTCTGTGGATATTACTCATCAGTTCCCATGGATTTGTGGCCCTTCAGGTTCCATAGATGTTCTCAAACCTGTTCTTCTACAGTGGGCCATTCTTCATTCTACCAGTCCCCACGTTTACCTTCTATGACTTGGTGGTGTGGCTGGAGCACAAGTCAGTGAAGACAAAGGAAAAAGAGTAATTGAGTACCCCAGACTTCTCCATGTAGGAGGTAACTGGGTCTCCAGTTTCCTGCTGTAGAGGGTCTGCATTTTTTCCAGTCTTCCTTTTATCACCGACATAGAATCAGAGAATCATAGAATCATATGGGTTAGAAAGGACCTCTGAGATCCTCAAGTCCAACCCTTGATCCACTACCGCCACAGTTACTAGACTATGGCACCAAGTGCCACATCCAGTCTCTTCTTAAAAACCTCCAGGGACAGAGAATCCACCACCTCCCTGGGCAGCCCATTCCAATGCCTAATTACCCTCTCTGTAAAGAATTTTTTCCTAACATCCAACCTAAACCTCCCTTGGCAGAGCTTGAGACCATGCCCTCTTTTCTTCCTGGTAGCTGCCAGAAAAGAGACCAACCCCCACCTGGCTACAACCTCCTCTCAGGTAGTTGTAGAGAGTGATGAGGTTTCCCCTGAGCCTTTTCTTCTCCAGGCTAAACAACCCCAGCTCCCTCAGCCTCTCCATAGGACTTGTGTTCAAGTCCCTTCACCAGCCTGGTTGCTCTTTTCTAGACCTGCTCCATTATCTCAATATCCTCCCTGAACTGAGTGGCCCAGAACTGGACACAGTACTCCAGGTGAGGCCTCACCAGCGCTGAGTCCAGGGGAAGAATCACTTCCCTGCTCCTACTGGACACAGGATGCCATTGGCCTTCTTGGCCACCTGGGCACACTGCTGGTTCATGTTCAGCTTTCTGTCAATCCCAGGTCCCTTTCTGCCTGGCTGCTCTCCAGCCACTCTGTCCCCAGCCTGTAGCACTGCATGGGGTTGTTGTGGCCAAAGTGCAGGACCCGGCACTTGGCCTTGTTGAACCTCATCCCGTTGGAATCAGCCCAACTGTCCAGTCTATCCTGGTGCCTCTGCAGAGCCCTCCTGCCTTCCAGCCGGGAAAAAATATAATAAAGTGAATTCTTTGACAAACCAAGTGAGCTAAGCATTCTTTGCACAATGATTTCAAAAATATATGGAGGTCAAGCACATTTGTCGCTTTGCCTTTTAAACCTACACCCCATATACAAGGAAATCCTTCATTCTTTTCAGCTTTGGTTATAATAATTGTGAAGTTAGCTTCCATGTATGCCAAGGTGTATTACAATGCCTACAAGACACTTATTTTTGGATGCATATAATGGAAATTTGTCAGAAGCCTGAAATCTGCTTAACATAAGGCATGTGTAATATCCTTTAAATATGCTGACTTAACACTTGACAAAATCAATGATTTGCAAAGGTATAAATAAGAAAAATAATGGGATTGCATGTGAGATAGACAAGAGGGGAGAAAGGAAATAAAATACAAAGCTTTGCAAAAAATCTCTTCCCACATGAGGCCAATAAAACTTTTTGCAATCTTGAGATAGTATAACTTGGTTGCTGTCTTTCTAAAGCATGCAACGCATAATAAAATTATCTTTTGAAGATGTTAGGTATGCAATAATGCAAATATTTTCAAGACACTAAAAGTCTATTACTGCACTGATCACAGTTTTCTTGTTAAATGTGCACACAATAAAAATATAGTTCTCACGCAGAAAAAGTAGGTGTGCGTGCACCCACTTTGGTAATACCTGTCACTGGAGAATTAAGTCAAAGACCTACTGGCATATTCCTCTGAATTACTACTTTAAAAGGCTGGATAAGCTCTTGGAATGATGGTATTTATTCTAAATTAGCAATGAATTAACTATTTGGGGCAAACAATACTTCAGTCAAATCTCCATGTAATTTTTGTCAGTTTTTATTTATCAACAGTCCAGGTGGTTTATACAAATTAAAGTTTAATGTAAAATACATAACAATAACTATTGCACAATTAACATTGTGTATTCTGAAAAGTACATCCTAATTCTTGCTCTCATTTATCTGCCATTTCTTATGACTCTTTTCTTGGTTCCTTTGTGCTCCATTCCATGTGTTGTCTCATAGCTGCCATCTCCGCTGCTGTCTTTCTCTTCCTATTTCTATGCTACCTGTAACTACTCAGTCATCTCATCCTGCAAGTAAATTAACTTATTTTCTTTTAAATGCTTCCTAAAATGATCATTCTGTAAAATGTGCAAATGTTAACTTAGGTGAAAAGACAACATTTTCACCACAACATTATATAGTTTTCTAAACAGTCTGGAAAAATTCCATTTCCTGTGTTTATTTGTTAAAGACTGATTTCCAATTAAAATTTTCTGTTGACTTTTTTGATGTTTTTCACATTAGAAGCACTCTATCACTGAACTAACAACAACAATAATAATATCAACAACAAAAACAATAAGACAATAATAATAAAAAACATACCAAAACAAAACCCAGACCAATAAATGATGCTATTGTCTATGGCCAAGAAACACCAACTGGAAAAAACCCAGATCATTGAAAAACTAAAGGTAAAAAAAACTAGGCAAAATTGAATGTAACTGCTTTTACGTGCTTATTTCTTAATTACTGTAGAAGTTCTTTAATATGATATGATGTGGCTAACAAAATACAGAATAGGGCCCTGAAACTACATTGTATATATATATGGACAAAAGAGAGGAGTATCTGATTAAAGCTGAACAAATATGTTCAATGCTGGATGGAGTGAGTGGATTAGTGACAGTAGGCCCAGGTAATATTGAGTTGTCCTACATTTTTTTTGCCTCAGTCATCAAGAAATTCTTGCAGACCTTTACACTTAATTGAAGGGTTTTAGAAGAATGCCCAGCAGTGGATAAGGATGAAGTCAGGTGTTACTTGAGCAATCTTGACCTATATAAATAACAATAGGACCCAAAGGGCTGCATCCAGCTGTCATTGATTCTATGGCTTAAAAGTTGCATCAAAGAAAGTTTTGCCTGGTTTGAACTTCATATCGCACCCTATAGTTATTATGAATCTGGAATTTTGTTGGATATGGCAAACAAAATTAGGTTTTTCCAGTATTTTTCATTAGGTTCTAGAGAGACTCTTAAAGAACTCCAGGTTTTAATGAAGTATGAAGTGTATCTTATAAATTCCTGGCAATATTGAATATTGATATTTTAGCACATTGTATTGTATAGGCAATTTTTGCCCCCACATTTCAATAAGAGATGGGATTTTTAAAATTAAATGTCATAATATATGATTTGAAAAAACAGAATTTTAAGTAACTGTGAAACTTTGAAAACTTTTCCAGCTAATGACTTTGAAGCATCATCTACTTTTAATTAAACAAAAATACTTTTCCACCACATTTTTTCCTGATGAAAGTCTTTTTCTATACACAGGTCTGTTGTCATGATGTCTGACAATGATGAAGAGGGAGCAATGTCTGAGCATTAAGAGATAACCTCCATCATCTAGAAACATTTGAGTTTATGGGATGCTTAGGGATCTCACAGAACAAATGCTATCTATCAAGAGAACTTATGCTGTTATTGATTAGGAAGTTTAGCTAGCATCAATGGGAGAAATCCCAACTCGTTAGACATTTATAGCAAGTTTTGCTGCTAACTCCAAGAAAAACTAAAAGTTATCCTATATCCTATGTTTCCTAAGAGTAATCTGTAAAAATCTGAATGTGAAATTATATAACTTTCTAAGGAAGGCCAAAAATATGTGAATAATTAATTACACAACTTCAAGATTATCTCTATTCTTTATAATGTAGAACAGAAAGAGATACAGAATGGAGGTTGTTCATTGTTTCCCGGGCCCCAGTATATTATACCTGTGCATGATTTGTGTACTCATTTTAAGAAAAACAATGTAGCTTTAAAAGCCTTTCTGCTGTGCTGGTAGGCTTTATTTTTGGAAGTTCTCTTTAATGAGTGTAGATTTATAAGAGAAATATATCCAAAATTGCATAAGTCACATCCTGATCTAACCTCCACCCATCACCCCAAACTTGAGAATTCATACATTTCAGTACAATATCATTAACTTCTTTCATCTATTTATGCTCCCATAGACTACAATTGATCAGCTATTGACTTGGTTCCTCTTAACAGGAAAAAAATGCAGTGCTGTTTAGCAGCCAGGGCGTACACAATACTCTTGCAAAACTTGAAGGAAAACAGATTGGAGCTAGTTGCTCAACTTGCTTGTGTCTGTTTGGTATTGATTGTATTCTGATTACTGCTTATTATTCTCTCTTTAAAAACACATCACAGAAAGTTGAGGCTGTGATCCTCTGTACAAATTTTAATTAATAATTGCATTCCAGAGCTGTAATTTGAATAAATATGGAATAATTTAGATTGAGAGGGACATCTGGAGGTACAACTCCCTGGCCAGAGTAATGTCAGATTACATTAGATTGCTTAGGGCTGTGCCTATCTTTCAAGTGATGGAGACTACACAACCTCTCTGGACAGCCTGTTCCACTTTTTGCCAACTGTCACTATGATTTCTGTTTATTTGTTTGTTTGTTTTTATATTGATTTGACATTGTTCTTGCTGCCACTTGTGCCTGTTGACTATTACCTTTTCACTGTGCATCTCTGAGAAGAGTTTGATAATTTTTTTCTCTATTACTACTTATTAGGCAGCTAAAGACAAGCAATTGCCCCTTCTGTGGGCAGGGCATGGAAATTAAAACTCTTCTTTGGAACGAGTAAACCCAGGGTTTTTGATCTCCCCATCCCAGTCTTCAGCCATCTTTGTGGACATTTTTTTTCTCATATTTGTGTGCTTCAGAGTGTGTCAGTTCCAGGCATTTCTGCAGATGCAGTCTTATAAGTTCTGAATAATGAAGAATAATTACTTCCTTGCACCCACTGACTACTTTTAACTGGGGGCTGTGCTCTCACTCATGTAGCCCACTGTAGACCTGGTCTTCCCCACCACAAAGATGCACTGCTGAGTCTCGTTCAACTTGGTTTCCATCAGGACCCCACCTCCATTTCTGCAAAACTGCTTTCAAGTATCACTACGTAATCTCCATTTCAGTGCTAATGTGAAAGATATCAAGACTGACATGTCTATTCATAAGCTAAGTGGAAGTTATTTGTAATTTACAGAAAATTATAAGGGAAATGGGCTTATCCCAGGTGAAAAAGGGGATCAATATTTTTGTGAAGAGAAAAAATGGCACTGATAAAGTTGTCCAATTTGAGTAAAAAGAAAGTAGCTTGATTTGTTTCATGAAACCACTTATAGAAATGAATACTTAGGGAGAGAGAAGAAGAGACAACTGGACAACTGAAATGTTAGAGAAGCAGCCAGGTGAACAATATTCTAGGCTAAAGAGAGAAATAGAAGGTAATAGATGAGGCATAAAATGACAAACAGTTAAAAGACATTGAACAAGAATGAAATCTAGGAGTCAAGTCTGAATAAGAAAAAAAAAACTAGAAGTTAAGTCTTAAAGTAGAATACAGTAAAATGACAAAACAGAAATTGAATACAGGAGCAAACAATAAGCAAAGAATGCAAAACAGCAAAAGAATATGGGAGCAGAAATGGGCCTCAGGCTTTGTGTGATGAGATAAGGGAGATGGCTGGAAGACCTGAATTGGAGATGTTGGCAGTGAGAGACAAGTGTTGACAGATTACTAAGGATATGAAATGAATGAGTGATGGAGAAAAGATTTTGAGTAGCTGTACAGCGTGCAATTACAGGAGCTGAAATAAGCCTGGAGAACTTTCTCACAGGAGAGATATACCTTAAGCAAGTGAGGAAATGCAAGGCTCAGAATTCTTGCAAGAAAAATTACAAATATCAGTACAAAGCTTGACAAGTATGAATCCAGAAGGAGGAAATACTGTGGACTAAAAAATGTGAGACTTCCACAGTCATGCAAGAAAATATGAGAAATACAAGAATTACAGCATCCAGGAGATAAATTTAACATCAATTACAGAAAAGAGCAAGGATGAAGAAATGAGAAAACCCATCTACAAGAATGGTGAGAAGAATAAGTGAAAGAAATATTGAGCATTAACTTATTTGTTCTACTGGCATTTACAAGGATGCTAGAGATGTGAATGACAAAGTATCTGTCAGTGACTTTTCCAGAAGAGTGGATAATACAGTCAGATTCTTGTGATAGTAAAGATTCTGGAAAATATCATCTGTTTCATAACACACTACAATAACTCCACAGGACTCAAAAAGACTTCTGATTACATTTCAAATAATAGAATATAGAATGCCAAACAAGAATGACTGGTATTTGCAAGCAGGTAAACTTGTTGACACAAAATGTCTTTAGAGAATTTGTGACAGCAACAAGAGCAGATGAGAAAATGATCCAGACCATTATGGGCCAACAGAGAAGAGAATCAAAGATGCTACCAGATGTGTTCGTTTTAGTAATTAAAAGTAGAAAAAGCTTTTGCACTGGAAGCCAAAATAGGAAAATTAATTGTATGTGAGAAGTCAGTGAGGCAACCAAAGGGGAAACCTTAGATATACAAATGATCATAGAAACATGGTCCTGTTCAACATGTCTGTGCAGAGAATGACAAGACAGATTCATTGATAACTTGAAAAAATTACTTGAAATCAAGCACTGAATTAAAAAGAGTTGAATCAATCCTGAAAGCCAGATGTGTTGAAGTACTCAGGAAGAAGAGGTCCTCTTTCATTTTACTTTGAAATTGAACATCAATAAAACCAAGACAAGTGTGAATGGAAGAAGCTTCCTAAAGAGGAAGAAAATTCCTTTAAGCTTTCAGCATTTACTACACAAAGAAACTTTCCATTCAATCATAGCAACAGCAAGACTGCAAGGACAAAGTTTTCTTTAACTTTTTACATTTCAGATTGTTTAGATATAAAATCTTAACTTCCTGTATGATTGGTGTAAGCTTGTTTGAATGCATGTTCATTATGCTTTTAAGCACTTCTAAATTAATAAATTCAACAAATTTGACAAAGAAAATCATGCCATGAAGATGAAAAGGAAACAACAGGTTTTAGAAGAGTTTAGCCCTCAAGAAAATAATGTAAGTTTCTACAGAGATAAAAGAAATAGAAGTTTTACACTTTCTATGATGAAAAACTTATTATTTAATATGTTAATCCTCTGGTAAAGCTATTATATATTCAGTATTGCTTCCTTTGTAAGTCTTCATCTCTTCTGGAAACTATCCAAAAAAGGGCTGGAGAGATAGTGGTCTTGAAAAGACTTTACAGGAAAAAGATGACATTAAAGTTGTTTTTATTTTTCTTCCTTCTCTGCTACTGTTGCCACTTGGCCAACTAATGTCACATTTGCAGTATTTTAGCAAAATCAGATGATTTCTACAAAGTCAGTCATCAATTATCTCCTCTCTGTGCTGATTGCCAGCACTGGATGAAAGGTTATAATTGGGAGAACTGAGGGCTCTTGCTCCTTTACAGTTCTGAAATGACCCCTATCTCCAAACACTACTTAGAATTCCATCATATATAAAAAACAGATAAGCTACTTGATGTCAGATCAACAAGTTTTACATCACTGAAAAAAGGTATTTTTCACTTTGCCTTTTCTTTCCTCACCTTTTTTCTTCCACTAAAAATGTCATCGCTTTGGCCAAAACCAAAAATATCTTGAATCCTTGAAGAGAATCAGATTTTTTTATTTCTCTGGGCCTCTTCGGTCTATTACTGACTTTGACTGTTGTAGCACTGATATTAATCCCAATCTTTAAGAACATACTCTATCATTTTGATGTGCATCTAGATTCATTCCCTTTCATACTGCCATGGTTGTAATACAACTTGTGCTTTTACCTTTATTGAAAAAATATTTCAATTTGTTTTTTGAGAAATATCTATATTAGCCATAGAGGATTGACTTTGGCTTGTCTTCAAGTGCCCACTAAGCTGCTCTGTCACTCTTCTTCCTCAGCAGGACAAGGGAAGAAAACATGATAAAAAAACTAGTGCATCAAAATCAGTTACCACTGCAGGCAAAACAGACCTGACTTGAGAGAAATTAAATTAATTTGTTGCCAATAAATAACAGTGTAGGATAAAAACAAAACTAAAAAACAACTTCCTCAACCCCCTCCTTCTTCCTTGTCTCAATTATATTGATGAGTTTTCTACTTCCTCCTGCCTTGAGTGGTGCAGGAGGGAATGGGGAATGTGAGTTCTAGTCAGCTCATAACATCTTGTCTCTGCTGCTCCTTCCTTTTTACTCCTTTCTCCTGCTCTAGTGTGAGGCCCCTCCATAAGATACAGTCCTTAATGAGCTTCTCCAATGTTGGTCCTTCCACAGGCTGCAATTCTTCAAGTACTGCTCCAGGGTGGGTTCCCCACAGGCAATGGGTTTTGCCAGAAAACTTGATCCTGTGTGTACTCTTCAGAGGCCTCAGTTCCTGCCAGGAGCCATCTCCAATATGGGCTCTTCACTGCATGCAGCTTTCTTTAGGGCACATCTACCTGCTTTGGTGTGCCCTGTTCTTCAGGGCTCGTTCACTTGGTCCACGGGCTGCAGGTGGATCTGTGCTCCACTGTGAACCTCCATGGGCTGCAGAGGGACAGTCTGACTGGTCTACACCATGGACTGAAGAAGAATCTCTGCTGTGGCACCTGGAGCACCTCTTCCCCTTCCTTCTTTGCTGATCTTGGTATCTGCAGAGTTGTTTCTCTCCCATTTTCTCACTCCTTTCTCACATGGATGCTGCACAGCAGGTTTTACCCTTTCTGAAATATCACAGAGGCTCCACCAGCAATACTGAATGGCTCAGCCTTAACCTGTGAAGTGTCCATCTTGGAACTGGCTCTGTTGCACAAAGGGGCAGCTCCTGGTGTCTTCTCACTAAAGCCATGCCTTAAGCCTCTATCCTGTTAGTAAAGCATTGCCACACAAACCCAATGCAATAAGAAATTATAATTATTTATTAAATATTTACTGGATGTTTGCTAAAAGGATGTGGCTTGGTGGCAAAAAGGTTTCCTGGTTCCAAAATGCTAGCTTGTGCAACTTAGGTCAGACAGAACCTTTTGTAAATAGAAGATGTAACCAGAGTTTCTGGAGTGACATGGAGCAAAGAGAGGCTAAAACTGAGATAAGAAAGAGGTCTACAGCATTGTCAGGGGTTCAAGTGGCTGAATTTTTGGTAATAGGGGGCCATGGAGATGATTTTGATTAGAAGCTACTAGAAGCTTTCACTGTTCTATGAAAAAGCCAATGATAGCCAGTTCCAGAATGGACTTCCTACTCCTAGCCAATGATATTTGCTTCTGTGATAACATACTTAAGAACACAGGAAGGGAAGCCTGTGGCGCAGAAGAAATTCCAGCTCAGAGGAGAGCAGAAGAGAACATGAGATGGCAATGTAGACCCCAAGGTCAGCGTAGCAAGAGGGGGGAAGAAGAGGCCTGAGGAGGTCTCCCTCTCCCCTCAAGCAGGGGAAAGACTGAAAGTCAAGACCCCTGCCGCCTATGGAAGATTATTTGGGTGAGGAAACCTCCCCTCCCCCTGCAGCTCATGGAGGAGCCTACAGTGGAGCAGGTGGGTGCATGAGGAAGCTGAGACTCCATAGGAGGCCTAAGATGAAACAGAATCTTGCTGGAGACCTGTGGCCCATGGAGAGAGAAACCTACGCTGGAGCAAGTTGTCCCAGGTAGGACTTGTGGCCCTGTGGGGGATCTACGCTGATGCAGCTCATTCATGACCCAAGGGACAGCAGGTTATGAAAGAACTGTGGCCCGAGGGATGGACCCACACCAGAGAGGTCTATTGAAGACTGTTTCGCATGGGAAGGGACTCCACAGGAAACAGGGGAAGGACTCAAAGCCATTACCCCTTGTAACTGTGGTGATAACCATTGGTGAAGCAAGTTGTCCCCTTGCAGCCCATGGAGGAGTAACCCACAGGACAGCAGATTAGCAAGAGCTGCTGCCGAAGGATAGACTCAAACAACAACTGACTCCCCCTTCCCTGTCCCCCCACTGCTAGGGGAAGGAGGGAGAACATGGAGGGAAGGGGGGAGTGGGGAGAAAGTGCTGTGTTTTAAGACTGTTTTATCCTTTTACTCTTAGTTCTTATTCTGTTAGCAATAATTAACCTTTTAGTTTAAGTTTGTTAGCAATAAATTTAAGTTCTCTCCATTTTGAGTCTGTTTGCCTGTGAGAATTAGTTAGTAAGTGAATCTCCCAGTTCTTATCTCTACTCAGGAATTCTCTGTTTTGTTTTGGTTTGGTTTTTTTTTTTTTTTTTCCCCTCAGCTCAGAGAAGTACAGAAGGAGGGAGGAGGGGGGAAAGCGGTTTTCAGTAAGTGCTTAAAATCCGACCAGGGTCAAAACCACGACAAGTGTTAACGTAAACTGGAAGGAGCAGTGTAAAAAAAGATATACTTTCAGTTCTTGGAGATAATAAAAAGAGGTTTTCTACTTTAAATGTTTTGATCCACCAGACCTTGTTCTTCCTTTTTAAGTCCCCAATTTCTTCTGCTGAGGTGCAACTTAATCTGGTAAAGCCTATGATTAACATACATAATGAAAAAGTAAAAGATTCCTGGCCCTGCAAATTGTCTCTCTATTGCTTAAGAAAGATGGTGCAAGAGACACCTCGGAGTCCGCTGTTCTCATATATATCTGCCAGTAATGCACCAAGCCACACTTATAAGGATGCTTGAAAACAGTCCTTACTTGGGCAGGGTGGTAAGGAGGGAAGCAGAAAAAGAAAAATTTGTGAAGTGCTGGGTAGCTTCTCCAATGCCTACTATAAGAATTCACTCAATCTCAGTGCCAATGAGGAGGGAAAGGAGAGCCTGATATTACTTGCAATATTTTCCCTTCTTCCTTTCCTTTTTCAATAACTCTATTCAGTTCAGACCAGAGCTATATTTCATTTAACCACTTTAATCATACCAGAGCTACAAAGGACGGACCCTTCAGTGAACTTGGGCAGAATGATTTATTATTACAACACATCACCCGATAGGCTGAAAATGCACAAAAAGTGATTTTAGCAGCTCTCTGTGAGATGTAGGCAATACAGATTTCATGTTGTAACACAAGAGGAAGAGAAGATATAACTGTATATACTAACTCTGTCTAAGACGCCATGGAATCTCTTGCTGAAGGAGGATTAACTTCTTGTCTGGTATTAAAATCTATAATAAGAAATATAATAACTCAATAGTCTTGGTGGGTGTTTTTGTTCAAAAGCAAACAAGTTGTTCTCTGTGCCATAAGACTTAAAAAGTCCATTTTCTCTTCAGTTTATATTCATTAATCTCTTTATGCTCTGCTCTGACTGAATGCTTATGACAAGTTTTTATACCTAAAATTTTTTTTTTCATGTGCCTCAGTCCATGTTACAGGTGCATGTAGCTTCTGGATCCTAAGCTGGTTGAGCAAGAAATTTCAGATCTGTTATCTGCTTTGGAACTGTGCTTCTGCCTGCCTGACAAACACATATATAAACAAAATTAAGGAGGAGTTATTTCTCCTAATTTCTTCCTCAATGCAAGAATAATAATAGCTCCAAGCTCTACTTTAGTTCTTAGGCCCTTGAAAACATTCAGAGTGAGATATAGGTCTCTGACAGCTCAAACCAGCTACCTTGAGGCACTTTACTAACTATCTACTAAGGTCTTTAGGATATCTGAGAAAACAGTGGATTTGACAGAGTATTTGACAGAATATTTGACAGAATATACAGAATATATCAACAAGCTTTTGGGTTAGTAGCTGGAGGTTAAGATGGATAATTTAGGACACTCCAGATGGTGTTACATGCTTAGGGAACACCTGAGGAGTGCACTGAATATAGGAATCTACATGACATCCAAGACTCTCAAATCTCATTATAATTAATAGTGATAATATAGTTAGCTTCAGCTGAAGCAAAAACAATAGAATCTACTCTAAAGTTAATATTTACTAAGACATTGGACAACAATCTATAGATTTTTATGTCTGGGAGTCTAAATTTAGATGCTTATGGTCTACATGATGAGTCCACCCTTATTATTCAATTCAGTTGTGTGTCTACAGGTGTGTGTGTGGGAAAATTATCAACCTAGTCAACCTGGAGATGAGAGTTTTAAACAAGGTATATCAAGAGAGGGAGAAGATGACTCAAAGTCAGATGAGAAAGCAGTGGACTAGGTGGGCAAGCAAAGGATGAAGTATGAAAGACGATCTTGAAGGTAATAAAAAGAAATCATAATCAGGACTGAAGAAGCACCACGCTGAGTCTATGCACACAAATACAGATGTGTTGAGAGGATAGCACTATGAGGGAAAGTCAAGTCACCACGCAAATCCATGCTATTTATTTAATTATTATTAAATGAACATTCTAGTGGTCTAAACTTTACCTCACTTGTAAAGTCTTGTGTTGGTTGACCCTGGCTGGATGCCAGGTGCCAACTAAAGACGCTCTATCATCCATCTCCTCAACTGGACAGGGGAGACAAAAGACAAAGAAATACTTATGGGTTGAGATAAGGACAAGGAGAGATCACTCAGAAATTACTGTCATGGGCAAAACAGACTCAAGAGGGGGAAATTAATTTAATTTATTACCAATCAAATCAGAATAGGACAATGAAAAATGAAAACTGAATCTTAAAACATCTTCCATATCCCTTCATTTTTTCCAGGCTAAACTTTAGTTCTGAGTTCTCTACCTCCTCCCCCTTAGTGGTGCAGAGGGACAGGGAGTGGGTGCTGCAGTCAGATCGTCACGTGTTGTCTCCACCACTCCTCCCACCTCACGGGGAGGACTCCTCAAACTCTGTCCCTGTTACAGTGTGTAGTCCCTCCCATGTGTGAGAGTCCTTCAGGAATGGACTGCTCTGGTGTCGGTCGCTCATGGGATCACAAATCCTGCCAGCAAACCTCCTCCAGTATCGGTTCCTCTTTTCAGAGGTCCTGCCAGGAGCCTACTCAAGTGCAGATTTCCCACAGGGTCACAGCCTCCTTCAGGGCACATCCACTTGTTCTGGCATGGAATCCTCCATGGGCTCCTGGTGGATCTCTACTCCATCGTATACTTACATGTCCTGCAGTCTCCATCCTGCTTCACCATGATCTTCATCATGAGCTGCAGAGGAATCTGCTCCAGCACCTGGAGCACCCCCTTCCCATCTTTCCTCACTGATATTGGTGTCCTCAGGTCTGTTGCTCTGACATATTCTCACTCTTTTTTTTAGTTGCTTTTGCACAGCAGGTTTGGGGGTTTTTTTCCCCCTTCTTATATGTGGTATAACTGAGGCACTGTCACTGATGGGCTTGGCCTTGTCCAGTAGTGGGTCCATCCTGGAGCTGTCTGGCATTGGCTGTGTTGGACACAGGGGAAGTTTCTGGCAGCTTGTCACAGAATACACCCCTGCTGCTGCCCTGCTACCAAAGCCTGTCCATACAAACTCAATACAAGGCTACAGCAACAATGAAAATAAATGACAGGATGTTCCAGAAGGTAAGGTATTCTCTTCCATATTAGATATCTGTAGTAGTAAGGTTGAGAGGTAACCTGAAGAAATATATTTTTCCTTTTAACTATAAAAGGATTTTATATAACTAATGTAAAAAAGTATTCATTTTTCGAATTCCTAAACTTAAGTGAGATAAAAGTCAATGTTAATGCTTAAACAGTTATGTAACTCAATACTACTGGAAAATAAAGTTTAGAAATCAGATTTAGCATATTGCATGAAATTTCGTACCCAGAAAAAGAGAAGGGGAATCCCTTTGCTCTACTAGCAAGTTTTTGTTTTTAACAGTATAAAATAGTTCTCTGTGTGATTTCAAAAACTGTTTTCTTATTTTCCATGAGAGCAAAATGCTTAAGGAAAATTCAGAACTATACCAACAACAGTAAATCCTTTATCCAAATACTACATAGTATAAGCAGTTATTTGAACATTTCCAGATTAGAATCTTGCCCTTTACAAACACTTCTGATGCATACGGAGGGACTGTTGGCTGATTATTTTCTATCACATCTGTTTGGATGGCATCATGCCCATTCATAAGCTCATCAAACCCTTGCCCGAGGGCAAAGCTACCAACCAAGCAAGCACTAGTTAAAAAAAGGCCAACTAAGAAGATACAATAGACTAAAATAACATACTGTGAGGTAAGGAAAATAGGGAGCTCCATAGATGCTTCAAATATAGAATAGCCTTTGGTTATATGGAATGTGAAGCTTGGAGGAATGACAGAGTTTTTTTTCTGAGACAGCTGTACACTAGAGTTGGTGAAATGCTATCTAAGAGAACAGGCAATACTTTGTTAAATATATCTTGGTAGAGGCAAATATAAGTTCAAATAAGTCAAATAAATATTACTTTTGTAAGCAAATTATTTTGAAAAGGCTATGTTTGTGCTACTAGTAAGATCAATAAGCAAGCAGATGGTGATACATGTATCTGTAGTACTTCACTCAGCTAGAATTTGAAACACTTTAATTAGTTCAGCTGTCCAACCCTCTTTCTCCCCCATGTCATCCTTCACTTATAATGCCAATAGACAAGGAAATATTAAAATTATTATCCTTATAGTACAGAGGAAAAAAGTGGGATAAAATGATAGAGGTCATAAAACAAGACTGTAGAAATGCCTTGGATAAAATACAATTTTGTTTCCAGTCAAGGAATATAATTTCAGAGAAAAAAGTTGAAATCGACAGACTGCTAAAAGCTGCAGGATATAAAGAAATGCAGATTGATCTGGATAGCTAGAGATTTAACAAAAGCAGAATGAAATGGTGTTTATGATCATAATAATGGGCTGTACTTACTGTGTGTTCTAATTTATATTAATAAACAATACAGATAACGGTCTTGTTTGATACAGTGAACAGATGTCAGTTAAGGTGATGGACTAAACTCAGATCTCCACAATGAAAGTTTTAACTGATTTGTGTAAGAACTCTTCCAATATGAGTTTTGGGCTGTCCTGCAGGCAGCTTCTACTCTGCGTAGAGCAATCTCAATGTTCTAGTATGTTGAGCTCCTGCTCTGTGGTGAACTTGCCACCGGCTGCCGCAAGAGAGGAGCCCCGAAGAGGAGATACAAGGACTCCCTGAAACAA